>JAYKQN010000015.1:14727500-15927500 GCA_036785175.1 Eupleurogrammus muticus
CACCAAATCTTAAATTGTACTTTCAACATTTAGGTCAGATAATATAAAAAAAAAAAAAATGGGTTTAAGCCATTCTACAAATAATGGCCTCAAGTTCTTCAACATTACGCCAAAAATGGAGTAGGTGAAATCTTGATCATTGGTATTCTACAGGTTGCTATTGCTATCGTTTCTTTTAAAAGGGGAAGGAAAAGTTACTTGTTACTGGCATATCAGTGCTAGTGAAAAGGCTCAAATTTGTGGGATTCAGTCAAGGTATAAGTCACCTGAAACTTTCAGACCCCTATGGAAGACCTCATAGATGGTCTTGGCTTCCTCGTAGTAACAAGACAACAGGTTGTTGTTGTCCATAAAGGCGGCCTTCCTTGCACCATGCTATGATGTCAAATCAGAATCATTCAGAATTAACAATTATGCAACATTTCAGTCAGATATGAATATGCTCACAACCGGTGCACACATCTAGATGCACAGGCAGCCCTGCGTTCTTTACCTTGATGCCTAGAGTTTGGCTGCCGAGGTCAGCAGGGGTCCTGACGGGGCTGGGCCTCGTGTTCAGGTAGAACAAGGTAGCGGCTGCCAGGGCAAACAGGGAGATGATGGCCGGGGTCGGGAGAGGGGAGAAGAGCAACTGGAAAAGGAATTCCATGGCGAAAGGTCTGCTGGAACAGAAATAGAATGTATATGTGTGTGTATCATTTAGCCATTTAAACCGTCTTCATTGATAAAAGTAACCAGGTTTAGTCATAATATGCATTTAAGTCATTCAAGACAGTCCCATCATGCAACACTGAGCTCCTTCCCTCTGCTCTTGATATCAGCGTCTCCAGAACTCGGGGTCAAAGTCAACACATCTTGCACAACCACTATCCAAAGTCACATAAGATAACAATGCTATACATCAAAAGGATACACAGGATGTCAACATTATAGATAGGAAGCATAGCACAATTTGAGTATTTACATACAGAAGGTATCAGCAGAACAGCGGTTAAACGATGCTGCAAAAGATAAGACTCCCCAGCTCAAATACTCTAAACAAGATTTTCTTGACCTCTGACACAGATTGCCATAATTGTCAACTACCACTACTGAAGGTCAATGTCATTTATTTTCCGACAATAGTTTTTATTGCTTTTATATTAAAAAACAATAATAAAGGCCATAAATATATTTATGCAAGCAGTACATTTACAGAATTTAATGTAAATATGCCAAATTGTGGCTAAAGGGTCATTTACATCTGAAACTAAAGAAATGGCTGGATGTTACAGTGTGAAACATCAGGTATCAGTATGCATAGAAACTTAATTTTAACTCAATGCAATTTCAATATTTAAGCCACTGTACAACACTTCTTGGATGAATCCAGTGATAATTTGTAGGAATGGCCCCTGTGAGCATAGTAAGTTTCCTAAAATGACCAATGCCATGTAAAAGGTTACACAGGCGACCTACCTGCCGCTGGGCCTCTCAGGTGTTTCTCTCTGCTCCCAGTTGACAGGTGAGTGTGTGGCATGCGTGCACACAGCTGATCCTCTCCCTCTGCTATGAAGAGGGGATGCGTTACACAAAGTCATAAAAAGAGCCTGACAGTTAAAGAAACCTTTGAACTTTGGCCACCATCACTTGAGCTGATAAAACCCAACACAAGCTAATGCAGGCATCAAATGTGGCTTGCAATAATATTAAAGAGTACAATGCATTCAAATGCAGTGCATCAAGCGTCATGAATATTTTTATTAAACCATCAGCGCTACCAATTTATAAATATCCAATTTCAGGCCAGATAGCAAAAGACATCTCGTATAATGTCAGGAAAGAGCAGAGATACAGATTTAGTTGAAAGGTCAGTAGTATTATCGCTGGGCTTAACCCTCTAAAACGGATTGCACAAGAAAAACTGACTCTTGAAAGACTCAAGCATAAGAAAGGGGTGTTCAAATACAAGTTGCACTTTCATTTAAAATTCTGCAAAAACTGCTCAAGAAAACTCAGTTGCACGGTCAAAAAAATTAAACTAAACTTAAGATCATGCTATCACAGTTTTGAATTAAAATACCCATCTAAAGAATTTTTTCAAGTCATTTTACACCTTCAGGCTTGTAAATCCTGAATAAGAACAGGTCTTGAGGGGAAAAGTGGTCTCAGGAGATATTTCTTTAAGCTGAACCAGCTAAGAGTCCCATTTACAGGTATAAAAAAAAAGCATCCTGACAAAACAGCCCCCCTCGCGAAGCTTCAACTTATCAAGCCAAACAACAGCTCTAACATGGCTGCATTGTGTGAATGATTGGATCCTGCTGGGTGGTGAGATGGAGGTAAAGGTTCATTAGGAGAAGCTTTGGTGATACCCATTACCTGGTGAGATTAGCAGAGGTTGTTGGGGCCAGTCTTGAGCAGGAACCTCCAGGGGAAAAGCAGCTGAGGCCAGCAACACCACTAAAGTACAATCTGCCCACCTGAGTTCATTAGCACCTCAAAGTGAACACAGGTGTGAGAGGTTCTCTGCCAGGAACAAGGCTTAACCTGCCTCATTGGCCTTTTTTTTTACAGCAGCAGCTCTGCACGACTCTCACTCAGGTCTGTGACACAACTTTTCCTCATTGACTTTTTTTTTAAAATTATTATTCAATAATGTCCCCTTAATTAAATTAGCACACAGTCAAAAAAACATCCATAGCAACATTGCACTACCCCTTCTCTCTTCATTAGAGATTAAAAAAAGCTCATAATGAACTTTGACACCAGATTTATGGACATGAGTGATAACTAAATGTGGCACCTTTGGAATCGACTGATATTGGTCGATAAGATCTAAACACTAACCATCTCGCCAAATCCATCTGTCTGATATCAGGCGCTGGCAGCCTTTTACAAATATGGTCAATATAAAATCAGGAATATATCTCCTCTGCAGTACATCCCTTGATTCCTCTTTGTACCGCCCACTGATGTCCAGCATCACCAGGGAAGTTGGGTATTTAAGCCCCGTAAACATGAGGCATCTAATAAGATGAGGGCGGTGTCAAGAGAATATCCTCCTGGCATGTGTCAGATATTGGTGTTTCACTTGACTCTTGCTTTGGCCGGTGCCGCTGTGATCAGTAAGAGCACTAATGGGTCTCACAAGCTGGTGATTGGCTTCCAGGCTCCCTGGAACATGACCTTCCCCTTCAGCGCCCTACGGCTGGGCTCAGCCATTCAGATAGCCGTGGAGAAGGTGAACACCAACCCCTCGTTCCTGGGCAACTACAGTCTGGATTTCGTCTTCACAGATACCGACTGTAATCCTAAACTTTCCCTGGGAGGCTTCATTGACCAGGTGTGGAAAGAAAACGTGTCTGCGTTGTTCGGCCCAGCGTGTCCAGAAGAAGCCGAGGTATGCATTCACCATGTGATGTTTGTTAATGGACTCAAATTTAGGGCTATTGATTCCTTTCTAGCAATCTTTTTTCTTATTTTTTGAAATTTTTTTAATGTTTAATGTTTCCATCTGGTTCAAGAGTTCATCCAGGCTCAGGCAAAATAGGATCTCAAAAATCCATCAGAAATGAATTGATAGGGAAGTCCGGTCATTATGACTTCCTACGACATTTTAAAATTTTGTTTGATTATTGATTATTTTATTATTGTGTTGATTATAATTGTCTTAAAAATGACAGAAGTGATTATTTGATTGATACCACAAAGGGTCTTGCTGTTTTGGTGCCCAGATAAGCACTATACAAATCAAATGTATTGTTATTTTTAATAGTTGCTTTCTGATATGTAAAAAAATCACTTAATTAATCATTTAATATGCTGTTTAAGAGCTTTTGATTATATGACATTTAATGTCCTGTTGTCATGGAAGTTTATGTTTTTCATTCAGATGATGATTAAACAGATAAAAGATGTTGGTTTAAATATTAGATTTCCATCCATTCCATCCATACGCGTGAAAACCTAGTTGCAAAGATCTCTATAGAGGGACTGTTTACCATCCTATGCTGCTAGTAGTTGCATTAATATATTCATTCTAATGTCACGACTTCTTGTATTATCTTTTGTTTGTGTTTTATATTGTTTTGTGTGCGTTTTTTCCTTTTGAGTTTTGTGTGTGATAGGTAGAATATCTAGTGATGGGCAGCACAAACCAACATGTAGCATTAGTCCATGTACTTGACCCAATGTGTATTTTTTTAAAGTCCATAAAAAGTTCTTTAATAACTCTAGACCTAACCATTCTGTCTTCCTTTCCAACAAACTTAGCTGGAATGATTTACAGAATAATGTTAAATGATTATTTCACATAATTACTGCTGTACAGGTCACTGGTCTCATTGCATCAACATGGAACATCCCCATGTTTGGCTTTGTGGGACAATCCTCCAAAATGGACAACCGTGACATTTATGATTCCTACATTAAAATCGTGCCGCCCCTCAAAAGAAGCTCCGAGGTCCTGATGAAGACCTTGGAGTTCTTCGGCTGGACTCACGTAGCGATGATTGGCGGCGGATTAGACACCAACACTTGGGACAAAGTCGACGCCCTGTGGAAAACCGTAGAGAATCCACTGAGGGCCAAATTCAAGCTGACTGCGGCCGTCAAGTTTGACACCAGCAATCCTCAGCTTGTCTATCGGAATGTGAAGTACATCTCAACAGTTGCCAGAGGTAGGAAAAGTGCTTGTACTGCATCTCCACGTAGTTCTAGACCACCACATGTCTCATATGTTTAATGGTTTGCTGCGATCCTCCACGCTCCAGTAATAGTGGTGTTAGCAAACAGAGAGGACTCTATGACTCTGCTGCTGGAGGCTGAGCGACAAGGTCTGATGAATGGCGACTACGTCTTCTTCCTGTTGCAGCATTATGAGGTCAGTCCCAGTATGGTAAGTATAGGCCTGAAAACTATGAAACACATTAAAACATACAATACATAATTTTCTGCCATGAGGGGCTTCTCACTGAAAACTAAAAGTTTTTGTCCTCGTTGGTTTGCAGTCAACCTTCAGTGTTCATTGTTCAGGAGGTTTTTTACCAGGAGCTGAATTCTCCTCTCCTCTCCTCTCCTCTCCAAAACAATGGAATCAGCCAAAAGGAAATTTGATTAGAACTAGAAAAAAGTCAATTTGCGCACAGGGGACATTGTGATATATGTAAATCATTTTTCTCTTTCCTTGTGCTCACTTCTCTTCCTGAGCAGGATCACCTGTGGAAATATGCCCTGAAGAGCAGAGGTGACCAAGCCGCATTACGGGCCTACGACATGGTCTTCATCATTGGCCAGAAATCCTACGATGGCTACGAGTATTACGATTTCTTCGAGCAAGTTTCCGAGAAACTCAAAGGGCAGCCATTTCGGAGCAACTTGACCTCTGAAAGAGAGGTGACCATTTTTCATCAGTTTTGAAAAACTTTAGTGAAAAAAATACAATTCAACAGGTATTAATTAAACAATTTTACAATTTTTTTAGCAAAACGCTTTTGCCTTGATTCTATCATTTAGGTTAGCCCCTACTCTATGTATCTACATGACGCGGTGCTTCTTTACGCAATGGGCCTGAAGGAAGTCCTGAAAGACGGAAAAGACCCTCACGATGGACGGCAGCTTCTACAGAGATTAAAGAATAAACACAGCATTCGATTTTATGGTTGTTAAATGCTTTAATGCTGAAAAAGTTTTGGTTATATTTACCCAGACTGAGAATTCTATCTCTACCTTATACAACGGAATAATGGAAGAGAATTTAGATTGGGTTCACCAAATGATATTTCTTTTTTTTATTTCTTTAATCTAACGGTTTTTATATAGTGACTACAAAATTCAAATTAAATGGTCTATTTTTAATGTTGCAAACAGTGCAAATCAGATTTTATTTTGGCTTCATAGTATTGCAGGCTAGTGGCAGAAATCTCCTCAAAACCTCTAACAAAACATTATTGCAGGTGCCTCCGGACTAGTCCACTTTGACGAGGAAGGAGAAAGAAATGTGGACTATTCCATTTATGACATGCAACAAGTGGGAGGCATCACCAAGTTTGTGGCCATCCTCCATTTTGACAGCCACACCAAAATCATCCGGTAACTGACACTTTAACAGTGAACTGTCAGACCTAAAATTTTGCAATTGAATGCATAAGGTTAAATAATTTCATCTCCAAATAAAAACATGGGTTTTAATGTTTTTTGTTTTAATTTTATTATTTAAAATAATTGATATTTCAGGTCAACGTCTATGTTTGGTTCTGTGGTGTGGCCCAAAGGAAGACCTCCTTCTGATAAGCCACAATGTGGTTTCGACAATGAACTTTGTGAATGGCTGACTAATGGTAATGTGATATTCATGACAAAACTGAGCTCCAGAAAGAGCTTTCATGTTTCCATAATAAATGGATTTATAGCAAAAAACTGAACAATGCATATTTATCTTGAATGGACGCAGACATCGCCCTGCTGGCCCTGCTGGTGACCTTCCCCGTCATTGGTGCGCTTGCCGTCTTGTGCATCTGGGTCCTCGTTCTGCAGAAGCTGCGACTCCAGACGAGACTCGATGGCTCGCGTTGGTGGCTGATCAAATACAGCGACATCACCATCATCAAGGAGCCATCGGTGTGAATCCCAGTGAAACGTGCACGAGTGGTGGATCTGTCTGTTTGCCCACCTTGGTGCTGGTGTCACACGCCCTCTGGCTCTGTTTGTGTCTCATCCAGGGAATTCAGGGTTTATCTACGAGCACCACGACGAGTCAGGATGGGAGTGGAGGCTCTCAGTCCATTTTCTCCAACAACAGTTACGTCCTGAGGGACAAGACGGGCAGAGAACACGTTTACGCCCCCATAGGTGTCTATCAGGTACCGTCTTTGTTCGGGCTTTAGTGTATATTTCACATAAAACGTAGCTGTTAGGTGAAAAATATATTTTTTCATTGCACTCCACATCATGGGTGCGAATTTGGTGCAAAGTATCCTCAAAATTGACAAAAGAAAAGTCTATCTGTGTTTAGTGCTGCATTGATTAGTCAATCGGTTGATTGACAATTAAAGTAATAATAATCATCAATTTTGATCATCATTGAATTTTTCTTAGTGTTTTTAATCTTCACTGATATATCTTCACTGTAAACTGAATATCTTTGGATTCTTAACTCTTGTCTGGGAAAATTAAGACATTACCTTAAACCTTTGGTGACAGTGAATAGACCCAATGACTCAACAATGAAGCAATTAAATAAGACGAATAATTTAATTGTGGAACTATAGTTTGAGACTTTGTACAAGAATGTATTTTTCTTTTACCAGAATATCTCATTTTGTCTAATGCAGTTTTTTAAATTCCATACAGGGAAATCAAGTGGCCATTAAGTACATCAAGCACCATATTGACTGTCAGGTCCAGAAACCTTCAATTATCGCAGAGTTCAATGTGGTAATGTTTCTTATTCTAGACCAAACATACTTTTTGATGTCATCTGATGTTTTTATGCTAATGAAAGCAACACCAACTTCACTATATATGATTTTAAAGAGTCATATGTAATGTTGATTCTTTAAGACGTATTTGTGAAGAATAGCAGATTTTATGCCTAACCATCTTAAACTCTTTAAGATAGATGAAAGAGATGAAGCATGAGAATTTGGTGCAGTTCTTTGGCGTGTGCTTTGAGCCACCAATTGTCTGTTTGGTCATCCAGTACTGCAGGAAAGGCAGCTTGAAGGTCAGTGTCAGATACTCTTTTTTTATATTTTAAAGTACTATTATACTCTATAAATGCCATTCAAAATACTTTTAGAATGTTTCTCACTTACATTTACTCAAGACAGATGCATGGTTGGCTGGTATTCAATAATTAGGATTAGAACCCCTACTAAATATTAGTTTATCTTGATTTTGTTTTTTTGCAGGATGTTCTAAAGGCTTCAGATATTGAGTTGGATGGGATGTTTAAGCTGTCCTTTGCTTATGATATTGTCAATGTGAGTCAGATTATTTGTTGCAGTAATTTTGTGCTTGGGGGAAAAAAATTGAATATATATTATATATATATATTTCACATGTAGAGTGAACATGTTTTTGACATAAAATGCTGCACTTATGGAGTGAATATGCAAAATTTACAACAATGTGTAAAATATGGATACAGCTCTCAGCAGCATGTAGTGATAAATACTTGACTTCATTAGAATGTAATAATTTGCTAAATTTATTTTAGTTGTTTTAATTTCCTTGGTTTGTGCCATTTTTTCACATTGGGGGCAAGTCACCTTCCAAATCATTAAACCAAAAGCTATTGCTGGAAAAATTTCAGATATTCATAGTTTTAACTTGCTCATTCATGTTTCAGGGAATGGAATTTATTCACAAGAGTAACCTAAGGTTTCATGGGAACCTGAAGCCCAGCACATGTCTTGTGGATAGTCGACTCCAGATCAAACTTTCTGGCTTTGGACTCTGGGAATTTAAATATGGGAGCAAGAAAAATATTACCCCACTAGAAAATTCAAATTATGAAGGTTGGTGTGTCGCTATCAATGTTAAAAGTCTTTATGTTGATATGAGTGTAATCTTGATTATATTTGCATTCATGCATATCAGAGCATGAAAGTGAACTAGCTCATTTTAGTGTTCCTTAGTTATCCGACACCTTGCTAACTGTTGCAGGAATGTACTGGGTAGCTCCGGAGCTTCTGAGAAAAGTCGGTCTCCCGGTCAATGGAACACCCAAAGGTGATGTCTACAGCTTTGCAATGATCATGTGGGAACTCATGTACAGCTCTAAAGCCGGTCCATATGCTGACATCAACCTGGAGCCCAAAGGTCAGCACACTACAGGGTTATTCATTAACTTTCTTCAACTATCTATTAATATGTAGAAGACCTAAATTTGGCTTACATACATAAGAAGATCTTAAGAGATCACCAAAATCATAATGGACACATGAATGTGTCGATTTCATGGCAATACATCCATTAGTATTGGGATATTTCAGTTTGGACCAAAGTGGTGGACAGACAGTAAGGTAAGGTGACTTTATTGATACCCAGAAGGGTAGATTTGGTAACCATCCAATCCAGTGACCATCCAACTGCGGCTCATTCAGCATTGCTAAAAAATATCTGAATCCCTCAAAGTCCAACTTACTCCCTTCATATTTTTCCCCAGAAATTATTAAGAAGTTACAGTCTCCTTTCCAAAAGGAGCCCTTCCGTCCAGCCTTATCTGATCAGCTGTGCGATGAGAACATCAACTTCCTGATAAGAGCCTGCTGGAGCGAAAACCCTGACCACCGGCCGCCATTCGGGTCTATAAGAAGACAGCTGAGGGACACCAACCCAAATGGGTCAGGCTACTGATGTTTTCTATTTCTTAACTCAAATACTTAAAAAAAATAAACCGTTCTCCCTTTCTCTTATATGTAATATGATTAAACACAAATTAATTTTATATTTTTACATGAAAATCACCTCATGCGTAATGCAAAAGCCATCCAGAGTGCATACCTCCACCAGGGCTGTAAAATCCTCTATTTTTGTTACCAGCTTGAAATTAAATGTAGTGGCTCGATACATGTTCCACGTTTTAAATGAAGCAAGTGCAGTAGTTGTTGAGTCCATAGTGTAAATGCCTTATCGTGTGCATTCTGCAAATGTTGAAGGGTAAAGCTGTTCAACTTTATTTATATTTCAAATTTTCAGCAAATCAGCTAGGTTGTGTTATAACCTTTTAACTTTGTACAATAGTTCTTAGAGATTTTGATATGAAGCGCATGTTCTGGCTAAGCTTCTTTGTACTATGGATTAACCTTTTGGCAATTTTTAATTGAATTCTGTTTAACAATATTTTGAGTTGAAATGTCTGAAAACTCCCTGAGTTTCCAGATGTTTTCTGAACTGCAGTAATTCCAATATACTGGATAATATGGTGGAAAAGTTGGAGAAGTATGCAAATCACTTGGAGGAGGTGGTGGAAGAGAGGACCAATCAGCTCACAGCCGAGAAGGCCCGTGCAGACAAGCTTGTCTCCAGCATGTTGCCAAGGTACTCGATGGAACTGCATCGAACATTTTTCATGAAGTGAAACCATTGCTAGCACCCATCGCTAAGTTTCCTTAGCAATGGGTGTACTCTGCCATGCTTACATGGTCAGTGCCACCGTTCCATGTGCCGTAGGTCCATCGCCGATCAGCTGATGGCAGGGAGGCCGGTGGAGCCGCTCAGCTACGAAATGGTGACCATCTTCTTCTCTGACATCGTGGGCTTCACCTCCATGTGTTCGGTCAGTTCTGCGATGGAGGTGGTAACGTTCCTCAACGACCTTTACAGCCTCTTCGATGACATCATCAAGATGTACGACGTCTACAAAGTACGTTTAAATCTCTCAAATATTCACTGCGTAAGAAAGCTGCATTGGAGCTGCTTCCCCTTTACAGTAGACAATAGTAACCATACATTTTTCTCCGGGTACCAGACTTTTTTTTTTTTTTGCCTTTGGAGCATGTGTGCTTGGAACTCATCAATATCAAAGAAGGAAATGTTATTATTGAAAATGTTGAAAATGTTCGAGTGGAACTGAGTTAAGATGTTTTGGAGATGTATGTCAACCTACAGCATAGCAGTTTGCCTCGATGGCATAGCAACGGTGTAGAACATATGCAGAAGAATAAACTAGGCTTAACACTCTGCATTTAAGTCTAAATCAAAGTGCTACATTTTGTACACTGCACAAAATTGGTATTTGTGCAGTGCATGCCTTCGCCCTATGTTCCTTCCTGTTTGCAATGAACCTCTGATGCTATTGTTAAAATATCGAAATGTTAATGAAATATAGTGATTTTTTTATGTGATTGTGCCTTTTTTCAATTCTGTGCTATTTTGTATTAAAGTTTCCTTATTCTTACTCGTAAAAGTCATCAGACTGGCTTTTACCACATTTGCATCTTTACTAGGTGGAAACCATCGGCGACGCATACATGGTAGCTAGTGGGCTACCTCTCAGCAATGGAAACAGTCACGCATTTGAGATTTCCACAATGGCCCTGCATTTCCTGGGCGCCATCAAGGTCTTCAAAATCCGCCATATGCCTACTGAGAGCCTTTCAATTCGCATTGGGATACATTCTGGTGAGAGACAATACTGACAGGCTAAATACACATTTGTGTCATGAAGTTATTCATTTACATTTGGAGGTGGAGGTGGTGCAGGATTTTTTGATCCAACACACTCACAGAAATGTAAGGTTACTTGAGAGACTTGGATGCATTTTTACAGCTTTGCGTGTGTTTCGTAGGCCCAGTGGTTGCTGGGGTGGTCGGCAGCACGATGCCTCGCTACTGTCTCTTTGGCGACACGGTGAACACGGCCTCCCGCATGGAAAGCAATAGCTTACGTGAGTGACCTGATGTATTCACTTAACATCTGGGAGGCCGTATAATATCTAATTAATATCTAAGGTGGCATATGAATAGAATCTAGAGACCTGAATACAAACTGTTTTGTATATTTATACTCAGCCCTCAAAATTCACATATCTCAGAGCACGGCTGACATCCTTATCCAGGCTGGATCATATGAGTTGGAGGAAAGAGGGGAAGTCGAAATGAAGGTGATTACAGAGTTGAAATGCTGTTTTTATTCACTGTCAATGTTGATGATATGTTTTTGACCAACATGCATTTCTGTCCATGCCAGGGCAAAGGGTATCACAAAACCTACTGGCTGTTAAGAAAACATGGATTTAATCCTCTTGTTGCTCACAGCTCTCCACCAATGGACAGCCTCAAACTACCAACAGAGGTACAGTAACAACTATCACAGTTTTCCGTTTTGTTAAAGCCAAACGGGTCAGTCACTCTTTATCTAAGCGGTCTTAATTGCAAAACTAGTCTTACTTTGATTGATAAATTTGTGGCTTCTGTACTCAAGGTGACAGAAAGACCCAGAGCTGTGGATAAAAAGCCTCAGAAACCCCCAGTCAAAGAGCAGATGAGAGAAGCCATGATGACGACAATACACATTTAAATGGACTATTTTATCATTTTTTAATATATTGTATCTGGAGATGTTTTTATGGTCTATCGTTAGTTTAATGCAGTTTTGAACAGGAGGACTGGATACCAATGGAAAACAGCTACAAACAGGGAAAAGTAAAATATTAGCTGTGTTTAAATGGACCCTAATATTTAACTTTTATGTAGATTAATGAATTTGATTTAAAGGTTCATATTATTCTTTATAGCATTTTGCATGATATGAAATTACAATATTATTAATAATTTTTTTCTCATTCGTTAGATTATGTCATAATATGTAAAAACAAATTATTCACAATTTACTATTACTAGTACATTTTGTACCAATATATATACATACAGTATAGATACAAGTACATGATGTGATGATGAAATAATGGAATAGCAATCTTTAACTGGTAAAATAATTTATGTCTTTATAACTTTTTAAATGAGAAGCACTTATTCTCATATTACAGGGATATATATTGTTTAACTTCAGTAGTTCTATTCTTAATGCAATATAAGGTTTAGTTAGACTCCAAAGTCCATTTAAAGTCAAAATTGTCTTTTGTGTGTTTCCTCCATCTGTTAAATGTTTGTGCATCACTGTGCAGAATGATTTATGTGCAAAGACTGTTCTCACACTCACTTTCTGAAAGAGGAAAGTTCTGTGTGCTCATCTTAAATTCTTTCTCAATGTCTCCCTAAAGATCACATTCCTTGGTCATGTTCACTTATTTAACTATTTTTTTGTATTTATATATCAAAATCGCATTAAAACACTATCACTTTTTCTCAGATGGAAAGATATAGATGTTAGAATGTCTTTAAATCTGATCTCATATACGTTGGTGCTAATAATAAAGGGCAAGTATAAAGCTTACATTATTGCAATGTGGATTTTACAGTGAAGTAGGAGACATCTTGTATCCAGCTGTACAACCTTTGGAATTAAACATTATTGGCTCGCCTTGGATATTCATAGGTTCTGGATTATTAATGTCCTAGAAGGAGAATATGTGTTTTTTTTTTTCTTTTTGAGAAGACATGTCAGACACAATCACACAATAATACAGAGATCTCCACAGCCTCATATTTAAAAAAAACTAAGAACATGTGTGACTCTGGTACAGTGTATAATACTGACAATTATCATGTGTTTTTAATAATTCATGTAGTGCTGCTGTAACAGATAAAGAACAGAATCTATCTATCTATCTATCTATCTATCTATCTATCTATCTATCTATCTATCTATCTATCTATCTATCTATCTATCTATCTATCTATCTATCTATCTATCTATCTATCTATATGCATCCAGTTAATTGCTGTTTTTTGTTGCTATCATGTTGAGTGTCTGGTTCTAATTCCTGGATTTAATAAAAAAACTTTATTTATCTATCAACTTTGTGAGGATTCCTGGAATATTGTAGATGTTGCAATAATTTATAACAGAAGAGACAAGAAAGGCAAGAATTTTTTGTTCAGTCTTTATTGTAGAAGTGAAATAATATATATTGCATTAATAAGATGACACAAGTGGATCCCCAAAGCCTCAAAAATAGTACGAATTAGAAATAATACTTGAGGATAATACGGAAGAAAATGATCTTATGACAAGTAAAAGGTGAAGGGGGGGTGTATTCATACGCTCCCTGAGTCCTGGGCAACACCCCACCACGTGTGTGTGTGTGTGTGTGTAAGTAAATGAATAATGTATTGTATGGACAAAAATTGTCAGTTTTACTACATTCTTGATGTATTTACTAAATCACAACATGCATTTATCAGGATCACCAGCAGGATGAAAAGCGATGCTCCTGTGGCAGAAAAAGGCAAAGAAATTGATGAAAAACCCAAAAACCATTCTCAACAATATTATCTGACCTGTAACTTCTTCTAACACTAGGGGCTTATTGGAGGTTAAAAAGTTGACTGAATAAACAAGATGTCAGTGTTTAGTCGTGGATCCAATTTTCTGCCGAATAGTTATAAAATCCCGCCTACAGCTATAAGTTGTTGTTGCGTCACAGTTTTTACCTGTTATGTGTCCATTGTTGGAGGAGCTGTTCGCTGTGGAGGAATAGACACAACACACTGAGAGAGGGACAATCACAATGCACATTTAGTTTATTCACATAATGAGAGCATACATATATAGATATACATATTACATTATAATCTATTCATCAGGAGCAACGTGGCGTACTGTACCTTTAATGTGAAACTCCGCAGTAAGGATCCCACCAGTTGGTTCCGTCTCTGACATCCGACTTCTGGCTGTGCAGGGGGGCTTTAGGAAAAGAAACAATATACGAGACGATTCATGAACAAATATTTAAAACATTTACTGTGAATTTTGGTGATATTTCTGATATCAGAGTTCCCAGGCAACAACAAGTAAATGGGTTTTGCAAAGCTGAGACGTCATGCTTTCAAGCATTTGTCCTCACCGGCACACACTGAAGCCGCTCTCCGTCGCAGATCTGCACCTCGCAGTGAAGCCACACCGTGGAGACCTTCTCCATCCGTTGGAAGCGGAAGGAGTTGAACTTGAACATGGAGCGGCTGTCTTTGGCGTTCTCAAAAATGGTCACGGTGTTGTCAGATGAGCAGCTGTCGTACGACAGAAACGGCGTTTAAAGCACTGAAGAGAATCTTCAGATTCAGAGAATTTTCTAATGAAAAGGGAGTAGAGAATTTCACATTCTATCAAAATGTTAAATATCAAAGAAGGGGAAAAGTATACCTGAAACCCAGGGCCAAAGTAGGGACAGGTTTTTTTTGTTTTTTCTTTGCCATATGGCAACAATTACTTTGGCTTTGGCTCAGTATTACTTAAAAGCCGTTATATAAAATCCATGTTTTACTGTTTAGTAATAAAAATCAAGTCTTACTTTGAAGCACAAAAAAACAATCATATTATTATGACCAAGAAAAACAGTTTTCCATGCACATTTATTGCACCCGAACCCATGATTCATTCTGGGCCCTAAAGAGAGAGCCCTAATCGCCATAATTGTCATGGCCTTATGCAACACAGAGCGAGACATTCTTTACGTTGTACCTGTTAATGATGAGACTCCACCTCTTCCTGTCAGTCGAGTAAGGCGAAGGAGTCGCCCAGCAGTGGTTTATGACAACTTTGAATCTGAGAGGTACAGTAAACGGCAGTAAAAGGGCGGCTGAGGAATCTGAATTCTAAGCGGTATACAGCACTGTATGAATATAAGCACACTTTTAAAACTAACGTGTTTGTTAATGCACCTGTTACTTAGTCCTTTTGCCTCAAGGCCGATAAAGACTTCAGAGCCGATCTCAGAGGTGTCAATCACGTACGGAGCTTCCTTGGCGTACAGGAACTTTGAATTCTAGAAATGCAAATTTTATGTATTAGTTATATTATCTATTACATAGATATATGTAATGTATGTACATTGAAACATATATTTTATGTATTTCCCATCTGACTTCTGACTTGAACTGCATTGTTTTTTAAAGATACGTATAAAAAGAAAGGAAAGCAGTGTGGCATTACATATGTTGCTTCCACTGGGGTGGGTTGAATCCATGAGGGGCTACTCACCGTGAACACGTTCATAGACAACTGTGATTTAAAAGAGCCTACACTCCCGTTGTTCACATAAACTGTAGCCACTCTGGAAGAAGCAGAGGGTTTAGTAAAACCGCTGCAAGTCATTGCGTTAATACGCACACATCCTTCACACAGAAACGGTGGGCGGCCTGCGCGCCGGATGGATGCTTACCTTTGGCTGAAGACGGCATTATTTACCAGGTAGGCCGCGCGGTACACGCAGCTGATGGTGTAGTTGACGGGCTGGTTCCTGACCGTGAGCGACGTGTCGTTGGACACGATGGAGTTGTAGAAGATGTACTTGGGGTCTTTGCCTGGCATGTACTGTGGAGGAAAAGGGTCGGTGTCAGAAGGAATGGGACTGGCGCTGTAAACTCTTAGGGCCCGAGATCATCACGTCCAATAGATACGTCGGATTTCTCACCTCAGACTGTGTGCCGCAGTACGAGTGGTTTTTGGGCGTCAGGTCCGGGATGATGAAGCGGTAGTAGCCCGGGCTGTGTACGCCGGTGTAACACGCCCCACCCAGGGACAGCTGGTCAATCTCCCAGCCGTAAGGACACTCTGGGATGTTGGCAATGATGGCGTTGGGGAAACACGACACCACGACGTAGTCTGAAACGAGACCCCGACGTAGAAATCATGAGCTTTAACTCCTCACACTAATTTTATATAGTTGTGTGAAAAGGGGGCTTTTGTTTTTGAAGGATATACAATTTATGAATCACATGACCAGTCCCTTTTGCTCATGGACATTTTGATATGTGAGCGTCATTGTCTCACAACCAAAATTAAAAAAAAATACTTACTTACTGTCTGGGGTAAGTATTTAGATTGCATTTAATTAAATTTTGATCTTAGCAATTTTGAGTAATAAATCAAGATAACACTATAGATAACACTATAAAGAATTCTATAATACACCAGATATTTTTTCCTAAGCCAATAAGACACAAGCACATGAGGCAAAGAGTTTTGCTGGTACCTGCTTTTTGGGGAGAGCAGGTCCAAGCTACAGGCAACAGCATTAACAGTGCAGCAGCAGAAGCCATTATGTGATCCTGCAGAGAGATATGAACTCATTATGACATCACTAATAGAATATATATATATATACTGAACAAAAATGGTGCTCCTATTTTTTTATGAGATGAACTCAAACAATTTAAACATTTCCTACATACACAAAACAACAGTCCACAGGCCACAATCGACAAACTGATCAACTCTATGTGAAGGAGATGTGTTGTACTGCATGTTCTGAGTCCCCAGAACCCCACAATAAATCTAAAATACAGAGTGTCCTTTTATTGTGGCCAGGCTAAGGATACCTGTAATAATCATGCTGTCTAACCAGCATCTTATGATCTTATCAGCAGAGGAGACATGCTCATTATCATGCATAGAGTAATAATAGTATAATAAGAGAGTAATAATTTTTTTCTGTATGTAAAAAAAAATGTTTTAGATCCTTGAGTTCATCTCATTAAAACATTTTGTTCGATATGTGTATATAAAAAGTTGAACCTAACTCACCTGTATGTAGGAAAGCACCGTGGTCTAGTTTGATGTCAGAGGCCCCTCATGGCTCTTCAACAAGTTACCGGCACCTACGACTCCACGACTAACATCTTTCCCAACCTGACGCGGCTTTTTATACTGTCACGGGTGAAGGTAGTCAACTTTTCTTCCTCGCATGCCCCCGTCCACCCCCCAGCAGGACTGGTTTGAGAGCTCTATTGTGGGTCGGCTCACAAAAACCCCTCTGTGCTGGTCAGATATTGACATTCAAATGACTGGCGTCTCACGGGATGAGCACTCATGAGGGTTTGAGTCGCCTCTTCCAGAGAGAGCGGATGATTCCTAAATTTTTCGATATGTGCTTTAAGGCTTAAACTGATGATCAAGTCATTATCATAGGAAAAAATCACAATGAATTCACCTTCATATTCTTACTTCGTTCAGACTAAGTTTTGACTTCTGTCACATTTTGAGACAGGCAGCCCTGTTCCTTTTCGCTTTGTTTTCTCCGGTCAAGGAGGACAAAGAGAAAGAACAGGAATGCCATTTAAGAAGCTAAATAGCACAAACAGACACATATGGATGCCTTCAAAATGTGATGCTAGCTCCGATAAGAGCTGGCATACACTAGTAACTAGTGTTCTCAAGCAGGGATGAGAGGCCTGTGTTTTGCAGCTTTCAGCATTATAAGGTTTCACAGAGCCTTAAGCTATTAGATATCGCTTTTTGTCTGCTAGTCTCGTTAGCCTATCGTGTGTGTGTGTGTGTGTGTGTGTGTGTGTGTGTGTGTGTGTGTGTGTGTGTGTGTGTGTGTGTGTGTGTGTGTGTGTGTGAAACGTGCATTCTCTTCGGCACATTCACACCATCCATATTGATTTATATCAGCCTACTTGAAGCCTCCATATGCTCATATTTATTTATTAACCGCTTGAGAGCACATCACCACACATTTGATTCAATTAATTCACTTTTTTTTGGCCTAAATCAAGTTTGTTAATAAGTCCACATGGCTGGTAAACTTTAGTGTTCGCAGGAAAAAAAAATCAGCAAAGTGAGATATGGTGACAACTGCACCAATTTAAGTTTGAAGTTTTCCCTTCTTTTTTTCCAACATACAGAGAATCAAATACCTGCTCGCAAAGAGTCAGTGATAAGAGCTGTAAAACGATAGCGATGAAGCTAGACACTAATGTCCTTCACAGAACAATCCACGTCACCCCGCAATTGAAGTGGCAAACTGCAGGCGATTAACATGTGAATGGGGCGACGGGGGAATTGGTAAGGGCCAGTCCGAGGGAAAGATACCGATCTAAAGAACGGGTCAAGGGACAGCTAGCGTTACAGCATCTGGTAATGGAAACAATCGGGAGCCGCGAGATTCCACCGTGTTATCTAACCGCGGGGGCCTGCAATCCAAGAAACTCGCTGGGAGGGGGGGGGGGGGGGGGGGGTCTCTGTGCATGCCACTCTGAGCTTTCAAGTGGCACTGCATTAAAAGTTGTGGAAGTCTGGAGTCAATGTGGCTGCGTTGGATTGTGACTGTGGCAAATTTTTCAAGGACGATGTTTTATTAATAGTTTTTTTTCCTGTCAATTCCAAGGGACTCTGCTGTTAAATTCTTTACTTTATTATTATGTGAAAGTTCTAATATGTTAAATATGCACAAAGCTTTTGCATTGGGACCAACGCAACCTTCTCCTGGGGGAAGAAAGTTGAGAGTGAAATATTACTCTTACGCTTGTGAAAATATGACTTCATTCTTGAAATGGCATTTTTATCCCTAAAAGTGTGGTCCCAGTACTCACTTATAACTGTCATCCCGTTATAAATTCGTGCTATTTCCGTTGCCAAGATTAACCTCCTTCGTTGAGCTCAGAGCTAATAACCATGACCCCACATCACACGGCAAACTACCTTTAACTACCTCTCCGATATTCTCCTAATGTTTGTTCTACGGTGATTTCTTGCGAGTGTGTGAGATTGATTTCAATGAGATTTCCTGACTAAATATTGCTTAATTAATAAACACATTAAACCCCAAATCCATCCTTTGTTTTTTTAAATTAATTTCCACTGTAGACTGAAACATTGGGTTTTAAGACGATACTTCCCATTTTTGGTTTATTTATACATAATAATTACACACTTATGCAACATCCCCTGTATGATCACCACAAGAGAGCAGCAAATCTTTCCTTCAGCAGGATCTTACTTGTATGTGTGTGTGTGTGTGTGTGTGTGTGTGTGTGTGTGTGTGTGTGTGTGCATGAGCATTGTAAATCTAATAATATTAATGAAAAATTAAACATTCTTAGGCATAATCATTTCTTTTGGGAAATATTCTTTTTATTTGTTAAGTTGAAGTAAAATAGACATTAATAGATATAATCATCCTGTATAAGACACCATGGCTACATACAGTAGTGCTTTTGTCAAAATGTACAAAATGAAATAATGAAAAAAAGAGAACTGATTGTAAGACTCTTCCTGAACGGCAGACTTGGAAGCACTGTACATTTCTTTATATACAATCATATACAATGTATTTACATAATAAATAACTTCAGTATTGAAACCGGCATCAAGGCTTTGGTACTTGGCACGTCCAACTAGTACGGTCTGGTTGGTAAATAAAAACCCTCCTGAAAGACAAAACACAATGTATAGTTAAGTATATTAATCACATATGTTGAACATTGAAGATTTTAATTTATCCTATATACTTTCACATGTTGGCTGCATCTATAATTAGTTCATCTACATTCAAATTCTAAGGCATTTACCAATAATTATAAACAATTTATTAATGAACATAACAGCAAGCTTTATAATAGTTATAGTTTAAAAATAGTTTAAAAATAACTGTGACCTTTGCCATCGATGAACCGTTCACCCTTCACATAAATTCTATTGGGCATTTTTTTTCTTAGCTGTGGAGGCAGCTCTGTTCCTCCTGCTGTACTTACTCCCTCCAGTGCGACGCGCTGTTTTCCCGACACAGCAGCCCCTCGTCACACGGGCAGATCTGGTTGATGCTGAACGCCAGGCCGCCGTCGGGCACGTAGCAGCCCTCGCCGCGGGCCAGCCGCCTCTTGCACACCTGCTCGCCGTGGTGCCTGGCGCAGCACATGGACGCCCCGCAGTCCCTGTCGACCTTACACCTGGCACCTAGGGGAAGAAAAGTCAAATTGTCTTACATTATCTCCAAATTTAATGTTGAAATAAGAATGGTTTTAATTAAGTAAGTACATAGTAATTACATCTTATATTTGTGTCTGTGACCAACAATGGTTTGCAAGAGTAACACTATCTGGTACCAAGTTTTTTAGCGTTTCACCATCTCACAGTCGTGCAGAGGCCCTTTACCTTCTTGTCCGTTGGGGATGCTGCGGTGACATTTCCCGAACATGCAGCTGAGCCCGCGGACACACTGGGCGTCCCTCCGACAATAGCGGCCCTCGCCCTGCAGCGGCACGCAGAGGCCGAAGTGGCGGTCGCAGGAGAAGCCCCGCCCACAGGCCCTGTCTTGGTCACACGCGGGCTGGAGAAAAAGAGCGGGATGTGTCTGATCGTCTCAAAAGTGACAAAAGTCGCGTTTTGCATAGAGTAGTAACAGTGGTGTAGGGAACAACTTTTCTGGACACACATATTGTGATGGATTTAGCTGCGGTGGTAATTTGGCAATAAAACGACTAAATTTATAAGATAGAGAACAAAGCCTGTAAAAATTCATCCCCCATCACTTAAATTATGACAGTATGAGAAATGTGTTGTGTGTACATGTATGCATTGCAGTACATATCTCTGTCTGTTGCATCATAGCATCTTAGCATCATATTTGTGTATAATATGCACTTACCGTGGCTGCTTTAGCTACAGGAACACTTTCTCTAAATGCCTTTGCTCCTTCTTTGGGTGGGCTGTGAGGCATGTTGAGCATCCAGGCCCATATATGAGCATCGGTCCAGGAGAAACAGATACACAGGCAAACCGTCCACAGACTTCCCGACATCTCCGCACGCCAAAGAGAAATTAAAAAAAAAAAAAAAAGACTACTACTACAAAAAAACAACAATTACGAGCTTGAATGAAAACGGGTAGGTCGAGGCGAGGTGACTCACACGGAGAACAAGGATGAGTCACTTGTTTGTCCGAATCAACACAGCGTGAAATGTTTTGTGGAAAGTTTAAAGTCTTAAAAAAAGTTCCAGCCAACACATAAAGTCAGGACTGCGGGGATCTGTGTGGTGACAGTGGTTGGCTGCTCCTCCTTTTATAGGTCACTGGGACTTGACCCCCCACCACCCCTAAAAAAAAAAAAAAAAACAGGCTGTTTGTCCTGACAACAGGCTAGGAGGAGACAATTAGTTGTTAATGGATTAACTAAATTGCCCAGGTTGCCCCCCTGCAGCCAGAAAATAGTGGCAAAATGACCAATCGACAGAGCGGGGAGATGGGGGGGGGTCAGGAGGGGGCGGACAGACGTGACGGGCTGACACAACAACAGCCTCGCACAAAGGAGCCAAGACGAGCACCACCTCCCTCGTGGTTATCTCTCTCAGACAAACGCATGTTTGTCATGTTTCGCTGCTCGCTGACTGACAGGTAGAGGTCCCCCCCCCCCACCAAAACGCTCCTGGCCCCCCCTCTACCCTATCCCACTCCAGACCCCACGCTGAGAGCAATTTGCAGAAGTGCACCCACGCAGACGACCCCATGATCTCATTAAATGTAATTACCGTCAGCGATTATTTCTCATGAGGGGGGGGGGAGAAAGGGAGGAATCAGCGGAGGGGAGATGAGTTGCTTTTGGGAAACAAACAGATGTATTTTTGCACATTTTTTAAGAGCAGTTCTGGTAAAAAAAAATGTTTCACTTGCTAAAAAGGACTAAGACCACAAATCATACTGACTTCAATCTATTAAAAAATAAGAAAGAGGGTAATAACGTTGATATCCTTCGAGATGTGTTTGTCCCTTCTCCATCAAACTTGTGATTTTTATATTGTGCATGACCTTATTCCTTTTTTTTCAATAGACTTCTTCTCACAGCTAGTATCTGTAACTTTTGACCTCATGCACAGCTGTTCTACTTGTTTAAACAAGTTCTCAAGTTCACCTTTAGCTTCCATGAATCACGTTCACATTTTCCACCACATGTGCAAAGGTTTTCCCACTAACATACATGCACAAACATTATTATTATTTATCAGATAGGTCGCTTTTTTAAACTGTATTTTGCACAAATAGAGTAAGAACCTATGAATCAAGTGAGCAACAGTGATATTGAACATCCAAATATATTGCATTAAATTATCTTATTTGGGTGCACTGAATCCAAAACATGACATAATTAGGAAGCAATAACCCCACTCAACCCTGTCAAAGGCCTTCTCTTAACGATATTCTTATTTCACACTGGGCACTTGAATCAGATTACTATCCAATTCAATATTGAATAATTTGTGTCTTTTATGAGCCATTTGTTTTTAATAAATAAAACTCATATAATCGGCGCATTTTCTAATATAATGGCTATTATTTCAGCTAAAATGATGATGTCACTTGTTTATCCTACATTACATTGCATCAAGTGGAAGATTCTGATGATTAATTAAACCCATAAATGTCATATAAAATTCAATTGTATACCTGGACCGTGTTCTTCCCCATTATTTGCCAGTAGTTCAGTATTAATTTCACTATTAGACGCTGCACGCTGAGGGTTGAATTCTCATTTGTTCAGTTCATTTTCATATTTTCTCTTTTTGCGTTCTGGTCAGTTGCACGCAGCAGGCGATGATTTGGCGACTGATATAGGCCTTCCCCAGTTTTTAAGAAACATCTGGTTTCATAAGTTTGCATGTAAAAATTTATTTGAGATCTTATAATTGCATCGCGTTTCATTAGATAGTAAACTATTGTCCATTCGCCAGGTTCTGAAACGTCTGTTGGGAAAAAACAATGGCTTTGTAATCAGTGTATTTCATTGCTGTTCTGACCTTTTAGCCCACAAAGGGCTGACCCATGGCAGTGCTGCCACCATGACACAGAGAACAAGAAAAAAAGTTTCTAGTAAAAACTGAAGCAAAAACACAAATGGAAATTCTGCCACATAAATCTACAGTGTGAGGTAATGCTGAAAACAGCTGTACATTTTTGTTTGTTTTCATAGTTCAATTTAAGACTCATCGAGTTCCTGCTCACCGAGCAGCTTGGGTCAATAAGCAGAAGCACTGACTTGAAATCCTTGTATTTGAAAAGAGAATAAGTTTCAATTGGGACTAATCGTTCTAAGATCTACACTATATCTAATTCAGACAGGATCTCCACACATGAGGGTTCTTCAGGTTCTGATGAACATGCAGGAGTTTAACCATGAGCTCTATGTTAATTCAAACTCAAACTGTCTGAGCAGCTTTTCCCAACAAGAGCATTCACTGTTTCATTAACATTCAGTATTTTCACTGCATTGAGACTGAGATGCCTGAATAATTGTCCGTCATTTACATGTTCTCAGTGGCAGACACCACAGATGGGCTGCGTAGATATCGCGGCTATCTCATCTCCAGGTACTTAAGTCCTTATCCAAACAGGCTAACACAGACTAATGGCGTAATTGGCGCTCATTCACTGGGCACAATGAAAGCAAGTGGATCAATTTGCAATATGTAAATAAGCATCGTCACGTTCATGCTGTCGGAGCCGTTTACATTGTGCAAACTTTGCAAACTTCCTGCAGATTCAGCACCAGTCACATGGAGAATATAACAAACGGAGACGATATATGTTTTGAAGCATTCGAACCACTGAATCTACAACTCTCCATCCCCTGTTGTTCTACATCTGTACTTACAGCAAGATGCCGCCCCCCTCGTTTCCAGTGGCAGATAAGTGTCTCCACGCGGCCCTTTAACGTGCTCTCCCAGTGTTAATGACTCTGCTAATGACGTTGTAATGAATGTGCTCGCTGTCACAATCAACATAGCTGTGGGTCTTGCAATTAGGCGCTAACAAAAAAAAAACTGCGGGCAGGGTGATGTTTGTCCATTATAATGGACCTTGACCCCCCGCGGGGAGCCATGAATGGCAGAGGGCACGAGGAGTCCGCCTTCCCAAAAGGCCCGAAAAAAAAAAACATGTTCAGTGCAGCAAATAGATGGATGATTGGCAACGAGTGAATGTGTATTCAGGGAGTTGGGGGAACAATGAGGTAAATATATTGATTGGTCAGGATTTAATGTGTAGTTTCAGTACGACGCTGCCAGGGTGTTGTTTTCCAGCTTCTTAGGCTAATGAATAGTTATAGTCAGGGGAGGGTGGAGGGATTATAGGCAGGTAGTGTTATGTTAATTGGGCTTTTTGTTCCTGCGAGGAGGGAACGCTCTTAATGCACGCTGAAAGTTCAGTATGTCATTGGTCGTGACAAAGGTAGAATAGAATGTTTTTACAATTCATGGAGAGACACAAATCGAGTTTTTGGGGATCAGCAACATCTTTATGAATCATTCCGTCCAACACCGTGAACATCTGCACAAAATTTCATGGCAATCCCTCAAAAGTCGGCTATGATATATCAGTCTGGACCTGAGTAGTGGACCAACCACCCGCACATTTAAAAGAATGCTTTTGAAATACTTAGCAATGGCATCAATCTTCGTGTAATATATTTTTAGTCCAATGACTGCAGCTCTGTAATACACCTGGCGAAGTAAATGTCAGCTTGAGCACACGGTGTTCTAACATCTACTCTTTAAAAATGAAGTCACATTTTAAAAGGTGCTAGAAATGCATTTAGTGCCATTTATCGTTAGTATTAGTGGGCTGGCACCCCACACCGGAGACAGGGCTGATTTAGGTTGAGAACATGCAGGGTTTTTTTTTCCTTAAAAGCAATTAGAAAAGTCGATCACCTCCTGTGACCCGCTGGGAATTGCGTGGTGCTGTGTTTGTTCAGACACCTTGCCCTCCGCCTGTACTTTCTCGTCGTTTCGCCTGCGTGGACGTTTTTCTGGGCGTCAACCCTCTGGCAGTGGGTGTGTAGCGTCAAGCCAATAACAGCACACAGGCCGCGCAACCCGTTCCCTACCCCAGTAAATCAAATACCGCCCCCTTCGTCATCTGTTACTGATGCGTATGGCTAAAAATACGCCTGTTTCGCTCAAGTAGAGCTTATTTAGCACCAATATATAGCATTGGCAATGTCAGTGTTCCATACAAAAATGTCTTTTTTTAGCCAGCTGTGGAATACTGTTAACATTTGATTGAGCTATGTCATATCATAACAGATGCATTAACCTTTATCTAATCCTATTTTACATTTATTATGATGATGGTTAAAAAAAAGTCATTTCGTCACCTACAGAATCTAAAATTTTTATACTAGTCATAATATCTTTTATCATTAAATACACTCACACTCCTTGACTGCAATATGTTATAGAATTGCATTGCAGTGTGTCTTTTGGTTGCTTTGTCATAGTCAAATATCCCATAACCCGTCGGCCTGGAATGATGCACTAATGTCAACCCTCGCCGTTAGCGGTGGGTGGTCTTAAAGTCGGGTATCTTTACTGTCGGAGAGACGGATGCGATCCCACACGACGTTATTGTCGCTAATTCTCCCTGTCAGGTTATTTATTTTAAACATTAGTCTTGAGGCAGAAAACAACGAAAGCAATGAAAAAGAGATGACTTACAACCTCTTGAATTTTATTGGATTTGGACTGGAGGAGTACAGCGTGTGCCCGGCGCGCGTTCACCAATGCCTCATCAGTTTCCAATGATGTTAATTAGCCCGCCTCGCCGAGTCCACATCTGTTCCTCATGATTATTCTGACACGGTGGCAGTAAACTTTTAGAGACACGTTGTTGACGAGAACATGTACCGCTCTCAATAATGGCGATACAACAACCTCCATTGTTTGGTTCCACAGACAAGATAAATGCACTTACCTCATTATTATATATAACCAAACCTGTCTTTTATTTCAGCTTCAGATGCTCCAACTGCATTTCTGGTAAGTTTTAAATAATGCTCTCTATTGCCTGTTTTCAATTGAAACAAGACAGAAGAGTGTGACTCCCACTATAATGGGAAACAGCCCTGTGTCTTCTTTGTGCCAGGTTAAAAAAAGAAGAAGAAGAGAAAAGAAGAGGGCAAAGAGAATCTGGAGCAAGGGTCACTGGTGGCCAATAGTCACAAGTCAGGCCATTCCCATACAAAATACAAGGAGTCTCAGTCCGTCTGTCTGTCTGCCTGTCTGTATGTCTGTCTGTTTGTATGTATGTATGTCCTTTCTTGACCCCCATTAATCCAACTGACTTCACATTTAATGGGTTTGTCGGCAGCCATGCTGGAAGCTAAGCAATCAGCCCGTTACGAACAGGCCCGTTCTGGTGTGATATCCGAGGGTATACAGAAAAAAAAAACCTGGAACGTGTAGCTATGTATTTTGTGGCCTTTTGGCTGCTCAACTCCCTGACAATTAACAGTCTCCCTTGTTTCAGTGATACATTTTGACCGTATTATTTTTCCTGTCCAAATTAAATCCCAATGACTTCGCCGTAATTGGATAAGTGCATCACTTAGGTTACAAGCTTTGTTTGGCTTCAATTGTTTTGACAAAACTGGTTCCCTTCCACAAATTAAAGGAAAATCCAATATCAAATGTCCTCGCTTTTCCTCTTTTTAAGTGGTGATTTTTGCATTAACACTTAGTGTTTTGGCATAAGTTTGTGTGGACAGAAACATATTAACACCCAAATATGGGGCTATTTGGGAACCAATATGAAGACAAAAAACACGGTGAACCATTGGTAGAGCCAACAAAAGCTCATCAAATTGAATTTAAATTGTATTTGGACAGTAACGTTAGACAGCACTGTGAAAGTTATTTTGGACACGGCCTCAGAGTACGTCCACATTACGCTGTTTGGAAAACGGTCTCCAGAGTGATTGCAACCCCATGATGGATTTAATGTGGAAGAGCTGTTTAATTTGGTTACCATTTAACACATTTCCTAACTAACTAATTTACAATTAATATTAGTAAACATGGGACACAATTATTGGATATAACAGAATAGCTCTTTAGGCATCGAGCTTATCAATATAATGAAGGTAGCTCTAATAAATTCAGCCATTACATTGTGGAAGCAATAGGTGACATTTAGTGTCTTAAACAGGACATTGTTACCATCAATCCAAAGAAAGGAGGAAGCAGGAATGTCTCATTTGGAAACAATTTACCATCCTAAGCGGCTTGCGAAACAGGTTATCTCCCAATATTGAAATAATTGTGTCAGTGTTAATATATAGGAAGATGAACTAATATTATTTAATTTAATTTATTCGTATAGCCCAGAATCACAAATCACAGACTTGCCCCAACGGGCTTAAAACGGGCTTAAAACTCCCTAAAAAAGCCCTTTAACAGGGAAAATGTGGGAATATGTTTGATCCACTCGATGATAACCACTCATACCCAGCAGATCAGCTCAAACTGTTTTCATTCATCATTTTTGTCAAGTCTGAAACACGTTTTTTTGCCTTTCTTTGGTCTTTTAGTCCTTAACAGTTGACTAGAAGGCAGCCAACCTCTTCAGATATATCCACATGAGCTAATTTAATAACAATTTAATTTATTCTGTTTATTTCTCGGGGATAGAGCATATTAATAAACATAACATGCCGGGTTTGGCCACAATCCTAGTTTTCATCCATAGTCCTTGGCAAGGTGTGAAGCTGGCAGCCTAAGATCATCCGAAAAATCAAGAAACACGTTTAAAACAACAATCATGTCAATGACAATGAAAACAGAATGCGGATACATAACCTAACAAAGCATAAACAGTCAGCTTAAATTACAGAAGGACTTTGCAAAAACAGGAATAATGGAAAGCAGACATGAATGAAGACACGCATAAGCAATGGCAGATTTTAGTTTTTTGACAGCTTATCTTTGTCCAAGTACAAGTATATGTGGCCCAACAGTATTGCTGGCTTTCTGAAAAATGTAGTTGCAAACAGCAATGTTTTAATCATTTGGTTATACATTGCATTGGTTAAGAAGGAAGCAGTTTTGCCCATGGTCATCAGCATATATTTGAGTCTCTTTCTTGGGGCATTAACATATAAGTTAAATAGAAATGAGCCCAATATGGATCCTTTTGTGACACCAGTGGAGAAGCTGAGACTGTTACCTCATTGCCCATCAGGCCATGAAACCCTGCAACCACAAACTGAGCATAGAACACTTCTTACGGTGGTTTCACATCCCTAGTTTGATTGTTTGGGTAGTAATTAGAACATAGAAGCCAGCATGGTTGGCTTTCACAACCGCAAACAAACCGAGATCGGTCAGAAAGACATTTGATCACTGTTTATTTTCCAAACAGAAACGAGTGCCAGTTCTGTCTCTCCATGGACACATTTGCACATTGCTACTTGCTCTTATCTTAGTGTATTCCACCTTTATTTTATTATTTTTGGCAAAATATCCATCTCCAAAAGGAGCCATGGCTGCAGCTGGAAAACAATGTGCGGAGGCCCTTGGGTTGCAGAAGATGTATGGCGTGTCATCTAAGGCAGATGAAACGCGCTATTTTTCACATTTCAGCGCGTATCTGAATGTGATTGATCATTTTGAACCAATGGAAAAGTGAAGTGAACTAAACACCTTCAGCTCAAATGGACAGATTGGTGCGCATCGACTGTGGATGGTTTGATTGGTTAATTGTCATTCTGTCTTCTGGTATTACCCCATATGTTGACAGCTGCCAACACATTTACCTACCAATGGATGTATACTCAGGGTTAGAGTCTCATATCAACCACATAAAGATGCTCACTTTAAAATGCTATTATAAATTGATATTGTGAACTGTTATACAGTGCAACTTTTTTGTTTTTTTTAGTTGACTGCTTTTACTGATTTTAATCGTGTCCTGATGCTTTAAATGTTTGAGCAAGTTGGAGCAAAGCACTGTAGATTACTGATAGATTACTAGAATCCCAGGTCACATCCCTGAGTCTGAAATGCTGCCACGCTGTCTAAAAACACACAAAATGCGTCATTGTTTGGTTCATAGTAAAAACCAGACTCCTTCAGTTTTCTGTGCCATCATTCCTGTGTTGGATTTCTGTCTCAAAATTGCCTGAGCTAAAAAACACAGCCCGAATGAAATCAGACTAATAAATACAACATGTATAATATCTATTTAAGTCCCCCTGAAGGCAGCTCATTAAGACAGAAATACCCTTTTCTGGAGTAAAGAAAATAAATGTAGTGGGATGCAGTCCCTTCAATGTGCTGTTCTAGCACCTGTAATGGTGGACTGTATGTGTTGCATTACATTATATTTGGATGTCAGGCAGGTATTTCATCATAAACTTGGAGCACATTCAGTCTCCATCTGTGTAACGCTCCTTCAGCCTAATGGGAAAATGAAATTAAAAAAAAGTTTGTCACAAAATCAAACTTAACATAAACTTCATGTTGAATTGGAATGCATGCTACACTGAATTTCATATTCTGCCTTGCAAAATTAAATGTCAAGGTTTCAGCAGCACATTCCTGCATTTGGTGGTTCAGAATGAAAATTCAGACACACCAAGTTGTGTGAATATAGTTCATGAACAAGCTTGTTTTAATCGGTATATTTAATGGCACCAGAAGGTGCATGTTTCAAATTATTATTCAAAGCATTAACACAAGTTCAAACTAGACTGTTGAATCGACATGTTTAGTCTTCCCCTGAACACATTTTCAATCAAAGACTCCCACACTAAGAGTTTGACCTGCACATCTGTGTTGTTACCGTAATGCCAAAACTTATTCAGAGTTTTGGCCTAATAATGGTACCTCATGAATAGAGGCCAGACACATGTGGGGAAAGAACACCAGCACACACACACACGGAATTTAAAAAAAAGTGCAGACAGGAATTTAGAAATTTTAAGGAAAAAAAGGAACTCCTCAAATGGAAAGTACCCTGCTATTAGCCATACTAAACAGTTTTTCATTGTTTTGGCCTGTTATACTTCCATACATATATTTTTATGTACTGTAATATGTTGTGTGTTTTCTGGTGCAGGATTACGTCTTTTTGGGATTTTCTGACCTCCGTGGAACCACAGGAATGTAGGAATTTGACAAAACCTGTTCCTTCACTAAGAAGCGCCATATTGTGTCTTCCTGTCTCCTATAATGTGATTTCAAATAGACATGGATCACAAACATGTGATGATGGGGGGAGTCCCTCCTCCATTTAACATTTTATCAATGACTCCACAAACTTTTCTCAGAAAAGAGGACCTTAATGTCCCTCTGGAGGAAATACGAGTTGCCAGCCGATGTCAACCAGAATCTTACGCTCATGTGCTAAACGTAGCTGGTGGTGTGGCGCCACTCCTGGTCACCTAAGCCCCTGCATGCAGAAAGTCAGTGTTTAACGTCGGGTTAGATGCTGCTGTTGGTAGGTTGTTTTTCTTCTCGTTGACTGAGGCTGACTTTACATCCTGTGAAATTGTGTGTGACAAAGGGCACATCCTGCATCTCCAGGCACCACTGATGAAGACTGTAGGCTCCCTCTGATCCTTGCAGCCCTAACTCAGTCAGGGTTTCATGCACCTTACTGAACGTGTCCCACAATGTCCACATGTCCAAGAGCTGTTGTTGCTTGATCCTATTTGATGTTGCTTATGACTCTTCTTTTTCTGGTTCCTCCATTGTTGAGATTAGGACCCCATAGACTGTGATGGGCCACAGGTTCCAGGGAGCCGGGAGGTTATCCTTGTGTCCTCCAAAGACTTCTGCCCCTAGATTACTAGATGATATCCCCTGATTCTCACCAGCTTACGCTACATGGTGCGCCAAATTTGTTTAATGGTCAGGGTCAGGCCAGTGTTGATCATTTCCCACCGGTACCAGGCCAGTTCAAAGAACTGATTGCTAGGAGCTAATAAAAAAAGGAATGGTAAATAAACATCAGGGGAATTCACAATATGTATATTATTGTTCCTTGTAAGCGAAAAGCCGTGCGTCTTAATCAGATACAGATATTTTGTCATGCCATCCAGTGGTTCCCACAGAATCAGATTGCAGGCCTTTAGGGGTTTTCAGATGATTTGAGCAAACCTGTCCTTAATGGAAATATATATCCCCTTAACGCCTGAATTGGTATAGCTTTATATAAAAAAACTGTTTTATGTGTGTTTTTGCCTTTGAGTAGATGGCAAATAATGTGGAGATTATTCATTTCACTTTTGCGCAAAAAATAAATAGAAAATTTGCTATGTTGCAAATCTGCAACAACATAATGGTCAATTTGGGGTCAATTCGGTTTGTTGCATATTTGCAACAGCAGGCGTTAAGGGGATATATATACACACACACACATACAGAAAATTATCATTTCAATTATGTTTAAAGAAATATTACTTATGGATTACTGCTTCCTTAAATGTAGGCAACAATAATAACCACTGTATTAAGGTTAAGGAGTGATTGTTCTTGTAGTTGTGAAAAAAAACATTTACTTGCATTGCAGTAACTCTGCAATGGCAGAGTTATCAGAATTACAGATGGTAAAAAGTCTGGTATCCCTCACTTAATTTAAGTCACATGAGCAGGAGCAGCTTCTCAGTACAGCTGTGAATAGAAATAAACCCTGACAACACCAACAGCTACTAAAATAATCCATTGTGTGAATGACATCTGGATTTTCAGGGCATTATTCCTAATAAATTGTTATTGTCGAGGTTTTAAAAGGAAGAAAAGAATTGCAACAATCCATGTCATACTTCTGCAAACAAATCACACGGGAGGCTTTTCTATCATCGTTATCAACCGTTAAACCATCACATTTGTTTTGGTTCAACATGCCTCCACATGGGGGAGACATGCTCCTCCCAACTCCACCCACTCTCTCTTTTTTTGGTATATTTTGTTTGGAACAAAAGAAAAAAAAATGTAGAAATGCATAAATATTTCCTCTTTGGGGAAGTCTTTCAAAAAGCCCAGAGTTGTTGTGACAGAGAAACAGAGACAGGCACAAGGGAAGAGGCAGACAGACAGAGGTGGGGGGGGAGTGAGGAGGACAAAAGGGGTTAAGGAGTTATTTCAAAGAACTAGAAAATAATGAGATTGGAACCGGGAGCAGCTCCACACCCAGCAACACAACACTCAGCTGTTTGTCAACTCCTCCGCTGCCATGGATCCGTCCTCCCAGAAGTTGCTCTGAGGGCCAAACTAGGACATTAAGCAGAGGAAGAGAATCAGGCAGAGGAGGGGAGGAAAGCTGCAAACCTCGGCTGAGGTGAGGAGAAGCCAGTGTGGTGTGGGAGCAAAGGCGACCGGAGTGCGACAAAAGTGGAGTTGGAGGAGTGCGAGGCTCCCCCCGTTCTTCCAGGGAAGCAGAAGAGGAGGAGAAGGAACAGATAAGCGTGGTACAGAGTCGGGGAACAGAAGGAGAAGAGGCGGCTGGACATGGGACTTTGCGCTGTTCTCCTCATCTGTCTCTCCCAGGCTGAGCTGGGGAGAGTCTGGGCTCGAGAGCATGAAGGTAAGCCTCTTTTTTATCTCCAAAGCCAACAGTGAATTCATGCAGGGATTCACATGTACTCCAATATTTACAGCTTTTTTTTCTTGACTGTCTTTCTTCAAATAAATGGTTCACAAATATGCTTCCAGAAATCTGAATTCCTGGACGGTTGAAGGAAATATTATCTGACCCAAATTCCCTGCCACTAAGTCAAGCACCAGGCAGGCTTGAAAAGTGTTTTTTAGACACTCTTTTTGTGTGTGCATGTGTGTGTGTGTGTGTGTGTGTGTGTGTGAGAAGCTAACAGGTCCCCTGACATTTCTCTACATCAGTCACAGGAAGCACATGAAAGGCAGTGTGTGTGTGTGTGTGTGTGTGTGTGTGTGTGTGTGTGTGTGTGTGTGTGTGTGTGTGTGTGTGTGTGTGTGTGTGTGTGTGTGTGTTGCTCCGGATTAATTGTTAAGTTAAAAAAAAAAAAAAAAACTCCAGCTTTATAATTTGAGAAACAAGTGTCTGCAGGCCTCTGCCATTAAGTGCACCAAGGTCATTTCTGTTTATTACGAACGTGTTTGTATATATTTCTTAAAATGATTAAATATAGAATTGATTTAGCTATTTAGTTTCATGGCGTGAACAGAGATCGGCATCCTCTCGCCAGCGGAGCTGAGCAGCTGGTGTGACTGTGACATGATGACATACATGTGAGGAGATGTTCATGTATGCATGTAAGTAGGCTGCAACCTACATACATACATGCAACACTTAATGCAAAAACAACCAACATGTGTTTTTCAATACAGGTTGCACTTTCAAAGTCCACATGATCATTATGGTAATATGGATGATACAAAAGTAAGTATTTCTGAACTCCGAGCTTTGTATGTAAGGGTCTGGTGTATATTTGCTTAAAGAATACAGATCCTGTGTAAGGAAATGCTGCTGTTTAGTGGATAAATGTTTGCGGTTAGCTAGTCATTTCTATTATGACATCCAGTAGGCATTCTATAAGATCGGCAGAATCCATTTACAAGGTGTCTATTTCTGATTTATTTAATTGCAATTCGTGTCAAATCACTCCGAATGATGATGGTTGGTTGTTCAGTGCATCTCCTGTAGTGTGTGTGTGTATGCTGTGTACACCTCCGGCTTCCTGCGTGCACGTCCGTATTTTTGTTCTCCTTGGAGATGTATTATTTTTAGCCGGCCCCCGTTCTCCTCCTCTGACAATCAGCGGTGCTCCACTTTCTCTGGCCTCTCCTGTGGTCCCACTTTCCTCTGATCGGGGCCCCGGCTCTGCAGAGGACAACCCGAAGCACACACGCGCACACACACACACACACACCACCCTTAACATCAGCGACAAAGTGCAGCAGGATGTCGGTGATCGGCAGCTCCACGTTTGTCCAGCAGCGACTCTATTTCAGGCTCTTTTCCCACAGCCACATCATGTCATCCGAGGGCCTGCTCAACATGAGAAAGTGGCACAGCTCCTTGCTAATTAGGTGATGCTGGAAGCTCGGTGATATTGTGACTATTTGTTGTACTTGCTATGATCAAACTCTCAATACCGACTGTGGATAATGCCACATCCCTTTTGTAGAACAGTTTATATTCTGGCTTCTAACCATGCTCTATAAGGTCTGGAACAAAAACTCAGCTTCTGTCAAGTTCACCAAAGTCCATGAAAAAGTTTCTTGCAGATAATTTTTTTCCATAAGAGAGTAAATCCACTGATTGCAGTGATTCCAAAGAAGTTCATTCATTTCAGTCTGAAATTGCGAAATTCCAATCGATCTGTGGAAATTCCTTTTTTAATGATGTCCTTCATGTGGAAAGGTGGCTTGGAAAACTTAAAGTTAAAAATAAGACAATATTTTCCCACTCATTAAACCACTGGGGACGTGGAAACTCTGGTCCAACTCCCAGGGTCTGTGATATTCAACAGGTCACCAGGATCACTGTTCAAATGTTCACCACAATAAGTCTCAATGCGCAGAGACAGAAGACGGACGGCTTCGAATCGCTGTTTGAGACTTCATACAATGCCTAGAACAATAGCCAAAGGACGATTCCCTGTTGAATTCACATGTCATATCCAGTGATCATTGGTGATGGTGACATTTTATGCAAGTTTCAAGTGATAGAAGTTTTGATCTAAAACTGACAGGCTGCATTCATCATGAGCTTTGGTGGGCCTGAAGTTGTAGACAAATGGCATATATGACCTAAAAATGTCATGCCACCATTATTTTGACTAACTTTAACTATTTCTAGGTTGCAACAGAGAAATAAGAAAAGAAAGAGTTCAGTGAGTCTTTACAACGTGTCAAACTTTTTAATTCTGAAAGGACTCAGTTCAGGAGCTACTGTCCATGTATCTTTTTTTTTCCGTAAAATAATATCCTAATGTGCAAACTATAAATACTGCAACACTGAAAGCTGACAACATCTGCACGCCAGCTGTTGTCGGTTGTAAGCTGGGACGACATGTCGTCTGCACTAAAACTGGAAAAAATATGCCCCAAATGTAAACAAAATAGCTACTCCGTGACATTTCGTTTAAAATCAAACATCATCCGAGCTTTCCAGCTGCCAGTGTTTGCGTGTTTGTGTCTTTGTGTGTGTCGTGGTTACTGCCGTCCCGCTGAACGCCGAGGTGCCAAACGGCTGCCACCCACACCGCAAGCCGCAGGCTGGTTAACGCGGATCGGCCTTTTTAAGAACCCTAACCACGTTAAAACCGCTGCACTGTGACCTCAGGTTGTGATTAGCGTTGCGTGGAATGCCGCCTTCGCCGGGAGGCTGCAGGTGCGTTGCTAAACGCCGTCCTCACACTGACTCCGTGGCCTAATCTCCGACGGCACACACGCAACGGGGTCACAGCTTTGTTTGTGTCTTTGCGATTGAATTGCCTCTCCTCTCCCGTGTTTGGACAGTACATAATGGTCCGCTCTCTCCTGCTTATGTCTCCAGAGCAACAGAAGTTGGCCTTTCGTTCTCTTCTGTGGGGCCTGAAGATAATTCTCTTTTCCTTTTTTTTTTTCCTCCCCCCTAAAGTACATGTTTTCCTGCCCCGGGCGCATCCTAGCCTCTTGAACTTCAAAGTATTATTTTTTTTGCCTAGAAAGAGATTATTTTCAGAGGAAATTTATTTTTCATCCCTGGACTTGGTCCATCCGAGCAGACTGTAAGGCCATCAGCTTTTGTCTCAGCCCAACGGAACATGTCTTTGTTCTTCCTAGTCTGTCTTCAGTTCCCGTCTAGCCTCAAAAAGCTGCTTTTGAATGATAAGTGACCTATAGTGTTTCGTAGATGTCTAACGGCAAACAAAAAAAAAAGATTACATCATTATATATATATTTTATATAATAAGAATGCCACAGAGCTGATGTATACTTCTGGAAAAAAGTCAAAAAAAGTGAGTAAGAGGCCTAAGAAATCAAAAAATAGGCATGTGGGATCCAGTAGTAGGATGCATAAAATATAAAAGCAACCTGTGCCTCCATATAACACCCCTGTATATGGCTCTGAATGCTGTGTCCTAGTTCCATATGACTCCAAACGCCCACTAGATTTGCAGATGCTGCAATGCAGACACATCTGAGGAGGCAGATACAGTGGACACCGCCGCAGGTGTCTTCACCTTAAAAATAGCTGATTTTTTTTTTAATGTGGCATAACAAAGCAAAAATATTGCATGCGCTCGGCACCGAAAGATATGGGGGATTACCACAGCGGGAAATCTGACATCCTGGCAGTTAACGGCAAGGTTCTAAATGTAGAGCGTTTTTCAGAATATGTGCATGCTAAAAGATGAGGGATTCATAGTGTATGTTCATGTTTAATCCGACACAGGCAGATGGATCACAAGCATAATGTTATTTGAATGTATTTGAGCCTGGGTTGCACATGTTCCACATGCACGTCTTTTAACTTAAATTCAGGTGCTGAGGCCAAACCACTCTTAAACTCTTTTTTAGCTCCTCTTCAGACGGTGTCAGGATTTAGAGATGAAGTTTGTACCTATAAGGCATGCAAATGGAGAAGTTAAAAAAACATGCACGATCATATATGTGGGTTATCTGCGAAACCCCCCCTCTCCTCCTTTACGCCGTGCCTCACCACTTCCCCCTGCCGGTTGATGCCTCCTCAGCTGTTTGGTGACGTTGAGCGCTCCCAGTCTGACCCAATTAGGAGCCTCTGATTCAAAAAAAAAAAAAAGCTGTGGAAATAGCTTCCACTGCACCGTAATCAAACAAGACTCCTCATTATAGACCACCTCCCCCGTGTGTGATAACCTCCCTTCATTACTTTCTCTTGTCCCATTTTGTCCTTTTACTTCTCTGATAATAGAAATTTCAGTTAATTTAATGTCTACCTAAGAATTGATCAAATATATGGACTTTACTCAACTTGATAAGATTTTAGTGTCTTGTATCTAATATTTTGCTTCTATATATCAATATCCATCCATGGACAGACATTACTTCCATCTTGTAGATGAGTGTGTCAATCATTGAAGGGTGACACATTTTATGGTGATTGGATGCGAATGTTCTCGTGCATTAACAGAGCTATGACCTCACCACAAATGGCCGGCAACACACCTAATAGATGGCTTGAATTTTGGTGAAATAAAATTAATGCTTTTTGGATGGCAGTCATCTGGATTATCTCGCGGCTACTTTCGGCATCGGTTTGACCCTTTTAAAAAAAATGGGGGTAGCCACAGCTTGGGGCGTCCATATAATTATGTCCATTTTGAGCACAGTTAAAAAAAAAAAAAAAAAGAAAAGAAAGAGGCTAAGGGGAGCTTCTACCTGAGCCCAGCGCTTGTCTTTCCTCTAAAAAGGTGTTTAAAACCTGCTCTCGCTGAATTTCCCCAGTCGCTGAAACAGCAGCTCGCAGGAAATCCAGATGGAAAGCTGGATTTGATCCCTCTGCTGACCGAAAATGTGAACAGGACGGTGAGTTATCGATCAATTTACTGCCCCTCCTCCAAATAAAACAGAGGAATGTGAAAACTCTAATCATCACCATCTCCAATCTGTTGAGCAGATGGCATGAAAAAACATGAATGCACGCACACACACACACACACACACACACACCTACACACAGAAGCTCCATGTACCTTTTGCACGTAAACCTGATCATAGTGCATTTAGCAAGGAATCAAGCTTGTATCATGCATTATAATTAGCAACTAACCAGACAAAAGATCATAATATTAGATTAAAAATGCAATAATTAAAGCTACAGAGCGTCACTTTGGTCTCCCCCTTCTGGCAGTGACGGAAATTACAAAAACACCGCCAGCATGTCATTCTCACTTACTCTTGCAAACGCGGACGAAATGTTTTGACGCACATCCGTGAAACGATACGTTTCATGATCATAACTTGATCCATTTGCTCCGCTCACATTTGGAGCCGCAGGATTTCAGCTGCACAGCGTGCGACGGTCCGTCCAGCGGGGTTGTCGTCACAGACGGACAGATTTAAAACCCCCGTCTACCTCGACGGGGATGGATTTACGCGGTGGTGACGGGCCTTTTCAGCATTGTTTGAACTTGTTTGGCAAGGGGTTTGGATATATCGGGGTGTTCATTTTTATGTGAAATTTATGCGCTATAGCTTCAAAAGGAAACCATGGCACTGCTTCTGCATGACAGATGAAACCAAAATGCGCTAATGCGTCTTTTTTTCCCCGCGAGTCGTGAGTCAAGTTTTGTTTGAGTTATTGCTTCAAGACCTCATTTCCGTCTCTGTGGACATGTCTGCATGTTAATGGTCCAATTTATGGTAACCAATAAAGAACAGATGTGACCACAGTGTTCAAAGACAGAACTGTTTCAATCCCTTATGAAAAAAGATCTGATTTATGGAATTATTTTAGAGCTCCTTACACATTTTGAAATTAGGAGGAGAATCCCCTCCTTGTGTTTTTTCTCCATCAAAAAGGCTGATATTTGAACGTTGATGCCTTACTTTGTGGAAACTGACAGCGAGGACTCAATTGATGGCCAAAAGCAGGTGAAGGAAACATGGGAAAAAAAAAAAGAAGTGACCCGATAGTTTAAGAGACATGTGTTAGCTCATCGAGCGAATCCTCCAACCGCGGCGTGAACTCTGAATGTTTTTCCCCGGGTTCACATGTGCTTGTTGACTCTGTTCCGATAACACACAATGCCTGTCATGTTCTAGATGCGCTGAGCGGGACTCCTCTGAGGACAGACGGGGATCCGTCCGGTTTGCACAGAACCAGGAGGGACCAGCAGACTCCACATAGGCACAGAGGAGGCCGCAGCACGCAGGGCGAAGGCGTCGGAGGCATCGACATTGGTACCCTGCCCGACAACATGACCCGCGTAATGGTGAGGCCCGACCTGTGCTGAACTCGTCTTTGAAGCGCGACTCACTTGGTTACTGTTGCTATACCTGTTTGAAAACTTTTCCGTTCTCACACCACGCGTACGGTTCACAATGGTAACAAGCGGCAGATTTACTGCTCGAAATTTAGTAGGAAACTTTGAAACAATGAATCATTGATTTGGGGCTGAAGCTGGCAACGCACGGTTTGGCCAGCTGAAACACCAACTGTTGCTCAGATGACTCTCCACAAAGAGGCTCAAGAAAATGCACTTAGCGAGTATAGGATGAAGTTTAAAACAGAAAACAAAAAGCATTCTCAGTTAAGCGAAGAACCATAGAAATAAATAAGTAGCATTCTTCTTGTTATAATAGTACATTATTATAAGGAAACATACTGATTTTTGGATGCATACTTTAGAAAATACAAAGTTGCACATGCAATACTGTTCATATTTGCAAACGATCATTTGCAACCAGGACTGTGAGTATGTGTTTTGTAATATAATGGCTTGGCTAACGTGTTTGGCAGAAGTTGTTAAGAATTCTTTAACTCCACTAGAGAGCATTAGAGAGCAGGCAAACCTACCCTAAAGCATCCAGAGGAATGGGGATGTTACAACAAACCTAAGATAAGCTTGACACACAATAATCCTTGGCATGTTTCTTCAATTTTGACAAAATAATTGATGCATTTGTGCCTACGACTGCAACCGAACCACCACAGGTTGTTGATAAAGGCAAAGGAAATCCTTCGCTTCTAAGAAGAAACCAGCTAACATGATCAGAATGTCAGGCTCAATAAATCAATTTAAAATTGCAGTTTTATTAATAGGTTCATGCCCTGTAGAAGCTTTAACTGGTCCAAAGATAGCGTATGTTATTGTGAACACTGAGCTGAAAGGTCATCTGGGGTCATAATGTTCAAGGTTTACAGGGAGAAGGAACACGACAACTGTCACAACAAACACAACCTGAACTTGTGGCATCAAAGTGGACGTCAGTGTTATAAAGTCCCAGACAGGTGGATTCATCCCGTTGCATTTTACATTCAGTGCCTTATGTGTGTGTGACACCCACCTTGTGTGCGTCTTTCACATGAACCAGCCGCAGTAAAATTCAACCCAAATAAATAGTGTTGTACCCCCCCGCTACATTGTGAATTGAAAACAGATGCCGTCCTCGTCCTGCCAACTTACAGTGTTTGTCTAAGCGTGTGCTTCTCATGCACGTGCATGTGTGTGTTCTGAATGACTCACTTGGATAAAATCAAACGTAGCCCTGTCGTTTCCCAAATTGACGGCTCCCCACCTCTTACCCTGCTGGGAATAAATACTAAAATAAAAATTTTTAAAAAAGTAAGAATTCAATAAATCTGTCAGCTGTGAGGGGAAAAGTGTCTGTCCCCATCTCTCCACCTGGAAATCCCACGCCGCCCCCTCCAGAAAACACGGGCCGCTGTCAGCCAGTGGAGATGGGAGAAGAAAGTGGGTCAGTTTGCTGTATGTGGAGCAGCCGGAGAGGCGGTGAGAGCGCTGCATTTAACTGCTCCACTTTTTTGCGCTCACACCAAAACCCCAGAACCATTGCTCTCCGTCACCTTGAACTGTGGCACACATTAATAACGCCGTCAAGACTGGAGATCCGCATCAAGACATGGGCCCATGACGTGTGAACAGCTCCCCCAAGTGGAACTGGACAAAGGTTCCCAGCCTTTCAGACATTATCATGTATGCAGGTTACATATATATATATATATGTAGAGAGAGAGAGAGGATGTATATGTGAAAATAACACTCACAGCATGATTTTTACCCTCATCTTGTCTTATTATTTGAAACAAGTTCAACAAGAGAGTTCCTTTTTTTTTTTTTGGTTATTAGAAGTTTCTAGACAAGCTGCATAAACATGTACAAAAGTGTGAAAGTTCAAATGTAATATGCAGTTAACTGCATTTTAGTCTGTAAACTGATCAAACTACCAAACATTGCCTCTCCTCTTGTTCATGTTCTCTTTGCATGTCTGTACTTATCAATCGGTCAGAGCAGGTTTCCCTAAAGGAGAAGCACCACTCTGTGGATTTTGATCTGACTGCTGGATGAAGCTGAGCAACAGGCAACAATAAGCACATGCTTCATTCTGTCACTTTTTGTCTTGCAGGACTTTTGTATATTGATTGATATTATTGCAACACTGCTAAAAACATCAGTTCAGAGCATTCTGATGCTGCATGCAGCGGCGTATTAGTAATGAAATTGATGGATCTCTCTCTCTCTCTCTTTCAGGAGGACCACCAGAGGTACTACAGATGGCAGAGTTATGGTCCAACAGACAGACGGACTGACGAGTTGTGGATAGATCTGAACGGCCTGCACAGGGGCCAAGTCCGAATCCATGGAATACTGTCCAATACACACCGCCAGGCAGCAGTGAGACGGCGCACGCACACACACACACACACACACACACACACACACACACACGCACGCACACACATCCATCCGATTGAACTCGCAGCCATGCCTGATGTTTGCTCTCCTTCGCAGAGGGTGGCGCTTTCTTTTGAGTTCCCTTTTTATGGACACAACTTGAGACAAATTATTATAGCAACTGGCGGTGAGTTTCAACTTTACACGACTTCACTGCAGCATTGATTCACACTGCACATCCAAACAGTGTCATCAGTACTGAAGGAGGCTTCGTCCTACCCTGGGGAAACATTCGTTTTTCTATTATTAAAAAAAATGATTTAAACAATTAATAATTGCTTTAGGTCTTTGCATGTCCTAAAAAGTATTGTTTCCACTCGAAGCAAGTGGAAGTTATTTATTGATAAAATATTATATGCAATTAGATATTTAAAGGAAAGTGGATGAAACATTAACATTCACCTCAACATTCAAGCGATCAAGAGATTAGGGATGAAACTTTATGAGTCTTGATAAAAACCATTACAAATAAAGTATGTAAAGTACATATAGTTTGCAGTAAATGTGTTTAAGCGTGTAACATATGCTGTAAAATGAGGTAATAATCATGATCCTACTCCCTCCTTCCCAGGATTTATCTTCATGGGGGAGATTATTCATCGAATGCTGACTGCAACGCAGTACATCGCTCCCCTCATGGCCAACTTTGACCCCAGTTTTACCAGGAACTCCACAGTGAAGTACTCGGACAACGGTAGGTGGGAGCCCCATGGGTGAATTCTGGTCACTTTCCTGGTTGTTTTTGACTCCGTGCCCCCCCCCCCTCCCCTGCTCAGGGAACCTGTTCGTGGTCGAGTGGGACCAAGTGCGGCTAAAGAACCGAGAGGCCGAAGGAGCCTTCACTTTCCAGACGGTCCTCCACAGGAACGGAACCATCGTCTTCAACTACAGAGAGGCAAGTTGTGGGTTTCAGCAGGACTCTTTTCCTCATCTTCTTACAAATAATGTCGTCCGATTGCAAGATGAAACCATCTTAGCATTTAGACTCGTTTTAAAACAAACTCTGTCATGTTTTTTTCAGATTCCCGTACCGGTGGCGCAAATGAATTCCACTGAACATCCGGTGAAAGTGGGATTGTCTGACGCTTTCATGGGTTACCTTCCCCTCGCACAGCACTCGGGTCAGTTCTCTTTTATGAAATACCTCTTTTCAGATGTTCGACTTTGTGACAAAGGATTTTCTTGAACAGGAGATGTGTTTTCTTCTACCTAAATGTACCGCGTGTAGACTTTGGCAACACTGAGTTGTGATGTTGCAGGTTGCAATCAACTGAGTAATCTGAGCATGTAGAAAAGCCATTCTTTTGTATGGGTTTGTCTATTCTGGGCTGCTATAGAAACATTTTCAGAGCAATATGACTCTACATGTAGATAAAAATGACTCAGTCTAGGGTAATGAAAGCATAACATGTCCTTTTTTTAATTTAATGATATAACATAAGAACATATAAGTCTATTCTGCTGAATCAGGGGTGTCAAACTCAATTTAGTTCATTGAACCTTTCGTTTACAAAACAAGAGAGATGACATAGAACACAATCTGCCTGAAGCCCGTGATACCATGCCAGGCCAGTAGTGGTCCATAAGCAGAAATTTCAAAAACCTGCGTGAAAAAAACTTTTTGAACACACAGAGTGCAACTGATCCACAAACACAGGCAGATCTACATGGATCTACAAATTATACCAAAAGTATCAAGAGCACTGAGACACGTCGCCGCACCTTTATGCCATGAATCCAAATCAGATCCAGATTGGAATCTGCTCAATCTCATACTTTAGAATCTCTCCACTTGTTTATCTGGTAAGTGCCATGTTGGTGTGGTTGGGAGGCTGAATTGGATAGAAAAATGTGCAGAAATCTAGATTTGTGTAGCTCGGGCCTTACACACATGATTAAAGTGCAGGTTGATGCAGCAGAGCAGCCTTTAAACCACATGACAACTCACTGAGATTGTCTATATGTCTTGAAGATCCAAAGCGACGCACCATCTACGAGTATCATCGGGTTGAGATTGACGCCACAAAGATTGTTAGCAGATCTGCTTTTGAGTTCACGCCTCTGCCCAGTGAGTATTTATATAATAGAAATAGGAGCAGTACATAATTTGAGTAGATGTACAATTGTGATTCACCTCCAGGACATTTTGTTTTCTATTACTCCAGCTTGTCTTCAGCACACGTCCTGCGATCCCTGCCTAACGTCCAACCTGACAACCGGCTGTGGCTGGTGCAACACACTCCAACGGTAAGACGAAATTCTCACAGGCTTAAACAGATGTATCTGGCTTTGAAACCACAGGGAGACTCTGACTCCTCTCACTCTCGCTCCCCAACGAGTTACAGATGTTCCGACGGAATCGACCGGCACAGGCAGGACTGGCTGGATTACAACTGTCCCGAAGAGGTGACCCAGCTTTCCCTGTTCACGCACCGGTGAAATGACAGGCTGTTTGTGTTGTTTTCTCGAGTAATTCCTGTGAAACACCCACTCAGGCGAAAGGCACGTGTGAGGACTACAGCACAGATATACCGGAGGGATCTATGAGCTCCTTCAACCACTCCTCACCGGGCCCGACGTCTTCTTCGGCCATGCTGGAGGACCCGCCTGTGACGAGGGGTGAGTGCCTGCAAATCAGAAGTGGCAGCAGATAGGGAAGGCAGGCCAGTGAAATCCAGGTGGTTTCATTTTATGTAAAAAATGTAAGCGTAATCACTGGATTGCAGTGGCGTGCATAGACTGCAGAGAGGGGGAAAAAGGGGGGAAATTTAGTACATGTTTTTACACATTTTACACTTCAGTGCATGTTTTGGCTCTTCGAGGGCACTTTAGCATGCAAGTTGGCTCCTGGGGGAAATTTAGCAAATGTTGTGGTTGCTATGAGGGCACTTTAGTACATGTTTTTACACATTTTGCACTTTAAAGAATGTTTTTGCTCCTGGAGGGCACTTTTGCATGCGATTTAGCTCCTAGAGGGCAGCTTAGCACGATGTATTAGCTCAAATTGGACATTTTAACATGCGTTTTTGGACCAAAAGGGGACAATTGTGACTGAGATTTTCTTCACCTTGTGTTTCTATGGGCATGTGTGGATGCAGTTATGACACACTCCAACATTTTTTTTCTTTTTTTTCCACATGCATATTATCCAAGCCACATTTAAACCCTTTTTTTGTGAAGAGTTTTTTTCAGCACCAACGTCAATGTGCTTTTCCTCCCTTTCAGACCTGCAGACGGGCCCCCCAAACCATAAGAGGATAACAGAGAACACAGCCATCATAACAGGTGTAGTGGCTGCCCTGGTTCTGCTCGTAGTTCTGACCTTATTGGCTGTTTACTACATCAACACACACCCGACGGTTGCTCCGCCATTCTACCTCATGCAGGTGAGGCTGCATCGTCAAGTATTGTAGGTTGTTCTGTAGATGTCAAGATCGAGCCCATTTAAATATGTCTTCATTCACATTCATGTTGGAGTTTTGCCTGGCCTTCAGCAACTGACTGTCTGTTGTTCGTAGCGCCGCACCAACAACTACTGGCCCTCTATGAAGTTCCGCAACCAGGGCTGCCACTCCAGTTATGCCGAGGTCGAGCTCGGGGGTCATGAAAAGGAAGGCTTCATAGAAGCTGAGCAGTGCTGCTAGGCGGCCTGGACCTGCAGGACAACAGCCAGAGAAAGAAAGGACACCATCTTGAGGACTGCAACAGTACTACAAAAAGGGGGATGAATATGGACGATCAGGCCGCCCATCAGCACAGGAAGTCCCTACTCCAACCTCAGCGGCTGGACAGTGTTTACTGTAACTGCTCTTGTAGCTCCTTGACAGCTTTCTCTGTGTCTTTTGCTCTCTTTGCCGTCAAACAGGGGATTTTTCTATAATATCCAAGGCATTGGATGGTCTGAATAACAGCCGACTATACAGAAATTATAAGGAAATGTGTAACTGTACAAAACCTATCAATGCAAGGGGGTGTCAGGGAATGAATCAAACTAGCCTTCATACTGCAAACCAATGTACAGCTCGACTCAACTATGTTTTTGTTTTTATCCCGACTATGGAGTTATTTTTGTTTCACAAATCATTCACTTGAGCGATGATTGTTTCATAACATGTCATATCTATGTGGACGTCAATACAACAAATATCTAGCTATATAACTGATAATGATTATAATGATCATCTTGAATTCCTCTGGAGAAATATTGTTTGGATGTGTTTTAGAGACATCAAATTATGAGAGTTTTCTTTGGACTTTTCTGTTTAAATGTCTTCTATTAAAAGCTGGTGGTGAGTGTTGATATTAATCTCATTCTTACTGTACTGACTATTTCAGCCTATTTTAATGAGGCTTAGTTTGTTAATCAGCTTGTTGAAATTGCTTAAAAAACATGAATATGTTATCTTTATCTATGAATAATATTGCTTTTATATCAATGTGAACAGGTTGTTATAATGACAACCTCAGACTGCCTCCTGTAGGTTCTCTTCACATTGGACTAATTCTAATGTATCACTGAGATTGGTGACCTAGTGGGAGAGATGACTTTCAGGTAAGTGACATTATGCTTATATTTGACAATTCCTTCTAAAGAAAACAATACAATAATTTGATGTAAGAATACTAATTAGGTAGCCATTGTAATGATTAATATTTTCTACAGACAGATCACCATGATGTCCATAAAAAATCCTGTTTTTTCCATAAACCAACGATATTCTATAGTTTCTGCCATAGAGGTTAAAAAAAAGATATTTACATTTTAGAAGCTGAAACTGGAGAGTTTGGACATATTTTATTTTAAAGAAAAAAAAACAAATTCCTTATCACGATAATTTGGTGATTATTTCCTGCTGAAAACACAAATATTTAGGTTACTCTGCCTTGAAACACTAAATTGCCATGTTGGAATAGGATTAATTAGATAGACCTTTCATATTATATTTTATTTAGGATGTGTCAATTTTAACCATTAATAAAATGATTGGTCTAAAAAGAGTGGCCCTATTCATTTTATTTTATGATAAAAGCAACGAATGATATAGGCTACCATTCTGAAATGAGGGTAAGAAGTCCAAATGACGTGGTCATCTAACGGGTACTCGAATAATGTAATCAAAAATGAAAGTGAATTATGGCGTTTTGTACGGTTTTACCGTAAAATGATAACGGTGTGTAAATAGATCGAAAAGAGGGGGCACCCGGATTTGAACCGGGGACCTCTTGATCTGCAGTCAAATGCTCTACCACTGAGCTATACCCCCGATGCGTTATACCACTGCTGTCATATCAATTTAGCAAGCTAGATACTACGTGTAGTCGTATTGTTCTGTTAATATATGTAATTTGTAGTTATACGACCGACCGACGGTTTAAACTGTCATATTTCGCTTAGTACGTGTAAAGACAAACGGCAAATCCTGTGGATGTTTGTCCGACAGAGAGCGCCAATACACCTGTTTGAACTAAACGGGTAACTTCTTGCTGTCATCTCGCGTCGAGATTCTCCACTGGGTGGTCTGGAGATTCTCAAAATCCCACCGCCCCCCTAGAAATTAGATAAAAAATAAGATTCCCTAAAATTTCGGCTCCGTGTTATTCCTCCGTTATAATTTTGACTAATACCCGGTGTCGCCTGCTCCACAGAGGGGCGCTGTCGTGCACGCGAAACTCCAAATTCGACATACGAAGAGGAAATAGAGGCATACGCGAGAAAAAAAAAACGCTATTTCTGTGCAAATACGCAATATTAAAAGAAACAAATACCCCGTCAGCTCATATAACAACCATGGCCTTTGTTTAAATACTCTTTAATTATGATTAGTACATGCAGGTAAAAGCAGGGGCGAAATATAAACAGCCCGTATCTCATTTTGACGGGTCGCTTTGGAACCGCCCATTTGTTCAGTTTAGCGTCATCTCGGTGTTTAATCGTGATTTCTGCCTTTGTATAACAATATTGTTGCCTAAATTTTTTATAATCTAGTTTTAGAGTAGCAAAAGATTATTTTTGTTATTTTTCCAAATTTTTTCTGTAATTTTTTTTTATTTATATCTTTTATATGCTATCACCATAATAAATATACAAATGGATATGATACATAAAGGCAACATTGAGTCTCATGTTTGTCTGGTACTCAGTCTAACTTACTGCTCCTTATAGGGTTATTACCACCGATTCTCCTTATCGGTGGTAATAACGCATTTGACGCTGCCTTCAAGTGCGCTACAGAAACATGTAATTTGCGCTATTCAGCGTGATTCTGAGTTCATTGTTATAGAACATAGCTTTATATAGGAGTGAAGAAACACCTACCAAGCCACTGCTGTTTTAGACAACCTTTTAATATGTCTATGTCTGTCTGATAAACGTATTGTCCACACATATTTCCTCAACCCAATGTTCAGTGAAGGCATCACGGGGGCTTCGCTCCTCCTCGCCTTAAGGTCGTGTCCGTGTATTAATTATAAATGCCTGCAGGCAAGGAGGAGGTCGGTGTGTCCCCCATAGTCATCACAGACTGACTTGACTTTCCTGACTTCCTTTCTTTTCTCTTTTTTTTTTTTTTTTAATTTTTGCTGGAACAGTCAGTGAGTTTTTTGGTGTGAAGAATCCCTGCGCCGTCATGAATCCGCCATGTGGAAGATGCAGTAAACCAGTGTACCCCACAGAAAAAATAAACTGCCTTGATAAGGTAAGGTGATAAAGTTTTAATTCTGCTCACTCATCAAACATCAATGTTCAATAGTCCAGAATTACACGAGTACCAAGTTTTAGACTATGAGATTTAGGCCTGGGTATCCCTGCAAGAAAAGTTTCAAAATTTCTACATAAATTATCACAATTATTACATTACTAAATAAACGTTGATGAAATGCTTTTGAAATAAGAAACCATTGCATTAGACAGTCTCATGTGTACTTTATCAACAATTATTTTCTGTTGTCTTTTTTTGTTCAGAATGCTGCAAAATGTGTCTTTATTTTGCAGACTTTACATGCAATAGTAGCACATAGCACACACAGGCAAATACGTTCAGTATACACACAAGAATGTAGCTGCTTAAAAAAAGACACAATGATGAGAAAATCAAAACCACATCCTGTAGATAAACACTAGCAACAAACCTCAAAAATTAAAAATATACGATAGCAGAGAATCGTTTAATTATTGCATGCTTTTGGACACTAACAAAGTTGCTGCATTTGGTTATTTATTTTTTTTATTTTTAGCCTTCATGATGTTACTGTATGCAGCCAAGCGTATTTTTGGACAGTAACTGACTTAAGTTAACACATCACCCCTTAAAGTTGTGGTACTGCGAATACACACAGGTTACAGAATATGCAAAATCCCAATTAAATAATGGTATTTTTCACTGTCACCATCTCTTAATGTCTCTTGTTCAAGTGCAGAGATGCGACAAACAGGGCAGCAGTGCAGCACTTTTCCCACTTCGACACGACAAGTTACAGTGAAATCCGCCTCATCTGCCAAACAGCATAAACAGGATGTTTTTTTTTCACCATAGATAGAGCCTCATTTTGTTGTAATTAAGAACTCATGCTGGGTTTTTTCTCCCTTTCTCTCTCTCTAGTATTGGCACAAAGGTTGTTTCAGTTGTGAGGTATGCAAGATGGCCCTGAGCATGACAACCTACAAAGGCTTTGAGAAGAAACCCTACTGCAGTATGTGAGTGTCTCTGATGATCCCGATGAAAACGAAACACTTCAGATAACGTAAAGTAGCGGGGCAACATCTGATTCCACATGGAAGCACTTTCTATTAATTAAATAAGCAGCATTGACATCCAGTCAGTGCATAGGAAATCATTTGTCCTATTTTTAATATTCTTTCCACAAAACTGAATATGAGCGGTAAAAACATCACTTTAGCACGACAGGAGTAGACAATTCATTTCCAAAGCAGCCGAGACACACAGATGGCGAGTGGGAGCTGCAGTGCGTAAAGGTGATGGAAAAGGGAAGTATGCACAGACAGACAGAATCATGTGATCCCCCAAAATCCCTGAGACGAAGGCTTTGCATGTTCGAGTCCAGGAAATATGTCAGTCCCAGGCAGATGTTTGCACATATTACAGCGCACCAGGTTAGATGTCTTTATGACTCATTTTGCTTTATCCATCCTGGATGAGTCAAAACTGAATGCATCAACAGATAATTATTCCAGTCCGTTAACAACAAGGCACACATGTCAGGTTTGTAAAATAAATACATCTACAGTAGTTACCATAGGGCTGTAGGGACAGAAATAAAAACCAGTAATAATTAGAGATATAAATTATTGGATTATCACATGTAGATTTAAAGTCATTCCCTGGAAAAAGCAAAATATTCCAAATGGCCTGCCATGTCTTCAGTTCAATCACTGCCTTCAGGTGCTCTGCAAAAAAAAAAAAAAAACATAGTTATACGTTATATCCAAATACAACTGAGAATGTACAATTGAAATAGTCATTCATTGCTAATGGATCATTTTGAGGATTCCAATTGTAACTCAGCATGAGTTAGGTTTTTTCTAGATTTTCACATGACCTTATGGTTTAACAGGGTCATAAAAACTGTGAAAAAAAAATACATTTCTCTAGTGGCAAGAAGTGATCATTGATCAGGAGATTAAAAAAAACTTTGCTTTGCAATTGCTGAGCATGTAATCCTAATAAGTATGCATGACCTAAAAAAGATCAGATGTGACATATTGGGAGGATCTAATTTCATTTCATTCTGGGAGTAAATAAGTGGGAGATCTTTTGCTTTTCTTTCAGGCATTACCCCAAAACCTCCTTCACTATAGTGACCGACACCCCCGAGAACCTGCGTCTCAAACAACAGACCATGCTCAATAGCCAGGTGAGACGCTCACAGATCAGCACACCCTCCTCCGCTCTGGTTCCTGCTCTGTTTTCTCTCACCGGCCACAGATCCTGCTCCTAATCTCCCTGTTGTCGTGTTCACAATCCAGTCGTTTTCTTTCTTTCTCTTATCTGTCTCTTTCACTCAGCGGGAGACGGGGAAGCGGCGTGTGACAATTGGAATCATTCGATTGAATCAGATGAGACCTTTGGCCAAATAATAACAGCACGCTGGAGACAAATCTGCGCAAACTCCGACCTTTTAAGACGTGAGACAAAGGGAGATTGTTTATTCTAAAGTCCTGATCGTACATTTGTACTTTCAAAAAGCATTACAAATTACTCTCTCAGGCCTTCAAACACAGATTCCTTCACTGCTTCATCATGTTCAGGGACCCTTTGTGTCACTCATCATTTTTTTAAATGCTCCAAATTAATACTCTAGATCTGTAACATAGGGGAGATTCAGTTGCAACTTCCAAGTGAAGGTTTATAACTGAGAATAAGGCCCCAAGTGCTGAAATGTTGCATCGATTATTCCAGTTATGCCACTGATCGATTCACCCCGGCATATCCATGAAGTTATGTTACATCCAGTCCCGCACATAACTGCTTATCTTGCAAATATAAAGATGTAACATGTGCATTAGTGAGATTTAGAGGTTCTGGCTTCTGGTTAGAGCGACGCTGTTCGTTTCCCCCCCGTCCTCTCTTTGTGTTGCACTGAGTTAACCTGCTGCTGGTGGTAGCTTCAGATTTAGAGTAAATAATATGGAAGTTCTACTGGTCTTCTCGCCTAAGTCTCGGGGCCAGGAAGTGAATTAGCGTCAAGGATATAGTCTTAACACAGCTTTCCAAACTGATTCCTGCTGTCTCGAATTGACCCGTTTGACCTTTGCTCTGCTTTGCGTGCAGCGATGCCAGTGAAAGTTATCCCATCTAGTTTATGAGATATTAAGATAACAGCTGCCGGCTGTGTTCTTTTTTTTTTTATACTGGACAGATATGAGAGTGGTAAAAAAAAAAAAATATTTGAATCTAACTCGTTGCAAGAATGTGAATAACAGTATTTCCCAGAAATGTCACAACAACAAACACACTGATGTAACCACAGAACTACAGTAAGCGAGAATGGATCCATTTTTGGTAAAGGGGAAAAAAAATAATAATACAAATCATATAACATTACAGTGTGATCATGTTACATGATTGTTATGATACCATCATGATTTACACCAAAAGCTGCTTCCTCTCCCTCCCTCTTTCTCTCTCTCCTTTCCTCTCGTCTCATCCAACCAACCCAGTTCATTGTTTATAACCATAAAAGTCTCGGCAGTCAAGCTCCCTCTCTGGGACGGCATATTCCTCATAGCAAGAATGTGACTCACTGTGTGTGTGTGTGTGTGTGTGTGTGTGTGTGTGCCTGTGCAATATGTATGAATCTGAGATTAACTTTGAAATAAACATTTAAGCTTTGTTTCCCCAGACGCCAAAACATCCTAAACAAAAACAAACAAAAAAATCTGAACAAATTTGAGTTCATGTGCATGCAAACCTCATAAAACTAGATAATCCTTGAGTTTACTGAAAATTCTCAGGCGCTCTATAAGGAGGACTTTGAAAAGAACAAGGGGAAGGGTTTCAGCGTGGTGGCCGACACGCCGGAGCTGCAGCGAGTGAAGAAGACGCAAGACCAGATCAGTCACGTACGTCTGGTCCGCCTCCGAAAACCGCCGAGCATCGAAGATTCTTACACTGAAGCTCCAGTTTTTCATTATGTTACAAGACGAAACAGTTACACGATTTAAGAATCAGGTTCAGGCTGTCACGTCTCTCCAAGCTCTAATTCTAAATGTGTGTATGTATGTGTCTGCATGTCTGCATGTGCCTTTTTTATGTGTGTGTGTGTGTGTGTGTGTGTGTCTGGTCATTCCCAAGTGCTGCATTCAGATTATATCAGATTTATTGTTGCTGACTTGCTACTGGCGTGCAGAGATTCCCAACTTGTGGGTTCAGACACAAAAAAGGAGAAATGTAAGAAAAAAATGTATTTTGAAATGAAATATTCTGAAAAGAAAACCCACTACAGACTCATAATTTAAAGGCCTGGCCTCTGTATTGCAGAGGTTGCATGTGGACTCTAAAGCAAGAAATGCTGAGGAACCAATGTCTTGAGTGGGAATTACTTACAGGACATGAAGATGTTTTTCACAGATACGAATGTGTCCTACTTAGTATCTTGTAAATACAACATGTCGGTCAGCTGGTCTTGTGATATGCTGTGAATGCAGCTTGTTAATTGTTTAATCCACCAGCTTCCAGCTGAAGTAAACGGATACAGCCATGCATGAAACTGTGTCATTTCACATACTTGTTGGCGATTTTTAAAGGGACAGTTTGATGTTATTCGTGTAATCCTGAAGCTCGTCCGGCTCTCAGAGGTGAATGAGGGCGTTTCTGAAAACTGTTCCTCTGGAAAAAAAAAAAAATAAAGATCGGGGTTGTTCCTGACATTTTGAATAAATCGTACATTTCAGGCCCTTTACAAGGGGGACTTTGAGAAGAACAGGGGCAAAGGTTTCAGCGTGGTGGTCGACACTCCCGAGATGCAGAGAGTGAAGAAGACGCAAGACCAGATCAGCAATGTGAGTCTGATCCCCCTGAGAAACACACACTAAAAAAAAAACTTTTGGGTATTTTTACAGTTTAAACACTAATTTGATCTTATACTGAGCATTTACACAGCCCCTCAGTTCAGCCTCTGTCTAAACAGGCTGTCTCTTTAGGACCACATTAACGTTGGTAACACAAGATACCTAATTATAATCACAAATAATTATGATTTATATTTATATAAATGTAGCATTATGTAGATAGTTACAATGTAATAGTATGTGATGTAAGACAGACAATGTTTTACACACAGTCACAAGGAAAGAGAAGCAGAGCAGGTTGAAGCTCCGACCTTTGACTTGCACGGAGCATGTCTACATGAATGTTCCAAATTTGGAACTCAGGCCACATTTAAAATACCAGAAGAACAAAAAGCATACGTCCCCTTTAACACGAGCCTTTCCCTGACCCCACAGGAATTCATTGTTGCTTATTGACATTACCGCTGCACAACCTTTTCCTTTACTTTGTGTCCTCCTCAGAAAGGAGACTCTTTCTTAATGTGATCTAACAATGAAGCATCTGGTAGATATCAACAAAATAACAAAAATTATGAAGTGTTGAGTGTTTGTTTTTTATATAAAGGAAAAAAAAAGCAAGTTTACTGATATGAAAGGAGCCACTGCAACTTCCTAAGACGAGGGGAGCGGGGTGGGGGGTAATACACTCGTATTACAAGATCACAGATTTAATAAGAGGCTGTATTTGCATTTGTTGCTTTGCACAAACAGCAGCGAAGGATGTCAGAGTATGAGCCTGTGAGAGGCACATTTCAGACATTTCAGCCCGTCCTCTGAGGAGCATTTGCCCTATATGGTCAAAGTCTCTCAGCTGTGGACACATAGTGAACGTCCGCTCTCCGCTGCACACACACATGCATACCGCACTGAAACACACACACACACACACACACACACACACACACACAGAAACTTTCTCTTTTTTTCCTCTCATGAGAGCACTGTGGCAGAAAGGAATGACGGGTGATAAGCTGCATGTCAAAAGGTTTTTTTTTGTTTTTGGCTTCTTCGCTATTTCATAGTCACTGTTTCTCCTCCACCCGTTTTCCCACCAAATCCTCGTTCTGTTCGCTCCTCCAGAGGTTTGCTGAGCACGACAGCGTACAAAAGGGGCTGCGGCTCCTTCTCTTTCCTTAATACACGTCCAGCCCCTGAAATCTTGGCGGCGCTCTGTTTAATTTTACGACACTCGTGTCGTTTTCCTGCGGCCGCCTGGAGGGCTGATGGTGCACAAGCAGCGAGAGGATTTCTCAGAGCGTTTCTGTGATTTATGTCACAGAGGCAGAGAAAACCCGAATCAAGCTCCAAAAACAAGGTCCTACATTTCCCATAATGCAACTGGATAGTATCTCTATCTAGAGTAGGGATGTGAAACTCAATTTAGCTCATGGGTCAACTACAGTGCAATTTGACCTCAAGCGGGCCAGACCAGTAAAATAAATAAATAAATAAATCGCCACATCTACAAATTCCTCCTTCCTATGTAAAGAAGTACATTATGGATTTTTACACTATTAAATCACCTTCAATTTAAAAGCAGGAGACACAATGAGAATGCAATTTCAGCAACAAAATATCTCAGTTATTCCATATTCAATCAATCATTCAACCTGGTTTCAAAAATGATTCATTCATATTTAGTTTTTTATGAAGCGGGTGAAGTTCTTTCATGTGGTTTTAACCCGTGTTCGCAGATCAAGTACCATGAAGAATTTGAGAAGAGCAAGGTTCGAAGTGATGCACCCCCACCTGAAAACAGGCAAGGTAAGTCACATCCGTGTTTCCACACATTTTGAAACCTATTACCATATTGACCTGCGTGCATGTTTGTGTGTGCAGAGAGTGAAGAACAACCGTCCAACCCAGTAAAAATCCACCAGCCTGGTCAGACTCACCCTACTGCTGCAGCACCACCCAGTGGAGGAGTAAGGCTCACATCATTTATCATGGGAAATAGCTGGAAATCTAGTTCCTACTACTGCGATCTCATACTATTGTCTGGGAAGGATTGACGCAAAATTGTGAAAGCTGGAACCGCCATAAAAGGATCAGGACTTTTAAGGTTAAATTAATTCTAACACTACTAATGCAGGGTCACATGAGGAGAAAACATCACAGATTATTATATTACTAAGTAAGTATTAAATTTAACAGATATGGCTGAAGCTTGCTTGGTTTGCGTTGCCATATTTTTTTTTATAATCATAAACAGACATTTGCCAGAAGCAAATTTGTCCTTGAGCGTTAAAAATCAGAACAAATATCCCTTTAAGGTACATAGAGAACATAGAGAACAAAAAAATCAGATTCATTTGTGATTGGTGAGCATCACAATCTGATGTTACGCATTAATAGTTGTTGATAGTCTATAGCTTCTTGATTTTGCTTTAAAATAGCACCAGATTGATGCATTTAAATTTACCATTTTCGGGTTTTTTCAACCCTAACCCATGAACTGTGTGATTTTATCTTGGATTTGTATTAGTATGTGTAAATGTTCATAATCGATTCTTTATTGTGTGATATATATATATATATATATTTTTACAATTAATTGAATAGTAATTTTGTCTATAAACAATCAGTTGATTGCAGAAAAACGTCCCTCTGTAAATGCATGTTCATGCCTCCATCAGGAAGTTCAATGCAATTGAATCCTGTAAACTTGTTATGTCAGTGACTTTGTTTGTGCACACTGATCACATGAAGCCCTGCCTCCACGTATCCATCACCGTGTGTCTCTTCTACTCACACAGAAGCGCTACCAGGCCCTGTACAGCTACGCAGCCACGGAGGCGGACGAAGTGTCTCTCCAGGAGGGCGACCTGATCCTGGACGTGGAGCCGATAGACGAGGGCTGGGCGTTCGGGTTCAACCATCGCACGGGGCAGCGGGGGATGCTGCCCGCCAACTACATCCGGCCTTTGTGAAACAGGGATCAGACGCGTAGATCCGCCATCATCGCCTACAACCAGGCTACTTCTATAATTTAACCTTTTAAAAAACCCAATTGAAATACATTTAAAAAAAAAAAAAGCTGAATAAACTTCTATTATACAAAATCCACAGTTTTTAATTTTAACTTTTCTCAGGTACCATTTACCTTTGATAGTCTGCTTTTGTTTCCACTCACTCAGTATTGTCTTAGTTCTGCAACAATTAACTACAAAATTTAATAAAGCTCTTGATACCAAGAAGAATCATTTAACTAATTGATTAGATGCAGGTGGAATATTTATATACACATCACAGATGTGCTTATCAAATATGAGATAACAGATTCTCCTGCATTGTTCTGAGGAGAAATAATGAAAACCAGAGATAAACATAACATCTTTATTCAAAAAACAGACAAAATCAATTAGCTACATGGAGTAAAAGTTTACCTAAATAACATTTTGTTAATTAAAATGAGACAATCTTTATTTACATGTTATAAGTTAAAACATTTTAAGCGCCATTTTTTTTTTCTTTAAATCATAAAAAAGTCCACAGACAAAAGGAACAGTCTTATAACTGGCTCAATCACTCTTAAAAAAAAAATAATCCAGTGCTCTAAGGTAAGACAACAGGCTTCACTGAGAAAAAGGCCACACGCTTGTCAATTTTGTTCCGCAGTTTCGGTGGCAGCCAGTCCAGCTGCCTCCCAAACAGCTCCGGGTTTCTTCCAATGAAATCCTCACACAATCTGAAGAACAGAGGAAAAATAAGTGTCATCAGATCAAAAAACTACTTCTAAAAGAAAAACCAAGTTACTCTAAGAAGAAGCAATAGGATATTTAACCTCTCATTTTTCAGCAAGAAAGTGAAAAGGCCGTTTCTATGAAGAGGTGCATTTATCCTGAAGCCAAACATAACCAAGGCTGCAACTGAATGAAACACTCCTAAAGTTCGAACCATTCCATTGCAAGTGTGATGTTGATCATCTGCTCTACCTAGTAAGACCAGTTTGTGTCTGTAAGGAGGAAGCAACAAAAGTCAACATCCTACAGGTTATTAACTAACCTCACCTGTTAGAAACAACATACACCACACTGTTCAAAAGTTGAACATTTTCATCCTAAGTGAGCAAGACAAATTCGGACCACACTACATAAACATGCCACAGCCTGTTCAAACACAAGTAAAACCAATTAGCACAAAAAGCATGTTTGCTGTTGTCACGTTAGTCCAAGGGGAACCGCACAGCTCAGAGTGAGTGGAGGCTATAAATAACCACAAGTGTTTACAGGATTTCTGTGGACTTGGATAAAAACAGCTTAATTGGGTGAATGTACAATGGTACAAAGCGACACTGTTTACGCTCACGTTACCGCAAACACGTCATTAACGAGGACCTCAGAGCCGATCGTATATTGAATTATTGATATCTATTGTACCTGAAGAGGGGGTACGGCTGGGTCTGAAACATGAACACGTCTCTGCAATGCTGCTGTGCTGGAGCCCTGAGAACAGCCACCTAATGACATGGAGGACAAAAACATGAGGCTGAATCGATACAGCTTTTTGTACGTGCCGTTAACATACAGCACGTCCTTTCAGCTGTGGTTATTTCAAAGGTGATCTATAAATAAAGTTGGGTTGAATTGAGCTGTGAGTCTCACAAAGCTGCTTGGTATTTGTAGGCTCTCGTTTCTGTACAATAGTCTTATTTGTTGGCTTCTTGTGGGAAATGCTTACATTACCACACAGTATGTCATACTTTGAGTTTTTAAGCCACTTAACCTTGTGCTGTGCAACCATTTTATAGAATGCTGGGTTATATTTAGTTTGCTTGACAAGTTACATAGGTTAGAATAATATTACGAAAAGGAGATTATCCTGCACAAGATTTTACTCACCAAGACCTTTCGTGGGGCTAAAATAGTTTAAATACCAGCTTTATCTTATATGTTGCTAGTATAAATGTTCATCACGTACCGTGTCCATGAGGATGCAAAAACTGCTGCTTCCCCCGAAGACAACGACATCGTCATGGCTGCCCAGGCAGGCGCTGTGACACACCCTGTGGAGGCGCAAGCACTTCTGTCAGGTTGGTCACAGACACAGAGCTGAAGTTGTGGCTTTGAGGTTACAAGAAATAAAAAGAAAAAAAGAAAGTAGGCTTGCATCCTAATTCAAATTGCAAACTACCTGGGCTTGTCCTTGTGTGGGTGGTTGTTCTGGGTCCACGCTTTCTTCAGTGTGTTATAATGCCAAGCATCATCTTGAGGAGGATATACAAGATTAAAAACTGTACGGGGCATAAATGCGTTAATTACAATGCATTTTATCACAGTTTGCATGCCGAACAATGCAGAGGGGTCATCAGTCATGGTTCATGCCTTAGCTTAACATACACAGCTCTGACTAAAACAAGTCAGAGCTTTTTTAGTCAATGGCATCAATTGCCAACTGTGCAGAAAAGAGTTTGCATTTCACAGAAGCACCAAGCCTATGATACCATTTACATGCAAAACATGTCACAGCGAGAACAGAAACTCTGTGGCTTTCAAACAAATGACAGACTTCAAAAGTCCTTCAACCTTGTGCGCTCTTTATCAAGGGAAATGTAGGATATTGACAAACATGAAATCATGCAGATAAAACGTCCTTCCTCTAGTTTCAACATGTAACATCAGGCAGATGTCCTGCTTGTGCAAGCAGACATACAAAACAAAAAGAAAGCAAAACTTTGGGAAAGACTCACTGAAAGTGTTTCCATCTGTGCCCAGACCACCGTACACGAAGAGTGTGTGATCGGAAGTGGACGTCATCGTGTGCATGTAGCGCCCCAGAGGGGAACAGCATGAGGTGGTGTCACTGGAGGAGAGAAATGTACAGAGACCAACTGCTGTTAGTAAAACACTGAGGGGAAAAAATTATAAGGCTATAGAAATGAAACAGCAAAAACATCTGTGTGTGTGTGAGAGAGTGAAGAAACTTTTACAATTTAGTCCAGATCCAGGTTTCCAGGTCCAAGCAGAACATATCCAAATTAGCAGCTTCCTGAAAAACAGGATCCTTTGATAAGCAAATAACCCCAAAATACTTTTATGCACAGTAAGAGGCTCTTTGTGTATATATAAAAAAAACCATCTTGCTAGAAGTAAAAATAGCCACAGGAGTGTTAGTGTGGTCAGCTCCTGATGGTGGGCGATAAGGCCTTGCTTACATTTGGTAGCCTAGTTTACTCCAGAGGTGAAGAGAATGTGCAGGAAAGTCACATTCTTCCTCAACAAATTCAAACAAAACACATTTCTTTATAAACTTGAGCTTTGTACGGACGGGTTGTTGTTGCATCGTGACAGGAACAGAAGTGTGAAACAGGAAAATGGCCTTTGCCACACATAAGGAAGCACCATTGTCTTTAAAAAAAAAAAAAAAAAAAAAAAAGGTCCACCAACTTCTGCACATAATGTATGCAGGGCTAGTTCAGTTTAGTGAAGACGACTCACCACACCACCGGAGATGTAACCTTTGTTCCCCAGAAGGGCACTGGCGTGGCAGCCTCTAGGAGCAGGAGCAGGACCCTGGTCAAAAAATATAAAATAAAATTCATGTTATAAACCAACCTCAATTTCGAGATAGCTTTGGAATGCAGCTAGCTGCAAAGCTCCATGGATGTAGATGGAAATATTCATAATAGAATACAAGAGCACTAATGTAATAAACCGGCACGCCGTGCCACTCACCCGAGTTTCTGGCGTGCTCCAAGTAGTAGTACGTGTATCAAAAACATGGACTTCATTGTTCCAGCCCCAGCACCTGAACAATGTGTCTCCAATTGTTGTCTGAGAAAAGATTAAAATACTTACTACTAATACTATCAAATAGATGGCTTTAGTTTACAGCTATTCTGCTCAAAGATACCCATGTAAAAAACAAAAACACATCAGCTGTTGCGTTTTATTATCGTTTACCCAGGCCATGTCTTCTATGACAAAGTTCGATGATGTTGTGTTCCGAACCTCTCCTATGGTCTTACATCCATATCCACCAAAGTAGATTAATCTGTAGCACAGGATCAGGAGCAAAACATTCTCAGCATCAAGGCACATCAAGCTATACACTTAAAAAAAAAAAAAAAAAACCAAGCCATTAGTAAAATTGGACCCCCCCCCCCCTTTGATCAGTTGGTCTATAAAGTGCCTTAACAGGCCAAACATTTTCAGTTATAACTTTTTCTCCTGTTGATTGATTAGCTGTTGCACCTCTAATCTCCAACAGTGTTTTCTAAAATTCAATTGAAGTTTAAGCTGTCATTGATCCAGAAAAGGCTGCAATCAGGATGCAAAATGAGCCGCTCCAGGGGGTGAAAAGCCTCCTGCATCTGACTGTTCACATGCAGTGCTTCAGCTATTCCTGATGGGCAGCGTGTGCTCTTGTGCCAGACCTGTCTCTGTGTGCCCAGCAGGAGTGTTTGTCTCGCGGCGACGGCGTAGTTCCCTTGGCGTCGGTGACTTTCTTCCATACGAAACACTGCTCCGCGAGGTCAACGCTGAACAGCTACACAGAGGGAAACATGGAAATCATATTATTCAAAAACTCCTGATATGTCCAAGCTTTAGTCTATAAAAGATATGAAATTAAGAGCTACAGAATAAAAGGTTTGATCCCATCTATTATTCATATCTGCAGTACAAGATCTAATCATCAAGATGGATCATATTCCATGTTTCTAGACACTATACATAACCTGTATTTGTTTCATTGAACTGCATTACATACCCTATAAAAAAAAAAAAAACATTCTCAATTCTCATGCTTTTAATATTTCTAGGTTGCTCCTTTGTGCAAAAAAGGGGAAAAACCTGTGATTCCAGTGTAACAATACACTGGGATATGCTGAAACTCACTTGGTTTGTGTAGCCGCTGGGGCTGCAGCCTGCAAATATGAAGAGCGTGCTGTTAATATGAGAGCCACAGAAACCCGACAAGCCCTGGGGGATGTCTCCGGTGATTTCCCGCCGCTCCCTGACACACAAAAACAGGGGGGGGGGAATATTAACCTAAAACTTTAAGACACAAATAGTAAGTAATAATTCTAAAGAAAGTGGCTGATATGTTTTAAATATCACACAAATAAGATCCAGGTCTGTTCATGCGTTCATGGCTTAAATGTCAAGGTGACAGTGTTCATCTCAACTGATAAACAACCTGTTTTTTTTATCTCTTACCACATGCCACTGTCTAAATCACAGAGCCATATCTCATCACCGGGCAACACGGCATCCTCTCCATTAACTACCTGTCAAAGAGGAGATAAAGTCCTGTATGAAAACAATGATTTTTTGTTAAAAAAAAAAAGAAGAAAACCCAGAATACACCAGCTGGCTCTGGCTGCACAGTTTTTTCTTCTTTATATGACAACTTGAAACTTTCAGAACTAATTTGTCCCACCCCCCCACACACTTCTATGGAACAAACAAGTAGGCTAATAAAGATAAAAAAAACACCACAATTTAAATAGATAAATTATTTTTGATCAAATTTTTCTTCGCAATCAGCAGTCATCATTTTTGTAATCTTGGGAGGATCCTTGAGCTTGATGGGTCCTTTTTTGTAGACTGTACAGCACTTTGTTCCAGCTGTGATTGTTTTTAAGTGCTTTATAAATAAAGTTTATTTTTAACAAAGACTAAATCAATCAATAATTATTGATTTTGGGTGCGAAACAGACCACATGGTATACATGGTACACAAGGTATACATTTCTGAAAATAGCAACTTCGGAAAATGCTAACTCCCAGGTTAAGAAATCAACATATATTATTTTTAAAACTTTGGTTAGGTTTAACATTAAAGTTATTTTAAGTCAAAAATAAAGCTGTTAAAGGGACAGCGACACCAGTCACAGTGGGTTCTTACGGGTTTAGGAAAAAAAATAAGTATTGGCAATTAATCGATTAATTATTGCAGTTTAAAACCAAATATATTTATTCAGTCCACATCCGTTGCTGGCCACGTCGTGACGTGGCCGACATACCTGCACAGGTGGACGTCCACAGCCGTCTTACCTGGTTGCCTCCCCACACGTGCAGCGTGTTGTTGTCTATGAACGCCGTGTGGCTGCTCCTCTCCAGCCGCGTCGTGGTCGCGTGTGTGCCCGCGGAATCCATCCTACCGCGTCCGTCCCGAGCCGCTGCTTACAAATACATATATACACACGCGTATATTATAAAAAAAACACAGTGAAGGGCTCCGGAGGGGAGACGGCGTGAAGAGACGCAGCGTCTCTGGCTGCAGACTGGTTCTGAAGTCGTCGCCAAACGCGTTTTTCAGGCTTGCCGTCCTTACTTTACCCCTCCTCTCATTAGCATGAGCGACGCTCTCATGCTAATGTGTTTTGCCAACAAACAAACCGCGGTGACACGTGCGCGTGCCGGCGTCAGCTGATTATGTTGTAGGTAGGGCACGCGCGTTTCTTGCTCATCGTTCACCCGTGTTACAACTTTTTATTTTAATCATAACTTTTTTTGTTTTATGTGTTTTTTATTCATTTAAATTGTACACATGTTTGTTGTTGTTTTGCAGTTTACGTTCTGGCTCATTGGAGACAGGTGTGTTTGCAATGGCGACCGCTTTAATTTTCATTAAAGTGAGTCACTTGCAGGCACGTGCTTAATTAGGTGATTAATTGCACGTGTGCTCCCTGCTTAACGGTTCAAAATGTCTTCCATGACCAGGATGCCTCCATCAAAAAGGACAGTGTAACAGCATCCAGACTATGATATGCGATATAAAATACAAAAACAGAAAAACAATTAAAGGTTTTTTATTTATATATATATATATATATATATATATATATATATATATATATATATATATATATATATATATTACTAAGTTAAAATACTCAAATATAACAACATTTTTAAATCTAATAAATAAAAAATAGGCTAAAGTTAGAGCTATAGCCACAATATACTATTGGTTGAGTTTGCACTATTCAATGATGCTAATATGCTATTATAAAGTACGCTTTAGTGGTATATATTTTTCCTGAACCATCTTAAATGAGAAAAACATTGTTTTTTCCTCTTTTTTACCCGTTTCTTAAGGAAATTGTTCCTCTGATTGTCATTGATTGATCTGATCATGTGCAACAGGCCATTGTTTCAGCCGACTACACGCCTATAACTAAGCTTCCGTTTCTCTCTGAGATCCAAGAAGAAGCAGTGGCCAAACAGTTGTATGCTAACTATGTTTTACTTTAGGGTTTCCAGTCAGGATTTAGAATGCATCACAGCACAGAGACTGCACAAATAGTTTTATTTCCATACTTGTTCTGTTAGAACTCCGTGCTGCGTTTGACACTATTGACCACCTGATCCGATTACAGAGATTAGAGCATCTTATCTGTATGAAAGGGACTGCACTAAGATGGCTTAAGTCCTATCTTTGGATCGATTTCAGTTTGCTTAAGTAAACAATAGTTCCACAAGGTTCTGTGCTTCAACCAATATGTTCCCTTTATGTAATATTATTAGGAAACATTTAATATTCATTGTTATGCAGAGTATACACAATTATATATATCAATTACGCCAATTACAGAATTGATACATTAGTAATAAAATGTACCCAGATTAAAATTTTAAATAAATTATAAAAAATCTAGGGGCCAATGACAAGAATTCTTTTCTATTTTTTCCATCTCACAGCCGCAGTTTCCTTCATCAGTGAAGTCTGAGAGCAAAGTCGCACCAGCTCGCTGCAATAGGCCCCACAACAGAGCCAGGTTAGTGTGAAAAATAGCCCAAGGGATTAGGTATGCATTGGTGTTTTTTTTCCCTTTTTTGTCATTTCCTAGCCATGTAATTCTAGGAGGAAACATTCTGAGTTTAACCTAAAAAACATTAAGAAACCAGGTTATTGGACAAGGAACATTTGAAACTTAAAACAGGCTAGGTTTGCCATATGTAACTTCTTCTTCTAGTAGAGAGAGGTGCAGCTATTGCTATAAAAAAAGAACGTCTTTACGTTTGAACAGATTGTTTAAAACTTCCAAGATGCTCATTAGTGTCAGAGTACCCTGGCACTGGCATAAACTCTTTGCACTCCTGACTATTGCAGTATTTTAGTGATTGGGTTCAGAAGTGCAACTTCAACATGAGCAATGCTTGTAATACCACAAATGCATGAGAAAACGTCACATCAGTAACAGGATCTTATTCTCTATAATCCTGATTATCGGCTTTCTTTAAACTGAAACAAACAAACAAACAAGAACAAAACCTAAAACATAAGACATTTATTCTATACTGGTAATTTATACATCATACATAATAAATGAGATGACAATAAAAAAATAAGAAATCAGGAAAAAAAACAGTACTGCAGTATTCTAGGCTTGCCACTGCAAGAGATATGTTCTGAATATATCAAATGGACTTGATAGTAAACCTTCAGTGACTTTCCTTCTCTAAAGGATTTAGCAAAAATCTATTACACTATTTCAACTCTGCGTCAGAGTCAAATATTTAGTGGAGAACATGTCCATGATGCATGCATGTTTGTTTAGGAGAGACTATGTGCAAGAGGATATTACAACTAAAATGTAGCTGAAATATCAAACAGTCATTGCTAAGTGCAAAAATGCTAAATGTTTTGACTTCAGAATCTATGTGAAATCCAATAATTTCTCCCAAGATATTTATTTCCACAAAAATGTGTTTGTGGCACATTTAATAATTTTCCCCTTTGAGCTGAATGTGTAAGCTTAAAAAACTTGACATAATATATTAAGAGAAACATTCCAGTCTTCTTGGTGACTGATTTTACCTTTAAACATTACATCTAAGAACACAAGAGCCTTTGCATTACATTGTGGCCCTGTATTAGTGACACACCAAGAGGAAAATCGTGTAAAGCTTAAAATTAAAAAGGCACAGTCAAAATATGTTAATTAGAACATTTCAAGTGCTGTTTTCTTCATTATTTTGGCATGTACAGTACCAATCTCTGCTGCTGTATACCTTAATGTGACCTGTGTATGTACATATAAGACAAATGCAAAAAATGTCTGCAGAGCATTTCCAGTAAACATGACAGTCAAAGAACATTAAAGTTAACAAAAAAGGAGACAAACAAAAGTCCAAGCCCACAATGTAAAAATGTCGGATAAGATTCTTGACGGCAGCCGTTACCGGTATCTGTTCCTGCTTGTGATGCTGTGGCATAGGTGAATGAGAATTCAGAGAGGTAATAAACTCAGTAACAGTTGGCTGCAGTATGTCAGCATCGTGTCAATAAATGAGGCTCAATATGCCTCCTTAAGTGCAAGAGTCTAGCTACTGTAGCACTCTGACCCTTCATTTTTTTTTGTCAATTAGGGCAGGCAAATCGCACTCATAATTGCACTTGAGGTTACTTCATGTAAAAGCTAGAGTTTCGTTAGTTTTCATTTTCTTTCAGCAGTCTTTTAAAGTTCCTGGAAGAGATTGCCTGTGTGATCGTCCCGCTGGCTAATCTCAATCCTGCAGATCCCTCTCCAGGTATTTCCTCATTCGCAGACAGCGTGGACAAGAGCCCTCAGGAGACTTGCAGGCCAGATGAAACACAGCTTTACAATCTTTACACCTGGTTCACAGCAAAAAATGTACTATATGAAAATTGAAATATTTAAAAATATATATATATATAACAAAATTGACCTCTGTCATATATTCACACTCAACATCTGTGGCAGAAGAATATATGCCCACAATAGCTCACCTGGTAGTGCTTTCAAACTGGAAAGGGAAGATGATGTCGTTGGCGTGGCATATCTGGCAAATGAAGCCTCGCTGTGTGCACAGATCACAGTGGAACACGTGATTGGATGCATAATCCAACAATGTGGTCAGGAAGGTTGCATATTCGCCATCTGCTATCTGGACAAAAGAAAACAGCCACACACATGAAGTTTTAACGTGACAGACGACGAATGCAATGAAAGAACACAGGATTGACAAAAGCAGTATTACTTGTCGAAGGTCCAGGACACTGTACAATTGGCTTGACTCTAACAGGTATGTTCTCTGCTGCATTCTGGAAGGAGAATGAAAGAGTAATGTGTGTATAAAACTGTGAAATGGAAAAAATAGTGAAATGTAAAACACATGTGAGTATACGCACCTGGCCTGGAGTTTCTTGCAGGCGTCGCTGCGGCAGGTGAGAAGGTAGTCGCCCAGCAGACGGAGCCTCTGTCGCAGGCTGTGGGCCTGACACATGGACTCCGAGTGCTTCAGCAACTCTGGGTTCAACTGCTCCAGATTTAGCAAAGGTTCCTGCTCTACCTGAGCCAGCAGCCACAAGGCCTTGTTAGACACCTGGGCACACACATAGAAGGGCAGGACATGTACATTATGGTTTTGGGAGTGAGAGTGTCATATTTAATGTCTAACTCGTGACTCAGTAAATTAAGTGTTCATCTTAACATAAAATCAGTCAGCCATTTATATTTTACAACCATATTGACTTTTCAACATTAGTGCATGACCATGCGTATGTAGAAATGGTTTGTTTGTATCTGTGAGGGACCCACCTCTCGTTGTCTGAGGTCCCAGTTGTGCACCATGCGTGAAGGGATGATGGTAGCGTTACCATGGTGACAGGCATTACAGTAGTACTGGCCCGAAAACTCGCATAACCTGGCTCTGCCCCGGGACGGGCCGATCTGCTGAGGACATCCTGCGGACACACAGTAAACAAAATCTCACACATTTAATCATACAAACAAGGACTTAGGAACTTAGGAAAATAAAATTGAATTTTTTTCAAAGAAAACCACTATTCTTTCAATGAAGATAACTGTAAACCAATCATAAATGGTAAATGACTATTTTAGCTGCAAATGTCCATGAAAGGGCAATGTAATATCTACAGGTGTATAGAGGCCTATTTCCAGAAACCATCACTCCAGGGTTCTAATGGTACACTGTGTTTTCTCATTGAATTAGAAGCTAATGAATGATTAGAATGTGATTAGAATGATCATGTTAGCACATCTGAAATAAGTTCAGCTGGTTAGATGGAGCATTCTTTGACAAAATCAAAAATGATTATTTCAAATAAAAATGTATAACCTTGTCAATGTCTAGACAATATTTTCCACTCAGTCTGAAACTCATTTGAGAAATAGGAGTGTGCCCTTTCATGGATTTTCTTTACTGTAGTGCATAAAATGTATTACGTTAACCTTTTTTTGCATTATAGTATTACACATGTCAGATGTCACCTTGGAATGAATGTAAGGTAATTTGTTACCTTGCCTTAAAATAACTTTTTTTATATAGCACATGTCTAATCAAGCGCTTTTTTTCATAATAAAAATAATCTTTAGCTTTGCTCTATGATTTCCTTTTTATCTTTCCTGTTCACACACATATTGTCCACAGTCATAAAATATCCAACACGTTTAAAATAACCTTAATGAGATTTATTCGTAGTAAGCCACAGCCATCGCCACCATGAGATCACTGAATATTACCTGCACACTTGAAGTTCTGAGCATCCAGCCCCTTCTCTGACGACACGGTGCACAGGTGAGCTAGAAGTACTCCATCTTCCTTCAGCCTGTGCTGAACCAATCTGTGGAGATTCCCCTTTACCCCCACACATCCTACAGCGGCCCCCTCAGAGCCAGCATCCTCTCCGCTCTCCAAGTAGGAGTCCAGAGCTCCACGGATCAGACTCCTCCACGAGCGCGCCTCCTCCTGGTTCTCTGCCCTGAGTCTAAGCGTCTCCCTGACGGTGAGGAGCTTAAAAAAGGCCGGCCCCCCCATGGCGACGTCAGGGACCACGTCGCGGATTTCCTCTATGGCGTGAGTTAGCCGGAGCAACTTCCTTCCCTCTTGTACCCGAAAGCCTTTCAGAGCCTCCAACGAGAGGGAGAAAACAAGAGGCAACCAAGTCCGTGCCTCGGGATCTATAGAGAAGTACAAAACAGCTTCTTTGATGGCGTCCGTTTCCAACTCAGCCGTCCGAGTCCAGTTGAATTCATGCAGCGGAGGCGCTGCGTCCTGTCCTCCACATTTCCCCGCGTCTGAGCCTCGCTCCGGGCTGGAGGGGGCAGAGGTAGGGGAAGAAAGTGTGTGTTCATCCACTCCGTTCTCGCTGCAGGGCTGCAGCACCTCCCACTGCTCATCAGCGCGAGACGCCGGCCGGCACTTGTTGATGGCCTCCACTATCCGGTCCACCCAGTCCTCCGCTTCGCCATGCGTGGCCGCCCGGAGGCACAGTCGCTTCCCGGGAAAGGCCAGCTCGAAACGGCCTTCGGGCAAGGTGACACGTGCGTCCTCGCATCGCACCAGGGAGCAGTTGTCACAACATGTGCGCTCCTCGGCGTTGAGATAAAGGCGAAACTCGAATGGCGACAGCTCACAGTAATAGTCTCGCCACATTCCCATCGCACCTCGCCGCTCTAAGTGGCCGAGCTTCAGCAAGCCTCGAAATGGGTTGGACAGCCCTGATGAACAAAAAAGTAAAAGAATAAGCTTTTTACATAGTGTATTGGTGTATTGGCCTATCATTATATAATTGAAATAAACAAGATGCTAGAAACAACAGTGAAAAGCATTAAAAGGAAAAATTTATATTTACTATTACCAGTTTTGACTGCAAAAATGACATGTCACGGTGGTTTTACATATTTTATAACTCAATATACCGAGGTCTGAATTTTCCAGTCGTGCCTTGCAAGAGATGAAATTGTTTTATGTTCAAACCCAGTCCAGCCAAAGACCAATAAATGATTCAACGTGTTTTCCCATCTGACAGCTGAAGGGAAAACACCTGCCGAGTCGTCACGGTTTGGCCAGGACTTTATCACGCCTGAAATTTTCACCTTTCACAAGCACACAGGTGACTCATTAATTCCAAAGGTTTGGAATTGTTCCACTAACCTACAGGTGGCAGCACTGTGCCAGAAAACATATGCAAATACTTCTACAACACTCCCTTACAAGTATTGTCCTCCATTGTTGTCCAATAAAGATATTACTTTATTATGAAGAGTCATGGGCAGATTAATTTAGAAATGGCAGGTTCTGTTTGCTCATTGGCTAGCTTATTGTGCATACATATATCAGAATTTAGTTTTACAATCCAACATGGAGATACCGCAGAATACCTATTTGTCTGCGATGGACGACACTGGGAGGCGACGAGCTGTACTTGGGCTCAGGGGTGGTAGCAGAGGGAGGGAACTCATCATGATCAGACACCTCTTCCAGATGGGGCTTATAGATGTCATCCTCAGAGATCCAGGAATGAGAATGCTGCAATATAACAGTTTTCTGTATTTAGCCCACATACACACAACTATATACTGTATATAGAAATAAAATCGCCTACTGCTTTCATTATTTTTCCAACATGTGTTTTAGATTAAAAAAATAGTTTATTTATTAGTGGAGTTTGTGAAAAGAGTTTTTCCTATTCTAGTGTGTGTCTTTGGGGGTTAGAAGCGTGAGAGCCATATGAATATCTGATTAAGGATTTCTTATATGCGACTTAGTAAGCACACATTATTTACTATCTTGCAACCACAGGAAATGTGATATTCAGGGTTAAGTAAGACATTTCCTGGAGCTGTCCCTGCTTGGTAATCACATGAACGGTACGCACACAATAAGTGGTTTATTTTCACAGGGTAAATTAGGCTACACTAAACTGTACTTTATTTTAACATCCTGGCACAATGGCGGATATTCACGACTGGGCACTGACCACAGTAAGACTAATGTGAGCACTCGTCACAAGCAGAATTTTGTCATTTGATTAAGCTTGTCTGCTTTTTCCACGTTGTTTCCAGCTTTAAGAACGAGACATACAATTTGTCACTTCCTCTGTGGGAATACCAGATAGTTTCTCAGGAGCAAACGGGGCATTTCCACTGTCTGTAAAGTCCTCATAACCTATAAATGATTGCTTTACACGTTTTAATGAATCTGTGTTGTTAAACAAAGCTTTGATGAATTGAGAGTGTAATTCGCATGACGTGATCTCGCTGATAAGGCTGATGCTTTGTACTCTAGTATCAACACAAAAGTTAGTTGTATGCAAATCCACTTACTGATAGTGAATCTGAGGACAGTCTCCTGCTCAGCATGCTGGTCGAGCGGCGTGTGACCGGGTGTCCTGAAGACTCAGATCTGCTCTTCTCTGAGCTCTTCTCCTTCTCTTCCTGGGCGAGCTCACTACTCTCCTGAACAGATGCCGGTTGTGCCCCTTCTACAGGTTCCACACACGCCACAGGCTCGCCGACATTGAAACGAGAGTCAGAATTCAAGTGGAACTCGGAAAAAGTACTATTACAGACTTCAGTCTGGTTAGTATGGATCTTGTAGGATAATAATAGGTCAGGGGACGTTGGTGGAGGCTCTGAATCAGAGGGTGCAGAGTCCGGGGGCTGCTCCATTAGATCTTGGGATGGCGCCGCCAGACTGTGGGTCTCGCTGTCCGAGCCGCTGAAAACAGCCGTCTCAGAGAATTGATCAGGACCCGTGCTGGAGACGAAGGAGTCTTCGCGCATGGAGTCCTGACTGCACTGGCCGCTCTCCCGGAACTCAGTTATTGAACTGCAGACACAAGGACGAGTCACGACATTCTGCACATTTGACCTCAGAATAAAGTGGAGAACTTTATTATTGCCCATTTCTAGATTAAGACCATTGTTAAAAAATATACAAGAAACTAATAAATCAATTGATAGTTTGGGTGTTTTTAAAGGATAAGTTAATTACTTCTAAAGTTTTTTTAAAAGAATATTTAGGTGCCCATTTGTTCAGACTCCCCATTAGGAAATTCCATAATAGTGTACTTACAATGTTTGTACAATGCTTTTTATTGCTAAATTTGTTCTGTTTTATTGGGACACGGGTCACCGGGGAAAGACAGAGGGAACTTTAAACTAAAAAGGAACTTTAAAAAAAAGTGTCATTCGTGCAACTGACTGCTGTAGCCTGTTGTAAACTTTTGAATGCATTTCTCAAACTGAACTATAGATTTTGCCTCCCTGTTTACGCAAGGTCACCAACTGCCCAGGGCCCATACACAAAACTACATACATAGGGCCTGAAATCTATGTGGGACGTAGGACCCCACAGATCTCTACAGGTTAATTAGATCCTTAACTGGAGGAGGTGCAATGAATTTCTTGAAAGGGAGGCAGAAACTCTTAAAAGGTAATGTGCAAACCAACCCACCAATACAACACTTTGAATGCCCACAGAAATGCAGTGAACGTGTCAGCTTTTCTTGAGAATGTTGGGGTAATGTGTTGTATGAGTCACAGCTCTTACTGATAAAGTTCCTCAAAAATTGACATGAACCTGCTTACAACAGGCAGTCAGCCGTTTGATTTTTTTTTTTCATGACTGATGATTCAGTGACTTGTGATGCTCGCAGAACTCTGTACAAGTGCCTTGCTCCTGACCGCATCGCTGTCTTAACATCAGTAGAGCAAACACCTGAGTGTAATATTGTGTTTATACAATGGTCACCAACAATATAATACATAGAAGAAACAGCCAGAAGGTGAACTTACTCTTTCTGAGGTCTCGTGGTGCTGTTATTCTGGGCCATGTCCAGGTCACGGTCACATGAAGACCACTGCTCTGCCGTGGGGCTGCGGGGGTCCTGCCCCTGCAGGAGGCTGTCAGAGCTCAGGCTGGAGGAGAGCTGGGAGGAACCCGTGGTGTCCAGGCTCAGGTTGGACGAGTTGAGTGCAGTCCTGCATGCCGGTAACACGCTGGACCCCCTCCCCACCAGCAACGCTGAACCCACCCTCTGCACATCCAGTGCGTCCGACGAGCTCGATGACTGAGACACCGTGTCCCACGATTCCTTACAGACGCCCTTGGGGGTGGGATGGTCCCCGCCGTTGACGGATAGGTCGGTTAAGTCGGTCTGGGACAAGGGGCAGAGTCCGGCCAGGGCCAGGGGCGTGGTGGTCCACTCGTTGAGGACAGCAGACTTGTAAGACAGGTTGAACGTAAGGGAGGCCAGACCCTGGAGGTAGCTGAGCAGAACTTCCCGCTCCTCAGCATTTAGGAGCAAGGCGCTGGGCTGATAATGTGCCCGCAGCTTGGAGTTCTCCCGAAACAGCGACACCAGGTAGCACTCCAGTAGGCCGTGGTTGAGGGCCAGCCGCAGCCACGCTCGGCAGCGTCCCACATCCGAGCCCACGAAGCTGATCTTCTCCAGCTCTGTGATCACGTCGCTGTCGAGTTAATAAGAATACGACTTGTTGTGAAGGTTTTTTTTAAACCATCTGTGATAAAAAAATAAAAGAAAAAACTCACTGGCATTACACATATTGCCTCTGAAATTTTCCACTCTCCTACGACCCATTCAACCCACACCACCCAATACTGCCATCAGGCCATTCATATAGGAATCTAAAATGGAGAAGAATTTGCTTCATCAAGGGTTTTGTCCCTGAACAAAGTGCTGATCAGGTGTGTACATCTAGATTACAGACTTATCTTTATGTGTAAGTGCAACAGTCTCTCTCTCTTTTTAAACCAGACCACAGAATTCACTATAACAAAGATTGTCTTTCTTCATGATAAAGGTTTTTTTCTCCAACAATCATTTACAGACAGATTATTTCACCTTTAATTTACTATATAACAATTTCCACTAAGTCAGAACCTAACAGACACTGAATTGGCATGCCTTTAAACAGCTTTGAAAATTATGTCATGGCTATAGAAGCTCTTGATTGACTCACATGATGTCAATAAGCCAATTACAAGTACACCTGTGGATCTACTTTAGGGCCTAACTTCAAATTAACTGCCTCTTTAATTGAGGTCATGAAAAAAATCAAAAGAAATCAGCCCAGGCTGCAGAAAAACAATTGCTTTACAACCCAAAGTGAACGATATGTGGTTATAGTGAGGCAAGATCTCAAGACAACAGCCATGAAGTCAAAGGTCAGTCATAAAAGGGTCTTCCAAATCGCAGCATACCTTCAAAGGAGGGCAAAATAGCTTAAGGACAAAGTCGTCAAGGTATTGAAGTGGCCATCACAAAACCCTGACCTCAACCAAAAAAAAAATATGTTGCCAGAACTGAAGAAGGTTTTTTTGAGCAAAGCAGGCCTACAAACACAAATTCAGTTACACCACCTTTGGAAGGCTACCCAGTACGTTTGACTCAAGTCAAGCAATTGTATTGTAAGTGAACTTCTGACCCACTGGCCCTCTATTAATCTGACATTTCACATTCTCAAAAAAAAATAGTGATCCTGAATGACCGAAGACAGGGGATTTTTATTAGGAATAAATGTTAGCTCTATTTAGCTTAAACGTATGTAAGATTCCGACTTCAGCTACTGGGATACAGATGCAGGAATGAATGTTATGGGTTTATGTCTATCTGTAATGTGAAGTGTGATTATTTGTATGTTTCTGTGTATTGTACATGCGTACACACATGCACTCACACACTTGTGTAGATATTGCATTAAAAAAAACTATATTTGCAGCTAAAATAAAAAGGACAATTCTAAGTGACCCAAAACTATTACACTTTTTGTTTTAATATGATAAATGTGAATCACTTTTCCTGGCTTACCGGTGAGTGACGGTCTTAAGGAGGCTCCAGAAGAAAGGCTGAGGTAGGGGTCCTCGGTCTCCTTTCCTAGTCCGGCCCCCAGCCTCGGTGCGGATGTACTTGCCCTTGATACCATGGATGAAGATGGCCTCCAGGGCAGAGCAAAGGAGGTTAGCGTCTCCATCTTCACTGGTGACCACCGCGTCTGACGTTACGTAGCGCTTCTGCAGGGCCTTGAGTGACTGAACCAACTTCTCCTTGATCTGCTCGACAATGTGAGAATTATTACCTTCCTGGTTTATTTTCAGAGAGAGAGCAACTAAAGGGTCCAGTTTTTCTTTAAAGAGGCAAGTTAGCAAGCCAACATATGAGGATATGTGGTTAATGTATAATTCTCTTTTGGCAGTTGACGTGAAAAGAAAATGATTATAAACAAATAATCCAACAAGTCTACATTATGTAGGAGATTGCAGAGATAGGATTCTGCAGCAACACTGCACAATTCAAGAAAGAGTGGTGTAGGTGTTGCTTGACCTTGCAAAAAAAAAAATCTTGTGGGCCAATTTTTTGCATTGTTTTCTAGTATTCGCAGTCACATACATTGATACAGCATGTATATTGGGGACAGCACAAAGCAACACAATTAAAAAAAAAAAAACTTAGTGTGAAATACGTTATAAACAGAAGTCACAACTACATACCATTAAAGCTTAACTATGTAAAACTTACCCTTTCTCATATGAAACGCTGCTTTGACTTTGATTTTATATCTGATCTTTAGAAGCATTAGACTGTCTATGGAGCCTATCGTAACGACACAGAAATAAGACACAAGCAGCCAAATGAGATCAACACTCAAATGTTGTCATGGTAAACACTGTCGGCTGCAGTTACAGCAAAGACTCAAGTGTTACTATCCAGGATTGTGGAAGATATATTTGGTTGTGGTTTGGTGTTACGCTTAAATATAAAATCTTCCAATTTAAGAGAGAAAATCCATGTACATGAATTTGGAAATGCTAAGAGTAGATAATAAGAAAACAACCTTAAAGACAACATTTTTTAAAAGGAGTGTACCAGAAGCAATCTGTTCATTTTAATACTGTCCACATTAAATTTGCATTCATTTGACTTCAGTGGTGACCAAAATTGCCTGTATATTGCACCTAAGTTTTATCATGGCGAGGGAAACAATGCACTAATAAAATGTCACAACCTGACAGGAAAAATCTATCTAGACCACCAGTAAAACTGGCCTCCAGCACCTTCACTGGACACGCCACAGTGATTAGAGTAAAAGTGAAGACAACATGCATGGCAGCAGAGAATTAAAATTCCAAAAAATTGACAAGATCGCAGTTTGGTTTTACCTGTTGGACGTCTTTGGCCTCCTGTGGCATGTCTGGCATCTGTGTGGCTAGCATGGCACCTCCTGGGAAGGTTTATTCCCGCATGGCAAGCTGCAACACGGAGACATGCAAAACACACCTCTCTTACCAAACAGCAAGCCCCTTCACATGTGTCTCTGCTCCGTTTCCGAAGAAACTACGTTTGACATTTGAGATGGACAAACACCACGTGACCAGGCATGTGATAAGGAAACAAGTTTTTTCCCCTCCTCCTCCCCCCACATTGTGTTACCAGCCCATTTGCCATAGAGCTATCATTACATTTTCCATCACGAGACTGTAAAACTGTGACATATCTGCGATTTCATAGTTTCGGCATTTTTCAGTGAGTAACTGCTTTGTCTGCGGTCATGTGAGACGCAGATTAAAAAAAAGAGAGAGAAAAGGTGCCTGCAGGGAAGTAGAGATGAACTACAAACACGTTCAGAACCGACTTCCTCATAACAGCACACAGTCAGCAAATCAGGATCTAAATAGGATGACACAGTCAAAGTGGGATAAATCAGCTCCTCTAAAGCCAAAGCTACTACGTCAAGTATTATTCTTTAAAAGCGACAAGTTCACACTTCGCGGCAGCTTCCTAACTATATTACTCTCTAATATCTGCAACCGCTTTGTGTCAACTCACAGCAATTTGACAGTTTAATGTTATCCTCTGTTTTGGCCGTGTGTAACTGGACAGTCAAGCTCGAAAGGGATGACAATACGTCGTTAAATTATACACAGAGTACAGAAAACAAGCTGTAAAAAAACAATAAACATTTATATTTGCGAACCTGAGGCTGAGACACAGACGTTAAGTTAGTTGGGTAACGCCAACGTTAGCTAAGTTGCAGCATAGCTTAGCCTCCTTACCGAGACAGGTTGGCTAACTTGTCATTAAGATCCAAAGATCCGCGTATCTTCAATAATTTTCGTAAACTCAGTAAACGTACTTTAAGGTAGCGTCAATCCGTGCAGTCACTTTCCATTTCTGCCGCTACAATGTCCATAAAACAGAGTGAATTTGCGTTAACTTCAGATTTGTTTTCTCCGGAGAGATGAGACGCTCGCTGTCAGGCTGTAGACGAGGTGCATCATGGGAACGTGTCTACACCAACGACGCCTTCAGGCGCTGGCAAAAACACAGTAAACCTGACAAAACCGCACAAAACGGGATTATCAAAGCTATGCGTTCCCTCACTTGTACGGATGCATTCAATCAAATCACAAGTGGCATTTTTTCTTTGGTGTTTTAATTCAACTTAGCACAAATAGAAGTTCTAGACTTTCTGAACGACAAAAGAAACGCACCGATACAGATAATCGTAGCGGTCGTAGTGGTGCTAGTGGGAGAAGTTACGAGTAGCACGCGAAGGCAGCAGAGTCTCTGAGGCGTGCTGATGTTGTTGCTCCATTTGCTGACATGTGAGGACTTTGTGTTCCCAGGACTGTCTGAGTACTACTTTCCTCCAAGTGTGACACACTCCACATCTTATATTAGCCTAGTGACTCAAAACTCTGCATGCATGTGTGTGTTTCCTATTTGCATTTTTTTCCCCATTTTTTTGCACAGTAGATAATAATGTAGGAAATAGCAGACAATGTTACAATGCAGGGGAGAGAAAGAAGACCAAAGGGCTTGTACAAAGTCCTCCCCTATTCAAGAAAAAAAAAGATTAGATAAAATAAATTAAATAAAAAAGAAAATAAGGCTAAACAAGAGAACAAAAAAACAGACAGAGATAAGCCACGAGACATAATGAAATCAAATCAAACACACTGTAATCACAGATCAAAGGGAAACAACAGGAAACATGAGGTTGTCAAAGATAAATTGAAAATGGATAATCAAAAAATATTAGAAAATAAATAAAATATCTAATCTACATACCCAATATTGTGCACATCAAGTAAATATTACTGCAAAGTATGAGTCTTTTCTGATTGTAATAAAGTAACTTTTCTGATGTCATGGGGTTAATAAAGGGGAGTAGAGTAGATGGGATGAACCTTCAAGTGGTGGTGAGAGATAAAGGGATGCTCAGAAGATGAGGAGCAATTTCTATTGAGCTTAGACTTGAGAGCTAAAGTGTGGTCATAGTTTCTACATGTGCAGGGTCACAATCATGTTCTTGGTATGCCAGCATCTCTCAGTACAACAGTTAAATCTATGCAACTATTATATGGGTTTTTGCCATGACATTTTCTTTTTACTGTGTTTTTTTTTTACATTCAAGACACTCAAAGGACAAATCCTGTTGCCTGTGTTAAATCTGTGACCTTTCTCACAGCTTTGCCAAGAGACTGACATTTCTCTCTTTAATATATATACTAAGAGCTACATACAGTAGGCTGTCATGAAATTGGCTCAAGTTCGCTGCCCTTTAATTACTGCTGCATGGGCTTTGGATTTGTGTAAATGTGTGTGTCCTGGCTGTGAAGAGTTGTGTGTGTACCTTAATCTTAATCTAATTTTATCCAATAGTCTTACTTTAGGAACGTTGCTTTTACTCTGACGCCACCCTCTGGGCAAACTGTGGAAAATGAAGGCATTATTTACTAAGCATTAGCCTATTTCATGTCTTACACACTGAATAAAATGACTAGAAATATGAATAAAATTAAAAGATTAGAGGTTCGACATGTTCAGCACGTTTTAGATTTCAGATGTTTTTTTTTTATTTTTATATTTAATTTATTATTTTTTATTATAAAAAATCAAATCAACACCAGAGCAATCAAGCTGAGGGTTCTGAACCATTCGAAAAGGGTAGGGAAACTGCATAAAACATACAGGGAGAATAAAGAAAAATTCAACAATAAGTAAAATAAATAATAATAGTTATTTTAATAGTAAAATAAAAAGTCTGTGAGTCGTCCAGGTGATGTTACTTTTTAGACATCACATTTAATTTATTTGTCAGCAGTCTAACAAATCTAACAACCATCCTCAGGCCGGACTGTTTTCATCTGTGTTTTTGTGAATTGACTCAATAAGGACAACCTGATCTTCATTTCGTGTGAGTAAAAATCATCTTTGACTTATTGAATAGAGTGGAGTCGTTTACTTTTTGTATCTATAACCCACACGCCTCTCTCTCTGCATAGAGATGCATGTAACAGCGTTTTACAGCCAACACCAGTCGTCAAACAATCGTTTGCGTAAAGTTCAGAAAAACAACAATAACCTCCATATTTGTGATATTCTTTGTTTTCACCATCAAATACGGCGTATTTCTGTTTTTTTAGCAGTCTGCCAGGAGCAATTTAGATAAACTAATTAAAGTTAAAACCTACCACAAACGAAGAAAATCCCGGGGACGCCGTAAGTGAACGTGCGTCAACCAGCGTCACGTTTTCACTTTCATTTTCTCTTTGGGGAAGCGCTGCACCTGCAGACACACAAGCACCTACAATATGGATTAAAACACATTAAATTATTACTACTACTATATCCGATATATTTTTAATTCATTATTAGTTTTGTTTGTTTAGTTTAGTTATTTTTCTTTATTAATGGTATGCGGTTCCCATGACTTGTTTAACAATCTGGATTATGCACAATAATAATTGATTAAAACGTGTTATCACAACAATGATTTTCGACGATTATTATTCTTGTTACATATAATATCTGCTGATCTGTCATTGCCGTCGTGCTTTTCTGCCACTAATCCAAATCCGAAAGGAAACCAGGTAAGTCCTCAGGTAAGGAAAATGAAATAGGTGCGCTGCTATAAATGAGCCGCTGCAGCTCTGCTCAAACACATCAGCAGCATCAGCAGCATACATCTCCACTTGCAACAAGAAAACTATCTTCCACCTGTGCTTTGACAATGTTCACCAGGGTTTTCTTTGCTCTCCTCCTCCTCAGTCTGGTCAGTGCAGGCTCCTCGCTGAGCTGCAGGTGGTTGGATCAGAAGTTCAAGCAGCACAGTGAAATCTGTTTGGAGCTACTGGACACAATGGTAAGTGCTTCTATGAATATTCTTCACAGTGATTCAGTCATCTTAAATTGTCTCTATTTAAACATGTGATGTGTCTGTGCATGTTGCAGGTCAATAACTCCACCAACACCACTGAGGGGGTTAAAATGAAGGCTTCTTTCCCTCGTGATTTGTACACACAGGCGTCCAAAGCTCCAGTAAGTCATCCTGGAATTCTGGAATTTGTTTCCTGATGCTGTTTCCAGAGAAAGCTGGTGTCATGAATGTCATTTTTTTGGTCTTCTTTCTTGCAGGCTGCGGGGCGTCTCGTTTTCATCGTGCAGGTTCTGAAGGAGGTGGCGAAGTTGCTGAGGAAGGATGAGCACAGCTCCACGTCCACGCACGACAACTTTCTGATTGTGGTGAGCGGCCAGCTCCACGGACTGCGTCCCTGTGTGAGTGGACACTTAAAGTACACATACTCCATCACAAGTACAAAAGAAATAACAAAGCCCTGTGGAAAGAGCGTTTTCTCTTCTAATGATTTGACTTCTGATCCGTTCAGATCGGGAGCAACAGCCACAAGAGGAGAAACAATGAGCTGAGCAACTATTTCCACGCTCTGTCAGAGCAAGTCAGCAAAATGGTGAGTTTGTCTTCACTTTGCTTAGATGTTTGATTCTGTGGTTGGAGCCTCAGCATTTTAATAATAATTATAATAATATGAATATTATTCCTGTGTGTGCAGGGCCACAGCGCTGAAACCTGGAGGATGATCAGGAGGGAAATAAAAACCCATCTATTCAGAGTGGACCAGCTGGCTGCATCTCTGAAAAACACCAAATGAAATATGTGTTAAGCTCTTTACTAAAATCTAGTTAACTTATTTATTTAGCCTTTTTATTGATTTAGGATATTTATTTATGGAATTGTGTAATGTGTTGAACGGATGCTCATGTACGTGTTCATTTTTCAAGACCTGAAAATGTTAAATTATTTTTGTCCCTATATTTATTATATTTATTCAGTAATTTAAATATTAACTTATTTATTCAGTTCCATATTTTGTACGTTGAATGGCTGCTTATGTACAGGTATTTTTCTACGTGTTCATTTTTTCAAGAACTGAAAAGTGTTGGATTATTTTATTATTACTAACTTATTTATTTATTTAAATGTGTATTGATCACGTGTCAGTGTGATGACGTCAGCATCAGAAAAAAATGAAATGATACACGTAACTTATGTATTATTATTTTGTTTATATGTATTGATCAGTAGATCAGTTCACGTATCGTCAACTGTGTTGATGTTCGATTATTTTTACATCCCATGTTGTTCAATAAAAAAATATTGTGAATAGAAAATGTCTTTATTTATTTATTTATTTATTTCCTGTTACATGAACAAGGCCTAATGAAACGCGAAGTAGCCTAAACACCATAGTCTTCTACAAATCCCATATAAATAGTGAAATATTCCAAATTCATTAAAAAGGAAGTAAATAAACGAAATCTTATATTAAAGTTTGTTCCGTAGCGATTCAGTGTAGTTTTTTTTATCGTTCGATTAATCCTCAAACTCAACATGTTTGGGTTGTCGACTGAAAAATAAGTTGATGATGACAGCACCCAGGCAAATGTAAAAAGTTAAATTTATACGTATTTATAATAATATTAATAGTCATTAAAAATTGTTAAAAAACATTTAACAATCAGGACCCATTCAAAATGGGGAGGGAAACATACATAGAACATACACACATTTATAACTCACTTTATTACGATTGATAAATTAATTATGGTTTAATTATTTAGGTTGTTATTGTTTTTCTTCGTGGAATTGTCTTCCATAAATCTAAATGTTAGAGTATATGAAGTTCTTCTGTGCTGTGGCTTTTAGTGTGAGAATTCACATTGCGCTTTGTTAATGTAGCAGCAACATGAATAAATAGATACAACATGTTTGATTTACATGATTTTATTGGCTAACGTGGAATGTAAAAACTCGTGTGTCACGTGATCAATACCGTGGAGCTGCCCTCACTACAATCAGGAAGTTCTCCTGTATTGAAATGACATTATGTGATATACAGGCCATGAAGTCAATTTACACTTTTAACACTTCAGTTATTGTATTGTGTTATTTCATACTGACTTCTCTGACTTGTTTGCTAACATCTATAAGCCCTGTGTGTATGTTTAATTTGCAGGTAACAATGAAAAGAAAAAAAAAGGTTGAACATCTTGATCTACTTGATGTGTAGAATATTTATTAATCAGTAGTTACAACAGTTGAATGTAATAAATAAGTTAAATATAAATAGATAAATTATTAAAAGAGTCAATAAATCAACAAAAGATTTTAGTCAGTGTTTTCATTTCCCTGATCAGCTCCCAGGCTTCAGCACTGTGGCCCTAAACACAGAGGAATAATATTAATAGATAGATAGATAGATAGATAGATAGATAGATAGATAGATAGATAGATAGATAGATAGATAGATAGATAGATAGATAGATAGATAGATAGATAGATAGATAGATAGATAGATAGATAGATAGATAGATAGACAATATTCAATATATAAATTATCTGATTATTATAGGAATATATTGCAATATGTCAAGTGCAAGTAAAAATACAAATAAAAATAAATCAAACTAAATAAAGTATTTTTTTATTATTATTAATATAATAATAATAAGGAGAAGAAGAAGAAGAATTGGACGAATCGACTGTACATCACTTTACAAAACGGGGGAGAGCGCTTCACTGTATGCACACACATAGTCCTATAGGCTACAGCATATATTTATTAACATGGATCATTGGGCTTTTTGTTTGAAGGTTAAAGTTCCATCACAAGGTGTGAAAGAATCATCCCCTCCCTTTGTCTGCCTGCTGGAAAATGCATCAAAGAGAGAGAAGTGTTGGCATTGCATCATTAGTTCAGCATGGAGCAATAATGATCATTCACTGATAAAACTGATAACAATGAGTCCACTAAGTGCAGTGAACGGGAAGTTCCCACAAAGAGAAAATGAAAGTCAGCCCGTAGCTGCAGCCTGTTCACTGACGCTCATTCAGAGTTGCTCAGTGACATTTCATGTTGTTCTCCACGGAATGCTCTTGTTTGGATGAGAACCTGGAAGCCTGTTGAAGGGGGTTCACCTGTCCATTATTATTATATTAGCCTATTTGTCCTTTACATATGTACCTGTAGTGAAAGTAATCAGCTGTACTAATAACTTGCAGTAGTTTTACTGTAATCAGGGTTTTCAGTCTGTGTTTTGTAGATTGTTGCTTTTGCTGCATTGCTACAAGGACAAAGAATGTAAATCAAATTGGACTATTAATGCTACAGAATGTGATTCATGAGCACTATTTATTTTCCTTATTTACTTTTTGTAGGCCTACAGCAAGTCAATGGTTGCCAATCCTTTTTTGTCTCAGACCCCTGTGAACTGTCATTAAAATATATAACCTCGCTATTATGTTAAATATTATTTTATATTTATTATTTTTCTTCTTTGATTGTTTCAGAGCCTGTAGAAATATAAGCATATCCTTACAACATCTTTAGTACAAAACATACAACTGTACCCTAAAGCCCCAGATTTGTATGGAGATTTCCTGAGGTTAAGTGACCATTTTTTTAATAATTAAGTTGAACAAACATCTGTTTCATCTGTTATTTTCCTGTATGGGAACTACTATTAAATATGTGTAAATAAATCAAATCAAGTTTGTTTCTTTCACATCCCTTGTAGGCTTTTTAAAAACCACACACACACACACTTATAGTGTAATAAAAACAACATAACACAGACTGAAAATAAAAATTACAGTAAATTACCTGCAAAATAAAAGCACAATCAATAAAAGAAACAATCAATACAGATGATTAGTTTTATTGAATGTGGAGATGTAAAGGACAAATATAATAGGATACTAATGTGTCAAATTAAAAGGTGAATACCCTTTAACAGGTTTCCTGGTTGATTGATTGATTCTATTCAATATTAAAAACAAATATAACCGCCCAACAGTCTTTGCAAACAGATAAAAGTCACCAAAGATAAAAAGAAAAAAAACACAAGGTCTGAGAACTAAACTAATTGAATTGTGGTCCTTAAAATGTGGTTTTCACATCCATCCATCCATCCATCCATTGTCTATCCCGCTTATTCCCTTTCGGGGTCGCAGGGGTCTGCTGGAGCCTATCCCAGCGCGTTAAGGCGAGAGGCAGGGATACACCCCAGATGGTCGCCAGCCAATCGTGGGGCACACACACCATTCACACACCATTCACTCTCACACTCACACCTATGGGCAATTTAGAGTTTACCAATTAACCTGAGCATGTTTTTTGTATTGTGGGAGGAAACCGGAGTACCCGGTGAAAACCCACGCAGACACGGGGAGAACATGCAAACTCCACACAGAAAGGCCCCAGACCCAGGCCCAAGGCGGTCTTGAACCTGCGACCTTCTTGCTGTGAGGCAACAGTGCTACCCACCGCACCACCGTGTCGCCCTGGTTTTCACATATAAAGAGAAAATTCAGCTGAAAACAACATGAAATGTCATCGATCAGTTGTGAATGAACAGACCACAGTCAGAGTGACTTTCATTTTTTCTTTGTGGGAACTCCCTGTGTTGTTCCCACGCTAGTAATTTCATTAATAAATTGTGATTATTGCTTCACACAGAACTAATAACTTAACTCCAACAATTATTTCTTTTTAAAGCATTTTCTGAAACAGGGATGGACCACTTCCCTTTACTGAAACAAACGTTTTGTTTAACTGTTTAATAAATAATTGGTGCTGAAAATTGCCAAGCTTTCTTTTTTATATCTCAGACAACTTTAACAAAAGCAACAGCATGGGTGCAAGGAAATCAAATATCAAATAGGACTGCACACTTTTGATATAATTTATGATTATTACGTCTAACTAAAACAATGATCTAACTATAATAATCTAATCATTTCCAATATCGAATACTGAGCTTATTAATTGTGGGATGAACTATTATTAATAGTGAAAAGTGTTTGATTTAACATGTTCATAGGTATTCTGTAACATATTTACTATGATTTTGCTATATAAGATATAGGCATGCTATTTTATCGTATTGTTGTGGTATTTATTTCGTTTCCACATCTGAAATGTTTCACGTAGCATGTTGAGGTTTGATCTCTGAAAGCCACACAAGTGTTTCCCAAAGCAAAATGAAATAGGTGCTCTGCTATAAATGAGTCGCTGCAGCTCTGCCCAAACACATCAGCAGGAGACATCTGAACTTGTTTCACACAGAAACAACTTAAACCTTTATTTTTTAAAAAAACTAAAAAATGTTCACCAGGGTTTTCTTTGCTCTCCTGCTCCTCAGTCTGGTCAGTGCAGGCTCCTCGCTGAGCTGCAGGTGGTTGGATCATAAGTTCAGGCAGCACAGTGAAATCTGTTTGGAGCTACTGGACACAATGGTGAGTGCTTCTATGAATATTCTTTACAGTGATTTAGTCATTTTAAATTGTCTCTATTTAAACATGTGATGTCTGTGCGTGTTGCAGGTCAATAACTCCACCAACACCACTGAGGAGGCTGGAGTGAAGGCTTCTTTCCCTCATGATCTGCACACACAGGCGTCCAAAGCTCCAGTAAGTCATCCTGGAATCTGTGCAGCTGCAATGTAAAATACAATGTGCTCTAGAGAGCAGTCAGTGTGTATTGTTAGTGTAATCTGTGGTTGTTCCTCTTCTTCCTTCAGGCTGGGGAGCGTCTTGGTTTCATGGTGCAGATTCTGGAGCAGATAACCGTCCTGTTCGAGGAGACTCACAACGCTACATCCTGGCAGGAGAACACAGTGGAGGACTTTCTCAACGTCCTCAGCCAGCAGGCCGACGGTCTGCGCTCCTGTGTGAGTCTCACGAACGTGGAGGAACATATACAGACCCACTGGTTCTCATATTAAAAGATAACTGATTTTTGCAGCATTGGAAGGAGAATGCAGATCATTTACTTCAGTAAAATGACCATGAAGGTGATGTAAAATATTCAATCCAACAAGTAAAAGTCCTGCTTAAAAAGTCTTATATAAAAGTACTGTTAGGTTGTTTATTCCAATATTTCCCAACATAGGGGTCGGGTCCCTCTAACGGGTCACCAGATTAGTCTGAGAGGTCCAGAGATTATTATTGGGAAAAGAAAGAAGAAAAAATAAGTTCTTTAACTGTTTTCTTAACTTATTTGAATTTTACTTCATTTAGATTGGGAGTCATGGCCACAAGAAGAAGAACAAGAAGCTGCAAATGTATTTCAAGAGACTCTCAGTACATGTCCTTGAGGGAATGGTACGTCTGTAAATTTACATCTGTCTACCTATCTATCTATATGTCTATCACTTTATTAATATTATTCCTCTGTGTTTAGGGCCACAGTGCTGAAGCCTGGGAGCTGATCAGGAGGGAAATGAAAATCCATCTTTTCAGAGTCGACCAGCTGGCTTCATCTCTGAAAAACACTGACTGAGATCTTTTGTTGATTTATTGACTCTTATTTATTTATCTATTTATATTTTTTAACTTATTTATTACATTCAACTGTGTATCTACTGATTAGGCGATTAGTAAATATTCTATACATCAAGTAGATCAAGATGTTCAACCTTTTTTTTTCCCTTTTCATTGTTACCTGCCAATTAAAAAAAACTCTTTATCCAGCAAATAAGAAATACATTTATTGCTTTCAATCCCATTACATACACACAGGGCTTATGGATGTTAGTAAACAAGAGGAACATGTAGGTCTTTTTTTTTTTTTATTAAAAACCCTTTTAAAAGGTTTGTGATGAACATGTTCTTACACTACTAGGAGCAAACAATGATATTACATTTTCAAGTCAGAGAAGTCAGTATGAAATAACACAAAATACAATTCAATCAAAGAAAAACTCTCTCTGCGAAGCACCAAAATGTCAGCTGAGGTTTCAGCTGTGAAGTCTGAAGTGTTTCAGTGTAAAAACTTTATATGACATAGCATTATTTCAATAGATCAAATGACGTATAATCATCACCATATTTTTTATATGCAAGCAAGCATTGCAGAGAAAGTATGCACATTTATAAACAAACAAGGAAATGAGACATGTCCAGTTCTGAGCCGGACAAAAGACACATTTCAACGATCCAACGTAAAGAAGGTTGCAGAGGTGGTGAGGTGAAGAACTAGTCAAATTTTATTTTGTCAGTCTCACTCCCATGGGGCCTCGCCTCCTTCAACCTGGGCATACACAGAAAGTTCCTCATACAAACCTCCTCCACACGCCTCGATTGCCAGGCCCTGGAAGACAAAAAAAAAACATCAGTTTTAGTCCTGTTCCCTGTTGGTGTGTGAGATTCCTAGACAGGAGTTGAGGAATTCAACTCGTGAATTTTAGAATAATGTGATGAAAAGTTATGAAACTGGTTAAAGTGCAGAGACATTTCTACCATCATATCAGTACAAGCTTTTATTTGCATCAGTGAGTCATGGATGATGCAGAGACGTGGCTTAGCCAAGTATAGCAAAGTGGTTAACATTTACAGCGGCGAGCTTTGTTGACTGTGACATTTAAAGTGGTGGCTAGAGAAAAAAATGATTAATAATTATTTAAATGATTAATCATGTATAATAGAGAGATTAGAACAAACCTCATAGATATGATCAGTTTCTGGCTCCTCATATATGCAGTCCTTCTCTTTGAGCTGTTTCAATAAAGAAACACAAAACACAAAATAGAGATAAAAAAAAATGCAGTTAAAGAGTTCGGGTTTACAACTGATAAAAATTTTACCAAATACATCACAAACTTACAAATAAACGCAAAAAAAGATTTCTATTATCATAAAAGGATTGTTGTTATATTCAAAATATATAAAAAAAAGAATTATAATTATAACAATTTCAATTGCAGGACTTATCAGCTGTAGTTTGGGTTCAGCTTCAGCCATATTGCAGTCATTGCTAATTTATTTTTTGTTAATTTACGCATTATTATTGCATCATTGGAAAAATTGGTTGGAAAAGTCTGGAATTAAACCTAGTGTTGCATGTGCTATATTAAACAATTTGATGATTGATGAGTCACTTTACCAGTTAAATATAGATATGATTTGCTAGTTCCAGCTTTAAGAATGAGAAAATATCCTCCTGAGACCCAGAGAAAACAAATATTTCTCTTATTTCTCATGAAATAGTGTCTAAATTAAATATATTTCGACTTTGGACTAATGATTAGATCAAACAAACACCTTAAGCTATAAGAATGATCATTTGACTAATTAGAAATATATTTGAATGATTATTAATAATAATAATAATAAAAATCATTTGCAGGAGCCCATTCAAACCATTTTTATTCCTGTGGCTAAAAATTAACAGAAGCCATCCCCAAAATGCAGGTGGGCCTTTATTTTGGTTGTGACATGTGTGAAGTGTAGTGATCATATCACGGCTTTAGTCAATTTTATTCAAAACTTGACATTGGAAATCTTCGTTATTAGTTTATCTAACACAATGACAGAGTTCAACTTCATTTATGACACCTCAACTAACTCAGCAGGATTATATGGTAGAGCATTTTTTATATCTCATGGTTTGTGTTTTGCATAATGTTCTTTACCTGATTCTGTTTGTATTGAACCACAAGAGCAATAAACCCTGCCAACAGAAGCCCCTGGAGGATCATAAGACCATCCTTCACCTGGCTTCTAAACTGTATCTGGGCAAGGCTACTGGATCCTGTGAGAAAAGAGAAAGCATGTTTGTTGTCACTGAAGTGATCCTAAAAGGTTGAATATGTGTTTAAAATAAGTGCAAATTGTGTTGCTCTAGATAAGAAAGTCTGGCCAAGACAAGCAACTTACTGGCAACTTGCAGCGCAGTCCCAGGTCCCCATGTATTATTCAACTTGCAAAAGTACACTCCACTGTCTTCTATGTGCAAATCCTTGAGATAGAGTTTGCCGTTTTTGGTCAAATTCCTGCTATAAGTCTGAATTCTGGCTCCCGGCACAATTTCAGTTTTTTGGCTGTCATACACGTTGGCCTTGTACCACATCGCCTGGGTAGGCAGGTGTTGCTTACTGGGTTGGCAGAGGATGAGCACGTTTTGGTGGATTCTCATGCCATAGAACCGGGGAATCTGGGAAACCGTTAGGGCTGGTGTCATGGCTGCTGAGGTCAAGGGATGTTGTGACAGAATTACACATTTATAACAGCAGTTACTACAAATTATAGATTATATGTTACTTTATCATCAATACGATGCTGGCTTTGATATCAACTTTAATAGAATATAAAATATCTATTATTTATTATCACAAATATGTATATGGATAAGTATAAGCAGTGAGATAATACTCCTAATCTTTGTCCTCGACAACCCACACTGAGTGGCATTGTGGTATTTTGAGTTCAGTTTAAGTCGTATTGTAATTATTGATTATTAATGGATTTTTATTGGATCAATTCATCTATAATTCCAGCATGAAAATATAGTTGTTTGGAATGTGTGGAAAATTCTATGCTGTAGAAGTAGCAGGACTGAGATAATGTTTTAAATTGTATGCCTGACTACAACATTTATATTTTAATTTATGTTATAATTACAATGATGCTCTGAGGATTCTAATTGTATCATCAGGGCTGCAAATAATAATTATTCAATATACTGAATGCCAATAATATTAGTTCATTATCAATGTATGATAATGATAATGTACAAGATGGCACCTTTACATTGTTTTCTTTGAATGATGGACTCTAAATAACAAATATATATAGATACATTGAAAGGAAACAGAGAAAAGCAGCAACTTTGGCATTTAAACAAATAACAAAAATAACAATCCATTCATTCAAATGACTGGCAATTTAGCAAGCGATAAAAAAAAGATAAATATTTACTGGCTTCCACCTTTTAGTATTTGCAATATATATATATATAAAACCAAGAGATCATCAGTTTCTTAACATGACAATAATAATCTGTATCAGACAACTTCCTCTTTCCCCCCAGATGGCCAGGAAGTAACGGTACTGTGGAATCGAAAATAGCATGCAAAACACTCGTCTGCAGTGAAGCTGTGTAGACAAAAATACGAAATAACAGTTGTCTTTGTATTAGTAATTATTATTATTATTATCTGGAAATGTGGTTAATTATATTGCTGCAATAACATTCAGCCTATTACTTAGTGCTCATGTTAGTATCAAGCACAGAGACTATAAACCTGATTGCCAGCATCAGGTTTTTTTTCTCAGTCGCTACCTAAAATGATTATATAAGAGTTTTACATTTACCTGTCAGATGGATCAGTGCAAGCACACAGCATCTCATCAGCAACCAGCGCATAATGGCATGAAATGAAAAATGTTGCCACGTGTCCAAATCTCACCACGGTCATGAAAGATGTTGCAGACAAGGAGAAGAAGTGGCCGCTCCAGTGGGTTTGCCTTTACTACACATGATTCACCACCAGGCAAATGAGGGGAAGAGCAGCATAACCAAAACCAAAATAACTTTCAGGCAAACCCACAGTTAACATTGACGTCCTGTCTAATTTCATCATTTAGAATTGCATGAAACAATATTGTGGAAAGTTTGCAGATTGCAAACTCATTTTGTAGGATTTGTGAAAAATGCTGTACGATAAGAACAATTAAATAGTACTGCTCTATATGTGTATACTCTATCTGGTCTAGGGCTTCAATATTAGTACCAATGCAATACCTGGGTTTCAGTATACCAGAACTACAAATCCTTTACCTATGTAACAAATGAAGCCAAAAGGAGATCTAAAACGTTTATTGGCGTTCAAGCACAAGCAGGCAGACAGGAACTTTTCTTACATCTGGAGAACTTGTTCATGGAGCTCTGTTCTCTATGTAAACTCTTTACCGAAGCTTGGGTGTCCCAGGGATTTAGAAACGGTATCTTTCCCAATGCTAATAGCATACTGAACTCAAAAAGGCACAGAGAAACTTCAATACGTGTGAAAATCACCTATTCATTCTGCTTTATTATATTTATATAATATGCTATATTTCACGCTGCTACTATTATTATTTTTGATAGTTTGATGATTTCTATATGGATAGAGAAAATGACTGTACACCAGGATACTGCATTAGGCAGCTTGCTCAGGCTAGGTTCAGTTCACATTCAATGTTTTAATAGTAGCAACAGTATGTCTAGTAATCGGATTGTTTAAGGTGTTGTGCCCCATTTAGATCCAAAGGTTGTGAGTTCAAAATCAGAGCTCTGCAGACAGTTAAGGTGAAAATTGATCCAGACCAGCTAAATTTTAAAACACATTTTCTCTCAAAGGCTGTGTCACACCACAGATGTCTGTTCATATTATTGTACAGTCCGTATTTCAGAGTGTACTACATTTTTAAAATCTAATCTAATCTAATCTAATAATAATGAAAGGAACCATTTCATAATAATTCATAATTTCATAATTCATCTCACTTTTTCACCGACAGTGAGAGGGAGAAAGAGCTTCTGCAATGCAGCGTTAAGAAAAAAAGCTGTATTGCAGCTAAAAAAAAATCTGTCATTTTCCTTTCAAGGTCTAGTATCTCGAATTTTTCTGGGACCGGCGTTTAACGTGTGGCTGACAAATACAACAAAATAATATGATATGAGCTGAATGAAAACTGTGGTATTTTCTAAACATTATAATAAACATGAATCATGACGTGAGTGACGTCCTCTGCCCACGACGCTCTCTGGTCGCTATGGTAACGTTTAAACATGCCTTCAAAATAAGATACACCGCAAATACAAAGAGTATGAAAAATACAACTCACCACGATGCTGAATCGCCGGGAGCCCTGAGCTTGGTATTCTGCAACCAGGAGGTCCCATCTAGGGGGAATAGGAGACCATGACACCAGAAGTCTGTGGCTTACATCTAGTCTACTTCGTAATTTTGTTTTGGTCGCCGTCACTACAGAAAGCTCCGTCCTCTGCTATTTCCTTGATGCGCCGAAAGGGGCATCTGTGGTATCTTTTTAAGTTTCTCCTAGAAGTTCACGGCAGATGTCTTTAGTGGCGGGCAGGATCAATTCTTCGCTAACGGTGAATGGTTTTTTAGCCTTAGCAATACGATATGCCACCAAGTATGATGCTCTGTGCACTGGCATTTGTTGAATGGCGGCCTCCAGGTATTGTTTCTGTCCTTCTTGTCCACGCGTTTTTCCTTCAAAATACTCCAAAGGCCTGTATTTTAATGCAGGGTAGCTGGTCTCCAAGTGGCGAAGCAGTTTTGAGGACTTCGTTGAGTGCGTGGGAATCTCCTGTTGGGGTAAATCAGTATTTTTAAGTAGGACTCCTCATATTGTCTATTAAATTTAGCTGTCTTTTTCTTGGAAGTCGTAGGCTCCTCTTCTGTCTCCTGGCTGGGCCTTTTCCCCTTTGTAAAAAACCTTTCCAAAGACGTTTGTTTTTTACTCATTTTGCTAGCTCCTGGGTTACATTTTAGCGGTAACCTATCACGTGACCGAGAAGCGCGCCCTGAGTGACATAAACGGATGTAACAGAGAATCTAGTAATTTTTCAAAATAAAATGCCTTTCAGATCCCGAAATGAATAAATCGGAAGTAATGTAATTTATTTATTTTTTTTCTGTGCGGCCCGGTACAAAATGACCCACAACCCGGGGTTTGGGGAACGCTAGATTAAAGTACAAACATTCAGTTCAATGTATGTCTACAGTGTTATTTCAAGTACATCACCAATGCAATGGAAACCACAGGCCCTTTTTGGGCTCTATCATAAATATTCATGATCCTCTGTCCTTGGAAGTGTAAAAAAGTGTGTGTGGTAGTGAAGTGAGCCTAAGGGAAGGTAGTGTAGTAGTAGTAGGAGTATTGAGGCCATGCTGGAAACCACTACGGGCAGAGGGAGCCATTGCATGATATATTGGCAAAGTTTCTATCCAGTCCGTTTCTCTGCTTTTCTAAGTGCTAGATGAATAGGATGGTTCTTTTACAACCCCTAGACCTCCGGTGTTAAAAGAAATATAAATGTGACTAATTTCATGATGCAGATTTCACACGAACTATACACTATATAGACAGAAAAATGTCTCTGCAACTCACTCAGCGTAGAACCACAAGAGGGCCTCGGTGTAACAATCATAGGCACTAATGTAGTTTTCCAGTCAACACATAATATGCATATGCTGACAACATGAACTCACTGCCTCCTTTTCCACATGAGTAGAATTTTATTCAAACAATATAGTTAAATTGTTTTACAATAACAAAATTATATAAATATACAATACAGAGGAGCAAAATAATAAGAAAAAATAGAACTGTACATACAGGCAACACTGACTGTGGGTGTAACCAGTAAAAGCTTCCCATGTGGCTCTCCCCTCCATCAGAAATGTAAACAAAGGCGGATACTGTCGTGTGATTTTACCGTCCCATCCGAGGAGACTAAAGCCGAGTGGTGCAACAGTGTGTTAATCTCAAGTAGGTTTGCTGCAGGTCACATTACAGACTTCGACAGGAATAACTGCCATGCTGTGACAGCAGGATAAGACAGAGAGACCCCTCCTAGAGGAAACACTGATTCATCACTGATTCCCCCTGACCTGACCCCCCACCCCCCAAGGTTTATAACTCATAAGTGTTATTGTTTCTAAAAATAGACAACCTTCTATAACTCTATTGTTAAAAAAGAACTATAAAACTGTGAAAGTGCTTATGTTATGCATTTATGTATATTCAGAGTAAGACATATTTTTATAAATTCAATTAAGACTTACACAACAGTAATTGAAGCAACCGGACAGGACAGACTTAAGATGAATAGATCCACTGCGCACAAAGCCTCTTTTTAAAACGAAAAAATGCGACCGGGTGTGATCCTTTACACATCTGAAAGCGGTTTATTCCCTTAATTTCAATTCTAATTCATTTAGGATAAAGTCAAAATACAAAACTCAGCACTTGATCTCAACCCGAGGCCAAACTTCATTTAAAATGTGCAGTGAGTACCTAAGTACTCATATGATTGCTAAAATCATTGTAATTTAGTGTACACATAAAGAAAACGGCTACAATCAGCGTATCTGTTTCTGTTCATGTTCTTGCAAACATGTTATTTTTTAGGTTTACAGCCACAGATAACTTTTAAAACCTAGTGAAATGGGGGATTTCAGAGGTGACTGCATGCTTTGTGTTTTGCAATCATATACAAGGGGACCAAAAAAATTGGGCAGAATAGATAAAACATTTATTAGACATGCATATATTACTGATGAAATCATCTTAGAAAACAAGAAGGTCTCTCAGTCTTACACAGTCCACTGCTCTAAGTTGACCTGGAAGGGATATAAATAGTGCAATATAAACTGGGCCCTTCCGAATGAGCCACTCAGGGACTTGACTGCATTAGCTGGAACATGTTATAGTTAACTCATAATGAATAGCAGAGATCGGGTTTTCACTGGTAGTTTGGGATAAATGTGATCGAAATGAGCCTTCAAATGTTCAATTCCATCCATTTACATATGTACAATACTGCCATAAAAAAAGGAAAATAAAATGTGCTTCAGTGTCAGAATTTGCATGTTTAGCCCTTGTGTTGATGAGATTCCACAAAAAATGACTTTGTAAGCAGGAACAGGAATTTGTTCTGTTTAATTTTTCAAAAATTAAACAGGTTAAATTGCTAAATGGTGCAATTGTACAATCAGCATGGCTCTCATGTTGAAGAATTACTGTGTGAATATCACTATTACCAATCTAGTTCTTGACTAATCAGTGGAGTTTTAGAATTATCCTAATAATTCATGTCATATCAGAAGAAGAAAAATATCCTTTTCAAGTTAAGGCAAAACAGAGTCAAGCAATAGTCCTGACTGCAATTAAGTGAAGTCTGGAAAACATTTTGAAGAGTACAAGCTGTGTATGATGTGAGCATAACATGAAATCCTATGAAAGCATAATTCAGGTCAGGTGACTTTCAAGAGGCTATTTGTTGGAAACTGAGGCACATGGTTTTGTTTTCTGGTAATAGCCACATCAAGCAGAGATAAAACCAGCAATAATGAAGGATTCAACCACTACATTTGGAAGTATAATTAAAAAGATTGGAGTATTTAAATTCTTCTCTTTTAACCTATAGTATCACATCCCAGATTTCGGTCAACACATTTGTTGTAGGTTGAAATATTTATACTTGTATGACTTTTATTGACTGACATTAAGTGTAAAAAAGCCAATGTGCATTTAAATCCAGAGCAATCAAATCATATTGTGCCCTCAATTCGGAAATGTCAATTAATGTTGTATTATGCATAAAAGTGCTACAATGGGACTAAATAAATGCCAGCAATTAAAGACTGTTTTATCTTAACATTTGTCTATTTACAGCTACAACTGATGGCTGCATGTTTATAGAATTCATTTTGAAACTTATATAATTTCAGAATTCAAGAAAGATGAAATTTGGTTGATTTAATTAAATATTATGTACCCCCTCCCTAATAATGTTGGTGACATTCGTTGATGTCTGTATGGTTATTTTCAAAGAAAACCATGCACTTCAGCCCAAAAAGACAATATGTTTAATATTGCATGAAAAAACAGAATATTTAATTATAAAAAAAGAAAGAAAAAATACAGTTTAGACATTCATGTAGCTTGGTGTAACCTATTTATCTAATGTGGAAAAGTCTTCTAGATTACGGACACTTTGCATCAACTGTTAACTTCCTTGACTGGCGATAGACAACAAGAGGACGACGTAACGTTTTCTGCTGTTCGTTATACAATTGACTCTCTCAGGTTTGCATGTAGAGTCAAGAAGTTAGTTGTTGGTTGTTGACTGGGGGCAGAATGTAATAAAACCTCATTCGTAATTTCTACGGGTACAACCATGATATTTCGCTCGGTAGGTTCCGGGCCAGCTGCGGCACCAGTGAAATGTGGCAGTGTCTCGAGATGAGGAGGCTGTCGGCTCGCTCGACTTTCTATAGCAGCCCGCTCCATCTCCTCCGCGAAGTCCACGTTGCTTCCATAAAGCACCGCCATCTTTCGTGCGAGCAGACCCTCTTTTTCTTGTGGATCCTCATCTTTGTCTTTTCTCTGTTTCTTCTTGGAGCGGTGCATGAAAGATCCGTGGCGTATGCAGCGTTTCAGCAGGTGCTGGCGGTAGGCCCTCTGAATCACCACAGCGGCCATCTCCTCTTCCTTGATGCGCACAGTTGTGGTGATCGGTGCAAAGGAGTCAGAGGTGGGGTTGCTCAGGATAAACTTTGCCTCAATGCTCAATCGCATTGCTGCCATCTCCACCGTATCCCCTAAGACCATCTGTGTGACAGCCATCAGTACATCCAGGCAGTGGATCCTGTCCCCGGCGACCAGGGGTAGATCCATTTCGATCAGTCGAAGCCGGTTGGGCTTTGGCACCTTCAGCGGCGCTTGTAACGCATCACAAAAATCAGAGAGCTGGCTGTACTCAATGAACTGAGTTCCGTCCACGTCGAACTTCTCCCAAGTCTCATTAAACATCTCAAAGTCCTCCTCACAGAGAGCGTCGCCGCTCTCCTCCTGCGCCACGTTGAAGTTTTCCAAGATGATGGCAATGTACATGTTGACCACCACCAAGAATGAGACGATGATGTAGCTGCAAAAGAAGACCATGCCCAAGCCTGGGCTGCCGCAGTTCCCCTTCACGTCAGTGCCTGGATTCTCAAAGTTCGGATCACAGTCTGGGGGCTCCCTATTCAGCATCGGGAGCAAAAGTCCATCCCAGCCGGCCGATGTCGTGATCTGAAACAAGCAGATGATGCTTCCGCCAAATGTCTCAAAATTAAATATGTCATCGATTCCAGCCTCCTTTTTGACATAAGCAAAGTTTGACATGCCAAATATGGAGAAGATGAACATGATGAGGAAGAGCAGAAGGCCAATATTAAACAGCGCAGGTAGTGACATCATCAGAGCAAAGAGAAGTGTCCGAATGCCCTTGGCTCCTTTGATAAGACGCAGAATCCTGCCTATCCTGGCCAGTCTGATCACTCTGAACAGAGTCGGCGACACAAAGTACTTCTCGATTAGGTCTGAGAGCATTGTACCTGAAATAAAAGAGATGCGCTGGAATTAGGGACAATATAGTCACACCTCTTGTCTGTGAGAATAATAACAATTTACAATACATTATCTACTCACCAGCTATTGACAAAATGACCACAACGAAATCAAAGACGTTCCAACCATTGGTGAAGAAGTAGTGTCGCAGGGCAAAGAGCTTCAGCACACACTCCCCAGTGAAGACCACAATGAAAGCCACATTGACTTTGAAGAGGAAATCCTCCTTCTCTGGGCTCTGGTTGTCAGTCTCCACCATCATGGTCACCATATTGAGGCAGATGAGCACCATGATGAAGATGTCAAAGAACTGCTGACTTATGAAGTCAAACACCATTCCCTGGATTAGGTTCTGTAGATCACAGAGAGTTGGGGGGTGAGGGAGGAGGAGAGAAACACAAATCCAATGGGGTCATTTAGGCTGTTCACACCAGCAGTGCACAGAAAAGGTCAGTGACCTTTGCACCAATGACATCGTCATGTCACACATGACGAGCTGAAGTCTCAAAACGTAGGTTTACCTCCTTCATACCTAGACATCAAATATTTTTCAGCTATTATACTTATACTATTCAGCTATTATCAGAGAGTTAGACAAGCATGCAGTTGTGAATAACTTATTCCATACTGTTGGACGTGGAATTGGTTTCTGTGGCTTCTTGGAACCAAGTTTCTTCATGGCTTCATAGTATTTTTTTTGTTCCTCAGTCATGAAGATGTCTTTATCTCCAAAGTGCAAACACAAAAGAAGAAGGATCATTACAGGTATTGAGTAGCAGTATGCAATTGTAACAAGCCAATTTAGATTTTTTTTTTTTTTTGTGATACTTATCTTTTTCTTTTGCTGGTTAAAATTATCAATAATGACACCAATGAAGAGGTTGAGTGTAAAAAAAGAGCCAAAGATGATGAAGATGACAAAGTATATGTACATGTAGAGGTTGATCTCATAGGAAGGTTGCTCCTCAACCTGAAAAAAAAGAAAAAATGAATACAATTTGTCCAACGATGCTGTCTTTAGTACTTTATAATTTATAAAAGACACAAGGTTATACTGGAAACCAATACTAGCCAGGAAGGACACGTGTTAATCCATCACCATCTGTCACATACTGTTTACATTACATACATACTCTGATTTAAAGTTTATAGGTGTGAAAAAGAGGAGGCACATATATTAACACCCAACAAAGCAACTGCTATTTTTAATATGTCTACATTGAAAACATAGTTTGTCCAAATGATGGGTCTTTAAAGCTTTAATTCTTTCAATGAGCAACTGTTTACCTCATACATTATTGGGTACTTTTGAGTTTAAAACAAAGGGGTACATACATCTATAATGCTAATGTTTGATTAGTGAAATTACGGAAAATACTGTAGTAACTACCTCTCTTGAATCAACAGCAGCATACATGATGTCCATCCAACCTTTGAAAGTTGCCTGTCAATACAAAGAAAATTGTCTCAAGTCATTTTAAAGGTCAGAGTCTGCAGTTTTCTAGAGGCATTTGTAAAAAAAAAAAAAAAAAAAAAAAAAAAAAGGATTGTCTCAGAGTCAGATTTTTGTTCATTCTGGGCTTCCCTAGAAACATAGTGATGCAACATGGTTAAGTGGAGAAGCTCAATCTAAGGTATTAAAACTTATGAGTGTTACATTCCATTTCTGCCAAGTGTGTCCTGGTAAATTCTGCTAAGTCATACACAGAGGGCCTTGCAAATATGGATTTTCTTTTCAATGTAATGTAGCTAATTACAACTCACTATTTGGAGCAGGGACAAGTAGCCTTTTCCAACATTGTCATAGTTGACTTTGACGTTGACCCAGCGGGCGTCCTGCGTCGCCTCTTTGATGGCCATGCAATCACTCTTGTTGTTGACCTCGGTCATCGGGAAAAGGTCCGTGGTGGTGGTGTTGATGCAGCGGTAGAACTTGCCAGCAAACAGGTTAACTCCCATGATGCTGAAGATGAGCCAGAAGATCAGGCACACCAGCAGCACGTTGAAGATGGACGGAATCGCTCCGACGAGAGCATTTACTACCACCTGCCCAACAGAATTATATAGAAATACATAAAAGACTGAGCCACAAATTTGCTATGGTTCAACCCTATGTTCTTTCATTGCTTACCTGAGTCATCTGTTATTGCAGCCATGGTGTAAGCATGCAACCACAAACACAGTGGGGGAGAGCCAGTGGAATTAGTGAAACAATGCATTAAAGAGCGCACATTTTGTATCTTATAAAAAAAAATCGTTGTTAGCCATGCACATTAGTCAAACCTTGTTGTACACTGACAACTTCCACATCAATCGAACCTCCGTGGCCAATAACTTACCCTCATCCCTTCAAATCTTGATAGCGCCCGAAGAGGCCTCAGCGCCCTTAGAGTTCTGAGGGACTTGATTGGTCCAAGATCAGAGTAACCCAGCCAGTTGGCAACTAAACTAATCAGGGAAATCTGTGGCAGAATCAAAACATTTCCTATTCAAGTGTTACTGAGAACTTTATCGAGCATAAAATACATTAGTGGATATATTCATACAGGCCAACAAAGAGATCAAACTTACATCTACAATGAAAAAGTCTAACCAACACCAGGCATTGGTGAAGTACGTCTTGTAGCCGTAAGCAACCCACTTAAGGATCATCTCGATGACAAAGATGTAGGAGAAAACTTTGTCAGCAAACTCCAGAATAATTTTGACGGTCCGGCGTCTTTCTATGTATATGTCTTCAAAGGCCTGCCGAGGGAAGATATCACGTTTGTGTTCTAATAGTGTCAAAGGATCTCAACATGTTCATGAAACAACAGTGAACATTTCCAACACAATGGTTACACTGATGACTGCACTCACTAGAGCTCCACTGCTGAGGAGGATCATGAATATTATGAAGGTCTCAAACCAGTCGTGCTCCACAATGGTGAAGCAAGCCCTGCGGAGGTTCCACCATTTCTTTCCTCTGCCTTCAGTGATGTCCACAGTAAGACATGGCCAGCGCCTAACACAGCCTGCGGGGGGAGTGAAAATGAAGGATTGCGAATTACTCAAAAAAGGAAAAGTTACTACGGCATAATCTTCTTGGTGAAGTTTGCAGCTCAAGATTAATTGATGCTGATTTCTGATGTTTTTCATACCGTCAGTGAAGCAGGCTTCTGGTTCCACTGGCTCCGGCTCCTCTTCTTCCACTTCTTCCGGTTCAGGCTCAGGTGGTTGATAGTCCACAGTGCTGCATACGGATGAGTCCCCATCTTTCAAAGCACCCATCAGCTATTCAGGAATCACAACTTGAAGCTTAGATACAAAGCCACCGGTGCGTTTTAAGTAGCCATTTACTTTGCGACGAACACCATAATGATCTAACCATGCAACATGTCAAGCTACAGATTTTAACTGGTAGAAAGGGTAGCTATTGTTCATAAATTCAGAGACAGCATAATGAACTGTGGTCTAACATTACTCACTTTGACATGTCCTAGTAGGCTTCTTTCATCTTCTGAGCTTGCCTGAACAAGCACAGGAATAGAGATTTAGGTAGAGCAAACATAAAAAAAAAAAAAAAAAAAAATATCAAATTCACTAAAAAACAAAAAAACAAAAACAACACATTTTCACTTGATAAGATTTCATTTTTTGCAGTGTTGTAAACAATTATCCTTAAAATATAATTAACCATTATGTTATAATTCATCAATTTGCTGTTGCTATAGCAAGCATTTTGTTTTCTACAGCATGTATGTACTTTAAACAAAATTATTTGGACGCTATTGTGCCATGAACACATGCAACTTGTAAAAATTATAATATTTTCAACTCTACCATCCATCCTGTATGTTTAGAAGGTTGGTGTCAATACCTGTGCATGTGTACTGTACTTGGGTCACACAGGGCTTTCATATCATAAATAGTATGGCTGGTTGGTGCAGTGTGCAGGAGAAGCATGCAAGCCAAATTTTCATTTTTGGCCTAAAACAGTAATTTATTTTGGTAGATCTTGAAAATATTAATTATTGACATTTAAGGCAATAATGTGAATTAGCACAACAAAGCAAGACAGTTGTATATAAATAATTGTGAGTTGCTAACACCTTAATCCTTAGGTTGTGTTTCAAAACAGGTTTGCTGCCCCTTTGTGAAATGCAGGAACGCAAACTATTCAAGTTAGCATTGTGTGGCTGCGCTGCTGCCAGGAGCAGGGATCACAATAGTAAGTTTTACACAATTTGTAATTTAATGTATTATTTATTTAAAACGTTAAACAGGAATTTTATGTTCAGTTGTGTCATAATGGATAAAGCATTTACCACATAGCATTTCAGTCCTTAACAGTGGCTGCAGCAATTAGCCACCAACAATAGGCTTTACTGGGCAAATCCTATTCAAATAGGATGGCATATTGTTTTTTGGCTGGTTTGTATTGACATTTATATTTTTTTTAAATTCTCCCATTGCTAAGATTACGGTAATCATAGCAATAGCAATTTTTGAGAGTTAGCACAGTTAAAATGTATTATAATGTAAAATTGTAAGGTATTATGATAAGATGAAAAAACATAAAGATTAATGACACATATGTCAACCTCTAATCAGAGAACTAGATTTCTTTCCTTTTTTTTGTTTTTTAGGTAAATTTTGGTGAGTGTTGTACTGCAAATGCACAAAGACGAATATATACAGTAGGTGGGAAGTTGGATATATCTACTTACTGAGGTTTGTTGGCCATCATCCTCTTCATCATCATCCTCACCATCGCCGTCATCATCATCCTCACCATCATCATCATCCTCACCCAGGTTTTCAAAGTCTGACTCTCCCTGGGCAATTGGCACGTTGAGACTGAGCTCTCTATCCACAATTAATCCAGAGGGCGGGGCTTCAACCAGACAGTTGGGTATCCCATCCGCCATTTTTGTGTCCTGACCGGCGTCCAAGTGGTTCATTTCGATTCCCTCCGTTTTTGGGTCCACCTCGTCCGTCGGGCCCTCTTCAGGCTCCCTGGGCTTTCTGTCCAGTACATGCAAGATGGTTCGAATGATAAAGGCTTTAATCCAGTTGATGCCGCGTGTGATCCTGCCAATGGCGATCTGGAGGTTGTTCATCTCTCCGTCTTCATCTCCCGTGGAGAGGTTGTCCCCACTGAATGAGCTGAGCAGCAAGGCAAGGAAGAGGTTCAAAACCTGTGGGAATTAGATCGAATGAGGAAATAATGATATTAGGATGTGTGGATGAGAATTAGAGGAATCTAAATATTACTTTTTTTCGCATCTTACAAATTGATCATGTGATGGCACATCGGCAAATATTATGCCGTCTGCCTCCTGTTGCCGACGCGGCTATTTTTAGTGCCTAAAACCTGTTAGTCAATTTCTCGGTTCCCATTTCCTAGGTTTAGCAGGAGATCATGGTTACAGAGGAAGGCCGGAGGAAGTCTGATCTCTCGCATTCCAGTGTGTGAGCTGTGAAACAGTAAAGACGGCTAAGAGGAAAAGGATGGGCTTCTGCACAAAATACAAGCTTGACATTAACAGACAAGCATGTGACTGGTATCAATCCAAAAGTGGTACATGTTATACAGCACAACTCAAAAGGATATACGTTCTCATTTGTTTTTAAAAATGGGTGTGTCCAAATTTTTTCACTTGCACTGTTCTTCACAAAATATCAAATATCAACTTTTAGATTTCTACTGTTGTGATAAATTCTTGCAATACATGTTTGTTATATCCACTGCGGTCTATATACTGAGGGGTCAATGTGATTACCTCTTCATCAATTACAGTTCAATCTCCTATCAAATGACTTTTCCTTAACACCCAGTCCCTCTGCCACCTGAGCTCTGCTCGCTCAGCTGTCTATGTTTGTTCCCTTAGTGGCAGCATGCTTGCTTGAGCCTGGAACTTAGCACATACTCAAGGTCAAAACCACTGTTTGGTGGCTCAAGTCATTTGATTTAAATAGAAACCTCCCCCCTGCGAAGTGTGTGAGCTTACTATCTGCCTTTATGTCCGTGCATTTATGTGCAAGGTGAGCACATGCTGGAAAAAGGGTGGGGCGGATGACATAAAAAAAAAGCCATAACAATTTTGGCAGCGAGGCCGGCACAACACTTTTGTCAGCACTTGAGGATGAGCCATTTCCTTTTCATTTCTAAGAATAACCTCACAGGAAATGATTTTGGCTCCGGCCATTAAATATGATGCTGTAATGATGTCTGGGAGTGATCATCTGCATCTTCTGTATGTCCTTGTCTAACACAGCCAAGATAAAATGTCACGAACAGTTTCCATGCTCCAGACACTCCCGGTTCTCTACCAAGCATCACAAACCTGACGTCTGCTTCTCACAAATGTAAAAAAGCTGGTACTGTTAATGAATTTAGCATGAGTTAGAACTAGAATCTTTGAACATCTGTGTTAACTGTGTTGTGTGTTAAAGTGATCTTGAAACAAGACATGATGACAAAAAATAACATCTAATGCAAATGTCTGATGGACTCTCATGTGTATAGATTCTGACATACATATATGTGTATAAATAATGTACAGTATGTAGTCATACTGTAATGCCTAGTTTACTATATCGCCCCCTGGTGGAAGCAATTGTCCTCACCAGCTGTGTGTGTCTGTCCTTGATGTCCTCAGCTGGGGGGTTAACAATAGACTGTTGAGAGTTGCTGACCACAAAATCTCCAGGCATTATAATAGGATAACTGTTAGATTTACAACGATTTCACAAAATAGTTTGTCAGCTTTACAGCTTCACACGGTAGTGACAGTTGTTCAGGGTGGCAGCATCTGTGAGCTTGTGAATGGCTGTCTACTTATGATTTATTCTGAATAGGCAATGACTGTATAGTCAATAACAAAACCACAGGATATTGAGAGGTTTTCTAATTTTACCTTGATTGTATCATACAACTGAGAAATTGATATTTGCTATATAGAAGAAAGTTTTCTCACACATTTTTTCCAGGTGAAAATCAAAATTTATATATATTTATATATACAAATGACTATTTCTTGAACAGTGTCTCACATGCAGATTATTGGTAGACACATTTACTGATACTTCTTAAACACCTTACATGCAGGATGTCAGAGGATGCTAAAACTTTGAGGTGAAGTTGACTGAAGTGCCCATTGGAAAAGGCCACGTAAGATCATTGGAGTATTTGAAGACAATTCCCTGAAGAGTTTTGCCATCACCAGACTGAACCATTGCACTATCCAGCGGGCTTGAGACCTCCAGCTCATGTCCCAGGTTCAAGCACCCAGAGGATGCCTTCAAGCTTTGTTGCATAACCCTCAAGGATTTAGATTCAGTAAGCCTCAAGGACTTAAAACAATATATTTGTATGTTTGTATTTCCTGAGTTGCTTGCAGATCAATGATAGCCTCTGTGTCTGGTATTCATGCATCCAAACAATGTAATTCTCCGGCTGACAACAATATCAGTGACTTGTTGGCTATAAAATAACATTGTATGCATTTAATGCATCACCACCATGAAAAGATGATGAAAGGTTGTCGAGATATGCAACAACAATAGAGAAGAACAGACTGCATAGTTGCACTTACCACTAGATTTCCAATGACCATCACCATCATGAAGACTACCAGACACATCCCAGCTCCAGACACCTCCATGCAGTCCCACATGGTCTCGATCCACTCCCCACACAAGATGCGGAACACGATGAGGAACGAGTGGAAGAAGTCGTTCATGTGCCAGCGTGGCAGCTCGCAATCTGGAGAGATCTTGCATACGCAGTCCTTGTAGTTCTTGCCAAAGAGTTGCATGCCCACCACAGCAAAGATGAAGACGATGATGGCCAGCACCAAAGTCAGGTTTCCTAAAGCCCCTACTGAGTTACCAATGATCTTGATCAGCATGTTGAGCGTGGGCCAGGACTTAGCTAGTTTGAAGACACGAAGCTATCTCCGACACAGGATAGACACAAACAGTCCAACAGAATGACAAATAAAGACAGTAAAGAAGTAATATCATGTGAATAGACAGCAATAGATTCAATGATAATGACTCACCAGACGGAAGGACCTGAGGACAGACAGGCCCTGGACATTTGCCAGCCCTAGCTCCACCAGACTGAGAGTGACAATGATGCTGTCGAATATGTTCCAGCCAACTTGAAAGTAGTAGTAAGGGTCCATGGCAATAAGCTTAAAGAACATTTCTGCTGTGAAGATCCCCGTGAAAACCTAAGGGGTGAAAAGACATTTTTTTTTCTGGATTCTGGAACATTTCTGCATTGTCAATGTAAATGTATTTTTGCATATATTATAAGATATTATTCACCAGATTCCCCACTGAGAGCATGTAGTCAAACTCCGGTGTCATAGGGTAGTGCTCCATGGCCATGAAGAGTGTGTTGAGCACGATGCAAATGGTGATGGCCAGGTCAACAAATGGGTCCATCACCACAAAGAGCACCCACTTTTTAAACACCACCCACTGCTCGCAGCAGTCCCATATCAGGAACACGTCGACAAACTTATACCACCTGGGTGGACACGGCCGCTTAGCCTCCTCCAACTCTAGACAAAGACAGACACGAGAGAAAAAGATTCATAAGTAACTTGTTAGAATCTACAACTAAGCCTTGTGTATTTCCTTATTTCCTTGAGGGACTCTACACCTTCAAATCTGTGCAGCCAGCATAGACTGAAATAGAAGTGTGTTGTTGCCACAAACTAATTTTCAACTAAGCTAGAGAATATTTATGAGTGAATTGTCTTATCAATGTTTAGTTTCTTGTCTTCCTCGCCACTGTACCTTCCATAACAGCAGTGAGGACAGTCATGGCACTAGCAGATCTCTTTGTCAGGCCTGGTTCGTCCAGATGAAGCATGCTTTGCACAGAGCCTATTGACCTCTCTCTGAGTTCATAACTGACAGCAGACTGTAAAAATAATGACAGTAAGTTTGTCATTTCACAAGCTTGTGATGGATCCTCAAAAATGACACGTTCGAATTTGAGAATAAAAGGCTTTTTTAAAAAAAGAAAATCAGGCGGTTTGTGGACCAACTGGCCTAACCTCTTCCATTGTCGGCGCTCTGATGAGTAGACGTGGAACAAGTCTCCCGTTACAGTCCTTGACAATTTCGTCATGTTCAATGCTCCGTTCATCATCTGCCAGCTCAGATGCCGTGTGATGACTAAATGACTTCTTACTGTTCAGAGTGGCTCGGCTCCCAAGAAATTCGGCCTGTTTGGTAGAAGATAGAATACTGAATTGTTGCTGCAATTTTATTAAAATAATATGATTTCTTCACTGACAATTAACAGTGTTATATGGATGAGATGATAGTCACCTGTTCTTGGTTCTTGAGTTGCTCAAGCAAGCGCTGGAACTCTTCCTCTTTCTCTATGGCCTCTCTCTGAGTTGCCTGATTCTGTTCTTCATAAGCCATGGCTACAACAGCCAATATAAGGTTGATGAGGTAGAACGAGCCCAGAAAGATAACCACCACAAAGAACAGCATGTATGTTTTTCCAGCCGACCGCAGGATCTGTGTTTGGAACAAAAAAGAAGCTACGAGAACTAAGGACAGATTCCTTTTCATGACTGTAATGTAAAAAAAAGAACATATTCCAAGTTTTGCTAGAAGAAGTTAGATTTATTTCTAACAAATGAAAGAAGTGCCAACCAGCTGGAAAAGGTTCTCCCAGAAATCCTGGGTCATGAGTCTGAAGAGGGACAGGAAGGCCCAGCCAAATGAGTCAAAGCTGGTGTAGCCATAGTTGGGGTTCCTCCCAGCCTTTATGCATGTGTATCCTTCTGGACACTTTCTATAAAAAGGGAAAGAAAATTCGACATGCTACATTTGCACTTACACACTGTAATAATACCATTAAAATGTTTGAAATGGAACCAAGATACAAACCCTGCATCAGAGCTGTTTCCACATAGAAGAGCGTCTAGACTGCCATCCAAATAATAGTGATTCTCTGTATCCAAACAATAAAAGGCGTCAGGTCTAGCTACTCCACATTGGCTTAAAATGAGACGTAATATGGGTTAAATATACCTGAGTTTTCAATATATTCCATGAAATTGAAGGTATTATTGGAATATGCTGTATAATTGGCACCCGTGATGTTGTTGAAGGACATAGTGTCATTAAAAATGGAGGTGACGTGAAAGGCTGTTTCGTTTGTGTGGATGGGCCAGCGGATGCATTTCTGCCGCAGATTTCCCATAAAAAGTTGCAGGCCAACGAGGGCAAAAACCGCGAGAGCAAAGACAGTCAGAACCATGACATTCCCCATTTTCTTGACTGACTGGATCAAAGCGGCCACAATGGTTTTCAAACCTGACAAAGTAAAATGTGATATGTTTATATTTATTACAGATAATGTATTTTATAAAATAAAATAATAAAATAAAATAAAATATTAAATAGTACCAGGAATCACAGTAATGGTTTTAAGGGCTCGGAGTACACGAAATGTCCTGAGGGCTGACACATTGCCAAGGTCAACAAACTCAGTGACGTATCTGGAGAGAGACATAAATTGACACGATTATGAGCAAGAGCAAACATTCATTTCACTAACTGTGTGAAAATACACAAAAATAAGAACATATCCACATGAGAACCATATTTATATCATTACATAGTACGTAGTTGGATAAGGATGCCAGATACTTACGCCATGCTGATCACCATGAAATCCAGCCAGTTCCATGGATCTCGAAGGAATGTAAAAGATCCAACACAGAAACCTCGAGACAACACTTTGATTGTTGCCTCAAAGGTGTAAATACCAGTAAAAACATACCTACAAAGGAATTGTGCAACATGAAGCAGTAAAGTTGGTGTGAAACGTCCCAGGAATTATTGAAAAGCACAATGAACTCATGAATGATGTACTCACTCAACAGTTTTACTCCATGCTGGTGGGTTGCTCATCGTCATGAATACACAATTCGATAGAATTGTAATCATGATGAACATACTAAATAATTTAATTCAGGATTAAGGAAACGAACGAAACATTACATACAATACATAGCAACCTCTTTTTCAGTTCTTGTGCAAAACAAATTCACAGAAAACTTGAAGTCTTCTCCACCTCTCAGGTCTTTGAATCAAGGCTTAAGCTTTTCTGTTTGCCACTGCCTCATATTAAATTACACCTTGAACTATTCATAACTCGCACTGCACTGTAGCTGCACTGAATTTATAGTCCCTCTGTTTTATGTCTAATATTATTTTATTTTTCTTTAAATTTTTTGCTAAACCTAACTAATCCACTACAGCTAATCCAGAATTCTGCTTCTCAAGCACAGAATAAGACCAGAGAGAGAGGGTACATTACACCAATTTGATAATTATACACTGGAATAAATAGAGGAGCTGAAACGTTGATATTTTTAGACATAGCTTTAAACACTCAGTTTTATTATTTAACTAAAATTGTACAGATTTATTTTGTGTATTTTTTTTTTTACATTTTCCTTATATAACATTAACTGCTCTATTATTATTATCTTTCAGTAGTGACAAGTCACCCTGTTTTATTTTCTTGTATTTATTTGGTCCGCAGTCTTCCAATCCATGTTTACCTAACTGTTTGACAATCAATCGTGAAGCACTTCAACTTGTATAAAGTACTACATTATATTTGCCTGATTGATTGATTTCAATTTACTTTTTATTTATTTATTTTTGAATGCTTCATGTTTTATGTAAACCACTCAGCTCCAATAGTCTTGGAGGCACTTGGTTGATTTGTGAAGCATTGTGTACATTTTGGAGTCCAACATCAAGTGCAAGTTTAACAAATATACACACACACAGGCATCCTCAACCAAAAGGGGACACATTAACCACCTGAGAGTTCATAAATAGATCGATGGAATGAAGACTAGTATCCCTGCACTCCACTTGTTGAAAGATGCCACACAGATAAGCTTTCCATGACTTATTGGCAGACTGTTTCCATCCATAGAAATGTCTATCTAGCTCAAACCTGAATACACTAAACAACAATGCTCGTTCAAAGGATATGAATGTATGAGAATTTTGATGGCTCCTCTCCTAACCAAACTAAAGGGGCTCAGAATGTAGCAAGCCGGTTCAGCGTTGAACCTGTAGATTGTGTTTCCTTTGGTGATCACAATGAATGTCTGAAAAACACAGAGATCATCTGTATGAATGCAACCAAGTACATTCCAGTTTGAATAAATACTTAGTGGTGACAATCTTGAAAATTGCTATAACATTTAACTATAACACGTGTGAAATAAATGGTACATGTATAGAGTTTATGCTAAGTAATACGTCCTGCCTACTACTATTCTGTGTGTTTCAGTAGAGCTGTATTATTTCACATAGCCATAAAGAGCTTATACTGACTTTCTGTGCCTTGTAGAAAGGGTCCAGGTCCTCCAGAGGTGTGTTGATGAGCTCTGGAGGAGGGCTTCCATAGATCCGGGGCAGATTCTTGCCCGCTTCCAGATCAATGTGTGGGGCTGTTGGCCCTTCCTCCTCCTTGCCATCTACATTTTCTGCCTTTTTTCTTTCCTCCTGGAGCCTCTCGATCTCCGCCAATGACTCCTCGGTGAAGAGGTGGAACGCGGTGCCTGGGGGAGGGAGCAGGGTCGCCAACATCGCATTGCGAAGGGATACCGCCACACCGGGATTTCCCTGGAGCTGGATGGAGGCAGATAAGTGAGCACAGAGAGTTTTAATGTGGGCCCATATTCCCTTTACAATGATGTTCTATTTGTAAAGGTCCTGCAATATTGGGATGAGAAGCAAAGCTGAAAATTATATGAATTTCCATGCGAAATGTGTCAAATTCCCCTGTTCAACCTGTTCTTTTTCTGATTTTTGCTCTATTGTTATGAGTTGTTTAGAGGAGTGATAAGACATGCTGCCCCACACCATGATGCTATTCCCACTAAAAGCTGCTTGATGCAACAATCGGCATAGCATTCTCCACATTGTCTCTCTGCTTTGATATGTCGTTCGACTCCTGCAGACAGAACCTGGATTCATCACTGAACAAGATTTCCTCCTCGTGTTCATGTTCCATTGTCTGCATTGCTGAAACCGGTGCAGCAGGCCTGATGATGAATGCCAGTCATTGTAATCCTCCTGGCAGCCTTATGAGCTCTGACATTGGCTGCATGCAGTCTCTTCTTTCGGCTGGCAAATCTCTAAAGGACAGCCTATGGTTTCTCGGTGATGTAAGGGTGGTGAGTCATGGCTTCTCTAGACACCCACTGTCTCTGGCATCACCAGTTTTAATAGAACTTGGCCTTCACTTTGGAGATGGTAGCAGGACCTATGCCAAAACATGCTGCAACTCGATTCTGGCTTCAACCTGCCCTATAGCAAGGGCCTTATCTAGATTAGAAACTCATGATATGCCAGTGTATGGAGCACATATCAAATGACGACTTTGGTAAAGACCATTACCCAGTGGTCCCCATTTAGGCACTCAGGGTGCTCCAGGGGCTGCCCATCATTGAATCCCCCAAACAACTTAAAACAGTAGGTTCAATACAAAGAGGCGAATCAGGTTTTTTGACAATGGAAGGGAAATTTCAGACTGCAAGGAGACACATCTGCCTATTGATGAAGGGTCATGAGCCAAAACGGTTGGGAATCACAGTATTAAAACCTTATGGGTCCATAGGTGTCCTGAATACTTTTATCTGCATTGATCTGCGTTCCACCCCCATATCCCTGACATCCACCTGTGTCCCATATCTCTGATTCTGTATCCTTCCCCTCCCTACACCGTGAGCACTTAAAAGTGTCAAGATGGTAACAAAATGACTAGACGCACTCAGGGGGAGAGCTTAGACTTTCCCACCCTTCTAAAAAGACCATGACATAACTTGTGTACATCAGATTACTTATTAGCTTAGCAGACACTCCATATCAGGTCCAAGTGGCATTTGCTTACATCCTTTGATGTGTTTAGCAACCAGTTAGGCTTGCCTGGTTTATTTCCTCTGCAGCTAAGGTTAGGCTCCTGCTTTCATAAACATAATAAAGTTATTATTAAAGTTGAGTTGCCAAGTCAGGAAATACTTATAAATATAGAAACACCTGAGCTAATGGTGGAAGTGTATAACTCAATGACTCTTTATTATTGTAATTCAAAGAGTAGAGGAGTAGAAAATGTGTATGTGTGGGGAAGGACAAACACAATTCTGTGAAATCGCTAATGCGTCAGCCAAACTCAATTCAGTTCGAATCTACAAAACATAATCTAGTCGCACCATTAAAACCACTGCTTGCAATAATGTTTATTTGAATTCATGCACGAACATGCAAGAACATAGAAATTGCATTAATCATCGAAAGAAGCCTTCGAGAGTTTGCACGTGCATAAGACATACATTGCTGTACTGTGGCAGTCACTGATCATAACATGGATGTGGGGTGATATCCGCTCGAACTTCCTCCCTCGAACAGAAAATTATGCACATGTGAGGAGATGCACACGCTCACACAGATACGGTGGCTGCCCAGCTGCTACGGGCAATCAAGACGGAGCGTTGTGTTACAGAAGCTCGATGACTCTGCTCATTCCTTCCTGGCTGAGCTCTCGCTCTGCGCCTCACATCCCTCCGATAAACAGGAGAGCATGCCAACTTATCTTACCGAGCTGACTCCTCTCTCCACTACCTTCTATTTTACGCGGGGGCCCCAAACACACTGAGCTTCCGACTCTGCGGCCTTACCCACACTTTACAACCCCCCACCATCCAGCTACATGACACTTGAGGCTCTAAATCCCTCTTTCATGCAATGCAGACTTCAAACATTCCAACTTAACGCTATCACTCATCAAAGCTGCTATCCCTAATCACTCACTAACACATGGTGACAGTTCCTCTGACTGTTCCACCAAAGAAATACTGCTGAACACTGAGCTGTATTTCCTTTATTCTGCAAAAACAGTAAATTTCAGATGTTCTATAACAGCAGAGTTTCTCGATGCCATTTCTGTCATGAGGCAAAATGCGCAGCGTTACACCTGCTCACTACTCCTTTCACCCCTCGTCATCCATTTCATAAACTCCATTCTGGGAGCCGATGGGCCCCGCCGCGCTCGATTGTGAGCCAACCTTAAAATACACATCCTGAAAATGGCTTATGGTGAACTGAACTTTACTAATTGCAGTACATCACATTATTTCTTCTGAAGCCATCAAATAGCGATAAAAAAAAACAACAGACACATACACACACACACACACACCACTGCTGACGTGGGGTCGTCTCCTACATCAGCAACGGTAGACAAAGGATCAGGTCTTTAACCCATCATTTCACCAGCATTTCTATCCCTAAAATTAGAAATGCTTATGATAAGCCCTCAATTTAAAATGTCACTGAAGTTAAACTACAGAAGTATTTAAATAAAAAATATTTACTGTACAGACCGTTTTATTATTATATTATTTATTATTTATCAATGAATACAAATATTAATAGTAAAATTTGTTCACCATATTATACTATATGTTAGTATATCACATCATTGATTAATACACTTTATAAAGTAATACTCACGCAAAGTCCAGAACACATTAAAAAATATATTTAAACAGTCAGAAAGTTAAAACAAGTTATTGTATGTCAAATCTGCATCTAAAAAAGGAACTATAGCTGTCAAATAACTGTCTTTGAGTAGAAAGTAACAATATTTCCTCCTGAAATGTGGAATAGTGGAAGTTTAAAGTTGCATAAAATGGAAATAATTAAAAAGTACAAGCCTCTCAAAATTGTACTCAAGTACAGAACATGTACTAAATGTTGTACTTTCCACACCCGCATGTCAGTTAGGTAAATAACACATTTTGGCAGCATGTTAAGTTTGTGGCCCCATTTATCAGCATGTGTCTCCTCTACACTAAAGAGCCAAGAATAACGACAAGGCTGGGATATTCAGTATCAGTCAAGATTCTGTATTTCACAGGTGAACTTTTAGTTATTCAGATGGCTGTTAAGATTAAGTACAATTTGCAGGGCAAGACCAAAGTGAATGTCTTGAAGTCCACATTTACATGCTGGTATTTGAGCAAAAGCTCAAGTGAAGACAATCCATTCATTACGTGACCATGCTCCTTCTGCCATACTGTGGACAGGTGGCAAACCGAGGAAGAGCGGGGGAAAGTTTGATTTCAGAAGCCTTCCGCAACAGTAATATATATATATCACCTTGCATGTCAGTGGAGGCCATGTGACCTGTGACATTCCTCCAGACAGGGTAATGTAGACACCTCTCCGCCACACTAGCTGGCCACGGAATGCGAATGCTAATATTCACCTCTGGAAACCAACCGGACGAAATTTTGTCTTTCATCACAAGGAGTAGTGGGATTTCAAGCAGCAGAAGAAGTCCCTGGTTCAACCTGGAAGATACTGCACATAATAACCAAAACTGTCCCATGTGGTCCCCAACTAGTCATTTCATTTCAACCATGAATGTTTTAAATTGATGTTGAGTGATTTATATGTGCCTAACACCGGTGACACTGGCATTACAAAGACACATCTTGTGGCGACACGGCAAACGTCTCAGTCCACTCACTAAACAGCACTTACCACTCCTGGAATGTGGTTAAGTTGTAAACAGCGGATCTACAGAGTAAACAAGGGCTTTTATCCACACGTCCTTTGACATTTACCGTGCTCTGTTACGTTACCCCCTGTTTTCTCACGGGGTCAAATCTCAACACTGTAGTTTTCCCTCTCCTGGCCTGCTTCAACACCCTGTCACCTGTCAGTCAACCTTGCATTTCGGACCCCTGTAGCGGGGGCCGCCTTCAATGGGACCTTTCCCACCTGTCGCTGCTTCCTACCTGCGTCGCAGCGCAGACACAGTGTCGCTCTCCGGAGCCATCGCCGCTCTGCTCCCGTTAGAGCAGGCCGAGAATGCTCAGCATGTTCACGGCGCCACTAACAACTCGGGGTCAAGCCCTGAAAATCTTTCCCTCTTAGTTTGATGTCTTTATCAGGTGTGTGTGTGTGTGTGCACACTGGGCTGTTGTATGTTCTCTCCACGCATTATGTTGCCGCTAAGAGGGCAGCTGCTGTCGTCCACAGCGGGAGTCTGTCACTGCATACCGAGGAGCTGTGAAGACCTGGGGTAATCTCACTGCTGCACTCGGATGGCTAACAGAGACACATGGCCTACTGATTTATAAAACCAGACTTTCATTAGAGGAAGGAGCCAAACAAGATGTCTCTGGTTGTCCAAGGCCAAGGCCTAAGTCATTGTTGTAACACAACAGTCTGGGTTTCCCAGAGAATCACAGCATTATATGATGTTAGCGAGAGAATATGAGCCTCAAAGGTACTGATATACAGTTACATAGTCTTGGATGTTAAACTATTGGGTGATCAACGCTGTAAATTACTGTAAATTACTGTAAATTGTTGGTTTACTAAAGGTGAATGTTGGCAGATTGACACCAATTTCATGTTTGTGATGCTACTGCCAGCAGTTGGCTGGCTTTCAGTAACAGTCATTATAATAATAATAACTTTATTTGTAGATTTATATATTCAAATACAAGTTACAAAGAGCTTTACAGTTAATATAAGTAACAAGAAGATACATTTAAAGGTTAAAACCAACAAATTGAGAAAAAGGGCAGATATTAAGACTTTGCGTGTCTGTGATCAACCAGGAAGGGAGCTGAGGAGTTATTAGATCACATAAATAGGCTGACTTTTCAAGGTTTAAAATAACAAGCAGTATCATCTTTAAAATCAATTCTGTCATTCACAGGTAACCAAGTAAATCATGACAAGGACCTCCATGATGTGCTCACTTCTCTTAGTGCCTATTAAAAGCCTGGCATTTTGTATCAGTTGTAGTCTTTGGATCTTCTGCTTGCTGATACCAGAATAAAGTGCACTGAAGTCTGGAAGTGCTAAAAGCACGGATGGCCAGCTGTGCCCAGACTTTTGACCGGTGGCCTACTGTAGCTCAGTGCAGACTTGATATGAGAAAACAGCTTGCCTGTCTCTGAGCGAAGGTAACGAAATACACCTATCAGCACCGCCAAAGCTTACAAATTCTCATTGTATCACATTTGTTTATTCTATACAAAAAAGGGTAAAAACAACACGGGTTAGGCACCAGAGCATTTATTTCCCAGGCAGTTACCACAGGGCCTTGGGACAGAGCTAGGCCCAGTTCTCCACTGCTCCCAGTCTTTGTGCTCACCAGTGACCCTGCTGCCGGTAGTTATTAAGATCAGAAACATTAGATCCGCAGCAACCTTTTCATAAAACTCTCAGCCAGGAGCCAAACAAGCATATACTCACAGAAAATATTCCCTTTAAATACAGGGTTTCCAGTTTGGGTAACCAGGAAACGTGTGATCTTTGATATAGTCCAATGAAGCATTCTAAACGGATTTCTACTATCTCAAACTGACCCATTTGGCCTTTGCACTCACTGCACAGAAATCTGAGTAGATTACAAGTGGAAGTGATATGGAAAATATTCCATCCAGCTTGTGAGAGACCAGAGGGATCTATTATCATATTTATAACAGCAATCAACGCTACAAACAGGGCTTCAATTTATCCTGGTAAAACATACCTGTATTAAAGAAAACCTATTATTTGTTAAATGTGACTCAGAACCGCATGTAAATTACATAACGCGGCAAACAGGATGTTGAAATTTTGGGAGAAATGTTTTATTTAACCTTATTTCACCTTTTGAATCGCCTGGAAAATAGAGAAGCTTAGCCAAGCAGTCACATGGGCTCGCTTGGTTAAAGAAACTCAAAACCGACACCTTCTGAGTCCAAGAACATGTGATGCAAGATACATAAACACACTTGGGCAGGAGGAAGAACTACATCTTTACACACAGTGCATTTAGGAAGCTTTGGATGATGCAATATACAAATTAAACTCACTCTAAGAGCTTAAAAAAATACCATGCATGGGCCCTGCACTGCTGGGAGCCCATCCTGAAAAAGTTCATGCAGGTGCACTGTTGATAGGAGGAGCTGATAAGTGTGAATGTCTCTCCAACGATCTGCTTTGCCTGCATGAAGCCAGACTGTCTCCGTAGTCCCACACCGCTGATTTGGCCAACATGGATTAACGGCAGAGACATGGTGGGGTATGACCATCCGCAGCATCACAATATCTTGCCCATCTGCCATGAAGACATGGCCAAAAATAGAACTTTGTCCCTGTGGGAGGCGGCATAGTGGGGGATTGAGAAGGTTGCAAAGTGTCCGCGCTTGACATTACAGCCAAATGCTTCGAAGGACTTATTCACCTGGTAGGTGAAGACACAGGGCCCTTGTTATGATGCTCATAAGTGGTTTTCGCTCTAAGCTGTACTTAGCATAGCTGTAGTTGGACAATAGTCTGTCACTGCATGTGCGTGCAACGTCACAACACAAACACACACTCCCACAGCTTTACACACACATTTAAAAACACTCCTGAAGGAGCTATAAATCTACCAATTCCAAATATGACCTATAGCTCAATTACAGTTCCATGTTTATTATTAGAATTAAGGCAGTATAATTGGAACATGTCTAAAACATGAGGAAAGTGCTGCATTTTTTTTTCTGTGCAAAATGCTCACTTAACAGTGTAAAAACATACTTTCCTAAACGGAAATTGCTCTTTATCAAATCACAGCCACACTATCCTCCATTTATCAACAGAGTACTACAGCCAAAATGAGAAGGGAGGGGAAATCAAGATTATCACAGCCAGATGCAAAAGAAATAATTGTCCATCTCATCTCTAGAAATGGAAGCATACAAATATTTGAGTAAACAACCATCAGAGCAAATATATATGCAGAGTAGAAACCTGCAGCCAAACAGGAAACCTGTTCTATTCAGGGACGCATGCAGGTGTCCACTTTAGGAAGACACAAGAAAGACAGGTGGCGGGGATTACCTTGCACGGTTAAGCAAATATTTCCACAGAATTCAAGAAACTTTGGAATCCCCTTCCCAAAAAAAAAAAAAAAATAGTCAAAAGTTCCGTCAAGCCCGTACACCCGAGGACGTAGCCTGAATCTCCCCCTGTGTCCGGGCGCCAGTGCTGGGCTGTGTAGGACAGCTGTTGCTGACGCAGTGGAGCCCCGCAGTGAAACCGGAGCGGCTGCTCCAGGTAGGATCTGCTCAGATCCTCTTGACGCAGTGGAGCCGCTTTTTTTTTTCCAACCCCTCGTTTCCCACGCGGCTGATCTCGCAAACCGCCTTGCGGGTATTTCCTGTCGGTTCACGTCAAAAACAAAAAAAAAAGCCGAGTGGCCTCAGAAGAGTCCTGCCGCGAAGTCGCGACGCGTCCGCGTCAAGAAGCCGCTGCCGCTGCAGCTGCCGCGCGTCGTTGCGATCATTCATCGTTAATTTTTGTTTTTATTCCATCAATCAGACAAAAACATCTGCTTCAGCAATATCTGAGGATACAGCAACTTGCATTTTTATGCAATTTTTTTAATGATTAATATCGGACACCCATTGTGTTGACAGTCATATTACCATATGGTATTTGGATTTGAGCACCATGAACAGGGTTAAACCACGAAATTATGTTTAGGATTTAGGAGTCATACTGAAATAGCCAATTGAATCTATTCTACCTGATCCCTGTGACTAACTCAATTTAAAATAATTTAACAAGTTAAGTAAAAAAGTAGTAATTGTTTTTTTATGTTGATGCATTTACCTTCTTTTTCTGATAGCAGCCACCATAAATTAATATTAATAATCTCATGGAACAAGTATATACACAAAAAAAGAATCAGAAAATGAACTTGAACTTGAAAGGCCAGTCTTAAAGAAGCCCAGTACTACTGCAACCACCAGATGGCAGCATGACAACTTTTAATCTTATATACCTATAGTTTTTTTAAATCTTACCTGTAATGTGGGCTTTTGATTGATTTTGTAAAATAGGAAATCCTATTTTTAGGTATATTTAAAACGTCTGGTTAATGTTGAAATATATAATTAATAATTAAGGAAAGTAGAGACTGGTAGACATTTTCAATGGGGCCTTGAGCCAGATAAGATTTGAACCAGTATGTGATGTTTTGTCTTACAAATGAGAGAAATTATCCCCTTAATGATGCAGTAGTGTCACTGTCAAAGGCCAAACTACACACAAGTCACTAGGATAAAGGGGCTAAACTGTTAATTTGTTGATTTAATCCAATAAACACCACATGTGCAGTGAAAAGTTAAGGCTGCATCATGTCCTTCATATATACTGTCTGATTGGGTAAGTCCTGTTGATGTGAAAGCTATATCTGGCTGAAAGGTGCGCGGTATGATTATACGAGGAAAATGATATCTGTGATTACAAATGTTAAGTGTGTCATCTGTTTCTTGGAATTGGAGCCTGCTGCAATTTCCCCACCTTCTCCTTTCCCATGTGTGCAAACTGCCCCAGTGTCGGGACACGACAGCTACACGTCAGATCACACCCACTATAAAAGAAACTGTCATGATCCATGATATGAAAAAATATTAAAATAAAATATTTCATAGCCCACTTATATAATTTAACATAGATTTGATCAAATCGCAGCACCAAAACTAGTATTGGTTTTGATATAGTGGATCACACACAAGTTGAATATGCAACCTTGACAAATAGATGGTCTTTCTGGTATAATTCCTATCTTGAAAATGTTGGTATTATGCGCTAAATATGACATGTACTGTTCTGCAGAGAAACTATATAATACATATTTTCAGTGAATACAATTAGAAAACTCAATATGTATTAAATTTCCAAATATATAAAATGATTGTTATTCGTATGTGTAACAATGACCCAGATATGAACCAAATCAAAGAAACATGAGCAAAATAATATCTAATCACCTAATTACATATTATTTGGTACTATGGTACTATGTAACTATATATAAACAATTTCTGAACTGTAGAATAATAAAATTAAAATAAAATAATTTAAAATAAATAAGCTCAAAAACGTTCAAGAATAGGGCGACACGGTGGTGCGGTGGGTAGCACTGTTGCCTCACAGCAAGAAGGTCGCAGGTTCAAGACCCGCCTTGGGGCCTGGGCCTTTCTGTGTGGAGTTTGCATGTTCTCCCCGTGTCTGCGTGGGTTTTCACCGGGTACTCCGGTTTCCTCCCACAATACAAAAAACATGCTCAGGTTAATTGGTAAACTCTAAATTGCCCATAGGTGTGAGTGTGAGAGTGAATGGTGTGTGAATGGTGTGTGTGCGCCCCACGATTGGCTGGCGACCATCTGGGGTGTATCCCTGCCTCTCGCCTTAACGCGCTGGGATAGGCTCCAGCAGACCCCTGCGACCCCGAAAGGGAATAAGCGGGATAGACAATGGATGGATGGATGGACGTTCAAGAATACATTTCTAAAAAGCATTCATCAGGTCTCAAAATGTACATTTGGTGTTCATGTTGCTTTCTTGCCATTTGCAAGCCCATTTTTTCATTTTTCATTTTTTAAAATACAAAATATAAGATGTTCAACACTAAACGTCAAAAGGTGTAATGAAATATTTTTTTTATTATACCTAGAACATAAAACTCATCTTTATGTGTTTTTAATTTTTTAAAACCCTTTTGAAAGAGTCAAACTAAACATTTGTGGCGCGCGTTAATGACGTATCGCCGTTACCATAGAGACCCAACCATCACATCCGGACCGCTCGCTAAAAAGGGTTTGTTTTGGTCACTTTCTTGCCATTTTTGTGGTTGTTAAATGGTAAATAGAGTGTTACATTTTACATACACGATACTAATATAACACAGCGAACTTAAAACTAACCGTCGGTGGGTTAAATACATATTCCCACGTTCACCGTTTCACGAACATAAGTTGCGTTTTCTTCTTTTCACGCAGAAATGGACTCGGAGTATCTGAAGAGACACCTGGGGAAATGTCTGGCGGAGGGACTGGCCGAGGTGGCGGAGCAGCGTCCTGTGAACCCCGTCCTGTATCTGGCCCACTGGCTGTACAAGTACAATTCTAATGTCGGACACGAGGCGGAGGTGAGCGGCTGCTGTTCTGTCTCCTCTCGGCAGGGGGAGCACTTACACACCTGTTGAAATGAGTGTGGTGTACTGGCCAGGTATTTGGATTGAAATCATTAATCCAATTTAGATTAAATTTTAGTTGTTACTTCTTTTTCGACATGGTGGAGCATTTTAATATGTATTGTAGACATACAGAAAGTTCCTATCAAAACTAAAGTGTTTTAACAAACTACAACAAAGAAATATCTCAGTTTTTAACTCAAAAATTATGTGAATTATGCTGATATGGTAAACCTTTAAAAAAAAAAAAAAAAATTTAATGAGATGAGTAAACTCACTACAGCTTTATCATGTTGACTCATTATTTTAAGTCAGACACCGGATGAGTAATAAAATTTATATTTGTTAAATTAATGTCAAATCTTACACTTCCTACTCTAAAATTGTACTTTTCAAATTTTGATACAATGGATTTATATCATAGTAACTGGTTACATACTCATCCTTCTGTATCAACCTAATGATTTCTTATATAATTCATAATAATATATGTTGTTCCATGCAGGACTCTAGAGTATTTTTACATTGTTATAGCGGTAATTTTTGTAAAGCAGGGGTGTCAAACTCAGGTCCTGGAGGGACTGAAATTTATATGCAGTGGAAGTCCCAGGAAGTTACTTGTACACAGGCTACTTTACTTGACTATTTCTGTTGATACTACTCTACTATTCACTATATTTGTTTGACAGCAGGTGACTACATTCTAAAACAAGTCAATTTTTACATATAAAAAAAAAAAATACCAAATACACTTGATAAAATCAATTTTGTGGGTGCAACAGTGTAAATAAGTTTGCAGTTTACCATAAGCACATCACCCATCACAAACTAATGAGGCAGAAATCTGTAGCTACTAAACTACTACTGCTTACACCACTACAACAACCACAACTACCACCTCAAGAAGCCTCTAATAGGTTTTGTGAGCTGGTGTGTAGGATGACAGACTTAACCGGTCTAAGCTCCTCAGGCTGAGTGCTATAAAGCTCAAGCCAAGTCATCCTTTTGCCTTAGCTTATATTCAGAAAGTGTTAACAGCTTCCTGCATGTCTGGTGATCTATTTCTGCCTCAGGCTCATAACAAAAAAAAAAAAAAAAAAAAAAAAAAAAAAAAGGTCACAAGGGCAAGTCCTTAGTAGTAGTATGGTATTTTTATTCAGTCACTACACATGTCACAAACAACATGCACACTGCATGATATGCAGCAGTACAAACAAACCAGATTAACAGCGCATGCAACGAATCATGACTTGGAAGGCATAGATAGAAGCATGATGCATAGACCGGTTATCTTCCATGTAAGTAAGTATTGGCAGTTAAAAAGAAAACAATCATTCAGTTGTAACCTTCAAAAGCAATTTCACAAATGACTCTTGGCACCCTTATTCTTAATGAATAACTTTGTTGTGTGGCTTTTTTTCTCATTGCAGAAAAAGGCCCATTTGGCTCTCCTAGAGCAGGAGCGGCAAAAAGCCAGAGAAGAGGCTTTTCACCAGGAGAAGCTGGAGGAGGAGGAGCGCGTGATCACCAAGGCCTTGGAAGATTCTAAAAAAGTATGTTATGCAACAAAATCCCTGTAAAACCCACAGTTTGAGTGTTTCAACTCATAAAAAGTTAAAATGAATCTTGTTCATCTAAGTCAAAGTCAAAGTCAATTTTATTGTCAATTTCTTCACATGTACTTGACATACAAAGGAATCGAAATTGCGTTTCTCACTATCCTATGCGTTTACATGTACAACAACATCAAAGTGCAGGTGCGCAAGACGTGACAACCTCTTACCCATCACATCTTATACATTTGCTGGATGGTTTGTTGTCAGATTTACAGTTACAATTAGCCCTAAAAAAGGTGAAGGTGTATGTTTTGCCTATTAGCAGATGTTAATTTTGGGCAAAGACTAAGAACTATTAGAGGAACAGGCATCACTCTAATGTTCTCCACTTACATATGCTCCCTCTGGAGTACACGTTTAATACACATGCATGAAAACCCTTCAAGATCACGTCAACACATCAACAGATTTCTGAGATAGACCCCCCAGGATCTGATGCACCCACACCGGCCATGACCGAAGCAGCCGAGGACAATGAACCTGTGAAAGAACAGAAAACCAGCAGCCCTGATCCAGAAAACCAGCAGCGCAAAGATGAACAGCAAACTGCAGCTCTGGATGCTGCCAGTGAACAGGAGGTGATTTAATAAAGTACATCTCAAGTCTGCATGCTGGAGGTGGTGGTGCGTCCCCGGTCATTCGCAATCACTTCTTTGCTGTGATTTTCTGTGATCTTTGCTTTTGATTTATCACTATTTCTGGGGCCTTTCTGGTGGCGGGACTGGGTGTCACTCTCACTTCAATACATTCAGTGCATGACCCGCTTTGTGTTCCATGGAAATAGTCAAACGACTGACTTCAAATGGTTTAAGGAGATGGTGTATGTGCTAGCTGAAGGTTGCAGATAGTGCAACCAGGCCAGAGTCTCCTGCAAGAAGACCTTCCTCATCTGCAGCCCTCAGCACTGAGGTCAAAGAGGAGTCTGCAGAGAGGCCTGCAGAAAACGATGTAGTGGAGCCAAGGAGCGATGGAGTAGAAGAGAAAATCGAGGAGGAGCCAAGTGATGATCACATAGGAAAGAAAATCGAGGCAGAGCAAAGTGATGATCATGTAGAGAAGAAAACCGAGGAGGAGCCAAATGAGGACGTAGAGGAGAAAAATGAGGCAGAGGCAAGCAGCAGTCGAGTCAAAGAGAAAGAAGCCGACCAAGAGGAGAATGAGGTGATGAGACAATTTAATACCAAGACATACAAGTGTGTACTGGGATGATTTAGATAATGACATCCAGCTCTTGAACAAATGGAAAGAGGTGATGAGCAAACTGAGTTACTATACCCTTTAACATATCGCACAAAATTCTTCTGTCTTAAGGCTGCTCTGCAGGTGGTTGATGAAGCTGAAAGTGCCGAACCTGAGCAGACCGAACCATTACCATCAACCCCACGCCACGATGCTGACGACGCAAAAACAGACAAAACAGAAGAGCTACATGACAAACCCAGCCCTAGTTCCCCTGAACAAAACACAGAGAAGGTGACAAACATCTTACATGAACACAGTCTACTGATTTGTGGCCAGAGTCAGGATTTATATTTGAATGGAAAATATGCAGGCGAAGCAGCGAGGCAAAGACAATGGTTAGATGGAAAAAGATGTTTCAAGCTAAGTGAGCGTAAGACAGTTGAAAGTTTACAGGAGCGATAAGGAACAGGAGGCAGAAAGGAGAAGAAGAAGAAACCACAGCTGATAAGGATAGCCACAGATGGCCAGGTGAAGCAAACGCAGAACAGGAGTCATGCTGAGCAAAGACAGAGCGACAGGATCGCTTCTGACGTTTTCCTCATTATCTAACTTACTTGTTTTCTATATTAAACAATGTTTAACCAGGAGGCTGATGGAGACGACACCCAAGTGGAGTCAGCTTCAGCCCCAAACGATGAAGGTGTCAAGGCAGCAGAGACATTTTCAACAGAGCAACAGATGACAGAAGCTGAACAGGAGACACACAAATCAAGTTCTCCTCCTCCTCAGGAGGAAAAGGTGGCCAATCCTATTAACTTTTACTATCTCTACTAAATATGTCATCTTATGTGATGAGCAGCATATTTTTTTGTTTTACTCATTGCAAGAGGAGCAGCAGTGATGAGGTCATAGCAGCGGTAGTGGACAGTCAGCGAGAACTCAGGACAAGGACAGTTGACAATCTAGAGACAGAAAGGCACGCGTTGGTTTAACACTTATCCAGATGTGACCACCTCATCACAGGAATCAGACGGGCAACACACAGGTGAGACCACAGATAACACGGCTCCTACCGAGAGTGTTGCGACAGCGGAGGAGACGGTGCCGTGTGAGACGCTACAAGAGGAACCTGAAAAGTCGCCTCATGTCGAGGCAGACGCCCAGGAGGAGGAGAAGCCTGAAGGCCGACTGGCAGAAGTGAATATTTACCAATTTCAAATGTTTAAAAAATAGAAGTTTGCCCATATGAAAAAAACTTGCCTGATTTAAACAGTTTGCAGTCTGTACTCTTGCAGTACTGCATAGTTTGTAACAAAACCTTGTGTTGCTTTTCAGGGAGAAGAAAAAGAGGAAGCAGATGAACTATGATCCATCGATCCATCTTTGACATTTAGCTTTATACAAGCTTACAGTTTTACTTTGCATGTAGTTTTATAGTTGTATATGTGCCGATATAACACATCTGAGTTGGTCTAAATAAACTGTTCTCACCAATCATTTTTATGTATTCTGTTTATATCCATGACTAACTTCTTAAATATCCTCTCTAGACAGAGATTGTTAAAATAGACAGGGACACTTCAGTTAAAAATTCTTATAATTAAATGCATTTCGTATCCCTCAGTGCAAAATCCAGATCTCTATGTTTCTTTAACATACAGATTGAGTAGTTTTAAAAGTCATTTGTGTCTGATACAATTCCAGAATCTATATGGATGTATTTTCAGAAGTTTAACTGCTGTTGGCTGTCAAACTGTTTGTGATGTCACAAACGAATGTGTGGAAACATCACTTCAGTATCACATTCAGTTCATTCAGCGCAGTGAAACACAGCTGTAGGAACAAGTGGGGGAAGGAAGTAAACTTGAACAGAGGGATCCACTTACTTTTTGATTAAAAAAAAAAAAAAAAAACAGATTGCACTTTGACTCCCTAAATTTGCGACATCTCTGCTGACACGTCTGGTGATATTTCGGCCCGAATGACGTTGCAGTTTTCCGGCTCTTTTTCAGCGGCTTTAACCTTTGCTCCGGACCAGGCGGCTGCTGCACAACGACCGCTTTGTCTGCCATGTGTCAGGCCGCAGGACGGCGTCGCTGATCAGATACAGCTGCGTCTAATTAAATCATCTGATCGCTATCTGGGTCCAGAGGAACGGTTCGTTTAGTTAGTTCGGGGGGGAACTCTGCGGCTGGAACTTAAAACGCCGCTCCGCAGCGCGAGTCAAACCAGGATGGAAGCGGCCATGACGCTCGTGGTCGACGCTGTGGCCACGATCGGTGGCTTCATCACCGGTGTGATGGTCTTCATCACCGATTTGTTCCTGGTGACACCGCCCAGAGCCACCATCGAACATTTGGAGGAGGCTGAGCTCAAGACATTGAAAGGAGGTAAGTGATGTTACAGAAACATCCAGGGTTGTCCTGCAGCTCTCCTTTCACCTTTTTTTTCTCCTCCCTCCTCACAGATGTGAAGACTGTAAAAGCCAAGACCCTGTGGGAGAAGTCTGGAGCTGTCATCATGGCAGTTCGGAGACCTGGATGATTTCTGTGCAGAGAGGTAAGACACACACACACACACACACACACACACACACAGAACTTTCCACAATATCCTTCAATATCTTCCATGTTGCAGCTGACTCAAATATTCACATCCCAGACTCCCATCACCTTTTAATCAATCAATCAATCAATGCAGTTTAAGTATTAAAATCTCCCCCATGTTGGTATTTGGTTCAATGACAAGTCATTGTTGGCAATATGAGAAGGATTAAGTAATAAAAAAATAAAATGCAATTTAAAGAAGCATTCATCCGGTGTCTCAAAATGTACATTTTGTGTTTCTTGTCATTTAAAAGTCTATTTGTACCATTGATTTTTTTTTTTGTACAAACTGTTAAATGGTATAATTAAAAAAGATATATTTTCTAATATTTAATCCACCTAGAATATAAAACTAGTTTAACTATAAGGTAGCATGTTTTTTGGGTTACACCACATGACAGTTTTGACATTGTCCCATTTATTATATTTGGTAGTTTATAAGGGCTGCACAACTCAAAGATTATTATTTTACTATTATTAAAGACTAAAGAAACCAGCGAATAATCACATGTGAGAAGCTGCAACCTGAAAATTAGGACATTTTCTCCTTAAAAATGACTCAAGTCAGTTGCTTATCATGGTAGTCAGTGCCTGATGTAATAGTTGGTAACTATAGCTTATTGTATATCCTGCAACTCCGGAACCAATTCTACATATTCCAAGTGGGTGCTAATGCAACCCAGAAGCTTGCCTTGCCATGAATTAGAAAATACAGTTTTTTTTTTTTTTTTGTTTGTTTTTTTTGAAGGAAAGTATAAGTCAAGTCAAATGCATATACAAAGCCCATTTTGGTAAATATGCAATACATGAATAACTGACACATAAAATAGGCAAAGTGCATGTAACAAAGTCTTTGGAATTATGTGTTTGGGAGAAAACAATGAGACCAGTGTTACAGTAAACAAACTAAAAGTGATTGAAAAGTTCAAATGGGGAGAGGAGAAAAAAAGTCTGTTACACATTATCCAGTTGATGCAGCATTGCCAGTACGATGACGGGTTATAAATCCTTGAGCTTTTGTTCATCCTTTGTTTTGAATTTCTCTGTTGGCTGCAGGAGGCTGCAGAGCTGTCCTCTCTGAAACCCCAGCTGGACGAGCTCGGGGTGCCGCTGTACGCAGTGGTGAAAGAGGACGTCGGCACAGAGGTCCAGAACTTCAGACCGTACTTCAAGGGGGAGATCTTCCTGGATGAAAAGGTTCCCCTGTTGTTTCGTTTTAAGAAGGAAAAAAAAAAAAAACCTTGAACTTTAGGAATTCGTCTTCTTTATATGCTGTATTACAGAGGCGGTTTTATGGGCCCCATGAGCGAAAGATGGGTCTCCTGGCGTTCCTCCGTGTTGGGGTGTGGTTGAATGGCCTCAGGGCCTTCAAGAAGGGCTTCATGGGGAATGTTTTGGGAGAGGGTTTTGTCCTCGGTGGCGTGTTTGTCATTGGACGAGGACAGCAGGTAAAAAGAAATATATTTTTTTTAAATCAGTATAGGCTAGCCAGTCGTTACAAAGGCTGCCAAAAGGAACAAAGCCAGTACACTAGAAACTGTTTTGTTTTATTGGCCTGAAGCTCCACAAAACAATTTGTGTATTGTTTCTTTTTTTTCCTTAGGGAATACTGCTGGAGCACAGAGAGACGGAGTTTGGAGATAAAGTCAACATTGAAAATGTCATCCGAGCTGCCAGAAGGATACCACAGGAACTTCTGCCTCTGGAACACAAATAATTATTTGTATTGTAAAGATATGTGAGTGAGTTTAATTAGGACCAAATGTGAGATATTCAAACCATCATATACATCAGTTTCAGTTGTAGGGTCAAGAATTTCAAGGTAAAGATTAAATAACACTGTAATTTTGGAGAAAATGGTTTGCCTAATGTTGGGAATGTGTACAGTAGATGTTGTTGATGTTCTGGTCTCTGGGAAGCCAGGCTGCATTGTGTGATATGACTGTCCACTAAGAGGCTGGGAGTGTGTTAATGAAAGTCTGTTTTTAAACTCAACAGAGGAAGCAGACCTGATCTCAAACACCCAGCTTTCCTTATTATTCTGTGATATCACCGTGTTCTCCTGGGCACCAAGAGACTATCTTTTCTCTTTTTTTTTTTTTTTTTTTTGTTATCTATGAATAAACTACATCTGCTGTAAAGTGTCCGTATTCACTGCTTGCCAGAAGTTGTTCAAAAGGACATGTAAAATATGTCAAAACCACCACTACTACTTTTGCTGGGCCTACTGTGCCTAATTAAAAAAAAAAAAAGCTTAAAAACACTTCCCCTGGGTAAACTTATCTTTAATATTTGCTATTTCCTCTCAATCCAATCATGGATTGTGATGTGCACAGCTCATTGTTAAAGGTTCACACAGCCGTCAACAGAACCATCAACATGTACTGTAAGAACGCAGCGAGGCACATCACATCGTCCATGCTGCCTAAAGGAAAGAGTAACATGCTGCCTGTTCAAACAAATCAAATGGAAAGCAGTGAGGCTTTGTGAGTCCTTCTGTAAATTCTAGCAGAGGGAACTTTTTTTTTTTTTCATCTCAGCTGGTGCCGGATTTGTCCCTGGGGTGGGTCACAGGCCAAGCCCCCCGGTGCATATAAGGGGATTGTTCCTTTTTTTTTTTTTTGATTAGTATCATCTTTCGCTCACTGCAGGCTGTCCTCCCAGTGCCTTTGCATTCCACAATCAGTAATTCAGTTTGTGCTCAGCATGAATAACTCTCACCTCCTTCTGGATACTTTATCCATCTAAAACAATGGAAGCAGGTTAGTATTCTTTTATCTTGTAAATTTACTTACATAATTTGAGGAAATATGCTTAGCCTGTGGATCCATGCTGCTATATATTTTTTTTCCTTTTCCATGTTTTGAGAAAATTGATATGTTTCATTTGTATGAAATGTTCATTAATCTATAATTCATAGTGGGGAAATCCAGTCTTAAGACATATTTCTGCATCAGGAGAAGGAACTACAATGAAAATGAGCGTTGTTTTTGTGGAGAACTGCACAGTTAATAAAAGATAGTGATCCACAAGAAGGGTGTGGTCCGTGAATTACAGGCATTTACCCGTTTCCTTTAGAGCAATTCATACTTATTTTGTATTAAAATTCAACAAAGATTGATTCATTTTTTGGAAATCTTGATTAGTTCAAAATCCTTTTTCTGCAGCCTCACTTTAGCCTATAATAAGCTTATAATGGCAGCTTATAATAATTAATGTTAGTCGGTAAACTTGACTGCAGATATTTGCGTAACAGACATTACTGACACTGGGGATAATTAATATCTGACACTGGAACAGACAAATATACCAGCGATGACCTTTAATGGACAAAATAAACACTTCTCTATGAATAGAACAGAGTCATTCCAGTTCAGTGTTGAATCATTTTGAGGAAAAACAGATCTCTTTCTGAGGCTTTGTTTAAATGTCATGGACCTACAGCTGCACCTGAAGCTGAAACCGAAGATAAAGTCTGGAAGGGGTCTGTCTAATGGAAAAGACACTGTGTGTTATGGCGTTTATTTGGGTTGCTGTGTTGACTCATCCTTATATAAATATAATAAATATTCTGTAGCCCTTTGTTTATTTACCAGAAAAAATATGTCAGCACGCTATTATTAAAATAATGACCTATTAAATGTCACTTTGGGGAAAACACAACTTTATCAAATACAGAGAATATTCTATTCATGTAGAAGGTTGTTTGTCACTTATGTAACACTGAAAAATAAAGTGACTCAGACCAATTTTTAAACATTCTAGTGTGATGTAATGCTTTTTTAAACCTGACTTAACCTGCTCATTGATTCCATTGTGCAAACTCATGGAGTTAAGTTAAACAAATGTCAAGTAAATCAGATTGGTCAAGAAAGTTCCCTTTTACATCACTTTCCAAAGTATTCTTCCTTTCTTTTTTACATTTGGCTACATATTTATTGAACTTATTGGTATGCACAACATGTTATATTAAATTAATATTAAAGTATAACTTGTGAAATTTAGACTAAAATACTGTAAAATAGTATAACCTGTAACTATCACTCACTAGTAGAATTTGTCTCAGGAATCATGTTTAAAACTTATTTTGCATCATAGATTCATTCTTCTTGAAGCAACCACCATCATGAAAGCTTGTTAAATTTCTCCAAGTCAGTTTATCCTGACTTTGATATAGGCAACAGATTAAAATGGCCTGATTTAAATGGCCAGTAGGGAATTCCCTATAGGGAATACATTTTTATCTGTGGATTTAAGGCGACTCTACCAGATGTTGCAGCATCATCAAGGAAATGACTTAGGCTGTTATTTTAATAGGGCGATGATATGCAGCTATGATTGAGCAGCTGTTAAAGATTCATTTACTGTCTCTGCTTCCCAGGGCTTTCCTCCATTGTGGAGGGGGAGCTGTTTAATATCTGGTATGTGGCTCTGGCAGTCGTGGTCACGCTGATGGCGGCGGTGGCTGTTGCCAACACTGACCTGTTCCTCACTAAGTCAGCGTCAGCCTCTCTGCAGGAACTGGGTGCTGCTGATCTTCAGACGACGACAGGAGGTGACCAAAACCGAGATAAAAAAAAAAACATACAAATACTCTGTATACACATATTTCAGATTGCATTTTTCAGCTGAGAAAACAATCTCACCAGTTACGGCAGCTGTTCAGAATCACTTTGCATGTGTCCCAGTGGTCATAGAATAGTAGTTTTTCAATCCAGGCTCTGCTCATTAAACCCTTCGTTCAAGATTTATCACTCAGTATTCGTGATACATTAGGGTTAAAACTTCATTCTCAATTTCTAATGATGGCTGGTTTTCATCTCAAGTTTTTGATTTCATCTTAAATCACAAGCAGCTGCACCAACAGAGAGGAGAAAAGAGAACTCATATTCATTAGTATTGTGTGAATCTGCAGATGGGAAGTCGGTGAAAGGACTAACTCTGTGGGAGAGGAATGGAGCAGTGATCCTGGTTGTGAGACGCCCTGGATGATCTTTGTGCAGAGAGGTACAGTAAATACATCTGTGTGTAATTATGAGTATGTGGAAATAGTCACATTTTTTGAAATTTTGAGGTATTCATTACTGTCCACTGGAACCTCCTCAGCTAAAATGAAGCACTTTTATGACAGATCAAGGCCAATATGTGATTGTTTTCTACCCCACCCCTGCTTCTTTTGTTATTGTTGAATATATTCCTCACCACTGTCCACATTACAATATTTCACATACTGGCAATATTAAATCTTTGTTGCTCTGCTTAACAATCACGTTAAGTCAAATTATATTTTATAACATATACCATTCAACCAAAAAGTGAACTACACGGGAATAACAAAGACAGGGAAAAAGACAAAGAAGAACTAAACATGGCATCTTCTTAATATATAGGGAAGTATTAACTAGTAGTCATTATATCTTTGCCAGAATGAGAGCATAAGCAAAATTTTGACATTGCTTCAGAGAAATGATAAATAAGGAATTTTCCAATAAATTACAATTACAAGTACTGTAGAAAAAATATCTGTCTGTTTGACAGGTGGATTAATCTGTATAATCTATGTTAAGGCTGTCCATGAACACAGGATCATGAGTGGTTATATAGAGTAGAAAGAGGAATGGGAACACAACTCACCCTTGTGGCACCACACGTGTTACTGCAGACTGGAGAGAGTTTGTTATTAGTTTGTTGCAGAGGTGAAAGACTGGTGGGAAATTGTTCCAAGATTTGCTGGATTTGGTGCATCAAACACATATAAGAGAGTAAACACGTTGGCATTAAATTAATTATATCAATATTCAAATCTGTGTTTTTTAAACTTTTTGACTTGTGACCCCTTTTTAATTTAGTAATTCAGAACCAAAAAAGACTAAACTTGAGAAAAAACATAGAATTCTGTGCATCAGTTTAATCATCTATTTTTTTCTTAGGATCATGCATGAATACTCAGGGTCTGAGATAGAGGTTATTCAATGTCTCCTTCAGTGTGGTTATATAATTTTCTAATAAAATAGCAAAGTTTAAAAGTGTTGAACTGCCATCAGGTGGTGTCATCAGATTGTTTCTGTCTGCTCCTCTTCCCCCAGGAGGCTGCAGAGCTGTCTTCTATTAAACCACAGCTGGATGATCTCGGAGTTCGTCTGCACGCTGTGGTGAAGGAGAGTGTGGGCACAGAGGTCCAAAGCTTCAGACAACACTTCAGTGGGGAGATCTTTGTGGATCACAAGGTAACTGTTCATATAATTATTATTATTCATTGACAGGAACTAATTATTTCTTACTGTATAGCTTGGTATTTTTCAATTTGCAGCAAATTTTCTATGGCCCTACAAAGAGAAGGATGGGTCTGGCTCTGGGCCTTGTGCGCCTGGGTGTACTGACAAACCTGGTCCATGCCCAGAAGAAGGGTTACCAGGGCAACAAAAGTGGAGAAGGTTTCATTCTTGGTGGCTTGTACGTAATTGGAGTAGGAGACCAGGTGATTCATAGAGGTCTTGTCAGTGAAACCTGTAATTTTCAGATCATACTTGACCGCTTCTGGGTTTATGGATCTATATTTCTTGTGTCTTACTCAGGGTATACTCCTGGAGCACAGGGAGAAGGAATTTGGAGACAAAGCTCATATCTCATCCATCCTGGAGGCTGCAAACAAAATAAACAAAAGCCAATAAGTTGAAATAAAGTGTGTTTCTTTTTAGATCTCACAGAAGTTTGTTATTTTTTTCTTTCTAAAGTTTCTGTACTATGCTGTTGATTTGTTCATGACAGTCTGTCTCTAAACCAGTGAGGGGGCAGACCTGATGCAGTAAACCAAATCAAACCGCAATGTATCAGTAACAAATTAACAATAAACACAACAAATGCGGATTTAATGGAGTCTTCTGTCATTAGTAATTGTGTGTGTTTTATTTTCTATCAGTATTTTGTTCCACTCACTTACTTTTTGAAAACATTGTAATACACAGAGCACAACCTAGGTACAGACACAGACTATAAAGACAAGTAAAAAAAAGACGTTACAATTTTTCTTGATTTGATTTGTGTTATATGCATATATTTTCATAATCATTTACTTTTTTGTTTTGATTTTGATTAAATAACATTGTGGTATATTTAAAAATTATTAATAAAGTGTATGAAGGTTGGCTTGGTGGTAATAGTTGAATAATATACAGCATATTTATTTATCTATTTTTTTTTTGAAAAATGTCTATATCAATGGTATTCTCTTTTGTATAAAATCATATTGCTATGTAGTTGAGAGGCCTAATAGTTGTCCAATCAAACACTCTCAATCAACGACAGTTCAACCAATAGACGTGGTCTGGGGGCGGGGCCTAACCAGCAACAGCAATGTCCTGTCCAGGTGCGTTGAGTCGGTTCTGACCCACACGAACTCTCGCAGAGATGGTTCCTCGGCTCAATTTACGTCATTTATAGAGTATAAGGTGAATTTAGAGGATAAAAGGGACATTTTACTCGACTTTTATTTTAGTATCTGCTGTCTGGCATCAGGATATTTAAGGAGAACACGTGAAATGAGCAGCCTCGTCTCTTCGTTTTGAAACGTAAGATGTGGTAAGTTTTTTTTAATGCGGTAATTTCTTTTTTTAACACCACATGTAAAAGGTCTACTGTTATACAAGTAGCTATAAGATACTGTCGCGGAATAAGTAGCCGACTGTAGTGGTATGACACAGGTGCGTTTTATTTATAAAACCAATAAAATAACTTTTTTTAAAAAACGATAAACGTTCGCTAAAAGGTAAAAGTGACGTGTCGTGACCGCACCTTTGCACGCTTTTTTTCTGCGTGGCTGTGCGGGTTGTGGAGCGGACCCCTCGGGGAACCCCAAGGTGACGACACGAGGACACACTGACCGTTATCACGGGTTAAGTTGAGTGGCACCTCGCGTTGCCATGGTTTCACACCATGTGACATCCGTCTCTAAGTGGGTCAGCACTGAGCTTAACAAATCTATTAATTCCTACCTCTAACCTCACCTGTTTGATTCTGTCCTTAACGTGATTTGCTTTGCATGACAGAAAAAAAAAACAATGTACAATTAATCTTTTGCCTTCAGAGACCTTGGCGTGTTCAAACATTGCTGTGTTTGTGTTCAGCATGTGTTTATTCATACACAAACTTGTCGTTTTTCTCCCCCTGAGACTCAGACAGGTGAGAGAGATGCAACATGGGCAGGAATGGACCAAAGTGTGACTCCAGGAAGCCAAAGAGTCAGCTGTTATGTCAAAAAGCAGCTTGCGTTGGTGAGTTATACACTTACACTTATACAGATAATCACAATGCGTGATGCACTCATCTCTTTATCTGATGTTAAATACCAATAAATAGTTTCAGTATGCCGGAAACACAGAGGGAGAGTTGCCTGAGGGTCCCCTTCCCTCTGCTGTATGCTGCCATAGCCTCCTCCACCTGGAGCTCGGCCCCCGGTGGAGTGTGTGTGTGAAAGGGGACCCCAGCCATCCTCCATGGCTCACTCGTCAGACCCGTCCCGCAGGGAAAAGACCCCCGGGACCCAGGGGTCACACACAGCTACGCGTAACCTCTTACGGAAGAAGGAGCAGCGGCGGCGCGGAATCCGATCCTCCTCGCCCATGGGCCGGGTCATCCTCATCAACTCTCCTGTGGATGGTAAGAAGTGGGTGGGCTGGCTCCTGCAGCCCATACTCGAATCTACAACAGACTAAACACCGGTTCATTTTGGTTTGTCAGCCAAAGAAGTCAAAGAATTGGCATTTCTTTGAGAATTTTTTAACCTGGATTAGATTTGGTAAGGTGGATGCAGCAAAAATGAGACCAGTTAAAGCAGGGAGCGAACATACTGAGAGTATGGTTCTTGATGATTTTGTCTCATGAGATGCTTCATCAGGCATAAATAACAGCATCTTCACACCCAGAGACTGCAATAACAAGTTACAAACCTCCCCCTTCTAAAATAACAACACATGGTGAATTTTTCCAAAGTAGAGAGCCACTGTGCATTATGACATGTCAAATATGGCAGAGGTGTCAAATCACAAGCTTGGCTGAAATTATTTACTGATCGTAGACAGTATAATCTTTACTGCAGCACCATATGATATCTACAGGTGGAGATGACAGCGAGGACCTCCACACAATCACAGTGGACAAGAGTTTGGACGGAAAGCTCGGCTTCAGCGTGCGCGGAGGCTCAGAACATGGCCTCAGCATCTTTGTCAGTAAGGTGGAGGATAACAGCACGGCGGGTGAGTTAAAGTCCAACGATGTGGAAATATCGGGTGCAGATCATCCAGCGATGACTGGTGTGATCTGTGTTGTTTGTATGAGGGGGAACATGACTAATGTGGTGTAACCCTAAAAACTAGGTACCAGATAGCTTAAATCTCCTAAAAAGGTTTAAAAAATTTAAACACATGCTATTAACTAGTTTTATATTCTAGGTGGATTAAATTTTTCAAATGTATCATTCATTTTCAATTACACAATTTGACATTTTGTGTTGTCTAATTTTACAAAATCATGATTTTTTTGAAAAACAAATGACAAAAATGGACATTTAAATGACAAGAAACCAACATAAACACAAAATTTGCATTTTGAGAGACCATTACTTGTCACTGACCCACACAGAGGAGGCCGGCCTGCTCGTCGGCGATAAGTTGGTGGAGGTGAACGGCATCAGCCTGGAGAGCATCACCATGAGCAGCGCTGTGAAGGTGCTGACAGGCAACAACAGGCTGAGGATGGTGGTGAGACGCGTTGGCAAAGTCCCTGGCATCCGCTACTCTAAGGAGAAGACTACCTGGTAAAGAAAAAAAACATTCATCCATCTGTAATGCAGGGAATCTCTCGATGTATTTTTTATACAACACATCTCTAAAGATATTCACAAAATCGACTTCACCCTTGTTGGGTGTATTTCTGAGGACCCGAGAAAGTGCAGTGTCGAATTCAGTGTGTTTCGGACACTCTTGGATGACCCTGAATGGCTCTGCATTGATTAAAGAGACCACAGAAAGACAACTGTCTTAATAATTGATAACTTGAGAATGTGTTGCTTTTCCTGGTCTACGCAATATTTTTCAGAATGAAACGGATTGTTACATACCCTAGAATAATGTCCTGTGCATTTTTCAGGGTGGACTTGATACACAGGCGTATGGTGGTGGAGGAGAGCGGACAGACCCCCTCGGACGCCAGCTCGGGAAGCTCCCTCCGGAGGATCGTGCACCTCTACACCACTTCTGACGACTACTGCCTGGGCTTCAACATCCGTGGGGGAAAGGAATTTGGTCTGGGTATCTATGTCTCCAAGTAGGTACATCTGAAATGGAAAAACGGCTTCTTCTTGATCATTATTAGTTTTTGTTGTTCATTTTCTTGCCCACCTTATATAAAAACATTTGTCATTAAATGAGTTGTTTTTCTACGCCCTGTTCTCCCAGACTGGATACTGGTGGTCTGGCTGAGCAGAACGGAATCAAGATGGGTGACCAGATCCTGGCTGCCAATGGTGTGAGCTTTGAGGACATCAGCCACAGCAGTGCTGTGGAGGTGCTGAAGAGCCACACACACATCATGCTGACCATCAAGGTGAGGAGGAAAATGCACAGCTTCTGGCTATGTTTTGTGATTCCATAAGAACACAACAGAAGAAAATGGATGCTACATATTTTTTGATAATCTTTAGTTCTCTAACATTGGTCATTGATTCTACATTTGAACATATTCATATATATCCTTCAAGAAGAAGCGTCTCACTTGAAAGGCGTTATCACTAGAAGATAATTTTTACATGTACATGTTAGAAATTGTCCAGAAATGTTTTGTTTACACCACCATTCAAAAGTTTGGGGTCACTTGGTAATGTCCTTATTTTTTTTAGAGAAAAGCACAGTTTTTTCAATGAAGATATCATTAAACTAATCAGAGATACTCTATACACTATTAATGTGGTAAAATGACTATTGTATGTGTGGTAAATGACTATTTTATATCACAGTGAACTGTGACAAATAGATTTCTTTTATTTTATATTAACAAATTTCATTCTTCAGAATACAGTTTATGAGTCTAAAGAACCATATTTTCATGAAGTCATCATTTACATGCAGTTTTCCAAAAAACAAAACTAAAAATTTGATAGAAAAATAAGAAAATTATTTATTCTGTTGGCCTTCATCATCAAACAGTTATCGTGGGAGTTATGTAGAGTTGATTTAAACAATGAAAAGATACTGGGAACAATAATCTTGAAACTAAAGAGGGTCTAACACCTTCCATAATGACTTTTATTAGAAAGCATGTTGCCTCTTCCACTGCTCAGTTAAATTATTTGGATTACCTAATCTCTCACACAAAAAAACAAATGCTACAAACTCCATGAGCCACGTCACTACACAGTGGATGTAACAGCAATGTGTGTGTGTGAGTGCGTCTGTGTGTGTGTGTGTGTGTGTGTGTGTGTGTGTGTGTGTGTGTCTGTCAGGGCCGACAGCTGGCATGCAGTCGTAATATTCCTTGCTCACTTTACTTGTCGGAGCTTGGGTTTCGCGCTGTGAAAAATAGCCAGACCGTGTGCATTATTCACCAGGCAGCCAGGATCAGGTGCTGATCAAAGCATAGAAGCGCATTTTGTGCAAGTTTAGTTTTGGGATCCCTTGCCTTTTGCCTCACTCTGAAACTGAAACAGACACTCGGGTTAGAAAGCATCCCGTCTGTCAAGGATTACTAGAAAGTCAGGAAGGGAAACGGGCATCTGATCGAGGAGGATAAGGAAGAGTTGTGGCTCTCTGTGTGATTCTAGGGTTACGCTTTATCAAAAATAGCGATCCCATAAAAGTTTCAAGATCTCTACTGTCTCTCATTTGCATATCTGTGGCCATATCTTGACAGGAAGCAGGACGATACCCTGCTTATAAGGAGATGGTGGCAGAATACATGTGGCTCAATAAGTGTATGTATCTGTTTTTGTTTCTCAAGTGTCCTATTATCTGTAAATCTGCAAGACTTTGGAGTTTTTAGACAACAATCTGTATTTTCGTGTTAGTCTTTGAGTGTCTATCTGTAAATATGCAAAGAACAACAGACATTTATTAAAATGCTGAGATAAGTTAAAGTTTGACTTTGTTTTCTTCTTCCAGTGGCCAATGGTGCTCAGAAATCTTCCTCACATGGTTCAGACTCCAACTCCTCAGCCTCTTCCCTGTCGTCTGGGACTCCGGTCAGTTCTCTCAGCGGCCTGTCTCAGGTCATGTTTCCCCCCAGCCTGCCGTTTGTCTCCGACATGGTGGACGTCTGCATCTCCACTGAGGATCAGAGGTCAGAGACTGCTGGTTTATACTTTTAGTTTGTTTTCCCCAATTTCTGGTTAATCTAGCAAGAAATGCTAGACCGTAAGTGTGTACACTTCCAGACTAGATCAGACATGATCACAGACGTTTATTTGTCCAGGTGTGAGTCGGAGCACGCTGAAACTGCTATCCAGACAGACCTTCCTTCTCAAAGGACAGGTGTGGACACCACTCGGAGCCTGGGGCGCACCACTCTGCTCAAAGACACCGTGATCAGTGGTGAGGACGGCAGGGGGGCGAGAGAGTCCCCGAAGACCGCCGTGCTTTTGGCTCTCAGCAGACCCAGCCAACCCATCACCCGCTCACAGAGCCAGGTCACTGTGGCAGGTGAGGCCCGCACGGAAGTGGACAAGCAAAAAATAAAGTTTATAAATCACATTAGTGACCTGCTGTTACTGCCCCGACACAGAGATCAAGCAGAAGAAAGAGAAGAAGCAGAAAGGGAAGGACCCCAAGGAGAAGAGCACCCTGCAACGCTCAAAGACCTTCGTCAACCTGCTGTTCAGGGGACGCAAGAGGGACACGTCCAGGTCCAAGTCTCCGGCTGGCAAAGGTAGAGTATGACAAGGAAAACGGGTTTCTAGTAGTATTAGAGTTAGAAAAATGAAAAAAAAAATTGCTAATTTAAATGCAGCAATCTGATGCAATTTGATGACCCAAAATCATTATCGATGCAGAATATTAGCCTACAGATCAAGCTACTTGAAAATTAATCACTAATTTCCATCTGTTCTAAAGGTATCTTAAAGGGATATTTACCAAGGTTTTAATACTCTTAACATGTGAGTTGACAAATATGCTTGAGGTAAATGTTTGATTATGACTACTGAAACTAACTGAGAAATGGTCTCAATAAGAATGTCAAAGGTGAAGGTAAAATCTAAAGATGTCATGTTGCTTTATGCAGAAAAAAGCCTTTGAAACGTGCGATTTAGGAAATAAAAAGCAGTGTTTCCAATGCAACAAAATAAAAATAAGTATTTAGACTTTAGTTACACACTGCTGTTATTTTGAACACAACTGTATATTATCCACTTCCCTGAAGATTTAATTTACTTACAATATAATATTAAAACTTGGCTCAGTTTCTTGGCCCAGTTTTTATGTATCACACGACCCAACTCTGAATCTCCCCCGTGGTTTCTCCAGAGGGACGGCAGCTCGCTGCAAATTTAGAGCTGCTCGGAGTGGTGGAGGGTATGGCCCGCAGGCTGCTGACTGAGGAGGAGGTGGCTGCTGTGATGAGCATTTGCCGCAAGGTAAAACACTTTTTTTCACCGCTGTAGAACAGGCTAAAACGCTGCTTCTTAGATGTTGCAATATTTCAGTGATTATGAAAATCTTTTAGGAAGTTATTTCTCTGTATCAGCGGTTAATCTTAAAGAAAAGCTGGTCCTATTTGATGTGGCTTATATGGTACCTTAATTAGATGGACCACAAACTAGTGCTGGAAAATATTCAGTAAGCAACAATTCTAGTGCTGAAATCATAATGAATGCAGTTTCTACTCCTGTTATATTTTCTTAAAAATCTATTTATATCCACTCATTTTAGGAAATAAGCCATTCATATTTTTGAAATTCATCTTTTGGCTGCCTTGTGAAGGAGTCTGTGTTAACAGTATTTAAAACATATTTCACTTACATAATTATTCGGTAGTCCCTGTCACATGTATATTAAATGGCTGATTTAATTGTTGCTGCTACAGTATGTGGCAGATCAGTCAGTGGAGAATCTGATACGCCACCTGCTGGCCGTGCTGGACAGGCCTGAAAAGCTGCTGCTGCTGAGGGAAGTCAGGTAAGCAGATAGCAGTTGTAATAAAATGACGGAAGGATTATATACTTAAACACTACCAAGCCAAACTGACATTTTTAAAAACCTACTTCGATAAAGCTACTGATCCAATGACTGTAAACGTCCTCACCTCCATCCCTTTAACAACTACCTGTTGAAATATAAAGTATAGAAATGCAACGATAAATTAAATCATGAATATTTGTTCTCTCAATTCACAAAAGATGTTTGGCCTTCACTTCAACTGCCCATATTTATAGATTTACATCAGGGCTGTGTGTGAAGGCGGAATTACAGAAACTGCCAGAAGGGGATTAAGGATTTCTTAGGATAATCATGTCAAATCCAAATGTTACACAAAAAGACACTGAAGACTAATCAAAAACATTTTATAATGAAACCCAATAAGGAAAATGACTCAGCAATTACCATGTTTCACAGAATGCTGCTTTCTCCCTCTGACTTGGAGGAATTTAATAACATAGTTACGCCTATTGAAGTGGACGCCTACGATATCCTCAAGTATCGCTCAGGTGCGTATGTTACATGGAGGGTTTGTTCAGAATCTGAGTGATCATGTACAAAAGCTGCTAAAGTTGTTGCAGCAACTTTAAGAAACAAACTTATTGTCCCAGTCATGCTCTGTTCACTTTTCCCTGCCCCTCTCTTCTCTGTATTTCAGTCCGAACTCCTCCTCTTCGCTCTCCCATGTCTGGTCGAGCACCCAAACGACGCCTCATCACTCCTATACCAGGTTGTTACTTTTCATATCCTTTTGAATTTGAATGTTAAGAGTTAAATGCCTTGAAAAATAAAAATCTCAGGATTTCTTCACATCTTTTTTGTTATTTCAAAACTGTAAGTGTACAACTTGTATTTAAAACACATATTATGGTTTTTAAAATGGTCATTGTGATGCTTGTATAGCAGTGTTCTGTGCAGTGATTTTAAAATTGATTGAGCATTTCTGCAGAGAAAGGAATAAACAGTATTATTTTTAATGTACTTAAAGCTCAAAATGATCACATAATCTTGGTTATTCAAATGCTTGACATGATATTTCATGTTTATTTAGGCCGACTATAATAAATTTAGGAAGTTTGTTAAGTCCAAAGCCCATATTTAAAAAGGTGTATAGTACATGAGAAACTGTGCCTCTATGACCTGTGTGCTCCCTCTAGATTACAGAGGAGGCTTTGAGCTCCACAGTGCTGAGGAGGTGGAGAAGGAGAGCCACCTACTGGAGGAGCTGGAGAAGCTGAGTCTGTCTGGGCCAGGATTGTCCAGGGAGAGAGCCCACGCCTCCAGATCCTTCACCCCGCTGCTGGACATACCTGTGGACGGATATAACATGGAGCCCAGAGACATCAAACCCTCCTCGGCCAGCCACAGGCTCCCCAACTGGCTGCTCGCCCGCAGCGATGACCCTCGCCCTCCTCTCCGGACCGACATCGGCACGATCCGCTCCGTCCACTTCGACGAGGTTTCACTTCACTCCGCTTCAGACAAGGGCTTCACAACCTCTGACAGAGGAAGGACCCCGTTTAGAAACGGCCATTCAAAAGGCAAACATGAGAAAAGCGGAGACCGAAGTAAAGAAAGCGTGTTCACGCTGCAGAGCGCCGCTCGCAGGAGTCGACCGTCGCTGTCGCAGGTGTTCAGCCCAAGTTCAGAGCAAGAAGGTAGGAGTGGACAGATGAACGGCCATCAGGGTTCATCTGAGGAAGGACTCAACGGCTCCAAACCTGAACAGGAGTATGAGCTCAAAACTGTCAGCATCTCCAAGACCAAACAGTCCCTGGGTAAACATATTCAATTCTATTAACGCAGTCAGAATTATGTAATAAATAGATGCAAATTATCCTTGTATGTTAAAACTATTGAATATATTTTTTAACTTACCTCTTGAGAAGGTAAATTCAAATAGTTCTTTTCTCATCAATGGGATTGGTGAAAGAAATAAGGCAGATTTCTCAAAACCAGTTCAAATTAAAAAAAAAAAACTGTCCAGTAAGAGGGAAGATAAACCATATGTTGTAAATTATGTGTTTAATTTCATACTATGCTTGAAATGACTTTAGGCATCAGTATATCTGGTGGGATGGAGTCGAAGGTTCAACCAGTGGTGAAGATTGAGAAGATCTTTCCTGGAGGAGCTGCCTCCACCTGTGAAGTGCTCAAGGTAACATGGCAGTAATCTATGCACACAGAAGTAGAGAAGGTTTGTGTCTGTTTCTGCACAGACTCACATCCACTCCACCATATCACTGTGTCTCCAGGCTGGATTTGAGTTGGTGTCTGTGGATGGAGTCTCGCTGCATGGAGTCACCCATCAGCATGCTGTTGACATCATCCGAAAAGCCTTTAGTAATAAGGCCAAAGACCCCATGGTGTTCATGGTCAGAGTCCCCAAAGACCTTTGAAAAGCACCGGGAAAATGGGGGGGAAATTCCCTGTGATTAACACAGAGACAACAATTGTGCTCTGAGGTCAGGTATGTGATTTTTGCCATTTAAGACAAAGTTAGGAATGACGACTTGGATGACAAATACTGCCATTTGGCAGCAATCACAGGATTTAAGAAAGAAGATGACTGAAGGATGTTGTCACAAACCTACTTAACGTGAACCAAGATTTACAAATAATGGATATTTGTATGCCGCAAAGCCTCATATCATGGAAAATGGTGCCCCTGATGCCTTAGTATATCACGAACCAGGAGCCAATGTTTGTCAAGAACATGACTTTCTTTTTACACGTTATGTCTTTAACATTCATACTGTGCAAAACTCATTCATATACATAAGTAGATGTGTCATTGATTAGCAGTGTATGTCTTTTCAGGAGTTTTTAATTTCCTGGCTGACAAACTGCAGACTGTAACTTGAGTGCCTTTTTAAAGCCTGTGAATTGAAAAAAAAGGTTTGACCCATTGTTGTTATATCAGCTTGAAAACCAACTTTTGACCTGAAGAGGGCAGACATGTGACATTCGTGGGATCAGCGGTAAAGTGGAAGTTTGAATAATTTTGCTGTCCCACGTAGCTTAAAACATCACCTTTATGTAAAATGAGGCACCGTAGAACTAGAAATTATACAGGTTGTGTACCTGACACAAATAAATATTTCTGTAACAACTCAGTGTCATAAACGAATATTTACTCCGTTTGGCTTTTGAATTTATATAATTTGAAATAATAAAACGAATTCAGATTTGGGAAGCAGCGAAACTCTGGAAAGATCTGTGTACATAAAACACAAAATGATACAGCTATTACATTTTGTCTTTTTTAATTAAAAACATAGGTTTGTTCAAGAAATGTACAGCATGAAAATATACATTTAATGTCTTCATACAAATATTGTGGATTATAAAATTATACTGAGGAACCAGAACAAACATCCACACATACGTTAATATACAGTACAGGCATTGTACTGGAGGAGCAAAATATAATGTGCGACATTGCTTTGGTCTATTCACAGTGGCTATGTTTAACTTTTTGAGATGGACCAACATCTCTGGAAGAAAACTTAAACTTCATGTATGATCTGTCAGTATCTGGGGTTATTTACAGTGGATGATTATTTGATCAGCAGTAACTATACAGGGAAGTAAAAACAAACTGAACAGATCCTATAGTTAAGAGGTTGGTGGAAACTGCCACACCATGGTCAAAGTAGTTTGACTTTACACCAAAACACCCATCATTCAGTGCATGATTTCCTTCTGTCAGTGATGTAGTGACACACATCTTAGTGAAACATCACAGCAAGCAAAGAGAAAAGTATTTCCTCTAAATATCAGATACAAAACCCTTCGTGGGTTTGCTTTAGTAATGACACTTTTCCTTGTATGTACATTTCTGTTTTATGAGATATACCGTGAGATGATGCACATCTTTCACACAGTTTATGACATGGTACTTATCCCTTTGAAATCTCTGGGTATGTTTGAATGTTCACACATCCTTCTTTGATAGCTTAATCTTAGAAAAACTAATAGTGTACATTGTTTCAAGTCTTCTTTGGCTCATCATCAGAATCAGGTCCACGAGGAGCTAATTTGCTCAAAATGAATTAAGCAAGTTTTAAAGGGAGCTGTGACAGAAATCAGGACTGCTTCAAAATTTGTCAATGTGATAAATTTGTTTTTTTATTGCTTTGTTTTTTAGATATTTGGTTGCTGTATTAGCCAAAAACAGACTTTGCTGTCCGGGTAGTGATGTAATCTAATTTTCTGATGTCATACATCAGTTCAACCAAGCTTTTTGGTAACAGTTTGGTTTGCAGATTCTTTAATTTTGTGCTTATTTCCTGGAATTAGCTGCTGTGTAACCTAATTCATATGACTTTTCCTTGAAAGTAATTAGCATTTTTAAGTAACAACTTTATTTTATACTCAGATGAACTTTGTATTTCAGTCAAATAATTAAGAATGAATTTATGGAACAAACTGATTAAACTAGACCAATGTAACACTTAGTTTTTGCTCATAAATTCTATCCAATTGCACCACTTTCCTTTTAAATTGTCCTAAAATTGTTAAGCACCTGTAAATAACACACAGGAAATCTATATAAAGTTAGAAAAAAACAGCTTTTCATGTATGTGCAGGAAGATGAATCCAACATGGCTTACATGTGCACTGGATTTAAGGTGTTTATGGCAGCATTTATTCCAAGTGTTAGTGTGTTTAATTATATTACTGTACAGATGTTCACGATCATATTTTAACCCTTATCAATACAATTTAACAAGTCTTAAACTGTGTTTCCCTGTTCAAACACAAACTGGATATTACAGTCCAGAAACATCTCCTGTCTGTTCAGCTATGAAAGAATCAGATCTGTGTCAAACATAGTTTGTTGGTGTTTAACTTACCTTAGAATACTGAATCCATTCGGAAATACAGGACAGTAGTGTAAAACAAAGCACTCTAGCATTTACTTGGTCATAACATCCCCCATAAAGCAGTCGCCATCAGTAGGACCTCACACTGACTGTATCCCTCCTTCACTTTGGGCTGACGACAGTGTGGGCTCCATCCAAATTAACTGTACCAATGACAGCTGACTGCTAATACAGAGTGGGAGTGTGGTGTTAAACCAGCTGGGAGGTGAAGTCATAATAACACAGAGGAGGACGACTGTGAAAGGTTGAGTGAAGTTACTCATACACAACAAACCTAACAAATGCTGAAAACTGGGAATGAGAACCAGGAAGCAGATTCCTTATGAGTGCAAACACAAAGACAAATGTTAATTGAGGGGCAGAGGACTGAGGTGGCCTACTAACCACTAGACATACACCACATAGAGGTCATTGGCTTTTCAAGTGGACTCCTTTGAGATAAGACCAATGAGGCAGAATTAGAATGAAGCTGATTTTACACTGCATGTGTTCTTTTTACATTTGTGATACTGATCTGTGTGTTTGTCATCTCAACCATCCTTTTTCATCTAGACAGCACGTTACGGATCAGATCTGTGTAAGTGAAAAACTTCAGCTGACAGTAGTGCAAATCAAAAAGATGGAGAGATGCAACGGTTAAATTTCTGTGGCTGCAATCTCATCAAAGTTGATCTCATTGCCGCTGCCCTCGTCCTCCTCTCGGCTTTCCAGTTCCTGACTGAGCTCCTGCAGGAGCTGCTCCAGCTCCCGGTTCCTGCGATACATCTGGACGTAGTTCTGCTGCAGCTGTTTCTGGTAGCGAATGACTTTGTCCTTCTCCTCCTGCCATATCCTGCGCTCCACCTCGAAGCTTCCCGCTTGCTGCTCGGCCCGCTGGCGCTCGGTGGTCAGCTCGGTCCTCATCCTGTCCATTTGCACCTTCATGTTCTGCAGAGCCTCGGTGCTGCTCTTCCGCTGAGCCTTGGCCTCGTCACTCTCGTAGGTCAGCAGCTGCTCCTCCGCTTCCTGGAACACCTGACACTGCCTGTTTCCTGGACCCTGATTGGCCAAGGCATCTCTGAGCTGTACCATCTCTGCCTCCAGGCGGCCTACCTTCTCTCTGAGCAGCTCCGCTTCGCTCTTGCGGCGCTGAAGCTCGTTTTCACACACCTCCAGCTCAAGCGTTCGTGTGCGAGTCGTGCCGTTTGCCTCCTGGAGAAGGACCTGGGTGTTGGTCAGCTCGCCCCGAGTCTCTCTGAGTTGACCTCGCAGTGACACGATCTCCCCCACACGCTGGGCTAGCTCTGCCTGTATGTCTTTAAGCTGCTGCTTCAACAAGGAGATTTCCCCTGACTTCTGGCAGACCTGAGGAGAGGGGTGAAAAAAAAACATTACTAAGGCTGCACATTCAGTTCAGAAAAGCAAAGCTATTTGTTGGTGCATAGTCTCATCAGTTATTAGACTAAAAATAAAATTAGTTTACAATGTTATTATCCATTAATCTTCCCAAACAAATTGCTGAGAGTTTCATCGCGCTTCACATTGCCCTCAAAGTGACCTATTTAAAAAAGAATGTGATCTATTTAGGCTAATACCACTAGAGATGAAGAGCATTAAAATTAAATGATTTTATATATATTCAAGATTGCAGAGGGATACACAAGTACCTGGTGGAAGTCACAGCATCATCAATCAAACAGCATTGTGTGAACTCCCATTCATGTTTTTATTTAAAAGTTCTACACTAAAGCTTAAATCAATTGTCATTTATCAACATTAATACATTTTAAGACATTCAATTTATAGACTACTTGTTAAGTTCAAAAAGTTAATGTAAAAATAGTTTTCAGTTAAAGATGGAAGCAGATAAAACTTTATTAATTAAAATCGTTACTGACCAGCATATAAAATCATGTTGATTTGACATTAGCTCATCAATAAAACATGTGAAATGAGGTTTGGTGTTTAAAGTTGTACTCAATGCTTTATTGAGCTGCCTGTGCCTCACACTCCAGGTTTACGAAACCACAGCTGAACATATTGTATTGGAGTCACCAGGAGGCTTTAACAACAGCTAAATAATTAAAACTGTATGCTCCCTGTATGAAAAAGACAACAATGATCAGTTAATCAGTCTCAGGGCTCGAGTACTGTGCTGTGACTATGCAAAGCCTTCAGACGTATAAAATGATTTCCTACAGCAGAGCAGATCAATTTCATCATCGATCCGTGTCAGAAGCTCATGAAAGACACAGAGGCCGCCTGTTCTGTTGCAGACTGAAGACAACGGCTGATTCTTCCTTTACCAAGTAACATCTTATTTTCAGTTGGTGTCTGCATTCCTTCTATCATATGAACAAATCTATAATGCCTGTCAGAATGTGATGACGGATTTAAGTCTTCCACAAGACTTTCACAGTTACATTTTTTCAACATGTTTACATTCTGCATCAAGTCAATAAGTAAAATGTATTGCAAAAAGAAGTAATACTTACATATATTTTTAATTAGGGGAACAAGCTGCATAGACTGAACTTCTAAACTAAAAGTTATGGTGTTATATGTCCATCCATCCATCCATTGTCTATCCCGCTTATTCCCTTTCGGGGTCGCAGGGGTCTGCTGGAGCCTATCCCAGCGCACTTTATGGGCGAGAGGCAGGGGGATACACCCCAGATGGTCGCCAGCCAATCGTGGGGCACACACACCATTCACACACCATTCACTCTCACACTCACACCTATGGGCAATTTAGAGTTTACCAATTAACCTGAGCATGTTTTTTGTATTGTGGGAGGAAACCGGAGTACCCGGTGAAAACCCACGCAGACACGGGGAGAACATGCAAACTCCACACAGAAAGGCCCCAGACCCAGGCCCAAGGCGGGTCTTGAACCTGCGACCTTCTTGCTGTGAGGCAACAGTGCTACCCACCGCACCACCGTGTCGCCCTATGGTGTTATATGTGAATTGCTAAATTAATATGTGAAACTGAGTTTAGAGAAGGCTTAGAAATGATGAAATGAGCACGTTGTGGTGGTGTAGGGGTAGAGTGTTTTCCATACAGAGCCTTGCTCTTTGGCACCCGACCTTGGTTCGAGTCCCGGCTGGAGCAGTCCTTTGCTGCATGCCCCCTCCCTCTCCCTTTACTGTCTGGCTACTGTATAATAAAGGCATCACACACAAAAATCTTAGGGGAAAAAAAAATGACCTAATCGTTGTGGATTCCACTTTTTGGCTATAAAACAAAATTTGATCTGTTTATTGTGGTCATGTGTTATTTTGTGACGCTTCAATTGCCTAGCTGTGTCAGTTTTAGATGATGTCATTGCATCCCATTGTTGAATGAGTCTGCAGTGCTGCTCACCTCCCACTTGGTCTCCTCCAGACGAGGTCCCAGCTGGATCTTCTCGTGCTCATAGGAGGTGCAACGCTCCTCCAGCTGCTCTCTCTCCTTCAGAAGCTGAGAGAAGTCCTCCTGCATCTTTTTCTTCTCCTGTTGGAGCTGATAAACCTGCAGCACCAACACAGCTGGTGTTAGCTCTTTATAGCAGATATAGCAGGATGTCCTATTCCCAGAAGACATTTTGACTTGCCATAGCAGGAAAAGCATTGGTGATATTTTCATGGTAGCTGCTTCACTTTCAATAAAATTCAAAGTGAGTTTATTATACTTTTTCCTCTCTAACAAGCTAAGATGTCATATTCATGTTCATGTTTTCTTTATGGCTGCCATGCTGTCTGTGTGTTGTGTATGACAATTTAACATCAAGCTGAGAGTTTACTTACAGGTCTAAACTCCACTAGTATGGTCAACCTTTAGTAGCATGAACTTAATAATCTCATGATTATATTATAAAAACATGCAAAAGGAGGAAAAAATTTGAGGCCTTTTGCCTAAACTGTCATTTAATTTAATGCAATAAACTGGAATATATTGTAACACTGAAATCTAATATTTGTAAATAATTTCTAATGTTTTCTACATTTTGATATTTTAAAATGTATTATTGTGACCAACAATAAAAGTCAGATTTTACTGGATTTATAGACAAATATATGCATGTTGTACAGTGTAATCACACCTACAGTAGATTGCTGCTATAGGTCCTGACCTGCAACTGAAGCACCTGCTGGGCACGTTGGGCCTTCTGAGAAGCTGTCTGCATCCTGGTGGCACAGCCCTGCCTCAACTCCTCCAACTCCAACTCAAAGCGCTTCTGCTTCTCCTCATAGACCTGAAATACCAGGCAATGCAACAGTCAGCAGAAGGAGTGAGGTCATAGTACATCCACTAGGATATTATTACACAATCTTTCAGCCAAAATGTGTTTTACTGAAGAGGAAAGAGTAATAGATTGACAGCAGATAGTTGTTGTGGAGACTTGTGTCATGGCGCTATGGGATGGTGAGTGGGAAAGAGCCGTAGTTAGAAGATGCTCCAGCAGAACTTTATAGGTCTGCAGTGTGGCTGCATTTAGTGACCTACAATGACAGTGGTAAGAAAGTTGTTGACAAAAGTCTGGCAGTGTGTAGCTCTATGATTAAAGCAGTGGAGCCACAATATAAAACACTTCAGTAACATGATAATTCCTGCACTGTATGAAAGACATAATTTCAGACAAAGGGACCCAAGTATAGTGTTGAAACTCTCACTGTCTCCTCTCCTGCAGCCAGAACTTCATCTACTTTTAACCTCAGACTGCAAAAAAATTCTCTTTTAAGTTGAAGACATGATTGATTTTCCCAACCATCATATACACCAACCTGAATACAGTGACCACAAAACTTCGAACCAGACCTTGGATTTTGTGAACCACCCCACCCCTAATAACTGCCCACCTGACAAATTGCTGCCTCATTCTCGTCCAGATTATCTCGGAGTTGCTGCAGCTCCAGCTCCCTCTCCCGCAGCTTGTCCTCGAGGTCTCTCACCACTCCTTCATATCCCTCCACCGGGCCAGGGGAACGCCCGCTGGACCCGCTGTCGGACAGGGGTTGTCCTCGCCCACTTGTCGACCCGGAGCTCGTGCTCTTGCTGGAGGAGGAGCGCCCGCTGTCGGAGTTGGAGTGTCCGTGTGCATTGACCGGCGGAGCGGTCTTGGTGGGCTCTAGGTGGCTCGTCGAGGCCTCTCCTGACGGCAGGCTGTAGCCGGTGCTGCTGTACGGCGGCAGGCTGGACAGGGAGTTGCGCCCTGAGTCGGACAGTGAGCAGGATTGGTTGCTGCCTCCGCCGCCGCCGTTGCGACCGCCGCTGTAAGAGCTGCGTTTCTCAGAACAAGAAGGCGACACCTCTCTGTGTGTGGGGCTGAGCAGGTTCAGATTAGTTTGGCTTTCGGACGTGTTGGCACAATGGCGAGGGGAGAGGTATTGCATGGAGGTACGGCTCTTGGGAATGACAGGTTTGAAGGCAGTGGGCCGCAGCACTGTTTTCTCCATGTTCTGTATGAGAAAACACAGAATAGGACAAATAATGAGAAGTAGGAAAGCAAAGGTTTTAAATTTGGATATTTAATAATAGTTCATGTAGTTGACATCACTTCTTCTGGTATATTACAATAGATCATATGAAATGGTAACTTAACTTTTACCCTTCACATTTAAGTCAATTTAATCTTCTGTTGAACATCATGTAATAACATTGAAACGTCCAGAACCTACTAAGTATGTATACCTTGAAGTGAGACAAATAAAGTTCACGTACAATTTTCACAATAACGAACCTTTGAAGCTTAACTGAGCCAAATTCATCTGTAGATGAAGTTTATGTGATATGATCCAAAACCCAGAAAGGTTGTGAATTGGACCTTGACTTTTATGTAGCCATGAGAGGTTTATTGATACAGCCTAACATTATATCATCTCTGGTTGTATTAAATCAATCAGTGAATGAGGTTTCTTTATGGCAGTATTTGATTGATGTCTGAATATTTTATCTAGGCTATAAAGAATGTTTTTGAAGATTCTGAATTACTATAATATAAAATTTTAATCAACAGTAAAAACAAAAAAAATGTATTCAAAGACTCACCTTCTCCAGTTTTCCTGACACAGGAATGAGCTTTGGAGGTGGTCCTCCGATGTTCCCGTTTAACCCTGATCCCTTAGTCTCGTCTGTGTCGCTCCCCGGGCTGACATCGGTTACAAGGTTGTCGTTCCAATCACCTACATAGTCCTCGTTCAGATAGGTGTAGTTCGCGTTCCCGCTCTCCTTGTCCAGCCCCTTGCAGGTGGTTGTGGAGCTGTGCTTCTTTCCTGGAGGGTTGGGACTCTGTAGTAAGGGGTCCTCGGGTGACTCAGAGCCCAGACAGGAGGCGCCCGGCGTGGGCCGTCGGACTCTGGCTCCCAGCTCGGCCCCAGAGCGGTGGTCCTGGTAGGGGCCCGGGCGGGTGGCGACGATGCTGCTGACGGAACCCATAGAATCCAGAGTGGAGGGCGGTGCATTGATGGGGGGAGAGGAGCCAGACTGGCGTCGTCTCCGGGCTCCTGCGCTGAGGCCGGGGTTGTGGGGCTCAGCAGATATGGGCAGAGCCTGAACCAGGGCCATGGTGGCAGCTCAGTGGGGTCGATCGCTCTGAAAAAGAAATAAAAGCACCAGCCTCAACTCTGATGTCTTAACAGCTTTTGTCAAATCTATTATCAATTTTAATTTTTTGTCAACTTTCAAGACTTATAACACCCCTAAAGTAAAGGTCAAGGCTCAGACAAGTCTCAGGAATTCTAATGAGTCTCATCACATGACAGCACGTCTCAAGTCAAATCTCAGTCCTTGAGAACAAGTTGTTCACATCTTATAAAACGGCAAGCTTTAAGTCTCAATCATTGAGACTTGAATATAGGTCTATGGGGTCTCAGGTCAAATCTTCAGAGAGTCAAATTCAAGCCTCGAGCTCAGATCTGCATCTTTTTTTAGGACACTCAAATTGTTTGAATATGTCGGTTGACACGTTTTCTTTCTGCACACAAGGGTGCTTTCAAGGAATTTTTCTAGGTCTAAACCACAAAATGAATAACAGAGGCAAAACAGAGATGACATACATTTGAAACATACAAAATATCCCACACAACCATGGTGGCCCACACAGTGAGAACCAGGACAGGCCATTCATTAAGGCCATTCAAGCAGCACAAACGGGGCTTGAGGCATTCGGCTTGCGAGGCATGAGGCAGCAGAAGAAAAGGGTCCCTTTTCATTTGAGACGTAAAATGGCTTCTAACATGCTGGCATTTTTCCTGACAGCAACAAAGGCTACTGTCTCCACACATCTTATCAGCCTTAGGAAGAACTAAAAGTTCATAACAGTGGATAATACCTCAAAAGGAGAAACACAGAGGGGAGGAGACAGGTTGCACTTGCTGTGATACTGCAGCAGAGGCTGTTTGAATCTCAACACTGCCCTAGAATGCAGAATACACTGCTGAGAAATAAAAAGAATAATGTAGAAGGTATAAGAGCTGACACACTTACTTGTGCACTACCTCGCTCTCACAGGGCTGCTGGTAAATATTGACACTATTGCAGTCACAGTCAGACAGTGAAATTTGCTAGTCCCCTAGATGCTGAATTGTTGAGTGTTGTGCAGAACAATGGCCCACAGGACGCGTGATGATGAGGTCATGGTGCGCTGACAACAACACTAACAGTGGGGCCAGTTGTGATCTAAAAACATCAGCGTGGTGGCTCACAGAATACAAAGAAATCCGACTGACGGGTGCGTCCCGTTCGTCAGCGTCGGACTCGTCTGGCAAGTCTCAAACACATGGTCGAAGAACTTTGACAAAGTATGGCAGGACTGCAGATCTGTGTGCGATGTAGTCAGAAATCCAATTTGTTTCCATTGTGACTGGCGACACAGTGAAAAACGGAAAAGTCCTGCAGGAAAGGACCGTCGATATCGAGAATGTGCAGCCAGGATGGCTAATAAGGTGAAAGAAGAGGGGGCATGCAGGGCAGCAGGCATGCTGGCCAGACACATTTCTACTTGGTCTTGCCAAGTCATTTGCCAACCTGCCAAGTTTACTGAGAACCTACGAGGCTACTACTGCGAATTAGCTGTGATTACTGTAAATTAATTAGCACACTCAAAATCAGGCTGATCCCTTCTTAGATTCATAACAGTGGACTATGACATCTGGTTCAGCAATATGCAATAAAGATGGGTAAATAGTAAATATGCTTTCTGCCATAAAGGCAGTATGGTTTTAACAAGGAAATCTGATTATTCACAATCCTTTACGGGATTTGCCATTGATTCTCTTTCGTTATTCCATTTCTGCAATTTGAAATGAAGTTTAAAGTGTGTGTGCATTTAAAGATTTCTACTGAACAGTTCAACCATTGCAATAGAGTTGAACTATACGGGAAGGCTTGAGTTAATGGCAGCAGGAGCAAATTGTGGTGTTCATGGTCCCAACGGACAGTACTACTTATCTAGAGAGCTAATTAGACCATGACATCATTACACCTTACCATGTTTGAATGGCAGGAAATGAAACTGAATACACCGAAATGTGATGGCAAGCATGGTGTAAAGCAAGAAGAACAAAAACCTACAGCACATTTTTTTAATCTTTGGTTTATGGGTTTTATATAGGCATTCATGGTTCATGGCAAAATTTACATATTAGATCAAAGTTTTACATTGCAGGTGGAACCTTTCTGAGCATCTCAAGTTTCTATCTATCTGCCTTCATCACATCAGTATTTCTGTTCTGGCGGAGCAATTCTCTCCAAATAAGAATAAGCTTTAATCCTTCTGGACTCAGTATGACTAAAACCATGCAGAGACTCTGCTAAGGAAAAAAGAGGACCCTCAAACTGTTTTTAAAGCCCCTAACATGTTCATGTGGTACTGGTTTCCCCTTTGTTGTCATAGTGACGGGGGCCTCAAACTTTAGAAATAGGAGGAGGGAAGGGGGTCAGAGAGGCCAGGACCCCTCCTTAGGATCTTAAAGTTTTCTTTCATTCTATAGCTCTAACAGTCATCAAAAAGCTCTGAATCAGTCTAACAGAAGATAAATGGACTTTAACAACTTGTGACTGGTGAATGGATGCATGTAAACTCTGTGGAGGGTTGAATGGAAATAATATGTCTATAATGTGATGTAGATATACTGTAATGTAAATGCAGCTAATTATCTGATTCATATTTTAATAATGAACTGATGAACCTAGAGGCCTAGAAAATGTCAGAAAACAGTCAAGCCAAGAATGGCATCTTCATATTGCATGATTTGACTAGCCAACATTTACAAAACAGTTCATTTACATTCATTACAATCACATAGTAATCGTAATGAAAATTAAAGCTTCTCATTTAAGAATCTGGAAAACAAAAAGCAGTGACAGTATTATGCTGTCTCAGCTACAGTAGAAACCAAGTCTTATTGTAAGCAGACTGTTTTTGTCTGGGAAACATTCTGAAGTTTTTAATGTCCCTCAGTCAGGCAGCAGACTGACAGACTTAGTGAGTCACTCACTCCTCCAGCATCAGGAATGTGGGGGCACACCAACTAATGAGTCGAGCCTCAATGTGGGCAGAATGAGTTGTGGTCAGCAGGTTGACATTCACCGGTGGACGGCGTGACGCTACAGACGCTGTTTTTCTGATGTCTCATCAGTCACATAACACAGATCGAGAGAGGAGGTTTGGAGCAAAATTTCAACAGCATCAACAAATTGGCTTTTTAGAAGTAGCAACAACATCCAACAGTAGCAGCTGATGGGATTGAGTGTTAAACCAAGGCTTTGTGATTTTATTACCTGACAGCACTGACAGCTTTGTAGAATCACTGGTAAAGATGTAACCGGTGAGAAGCAGCACGAAGAGAAAATGCAAGTGGTGCAATTTTGTATCACGTAGATTACAAGAATTAAGTAACAAGAACAGTTTGGGAGCAGATTCTGGGAAATTGCTATCAGAGCTCAATTTTGCACAATGTCATCTTTCTGTAGATTTAGCACTGTGGTGAAATCGGAGATGCAACACAGATGAGAAATCCATATTCTGAGATCAATACATTTAAAAATTCATACTGAGAATTCTACTAGATCGTCAGCAGTAGCTTGATATAAAATGTGAAACCGAGTCTGCAGTCACCTCACTCAGATGAGTTCACATACTGAAAGCAGTGCATCACACACACCCATACACAAAGTCAAGCTCCACTATAATGGCATTCATTGGCATGCAGGGAAACCTTTCATCTGAATGTGTCTGAGTTTTGGCGATGAGGGGAACAAATTGCAGAAAGAGCATTTTTATGGTTTACAAACGGTACAGTATGCAGTTTACTGGCCCTACCCTGGAAGACTGCAACGTCACACTAACCTGCTTTGATACAAACTGCAAGAGCCAGGACTAAATCCTCTTTTTGTTAATGCCACACCAAATACACTCATTTACTGCCACAGTGCTGAGAGTCTATAAAGAAAAAAATTCCCACACCAGGTAAAGTATTGGGACAAAAAGGAAAGCTCTGTTATACTGAAGAGAAAGAAGCAGCACAGAGAGAAAAGAAGAGTGTCTCAGTTTTCAGCAGGGAGCGTCTACATGAGGGAACAAACAAATGAGTCTGGAGATCCCCCTCCTCCACTCTCCATCTTTGTGCCCAAACTTCTGAATCCCACTCTTCCTGCATCTCCTTATTATGACTCTCTGGAAACTAGAACAGAGAGAGAGAAAGTGTGACAATTGTTTTTAAAGACAAGGCAACCTACCTTTTCTTGGGCAGGCACTTTGCAACCCTGACAGACACCATGAGCACCGTGTCAAATGATGATGCTCCCAGCTAGGACCAACAGTAATATTTTACAATTTTGATTAGGAAAATGTCAGAAAAGAAAGAATTTTCAAATTGGTTGTTTGCCTGATCAAACAAAAGATAATAATATACTCCAAGATCTTTGAAAAGCTGAAAATGTTCACATCTTTTATCTGTTACCTACATGTTTCAAATACATTAATTGATTACACCATAAAGTGACATTGGGTGACTGGAAGGGGAAACTCAAAAACTTAAACCGGCATTTCTCACGAAGGCCAAAAGGTCTGAATGACACATTAATATCATTGCTAATGATTATAGTGTACTGAAAGAGAGTGTAGGCCTCCTTTCACTCTCCACATATGTATATTTCTGTATCTCACATATGCAATTTCTGCTATGTTTTTCCCACATGCACATGCAACATACCTGCTTTATAACCCATTATAAAGCACATAATTCCTTCACAGTGACTGTATTGTGATTTTATATTGAAGCAAACACTAACCATCACCGGCACATTGACCGCCAGAGTAATAAATTCAATTTCCCTTTCCTCCAATGATGTTTCCCTCCGAGTTTCTTACCCCAGCTTGTTTCCTGCATATCTGTCGTGGTGCTGAGCGGCTCCTCCTTATTATCCAGCCTCAGCTCCCCCGTGTCTCAGGTTTAGTCAGATCACTGCGCTCCTGTTCTCCTGGACGTTTGGCTCCATTTCTGACCGAGCCTCCCGAGAAAAACTTCTCTAACCAACCAAAAAAAGAAACGGCTCATTCTCAAGCCGGGAGCCACCAACGTGAATGGGAGTGCAGTCCCCTCCCCTTCCCTCTCCTCTCTCTTGTGCCCCCACCTCCTCCTCTTCTCAGCCCAACCTCTCTGACAGATACACCTCCTCTCTCTCCCTGCTCCACTCCTCCTCTACCGTTTCCTTTGAACAAAGAAAGTGCACTCTGCAAACTCCACTATTGCTTTTGTGAAGCAGTAAAAAGAAAATGAGTAGAAAGAAACAGAAAGCTAGGGAAAGGCGAGCCATTTGTTAAACCATTCTGCTTACCCTGCATATTTCAAGCATAAACGAATGGAGAGTAAAAAGATAGTTGACCTGCATAAGGCTATTATCTCATTTTAAATGGGTCAATTTTAATTTTCCACAGTGCTTTTTCACTTTCTCTCTTCATCTGTCAACACTGTGTCTTCATCTATGTCCAGGGTATCCGATCCTGGTCCTGATGGTGCAGTGTGGGTGCAGGACCCTAGTGGTTGATTAGTACAATTAGGTGAGTAACAACAAAAGTTGCACCCACACCAGCTCTCCAGGACCAGGATTAAACATCCCTGATCTAAGAGTTTATAAGATAAAATCTAAATTTGATGTGAGTGAAGAGTTAAAGAGCTGGGGGGTATGAGGATATAATTAATAGCAATCTCCTTATTCCTAGCAGAGTACAGAGCAGGGGTCACCAACCCTAGGTCCTGAAGGGCTACTGTGGGTACAGGTTTTTGTTCCAACCAAGCAGTAATACACCTGATTCCACTAATCAACCACTAGAGCCTTTGCCAAGGATCTTCATTAGTAGAATCAGGTGTGTTACCGTCTGGTTGGAACAAAAACAGGCCCCCACAGTAGCCCTCCAGGACCAGGGTTGGTGACCCCTGGGATAGAGGTTAAACTGGTGGGAGCTGTAGTGACGTAAAGACTATGCCAGCATATGAAAACACCATCTTTATGAATCATCATCAAACAAGCAGTCCTGCTACTCATCTGTCCATGTGATATACAAAACAAATAAAAAAAAACACACACACACACAAGATCAGAACTGGTAGTACTCAAAGCAAAGACAACGGGAGCTTAACAAGCTGCTTATATATAACCTGACAGCAGAAGATAAGCAACTTGTGTTTTTGTTTACAGTGCAGCCAAACATACCCCGGGCCAAGATGATTCACCAGGTCACGTTGTTTTAAGAGAGAAGGCCCTTTAATGCCACACTGTACACAGGAATCCATGAAAAACAGTGGAAAAATACAGTAAAGTGACAATAGTCTGGACAAGGGAGCCATGACATGCAGAAGAGTTAGATCATTTAATATGCTTTTCACCCCTGTTTGAGTTGTCCTGAACAAAATGCTTCGTTATCAATTGTCTTCTGTTTTATGTGTCTTTTTTATTATTTTTTTTCAGGTAAGAACATTTCGAATGGTTGTCCAATGCTCAAATAGAGTTTTAATTTCAGAAACAAAATAAATGCATGAATATGATATAATCAAATTTATTTTATGTTTCATTAGTACTACTTAATTATTGGATTATTATATTTGTGAATATTTTAATTATTAAGTAATAATACATTGATCCTAATTAAGACAATGGAATCTCTAGAAGGTATTAATATGAAAGTATTTATACAGCAGATCTCTGACATGAGTATACAAAGTGTTCCCTCAGCAACTGAAGTGACTGAAAATGACAATATTTTTTATATTTGACTTACTACATCCTTCTACAAAGCAGTTACAGCACGCCCAATGTTGCTTTGTCTTCAATTTTCCTCTAAGGCCTACTGGCAATATGGAAAATCGCATGCCTACATATCTTTTTTTTAACTTTTTTTTAAGGTGAGAAAAAATAATGAAGTTATCAAGTTTTTTTAACAAGTTTGTGAATTTCACGACTGCTACTCCTTACAGCCTTTTGGTATGGTATGTGCCAGAATATTGAGGAAAATGCACAGCACATGCCCTTATTTTGTGTTTAAATGACACATAACAAAAACCCACATCCCTCCAATTCATTATCAGGTGGGATTCATCATACAGCACTTGGTTAAGAGCAGATTTGGATGATTAAGAACCTTTTGTGCACCTGAAGTTGACTTATATTTTCTTCAAACCAGAAAATTGTGCCCACTTGGGACAATGCAACAAGTTGCAAATGATTTATGGTGAATTTCTTTTCAAACACCTGCATTATGATTGACTGTATAAAATCATTTGATTCATTTTTAATATAGAAAATGCGATTAGTCACAAGGACATCAAACTGATAGTGAAATGCATCTGTATGCTAATTCTTCTGAAATATATAAGCAAAATTCATAGTCATATTTGAGTTCGTGGCCTGGTTAAACCTTGAATCTTTTTGTCCTTCAACCTCAAAAACAGTCTTTAACATCCAGGGTCAGTCAGCATCCAGAGGAGCAGATTCCCCTGACAGCAAGCAGCACTCAGCCTTTGCCTGGACCTGTAATCCACCATCTGGCCAAAATAAATGAAAAAAAAAAAACACAACAGAAAGAGATGGTGCAGTCGGAGCTCAGCTGCTCAGCTCCCAGATGAAGAGGGGTAAAGTAGGGTACGAGAAGTAGGCTATGCCCTGCCACCGCCTTACACACACACACACAAACACACATCTGTCCCTCTCCCTTCCTCTGTTCGCCTCCTTCTCGCCCCGCTCCTGGAACTGGGTCACACTGGTAGGCACCAAGTTTGTCCTTCAGGCAACGAGATGCTGGGCTGGGGAGGGAGTCAAGTTCATTCCTGGTCAGGCCTCAGTGGGAGGTCTTTGGAGCACAAGTACCATCTCTCTGCAGCCGAAGCAACAGAAACCACTGAGTCCAGGATTGAACGACAAACACCATCAATCAGTCGCTCCGAGGCCACCAGTGCTGGGATAAAGAGGCAGACTGCAAATCACCTCTGTGAACGCCACCATTAACACTACCTCTTTATAGGCATGGGGGGAGTCAGCCCAACATGACTCAGCCCCTTTTGAAGGACTTGATTTACAGGCTGAAGCAGCAAAGTAAAATGACAACTCCGTAGCTTCTTTCTCTCTTTGCAGGACTGAACCATGAGGGCAATCACAGTAAAATGCCAGTTAAATCAGATCATTGCAGTAATGTTGGGCACATCTGTCTGGTGGTTTTTGGTTTATCCTCCTAAAAATCATATGAAGTTTATTATCCTTCGGAGATACACAAAACATTTAGGAGTGCCGCCTGTGGGCCAGTTTCTGGTCAACACTGAAAGTGGCTCCTTAGAGACCACAATCCTAGTTTATCCATGTCTATAGCGGGCACGCAGCAGGTGGCCATCCATCATGAAGCAAGCAGCCATCTCTCTGTGGTCCGGCAGCCTGGTTACTTATATATTTTCATAACAACGGCCGATGTCTGGGACAAGCAACCGACAGAAAGCTAGGCCATCCATCAGTGTCTACATGGGGACATCACTCCCACTGGACACTGCAGCTAAAACTGGCCTCGACCAGCCGGCGCATTGGACAGACCACTTCCAAAATAATCCACCATGGCACAAAGCAATCCAACACCTCCAGAATAAAACTAATGTGAAGGTTTAGCTCTTGGCAGGGGGCGGGTCATTAGTTTAAAGACTCAAATAAAAAGTAGGGAGGGAAAGAGACTTTTGTAGATTGAAAAAACTACTCCTAGTAAGTCCAGTCATAAATCCACAGGAATGAGCTGGCTGTATTGAATTGGCAGGGACCTGACTTTAGCCACACTCTGATTTACTGTATAATGTGCCAAAGAGATTAGGGTTACGCCTCTGGCTCTGGAATTACAGCAAAACCCTATCCATGATTAAGATCTGTTGCTAACTCCCACGCAGCAAGAATGTGTTAACATCCACACACTGAGGGACGAACACACTATATGTGCGGTATGCTGCAGCCAATTCTTAACGTCAATAAAGTCACAACCAGAAACGTCTCTTCAGAAGAAAAAGAAGAAAAAAAAACGCTTGGTTTCAGATGTTACGCAGCTCAAAGAGGCAACTCTGTGAGAGAAGATTCCTGCAGTAATCTGGGAACGTTTGCATGAAATCAAACTTCAAGGTCTGTCCAGAAAGGTCTGTTTCACATATCAGGCAACCGCAATAATTCAGAGTTCTCATTTGTTCACATTCAAGCCACAAGGCCTTGCTTACCTGTCACTGATGCCCTGTCTTCAGCTTCTGGAGGCCTTAGAAAAGCATGAGGTGTGGGACAGATGAGCATCCCAGGAACGCGCACCAATGAGCAGATGTTCTCTCTCTATCTCAGGTCTCCGGTACTAAGGGATTAAAAAACACAAAAAATGCATGTTGCTGAATCAGCAGAAGAGAAGCACTGAAACTACTACTGCTGTAGAGAGTTAGAAAACCTGAACTGTGACAAGTGTGTTTATAGAAGTCAGTGAGAAAGAGGAAAATCTGAGTCATGCAGGCAAAAAGCCTTCACACCGAGTAAAGTTTGAGACGGAGGGGATTTTCCATGTCGACGGTGAAGGCCGAACACACAAAGCTAGCACCCAGTTCATAAATCTACTATATCCTGTGTAAAGTTAAAACATAACTGTTTGTTTATTCATATGTTTAGAATCGCCACAAGGGTTTACAGGTTTTTCCAATGAGATTTTGTTATTTTCTAAGGATCATTAGGTTTGACATGAAGACAAAACCTGTTTCTAATCAAGAAAAAACAAACAAGAAATAAAATTTTAAAAGAAACATTTGTATGAAACATATTTTGAATTACGTTTTGCCATCATCTAAACGGAAAAAAACATGAGAAGAAACAAAGAGAACAACATGAGAACATGAGAACAAATTAGCAGCAAAAGTTACTTTAAAAAAATGGCAGGGGTGTTCAGTTTAATTGTTGCTGCAGTATACCCTTTAACAATTATTACTTAAACAGGTATTTAGGGCAAAAAATACCATAAAAACAATAACAGAAGTCAAAAGTGTAATAAAATTAGAGGAAAAACATAAGCAGGTTGTGCTTGTACTAGATCATGAGTTTAAATTAAAGTCTGAACCTTGCTGTTGGGCTGCGGGGGAACCAGATTCTGGGAGTGTGTAAAGTAGCCAACCTGTTAATAAGCATCCTGTTTTAACAGCAGGATAAGGGATGTCTGCTAAAACCAACAATACGTTCCAACCGTTACAACTTACAGTTTGCAGAGCCGATTACGCTACAGGGTTCCCACATGTTATGCAGCCCACCCCAAACAGCTTCTTCAATGCTGTGGTGTCATTGTGCCAAGCCACAAAGTGTTTTATATGGTTTGACTGTAAAATAGGGGTGCAGAAAGGATAAGATAAAAGCTCTACCTAGTAACACATTAGTAGTTTTAAAAGGTAGACCGTTGCCCACAGTTCATTAACAGGTGTTTACTTAAAAGGGCTGTTCCCCTCATCTACCCATTTATGGGGATAATCCTCATTAAAAGGATGAGCAAACAGCAGAGGGAGAGTGCTACAAAAAGAAGCATATGCTCTAAATAAACAAGAATAAAAAGAAGAAGGCGACATTGTGATTAGCATTTCATTCTATCATTTATCTGCTGAACAGGCACCTTTAAAGACAGCCCTCAATACCCGTGAATCAATTAGCAATCAATGACATGAACAAGGAAAAAAAATGATGGAACCTATAAACCATTTCATGACTGTCCATAAGAGACCATGCATGTGAAAAGTAACACAAGCAGTTTATAGACAGAATATAAAGGACAATTTTTATTGACTGGTGAGGTAGGTGGGATAACGGTTGTTTTTAAACATGTTAACTTTGTATTACATCTTTATGTGCTTTAAATGAAGTTATTACAATGCATTAGTGCAAAAAAGCATTTTATCTTAATAAAGATCTAGAGTCTAGAATATAGCTGTTCAGTCACCTTTTCACATTCTGTCCAGATCCCACTGGACATGGTGTAAACTGAATCGACACAGCTGTTCCGTGATGGTAATTTATAAGATTCTCTCTCATATCACTGTAAAGCCTCCAACATAAAAGAAAATCTACTAATGGCTACTAATGGCTCGTGGCAGCTGAGAGCTGATTTATGGTAAAAACTTGTCTGTGTTTTGAAATCTTTGTAAACTGAAACATCTTTGGGAAAAAAATATGGCACCCTTTGGACCTTTGGTAAATAGCATTTGTTTTCTTGTATTTCCATCTAATAGAATTGTGTAGTCAATTCATTCAAAAAGTCAATGATTATAGACTAAAGTCAAAGATACAGACACTTCCTGTTACATTAGATAGGAAGTGGTGCAGGAAATATATTTAAATAACTATTAGGGAGGGCAATTTAACAGAGGAGAAGTAATGAGGATAAATGAGGTTCTGCATTTGCCAGGCTTTCAGGCACACACTTACAAAAACACACACATGCAAACACACACCCACACTATTAAGGAATAGGGCGGCGCCTCATGTCTTCCATATCCAAACACTACCACCCTGCAGCAGTTAACATTTATTATTCTAGTCTTGAGTGACAAAAGCCCCAGGCGAGTTAATAAACCTGATGAGAGATAGTGGGACCAACAAACCCTGAACAAAGGCCATTTAAAAAAAATAGGGAAGTAGTGTAGCATAAAGGGACATCATAAAAAACACTAGTGTACTTTGGAACAACTAAAAACATGTCTTTTATTTTCCTGATGGCCACTTGTGGACAAGAACATAATAATGCATAAATGCAGGGAATTGCTGGAATTCTACAGCTGTTTGTTTAAAAAGGATTAAAAAAAAATGGACAGATGATCTGAATCCAGTCTGCTGGGAAAATTGGCACGTAGGCCGTGTTTGGACAGCGAATAGATGGCCCACATGGAAAGCATCACATTCTATCTTAAACAGACCAAAAAACTTTGTGCTTTCTCAGGCATCTTCATGTAGAATCAGCCAGTCCAAACCTCAAACATTCTCCTATATCTAAAAAAAAATGTACAGAGAGGGGGAAAAAAAACCTTGATTTATACTGTGCAGTGAGGAATTTGGGGATAAAAAACCAACAGGAACAACAGAGTTTATAGCAAACATAAAGCCCTGGCGCTGCAAGTGAAGTGGTAATAAATGGATAAATGTAATGTTCAAAACTGAGATGTCACCCATTTAAAAATGCTGTGGATGTAGATGACCTCACTCTGGTAAATCTTGCACACTTCAACATTGAGAATGTTGTTAATGTTGATTAATCAAAACACTCATGTGACTAGAACAAAGTTTACTCAGCTGCACTAGTTGAAATCATCAAAATGTTTGGAGTAATTCATGCATAATTAATTATGCATTAATTACATGAAATGCATACATTTCACATGTTTGGATACACAGTTTTATATTTGAGACTAAAATCCAATAGTTTTATATTAAGACATTATTATTATTTTATATAGAATTATAAAATAATCATATCAATATATCATTCAACTAAAAGTCAATAAACAAAAATATTTACAAATTGTGTAATCCTGAGTGTATGAGTTAAGACATTCCTTCAATACTGTGGAAATATGATTTAGTGTGAAGGCCATGATAAGCAATAAAAACTCTGGATAAAGCTAGCAAGCAGTTCCTGGGTGAAATTCCCCTTTGTCAAATTAAAAAATGTACAGTAGTTTGAGTCAGTTTCATTCTGTAGATGTGCAATGAAGTGGTTATTAGTTTAGATTAGTAGATTAGTATTAATCTTGTAGAGCTGCAACCATCTTGGTTAGATAAGTAGGTTTTTTAAGCAAGAAAGTGCCCCCAAAATGTGATAGTTTATTAAGGATTTAATGTTTTCCCTCTATTAACAATCATGAAAGTAAACTGAATATCTGAGTTTTAAATAGTTTTGTTACCTTGGGCTGTTTGAAATAATAAAGGACATTTTTCAACATTGTGAAAAACACACAACAAAAGCTTAATCAGTAATTACATATTTGCCATCATGAATGGGTTTAAGATATAATAAAAGCACTGCATGAATTATTCTTGTGAGAAAATAGGTCTGAGTGAGATGAATATGATCTAGAGTATAATTATGTTTTTTAAATTCTTTTTTTGTGTTTGTTGCATAGAAAGGTCCAATTACTGATATTTATGTGCCAAGTAACAGTAAAAGATAAAAATAACTAAATGAATACAAAGAACAGAAAGAAAGTCTTGAAGCCAGCCTTGATGTTATTATGTTAATATGGATGGATGGTCCATGCATTGCTTTGAGCTCTCAACCATCTCTCCATGCTAATTACGTCAGATCCACTTCCTCTCTGCCTGCGCAGGTCCTTATGCAACAGCGTGACGCAGCAGCTGCCCACCGAGCATCCCACCACACACACAGCTTCTGATCCACACCCGCGTTCCTCCCTGCAACTTCTTTACCTAGTCAGCCTGCCTCCTATCATACAATCAGCTACTTGTCAAGTCCTTTGTGCACACTATATTGCTCACTTGTGTCTCAGACGTACAAGATATCACTATGTGTGGGTTTAACGGAGTGCGGCCTCCAAGCAGGAGAATATTCAGGCCAGAAATCACACGGTGAGAAGTGAGAGCGAAGAGAAGTGTATTTAAAAATATCCGACGTCAAGGAAGGGTCAACCAACCTCAGGGAGGGGTCGTCCCACTTACATAAGACCAACTACATACCTCTGAGGTGCAAGATAACTAGAGAAGAAAGTGGAAAAAGGATGGAAACAGAATGGTTAAAGCAATTTTTCAGGACAAAAAAAAACAGGAACACTGAGGACCTGTCATAAAAGACTGATATCACAGCTCTAAACACATGACAGACGAATGAAATACATTTAAATTGAAATGAAACAGCCAAGTTTGGTGTTTGATCGTTTATGAAGAAAACTATTATGACCTCATTAGTAGAGAGTGAAAGCAAGGTTGAAAATATAGACTGGGTAGAGATTTACACTGAATAAAGAATAATTCCAGTTCATAACAATTCATCCTTTCTATCAGTTACAATTATTTTGTGTTAATCAAGTAATATCTGAGATATGGGAACACATAGGACGTATTTGCTTCAGAGACAAGGATGTGTTCTGGGACAACTCCATCTGTAACAGCTTGAACGGTTTGATTTTCTATTTCAGTGTTTTCTCGTGTTCCACACCAGCCTGTGAGAATGGCTGTGGGCTCCACTACAGCAAGAGGGTGCAAGACGGACTGCAAGCCAGTTGTTGCAGCTATGGAGTACGTAAGTGGAGAAAATGAGTGGTGCTGGGAGAGGAGTAAAGAGTGTGGGATCAACAAGGGAATAAGAGACATGAAAAAAGGGGAGAGCAAATTCGGCCTGTGATGTACATTAGCACGTATGGGCCTCCCTGCAGCAGCTGTGAATGTCATAATTGCACTAACTACCAGCGCCAATCACCGCTGCACATGGGAACAGGGCAGGTTGTCTTTTTTAGAGCATGCAATTATCCACAAGCGACAACGGATGCAGCACACTGCATGTACTTGCTGTGTGAAAAAAAAACAAAAAAAACAACTGTCTTTTAAATGTAAGCAATCACAAAATAATATCAGACTCTGGCACAGGGCCACACATAACAAAACTGTGCCCGTGTCCTTCAACTAACCCAGAGTTGTAAGACTATGTAATCCAACCAGCTACGATTTGTTTCTCCTTCAATCATTCAGATAAATATTTTATCATTCTGAAATAAATAAAGCACACAGCAAGGCAGACTAGCTAATTTGACAACTTCAGTCGACACCTACAAAGTTAACCCCTGGTGAAAAGTGTCCCTGCCCTCCTTTCAAGGACCCTTTCCTCCCTACTCACTAAGTTATGACAATGACATGACATTGACTTCACCATGAAGGCAGAGAAGTCCATCCACTCTGGCATCTTATCAGGGCTGTTTAGCAAACTGTAAATCTAAACCCTGCTGCAGCATTGCCCTGAAGCCCACTCTGTATTGGCTGCAGGAAAAACATGCAGCAATACAAGACATTTCTGATAGGAAATATGGGTTAACATTTGGATGAGATTTCAAATATGAATATGGTTATAATGTTGGGAGCATTGATTGGGTAAAAAACTGCAAAAGAGGTTTCTATCTCTATTATTACAGCATGTTGGAAAGGGGAGATTTCTTCCAGGCTATAAGGCAGCCATCAGTATTCAAGGGACGAACACTACTGTTTAAAAAACAGCACTGGTAGCATCTTATCATATTAAGATATAAAACAACCCTGAATGTTCTACAGGCAGTGAGTATATTCATTCATCTTTGTACCTTCACCACAGCTCCATGGACAGGGCAACAAGATAATACTCCCCATTCCTCTACATCTTCATGGTTGTGTATCAACTCCTTTTTTTTTCTAAACCAATATACTTCATTATTAAAAAAAGTTTCCACAATGTAACACAAGAACATAGTTGTAGTTGCATTAGTTTGTTGCATTTGAGAAATTCCAGCATTAAAAGGTGTGACAGTCACACAGGAAATTGGAAGCTAAATTTGATATTCAGTACGAGTACGTTTACATGCAGAGTTTAAACAAGCAATGCTCAAAATTAGATTTTTGATCTAGTCAGACTTCTCTTCTTCCCAGTTTATATACAAGTGGGAAAATCCAACAACTGATGGGGCCTTCCCTTCATGCGGAATCACAGCCAGCTTCAGTCTGACTAAGGTGTATACATGCCAGAGAAAATCAAATCTCAGAAGTCCAAGTGCTATTCATACATTTTAAAAATCTGACCTTAGTAAGATTAACACAATTATTCAATTTTTTTGTTTTTTGAGTTTTATGTAAACATAGCTGAGTAACATGGATGAGTCTTTGAAAGTTGCTTTGGACTTTTATATGAATGGCAAAACAGCTGTTATGGAGAGAAAAATGACTGAAATTGATTTCCAGGCTGTATAAACATCATATAAGGCCGAATAAAATGTTCAATATCATTTTGTAGGGTAATGTTTGTAGTACCCACAAAATGCCTTTAAGAAAGAACTGCATTCCCTGTTAAGGAAAGTAATAAGAAATAGTTCCCTTACTCATGTGACATTTGTCTATAATGGATGTGACATGTCTGAAAATACAGCATTGTTAGAGGGTTACTTTACAGTAGTGCTACTCAATTATTTTCTGTCGTGCCTGTGTCCTCTCCTACAACTTTTTGATGCCAGTTGAGACTGTTGAAAGTGAACATAAGAATCTTGGGGAAAAAAGTCTCAGCAATCTGTCCCTCTGTATTAACATACATCTAGCAAGGCCATACACAGATGTTAACCATAAGTATTTTTTATTTAATCCATCGGTGTAAATGTGCTGTATTTTCCACAAACATAGCAAACATTGCTTCCACGGCCTTTGTGAATATATTTGATGTCATATGCTTCACAAAGCCACAGAGTTTTTTGAGAAGCTTCCAGGCAGATAAGTAGATAGTGCGTTAAGTTTCTAGTTCAAAACAGAGAATATCGTTAAAATAGGGCTTAACACCAAAAAGCATTCACTTACACATTAAGATCACAGGGGATTTAACAAATATGATCTACCTGAATGCTCTGTGAGATAAAACAGAAAGAGGACAGCAAGAGAAACTTTTTTGTCAAAAGTGTTTTGTAATAACCCAAGACCAGGGACAGACATTAGTAAGTTAAAATGTTTTTAAAATATGGATGGTGGTTGTTTTTGTATCATGGCCCATTTCCATTGAAATGGGCCCATTAGTCACTAGAAGGAGGTGGAAAAAAAATAGTGCAGTTTGGGAGGTATGTGTGTGTAGTTGTATGAGTATGTGTGTGTGGGAGATGCATTTGTCACTAAAACCTCTCAATAATATTGATCATCTATGTTCTTGGAAATATTCTGCAATCAAATAATCACAGTCGCAGACATTACCTGCTCCAGATGACAGAGTTCAGATCAGATATAAGACTCTGGGTCTCTAAGACCTTGGCCCCTGACTCTCAGTGCCCTAAAACAGCTGTGCCCTCCAGCTGTGCACATGCCTCAGAGCCGGCTATGAAACTAAGAATATCAAACCAATCACGGGGAGGAGAGGAGCTTAGAGTCCTGTGTGTGAAAGGGAGGGTGAAGAATGGAAAAGAAAACCTTGATTAGAGCAGAACAATATTTAAATATGACATCATGATATGAAACTAGATAGATGTTTGTGTTCTTAGTGATCATAATACTGTATCATTAGATGCAACAAGCAGGTTCATGATTAGTTGGCATCTCATGCTCTATTTCCACAAACACACGAACACACACACACACACACACACACACACACACACACAATGAGTGTATACAAAAAGGACAGAGCTATAGCTACTGATAGACTCAGGGAATCTAAATATTACTGTGTTCATTTACAAGAAAACCCAACAGGGGCCCTTATTGTTTGGTGCTGTGGTCTGAAAGGGTAGATTGCTGTTATATGATTTCAAATCATTTCTGAGAGGAAAGAGATGCACAGAAAGCACAGAATATTGATAAAGACCATTTCATGTATTCCTAGCTTATAATGATATTTAAACATAAAACATGCTGCAGCATGGCAATCCATTTTAACTTTTTGAAGTCAGCCCGGATATGTGTTGCAGATATTTGTAATTCACTTTTGCCTAGTCACAAAAAACATTCGAGATAGCCACAACTACCACCTTTTATTGTGACTAGTCATAATTCCAGTTCAGGATATCTGAAATTCACCACAAGTATAAATATCTATGTGTCCATTTTCAGAATGTTTAATTTAAAGTTTCACCTGGGTGACATGATGTTGTAGATATTTCTATCTGGAATTATAACTAGTCAACACAATGTAGAAATTCTCAACAAGGAATTATGACTAGTTAAAATGTATTTGTTTACATCTATTATCAGATCATAGTCATCTATACAGAATTTTGATCAGAGATATCTGTAACAATTGTTCCACCTAGTCAGAATGTAATCATATACAAAATCCCAATATCTCTGGAAAAATTAAGTTGCTGAAACGCCCAACTTTTGGCGGAAGCAAATGTTGTTGCTGATAACTTTAACTATGTCTTAAGATGTGATGATTTGAATGACATTTCAGTGACATCATTGTGGATACCTGTATTTCCATCGTGCCCTGTCAAAACAAGATTACAGATATAGTTTTTCTATATGCTGTTTTGACTAGCCAGAATTACATTACAGATATCTTAAATAAAATCTGCAACTATTCAAAATGTAATTACGACTCATCAGAAAGATGTTGATATTGACAATGTTGTTCCGGATAGTGAACTTTTGCCTTTAAATGTTGAAATGGCTTGCCATGCTGCAGATTATACACGACAGGCTCAATTGGATAAACAGAAAAAAAGAGAAACTTTTATGCAACATGTGACAAAGGGGCATCAGTCAGCGTTCTGTGTTGACAAGGTAAAAGGAACAAGAATCCAAGAACCCATGTTATTTACGGACGTTTGACCCAGCAGATCAGGGTCAAAGACTTTTTCCAATAACAGATGGCTATCCTACCTATTCATGACTAATGTTAACAGGACTTGTTTTCTGTGACTGAAAACATATTTAGACCTGATTTAAATCAATGTGAGGAAGATCTACCTGGTCCACAGAGGTTAAAAGAAACATTAGAGAGTAGATTAAAATGTATTTTGCTCTAAAGCAAAGAAAGGAGGGCTGACCTTGCTTTGTTTTGTCAACACACTGCATGTGTTGTGGATCCACCGTATTGCCTGAGTCGTACACAGCGTTATGATACTATAGCTGATCTTTAACAGCCAGCAGGCTGCCAACTCCCCATGAAAACCCACATGCACCTCACTTGCCACACAGCAAACGCCACAAAAACAACCTTCTGTTAGGATAATCACTTTTTAAGACATGTAAGACTCAAGATTATTCTTTTGTCATATCAGACACAAGCCTGCACCTCGCTTACACTGTTCATTGTTGGAAAAGCCACACCAAGTCACAGGATCATTATTCCAGGCCGCTTTAAATACTGTGGTCTGGGGAACTGTACATCATTACTACAGCACACAATCAGCAACACAATGGGACACAACATAAACAAACATGTGAAACACTAAATCATCATTTCATGCGACATGACGGCCCTCAGGAAAACTAAAAATACAACAAGAGTCCGCATGTTCCCTGTCAGCAACACACCACCCACTATTCTCCCATTGTTGTCTTGTCTTCTAGAGTTTCTCTCTTTATTTGTTCTTCAACGAGACGGTTTGCGCAGCCTCATGCAAAGAATGAAGGGAATTGACCTTCTGTTTAAACGGCCCAAGGGCAATATTCACAGCAACATGACAGGCAGGTAGTATCACTGACAGGAAACACATAATCTGTATTATGAAATTTGAGCCTTTTAGACTGATTAAACCTCCCACAACTATGGACATCTGATTTCAAGTCAATCAGAAACCAACATGCCTAGATCCTATACATATATAATTGAAGAGTATGTACAAGTAAATGTACACATGTGTGTGTACTTTCCAGTCAACAGTACTTTCTCCCATACTGCTTACAGGAAGTTCAACCGGCAACACTGAATCTTTAAGGCTGTCAATATCTTTTAGACCTGCTCTTCAAAAAGTGTCCTTTACTTTAACAGCAGTCATTATTAGCTTATGAAAAGGAGACATATTGCTACTTCAGAGAATCTTTTGTGAATAATGGCTTTAATGCCTGAGGTCAGAAGACTATGTACATATTTGCCACCATGAATCAGATGCCAAATATTTTGTACAGCAGGGAGTGGTCCAAAGGTAAATCATCTCACGACTGCTGAGCCAAAGTAAATAAGCTCAAAAATCCAAAGCAAATGCAGAACACAGCAGGTTGCTGATAAGAAAACAGTGAGAATATAATAGTGCTGCAACTAAATATTTTTTCTATTATCTAATATTCTGTCGGTTTGAAAGTGTTTGCTTACAGAATATCAGTATTAGTGAAAAAATACACTTTCTTAAATGTCTTCTGTTGTCCTGAGCAACACTCAGAAAATAATCTGCAAATATTTTAATGATTGCTTAATCATTTCATTCTTTTTCGTTCCAGCTTCCCAAACACAAATTTGTATAGTTTCTTTAGTCTTTTATGGTTGTAAACTGAATATCTTTGGGTTGTGGACTGTTGGTCAGGCCAGAACAAGACATTTTAGGATGCATCTTGGTGATTGACATTTTTGATCAGGTTACAAAATAAATTACAACAATAAAATGTTAATTTTCTGTTGATCTACTATTCGAAGCAGCTCTAGAATATATTATTTTGTTTTCATTGTTCCTGTCATGTAACCACAAAGAGATTTACTTGAGAAACCATCAATGCAAACAAACTGTGGCCTCACACGGTCAAAGGCACCATTCATCAATCCCTGTTGAATTTTCAAATGTAGTAACCTAGGAATATGAATGTAACCCAGCGCATTTGACCTTTCCAATGTGATTTGGCTGAAGACATTTGAATATAACATTTTCAGAGACGGGAATGTGTTTGTCATGTTCAATCCAAACACTTGGCCTTTTGTTTACAGATTAGGCAGCTACATACAAAAATAGATAGGGTTTCTCATAACCTCATTACTTAAATGAGCACTCCTGGGAACTTCTGGTGTATGAACACAGCAGAGCTGTTTTACATATACAGTATTCACTCATAAATCCCACTAGAAATCCACAGGGCAATGCAATAATACTGAGAAAATGTCTCTCTGCTGAGCCAAAAGTGTCTGTAGATGGCATCGGCTGGGGGAATGCCAGTCATTTTAAGAATTCACATATGTTATTGCTATGCCACAGGGCTGGTTAGTGAACGTGAACTGCTCTCTCTCAAGCTGGAAAATAGACCATGGAATGCTTCATGTTGTCACTGGGTTGTAAAATCTGCCGCTGTCCCCACAGACAGTAAATGGGAAGATTATGGTGAGCTCGTGCACCCAAAAGACATTTTAAATCCTGGTTTGTGCCTGCAAACAGAGCTAGAACATAAACAGTTTGGTCTACGAAATGTCACCAAATGGTGAAAAATGTTGATTAGGGTTTCCCAAAGTGACGTCCTTAAATGTCTTGTTTTGTTCTGACGAACAGTCCATAACCCAAAGATACTCAATTTACTATCACAGAAAGCGTGCAAAGAAATGAAAACATATTCACATAGTATATTCACAAGTGGAAAGAAGAGAATAATATCTTTTCTTTAAAAAATGTTTTTCATTTACTTAAAAATCAATTATCAACATAATTGGTGATTCATTTCCTAATCAAATAATCATTACAGGTTTATTATTCATTTGAGAGGTTGAATTTGTAATTTTTGATAAAAAAAAAAAAAAAAAAATTAATCAGTAAAGGAGTGCTTGATCATAAGTATACAGACAGACATAGATGTCAATTCCCAAATATTGTCTAATTTATGGGAGTTTAAGGATTTTTTTTAATAACAGCTTCAGGAAAACAATCCAAACCGACCACAACTGAGCAAATTGTCCAAGACAGGTTGTTAACAGAAGAGTGAAGTGTCACAGCTCTTTCATGAACCCCTCCCTACAACATGCATATAAAACGTGACTTATCTTAGTTTATTTAAAGAAAATAAATCACTGAAAAAGATAAAACAGCAGCAGGATTTGTTTTGAGGAGGAAAGGCATGCTGAAGGTCCACGATAAGGAAATTGCTGCTTCAGAAGGTGGACTGAAGTTGTGGTCTGAGCAGGAAATGAGTCTGGATGTGCTGTAGGAGACATTGTTATGTCTAAACCCACTCGACCTGTCAGGTCTGATGCACAGGGATGAGAAAGGCGAACTGGGGCTTTTAAACACTGGACCAGGTCTGACACAAGAATACGCCTCCGGGTGCTATTTTACTTGTATAACACACAGCCCGGGGCACTATTTAGCCAAAGAGAAGGACTTTACTTCCTGCGTGAAAGTAAACTGGTTACGCGACGTTCCGTTAGGAGCAGGAACGCACGCGACCAGCCAGAATAACGTTAATTATTTCAACCTTCACACCTGTGCGGAGCGACGAAAATTACGTCCGAGTTACGTATAAGACAGCGGGACACGTGCGCTTCTATATTTACGTCGATAAAAAAAATTAAATATCTTCCTCACATTTGTGGTTAAGTTAGTTAAACAAGATTAATAAGCAGTAGTAACCTACCATGTACGCTGAGCGGACGGTCTGCTCCGCTTCTGTAAAGTCTGGCGAGAATATCTGGATGCGGCGGTCTCTTTGTCCCGTTAAAAAAAATCCTCTTATCCACAAAAATTCTCACTTTTGGAGAGTGTCTGTGCTGAAAACACTACATAATAAATATATATAATTTTTTCTGTCGTTCCTAAGTCTCTTGCTGCGCGTTTTGTTGTTGTGCAGAGCTGAACCGACGCTGCTCGCGTTTAAGGGACTCGAGACAAGCTCGCGACGAGAGTAACGGCTACATCCGGTCGTGACTTTCAAAATAAGATAGCCTACTTTTATCTGGTTCACATTTTTCCAAGTCTGCCTTAAACCAACAGCCTGGGTCAGATGTCTATACTAGTAGATAGGTACATTTACTCAAGTGCTCTACTTATGTACAATTTCGAGGTACTTGAGTATGTCCATTTTATGCTATTTGCAATTTTGCACTTTTTTCCACTACATTACAGAGGGAAATGTTGTTCTTTACTTCACTACATTTTTTTTTTATATGTACAGCACATTATCAGTTAATGAAATATACATCCTTTTCCTTAATTTACATACCCAACAATACAATTTAAATTGAAATAAAACAAACTACTTATGTGTACATGTCAATGAATGAGTATTCAAATTCAAATGACATATAAACTGCATACTGTTAATTATAACATTCAACATTACATTTTTGCATAAAAAAGTACTTTTACTTTTGGCACATTTAAAAACAATAGAATTTGCACCAATGTGCTATACAGTATGAAACACAATCACTATAATGTAGAATTGTCTGAAAATTCTGTCTTGAAAATACAGTTTAATGTATAAAGTGTATTACAAGTACCAAAAATAAACAAATACAATGTAGGTACACATGAATGTAGTAAAATGTAATAACAACACTTAAAATACACATATTACTTATGTAAGATATTGAATGAATGACTTTTACTTGTAATGTAATAAAACCCCTATAAACACTTTACTTTGTTTTAAGACAAACATCTCTGTTTTTTTTAGGTTGAATGTCATCATAATCCAGTGGTTTTAAAATAATTATTCTCAAGATTGCTGAATCTGCAGATTTCCTCAATGAATCAATAAATCATTTTGTATAAATTCTCATAAAAAATCTCCATTATAATGGTATAAAATTCAAAGCATCGTTTTTAAAAATTTTGCTTTGTTGTATTATTTTTTTTACGTTTACTACCATGTAAGACACAGAAATGAATGATTAAAATGACATGGATTTCCATATACATGGTCAACTACAGTGTTGATTACTTTCTGTCTGTTTCTTTTAAAAGATTTCTTGAGGTTGCCCTGTATAGAATGTAAACAAGTAAAAAGAAATTAAAGATTTGAGAACAATCTGATAATCCTTGATGATTTTGTCTAATAGAAATATTTAGTTTAAATACTTTACTTTTTAAATACTTTCCCCTTATCCTATGACCTTTTTTTAATATTTAATATATTACTATATTACAAGTAAAGCGGTCATTAGTCTATTTAAAACTATAACAATCCTATTAATCTGAAATTACACTGAATGTCAGTACTCTTAATCTGTGCCAATTAAATTGCATTATTTTATTTTGAAAATGACAACTGACTGGCTTCCGGGTTTGTCCTGCTTGTAAGGTATTCTGAGCACCTAGACCGCTAACACACACACACACACACACACACACACACACACACACACACACATACACACTTCATTTTTGTTGAAATTTTAGGTTTTAACAACATTAAGAAATATCCAAGCGACTCACTTCACTCAATTCACTTAATACAACATGTTACAGAAATATTGCAGATACAGTATCATTAGATGGATCCTGGGGGCATTTAAAACACACCAAAGCCTTATAACATTAGAGCAGTGTCCAGAGATAGTTGTAGGAAGTAATTGAAGCAGCTGGTTGAGTTGTGAAAGGATTACAGAGGCCTACAATGCTCGGTTTGTGATGAAGACAAAGTACCCTAGATTCGGCGGCTGTTCCAGCACAACCGGTTCTTAGCGTTGTACTCTGAATATGTAAAACAAGGTCATACCTGACTAACCTCAACCGTCTCAGTCAGGCCCCGCGGAGTAAAACAAGGCTATACATAGTCCCACAGAGAGTCGATTCAAACTGTTGTTGAATGTCATCATGGTTTTTTTCATGCAGACTCTCCTGTCCCAGCTCCATAACAAATTAAAACGCTTAAAGTATTCATGCAAATATTCTGCATTATACATAAAGTCCATTTGAAATAAAAGGAAAAAAACATACATGGCAGTCTTTAGGCACCTATTAAAACAACCCCACAAAAACACCTTCATGACAGTTATAATGTTCAGTTTTTTATGTATATAGAGGTGGACAAACTATTTTAAAAAACACCTCTCAGCCCTAAAGGTGACATCCGTGTAAAACAGCATTAACAAAAGAATCAATTACAACCTTCGTGAAGACTTTTTCTGTATCGCTCGACTAGAAATTTAAACAAACTTTTTTTACAGCACAAATTACAAAGTCCCTATGCAGGATGTTTCCATTTGAATAAAGATTTATGCATATGCACGCAAAACAATTATGAGGCATTCAAAAGTGTGTATTAAGAGGGTTCATGTATTTCATTGATGTATATTTTTTTAGCATTTATCATATTTTACATTTTTTCCATTTGGCCCTTTTTCTAATGTTGTCCAGGTGTTAACTTTGCAGTTTAAAAAATGGGTCTGATACAGAGATGGAATAATATATACATTATATTTCTGCTTCCTGCATGTAAAGAGGCAGTTACAGCAATTAAGTCATGGTTCCTTTAAGTACAAACACACACCCTTGCCTTAGTCGGCTCATTTTCTTTGTTTATACAGCATTTCCTAAGTTTTTCTTAATTTTCAACATGCTGAACTGCATTTACAAGGAAATTGGACTTACTGGACTGAGGCTGGTGGGCCTCCAGCAATCAGGCCTAATGGGCATGGAGGAAAATTGTCCCACACTTATCTGGCCACTGGAGAATTGTTGCAGTAATTGATAATTGTGTGCGGGTTGGATGCGGCGTGTCTGTTGATAATGACTCCCCCCAAATCAAACCTCTGAGTCGGCTCTTCGCCACTCGAGCGTGGGGACGTTGTGTTCCCAACTGCTTACTGCTGGGCATACCCAAGATGCCTATCACGGCCCAAAAGCAGCCAGCCCATCTGCAATTATGCTGTGTTGGCTGATAATGACCTCTCCTCTGCGTCCACAGTGAGCTCATTTTATTAACAGACATGCCGTATGGAGATAATTGGTGAAAAGTAATTGGTCAGAGACGCTGCAACTCAGAAATGGCCCCTAGAGTGGAGCTCTGCTAAGTAATTTGAGAGCCCATTTCCTGAAAGGGAAACTGCAGTACTTTCCATTATGATACATTAGGCATGTTCAAAGGAAACCAGGGAAAGACATTTGTTTGATTTTTCCCAGTTGTAATATAAAAGGATGACTGTCCCATTTGTGCAATTTGCATTTGATCTACATGATGTACAGCATTTGCTGTAGAGTTTTTTCCAAGTAGTAACCCCCTGCTTGCCCCTGCTTCAGACTTTAATCTATTATTCCACAGTGCTCTTCTTTTTTTTTGCTGGCACTTGAGCAAAAACGCAGACTACTAAAATATTACTGTCAGCAAGCTAAAAAAAAAATACCTGCAATCTCCATGAGGGAGGAGAAAAAAAAAACAGAATGCATGAATGACAAGTAGAGGCAACATGGAAGCTGACCTGCTGAAACTGAACTCAAATAGTCACCTTGATCCGCTGCTCACAGTGCGGCCTGCCTCCCAGCACAGTGACTCAGTACTAAATGAAAAGGTCACTACAATACAAACACCAGGGGAAGGTCACCATTAGCCGAAGAAAGTCGGACGTATAAAAACTCTTTTGTGTATTAACTGAAGGCGATTTCATGTGTCATAAAACTCCAGTTTATACGAGCAAAAGTCAATAAATCTGTAAATAAATGTACATCACCTAAATGTGGCCTACAAAACAGGGGGTGCATATAAGAAGATTTAATGATAAATAAAGCCTGCGTTTGCGTGCATTCCCTTGTTTATAAGGCAATAAATGCAATAATCGCTAAACTGTGCCCCATTGAACAAAATGACTGCATAACGACAGTATTCAGTATGGACGATTTGGACCATAATTTTACAGCTTGTCTCTGTTCTTAAATAAGTCTGGCTAATCCAGGAGTTTGTTTAAAACAAGCTTTACAGTCTGACTTATTTCCTTATTCAAACAGGCCATATTGACATGAAATAGTAAAGTAAACATGTGTTACCATTGGTAATAATTAAAGTCTAGCAGCCGTTCTGTGGATCTCAAAAACAGCAACCTGAAATAAATAGAAAAATATTTAGGATCATTCCAAACATCTGTGTTCATCCACTAATATATGTCAATATGGCTGCTGTGAAAAAGGACTATTAAAGGCAACATTGATAATGCTGGGAAGATTTTATGAATGTAAAGGTTGCGGAGCAAATATAATGAGCACTGTACACAGAGAGAGTAATACATTTGAGGAGTAGAATGGGTATTAAAATGCATCATAAAACAGCTTAATAAAGGTCGAATCAAGCAAATTGGTTGCTTCTTAGCCATGGTATAATGAGAGTATACCAAAGTGGCAAATCTAGTTACTTTACACAATTCTGTATCTGAGAAAAATCTGAACCAGCCCGAAAGAACTGAATGAATACCACACATACAATCACAAAACCAACTTCATTAAGATGTAATTAAGATATATTGTTTTTTTTTCATCAACAGATTTAGCTACTAGGTCGGCAAACTTTCCTTTTTTTGCTATTGGAGGGGTCTGCCCAATGTACTGGACTTTATTTGTCGTTTTCATTATTTATTACTACAAACTACTTTGCATTTCTATTTCATATTGCTATTCTTGGTACCTGTTTCTTACTGCTTCGAGCCGTGATATATGGTCATTATATTAAGGCTAGGAGGTGTTGTTTGGCTCAACATGAATGAGGGAAATATAAAGGAGCCAGAGAGACCATATGATATCAATCTCATGGCTGTTGCTGCTGACGGTAAACTGTAGTTTTCCCCTTTCCTCCTTTATTACCTTCTTGTGACCATTATTACCACTTATGACAGACATTTTATTATCAAAAATAAACACTCACTGCAAGGTTCCATTCATAGTAAACACATATGCCGCTCTTGTTCACATGTTTGAAATGATTTAAATGAATTAAAGCTTTGAAAATTGCCATTAAATAATCTGGTTACCATGTCTGAAAATGCATAAAAGCATAAAAGCATGTGAGAGGAGATACAGACAGGGAGTTTGATTTTCTTTTTTTTTTTTTACTGTGAAGGAAATGAGATTTTTTTTTTTTTGACAGACAGCATCCGGTGTCGAGCTGTAAAATCGAATTCACTGTAAAACACTGTCGCTCATGCCGCAGAGTTTTCCCTTCAGCTGAGTGGAGCATGCGGTTTTTATGCTTCTACTAATCAAGAATGATTACGGGCCATATCTACACTTGTCTTGTAATAACAAAGCAATCAGTGTGGTTCTACACACGGGGCTCTTTTTTTGTCTTTATCATGCACTGATCTCAGACAGATGTTGTGCACGTATGATGTATAGTTTCTCAGAACACATCCCTTGGTACGAAAATCTACATTATTGGCTTGATTCCATGTTGGCTTCTATTTTCCTGCAGACATCCAACATCTTTATTTTATTACAGGCTGGAGTTGAGAGATGCCAAACAGTTTGATCCTCATTGTCAGTTGTGCTTTTGTAATTTAAGACCCTAATTAAAACACAATAACTTTATGAGAGGAACATTAATATTATATAATAGACTGAAAAAAAACGATTTACTATTTCGTCGTCACAGTTTTGTCAGTCTCACCTGAGTTTGTCTTGCTTTCTGTTTCCTCCTGTGTCGAGTCTTTTATTTTGAAATCTGTTTATCCCTGTGTGCTTTGTCTCCTTTTACTCCTTGTTGTTTAATGTGTTTCACCTATGCCACTTTCCTTTCCTGTCTGTCTCTAATTAGTTATTTGTGCAAGTGCAAGTAAACTCTGTTTTTTGGTTTCAGTCTTTGTCTGGTCGCCTTCTACGTTGGATGTTGTCCTACAACTTGCAAACCGCTGCTGTATGCCTTATCCCGGCAGACAGAAACTGACTTTGGAAATGTTCACGTTCAGCGTTAGTGACATGTGCATAGCTATATTATGTATGCATCTCGATGGTGGGCACTACCCCGTCTGATAATCAGCTTAACTGACCATGCCTACGCTGATAATGCTTCAATTAACTGCTGCAATGGGCAGGTTTGCAGCGATCAAGCGCCCATGAAGCGGACAGTCAGTGTGTGTGCACACAGTCTGGGAAGATTAGGCAAAGAGGGGCCTCTTTTGAAGGTGGTCATGCAGACGACTAATTTGAGAGTGAATGGGCATTTTCTTTGGCCGTGAATCTGGAGTAGGCTCGGCAAAGCTGTCTCCGGCTCCCTTTTTTCCTCTGTCTTTCGCACTCTCAGAGTGAATGAAGAGGGGGAAACCTGGTGCGGGGATGCTGGAGCTCTGCCAGGAGCCACACTTATCTCTGGTGTAGGATGCCAATTCTGACCACAAGAGGAATGAGGCCCTCCTCCACTCATTAAAAAAAGAGATAGCTGCTGCTAAAAGCTTGATTTTTTATCCTAACCATAAAGCCAACACTCATCTACTATCACTGTAATTTTGCTCTTATTGTCCCCTAATATTTTAATCCCTATTTTTTCCAGCAAGCCAGGAAGGTGCACCCACTGTAGTCCCCTGCGGGCTCTTGAGCAGCCTGCACAACCCGTTGGTGCCAGGTCAGATTAAGCCCTTCAGCGTTCTCTGTGGCCAAATCTTGGATTTACATAAAGCCCCGGGCCTTCTCGAAAGCTTTCCCTGCCGTGTTCAGAAGGCAGAGCGTGGCCACTCGAGCACAATGGGACCTGCAGGTATTTACAGCATGGCTCTGTCACCGGGGGCGGATTGTTAACTAAAGGCCTGTTGCTCATGCTACGCGACAGCCCAGAATTCGAGACACGAGCGCGCAGCGTCCTCCGCATGGCTGACATGACTGATGAAAAGCAGCGGGACCCATGAGCACGTCGGGAACTGGTGTTAGACAGACCGCGGCTCAGTGTGGGCGCACTGACAAGCATCCAAGAGCAAAACATGCAGGGTGACCTTTAGATGTCTGCACTGTAGATGAACCTCTCTACCTGCCACCCACGGATGTAAGCACTACGGGTGTTCTTAGAACGTACAAACTCGTGTTCACTGGATAACTTACAGTTCAAAGCCTTTAGATTTTACTTTGACTCACTTTGTTTTAAGTTCATTCTTAGTTAAGGAACCAAAATAAAAGGACAAAGTTACCACTATTCAATGAGAGTTTCTATTGTCAACAAATCCAATCCAAAAAATATGTTTCTGTTTCTTTCAACTTAAAGTCAATGTTTTTCTACTGTCCTCAGTTCCTCAGCTATCACAGCGATGGGGGAATAGGTCTGTCATTAATGCGACAGAAATTCCATCCTCGGGTCACATGATAACAACCAAACCATCTCCGTGACAAGTGAGCAACTTTGTCACGGCGTTTGTGTACAAAATGCTGTGATGTTTAGTTGAAAGTTCCAAAAACGGCAAGTAAACTGTTTTAGATGGCATTAGTTAATTTCAGTGAAGTTGCTCTTAACAAGGTGATGAACCAGAAGCCAATCGATAGACGTTGGATGTTTTCCACTGGGCACTGTGACAACAAGATGACCATAGGGATTTATTCATTCATTATAATAATAAAAGAACATACCACCCAGTACAATGGTGCAGCTAATGAATGTATTTTAAATCACAATTGGACATTAGGTTGGATTCTTTCATTGCTCTGTTCATCATTTATTTTTTGACAATAATATAGGATATATAATACCCCTTCTTTAAATTATTCTTTAAATTCATATACTGTAATGAGCTGAAACACGAGCATTCCCTTGGTCTAGGAGCACAGTTATTAATATGCACCAGGGCAGGCATAATGTTGGGTAATGTGGGTCAAACGTGAGTAAGTGAGGAAGATTAACCCCCCCTTCCCCTCCCCCGATGCCCTGACACTAAGGGGATGGTTGGTGAGGCATCTTAAATCAGCTTTGAGTCTGAAAAACGGCCTCTAGGCTGCCTGCGAGCAATATGAGTCCCCAGCAAAATGCACAGAGAGAACAGGCAACGCACCTCATGTCGCCATGACGGGAACGGCGTTATTTATGGGCATTTCAGTTAATCATCAGTACAATTATTGCATCCTGGATCAGGCAATAAAATACTCAGTTTCCCACTCAAGGACAAGAAATGTTACTATGCTGGCTTTTTTGACGACATGCAATTAAACTAGTAGTTTAACTTTATTGTGCAGTAGCTTGCAAGAAATTCAACTAATCCAAATTGTCAAAGTGACTTGAGTAATGATTGATTATTTTGGGATGTAGTTAACTACTGGAGCAAACACTTTGGCTGCAGGTTAAGATAAAAGGAATGAATAACTGAGCCGACAGGTGACTGTCACCATGGTTAGCTTGGGAAACGGCCTAAAAGGTGCGAATTAACGTTAGAACAAGTTTTAAATTGACTCTGGGACTTTGATTCGGTTCAACCTCTTCTACTGTGAGGTAACTGGTAGCTTGTAAAACTATAAAATAGACTACCGCTCAACTTGTTCCACATACTCACTGTACCCCTCCATGCGCTCAATGTTCTCCCAGCAGGTTCTGTCACACTTTCTATTTTAATGTCAGGCTGGGTCAAAAAATATTCTCACTGTTTCTTTCAGCTGCTAAATTTAGGGTTTGTCAAGCCGGCATGACAAATGCGTTCTAGATCAGTCTGAAGATGCATTTAAAATTCAATGAATTGCAGTAACGGGAGTGAAATTGCTGTTACCTGAATGAATGAAAAGTTACTCAAACAATGCCAAGGACTTCAACTCACCGTCCACTTGCTTATATTCCAGAGATTTTGGTTGTACCAAGGCAGATTTGAGTCTACCACACAGGATACCAGAATACGTATAAAATAATAAATATAAAGTGGAACCCAGCTTCCTGTGTCTCTCAACAAAATAAAAAGCAGAGATTCTTTATGAACAAGGAGTCTGTTGTTACATCACAGATGGAAAGCACACAACTTCCCCATGCCGCGCATGCTTCAACAGGAATAGATTTCTCCAGGAATAGAGACGTTTTGTTTTGTTTTTTACCGAGTTAGACGAGAACGTCAATACAGCTCTCACATGTGTTCAATCACGGAGCTGCAGCCAGCAGCCGGCGGCTTTTAGCTTAGCATGACGCCTGGAAGCGGAGGGAAAAACTGCTGCTTTTAAGGGTTTTTTCTTTTAAATAAATTAATAAATAAGATATAAAACAGATATTATAGATATTATATGGTAATAAGTGATCCTCTGGCATACATTTCGTTGCTTTTGTGGAAAGCCAGCAGGCCAATTGTTAGCAGTCATTATGCTAAGCTAAGCTAAGCTAACCAAGTGCTGGATTTATCGTTATATTTATTGGACTGATATGAGAGTGGTATTGATCTGCTTATTTAACTCCGGGCAAAAAAAAAAAGTGTATAATGAAGATGAGCTGTGAGTATTCAGAATATAACCCCATCTGAGACTTTTGAATTAATTTGCTTTGCGGCGCCAAATCTCTGCTTGAAGACCATGAAATTACCTCCAGACTGGGCCAAATATTTGGCTTAATGAAGGGCAGCTAATGGAGCAGCGTGCATGTCACGTATCCACGCGTCCCATTGGCTGGGGGCCTCGAATTACACTTTTCTGGGGCCCTTTCTTGAGTTGAGTTTAGGATGCAGATCTATTTCTGATGCTTGGCCGCGACGTGTGACCATGCCGTTTTCTCTGCGTCGCTAAGGTCAAATGCTGCATGAGAAGCGAGTTTATCTGCAGCTGAAACATCGTTTTTTCCCCTCAGAACCCTCTCCCCATCCAAAATTCTTTTGGTCTCCGCACAATTTGTTTGCTTCATCGTTAGGTCGTTTCATCTCCACCCCGCTCCAGATGGCAGCCATTTGAATAGGCATGCAAGGCTCTGATCAGCGCGAGCCACTCAAAACAAAAGAGAACAATCAGACTTGCATCGCTGCAATCTGATAGCCACGTAATGATTTCGCCGTTTACTGCGGTACCTTCGCCTGTTTGCTCTTTGAAAATAAATACCAGGCGAATTGAGCTGTGATCGCTGAAGGCCGAGTTGGATAAAAAGAAAAAAAGTGACTGACAGCTACAGAGTGCAGCTAAGTATTTGAGAAACTTCTCATTTGTTCCAATTTTTTTGTGCTTTTCCCTCTTTTGAGGAGCTGGCAGGAGACGGAATCCCCATCATCTGGGCGTAGGAAGGCCTTTTTAAACACAAAGAGCCCCATTCACAGGTCCCAGCAGCCTTGTCCCACACCCACGCCATCAAGAGGACACTCAGAACCATCCAGCACACAGCCTGGAGTCATTATAGACAGCGGCGTGTACTTACACAGCAGTCAAACATTCACAGGAAAACATCGGGCATTAAAAGCGAGGCGCGGAGAAGGGCGAAATGAGAGAAGTAATCGCTGCATCTGACCAGCAACCGTCTCCCATCTGCCATCTGATCTGTGGCGATTTATGGCTGTCAAACAAACGCAGCAACAACTCCCACAGCTTACAACAATATTTCACAATTTCAGCGTTTCAAGCCGGCCCAGGGGACGGCAGACCATGTGTAAAGTGAGTCCAGTGCCAGGAGTTTCCCTTGTACTGGATCAGAAGTGGATCTCGGACAGAGAGGCTTCTTTCTCTGTGAACTGCGGACTGCAGGCGAAGAATGGCAGAACATTATCAAACAATATTAAATTAACATATCTCCGATGACTGCAGGCGCATACTTTCACCAAGTTTTGGCCCCACTGAGCCCTTGTCGTCCCGGCAACAGGCGAAAGATCTGTCAACTGCTCATTCAGCTATTAACATTCCATTGACCAGCAGGAACCACTAATAGCCACAAAAACACTAAAACATGTGTAAATGCAGATTTCATTAGGGGGGGTCTGCTTTATATGTTCCTTCCATGGTAAATTCTACAAGCTAGCACCGATTTTCATGGAAATCAGCACAGTAGACAAAGAGTGTTGTTTTATACTTCTGGTAGTACTGGAGGCCCACAGCGTCTCGATGAGATTCCCAAAGTGGGAAAATCATTCATTTTTTGAGGCATGTAACTCCCATGGTGACAAAAAATTTACTCAGTGTGGACGCCGCACCAGGGATGAAAATCATCAAAGGCCCTTATATAAAACACACAAGCACGTTCACATCCTCAACGCAGAACCCTTCCCTTATCATAAATCTGACATTCATTTGGCTTTGCAGTGATGAAATGTGACACCTCAGCCATCAATACATCTCACAGGAAGCCACAGAGCAGCTTTGCTGAAGCCACGTGTAACCCCACACCGGTGCCAGCGAAGCAATTGATTTCACCTATGAAATATTCATACCAAGATGTTTGGAAACAGCCGTTTGCATTTATTAAGAGTCACTCACTCTAAATAATGGATTAGGCAAAGTGACACTGGAGATGCCTCCTCCTGCCAATAAAGGGAGGGGTAGGTGTGACGTGTTATCCGACCCTTCCTTGATTATCACTATTCAAAGGTGGCAGCGCACGGGAGGTCAAGGATCTTTGATGCTCTCTCAAACTGCTGAAAGATTTATATGAAACGCAATCGGCTTCAAGCTCTACGGAGTCAGGAGGAATTAACCAACGTTGTGTCAAGCGTATTTTTCCCCGGGTAACACGCATGATTGTGCACTGTCACGCTCGTAGTTATTTATACATCACACAAGACATCTGGAGCAAATCGCTTCCTCCCATGTTAAAATAGTTGCGTTTAAGTTCGAAGACAAAGCTTAATCAAACGCACGTTTTTGAAAAGTTAGGAATGCCAGTTGTAAATAAGGGTTTAGCAATATCAGCTTTTCTCTGCACTGCATTTCACTATCATATGATGATCATACACTGCCCCCTGTTGACCACAAATTAGAAAACACAAAAAAACTTGGTACAAATTTTTTTATCCAAAAAAGCAGCTTCATCATTGCATATAAAAAAAAAAAATCAGTAGAGATCACAAACGTGACATGTATATGTAGCAAACCAACAGTAAGACAGGGTTTACCTTGAAATACTGAACCGTAAAAACAGTAGCTTCTCTTCTAATCACAATAATTACAAAAACGTAAAGGCATATTTGAGACGTTAGTCTTTATATACAGTAGTATATAGAAAAGCTTCAGAAACCGTGTACAACTTTAACATTCTGGTTGAAATATCAGTTCACACAAAATTGTCTGGAGTCTAATTGCATCTTTTCTTATGAATTACAGTCAGATGACTTTTGGATATTCTATAATAAAGTAACATCAAGTTCTTTACTACAATACATAATCATCTTAGATTAATCTTATAATATGGACATAAAACTGTCTTACAGTACATTTTATATATTAAAAAAATATAAAGCCATGACTCTGGATCAGCTTTTCTTTCCCTCTGAATACACTGTCAAATTGAGACATTATCCATATTGTCTACAATTTACAGATATTACTTCTTTGTCGATTTGGCCACTTTCTCTCCCTTCTCCTTCTTCTCCTCGACCTCCTCATTCTCCAGCTTAGTGGCGACCTTCCTCAGCTTGTGCTTGCCCTTGACGGGCATCGAGAAGGTGAGCGAGGACTTGATGAAATCCAGGGGGAAGATGCCCACGTCGCCGTCGAAACGGTTCTTGGTCACCTGCAGGGATCTGCGGCCGGGACACGTGACCAACTTCTTCTCCTGCAGAATGAGGACGTTGTCTGCTTCTTGGCTGGCCTGGAAAAGGTTAGTGTTTGAGATGTGTGCTAGTTACAGCACATTAGACTTTAAGGACTGGGCACCAGTAAATATGTTCCACCCCAATGCTAATATAATACTCAAACTTTGAGACATACAGAATATGAACAGAAACATTTTACAGTGCCTGACTTGACAAAAATAACCTTTTGAATCGTAATGGCCAATTTGCTACATCTCTGGGTCTTACACATTTTTAATTAAATATTTGGTGGGTTTGGAAATTAATAAAAATTGTTTTGCCTTCAACAAAAATATTTGCCAAATATAAAAGTGCAAAGTATAATTTGTTTAAATAAGTCATGTTTTGAACAAATTTAAATGTGCCTTGAAATGAAAGCTGAATTTGGATTTGACAGCTTAAAAAATGCATTAAAAGAAATTACAATAAAAATAAGAAAGAGCTATAAATGTATTCTCATGTTCTGTGTTTTGTCACTCCCACATCAGTTTTTCCAACTGTAAATTCTTACTTTAGCAGAACCAAAGATCGATGCAGTTTGCAGCTCTTTGTCATCTTCCACTTTTCTGGGATGAATGATCAGGGTCACATGGCAGCTGGTGTTGGTGCAAAACTTCCTGAACGCTCCGATTATGTGGTCCTGGACGGCAAACCTGGATCACAAGAGACATCATTTTTTTTCTACGAGTTTACCCGAATTTCCATCTGTTGAATCAGAACCCATCCACAACTATTCGCAACACACGACATCCTGATTTTACTGTTACTATTATCACAAACAAGGTGGAGAGAAGAAACTGATCGGAGCAGTTTGCCATGACAGGTTTATTCAGACTTTACAATGTTCTCATAACTTATCTTTTACTCACTTGTCCACTGAGAGGTTTTCCTGTCCCATCATGAACTGCAGGTTGTCAATGATGACATGGTTAATGTCATAGAGATAGACAGCGTGTTGCATAGTCTCCAGCACTGTCCTACAGAAAAGGTCAGAAAAGAGTCAGGCCGAGTACAAAAGCCTACCAACGCAGGATAGAACTTATTTTTTTTACTAAAAGACACACAGCAAAACACTTTTAAATATCAAACCAAAAGTCAACTAAAATCAAAAGTAAAACTTTAGATTTTGGTCACCATCATGGCTGCCAGTTTAATGAGAGGATTTTAAGACAGCTGCCTCAGGGTGTTTCTGCAGGTCCAGCATCATGTTCTGTCACTCTGGAGAGTGTAGTATCATTATTGAGGCATTTTCGCTCTAATAAATCTGTGTCAGTCCATGACACAAAGTGGTATTGCTACTAACTGGGGAAGTTGAATGCATTCAGAGTCAGACTAATGACCCGATGGTTTTGGTCATGGGATTTGCTGGAAATAAGAAAAATACAGAACTTCTTTGTCCCCCGAAAACTTAATTGAATTAGTTTATGTCCTGTTCTTGTTGGATATTTACTCCGACTTGGTCTGCATATACATGAAACTATCTGAGACAAACAAGAAAGCTTCATTCACTATGAGCGGGATTTCTGCTTCAAAGACTTACTTAATGTTCTGCTCTCCGTGGAAGGTCATGAAGTAGAGCGGCAGCTCCTCAAACTTGTCCGCCCAGTAGTCGTACTGCTCCAGGTTCTCCTCCAGCCTCTGAGAGGCAAACTGTGTCAGCATGATTTTAGCCAGACGTACGTTGTTGATCTCGAAGCTTCCCCACAACGTGTTGACGCCCTGCATGCAGAGGTCCAGGGCCACCTCGCTGATGAAGGTGGTCTTCCCACTTCCAGTAGGACCTGGTTAAAAGGAACCACAAAAGGTGTTGTGAAGAATTTTTCAAAACCTTTTTTAATTGCCAGTTTCTTTGCCATGTAATACAGGACCCCAATAGGAAATTGAATCACAAAGTATTAGGATTGAAACCTTGATGCAGTGTATATATCTTCCTAAATCAGATATTGTTTTATATCATAGAGCTACAAAAATCACTTGATTAATTACCAGCTGTTACCAACTATTTTGAATTGATTTGAGTCAATATTAAAAAGAAGATGTCCAAATTCTCTGGTTCCAGGTGATCAAATCTGATTATTTTCTTGTTTCTGTAGTCTTTAATAATAGTAAACTAACTGTGTTACGGACTGCTGCTCTGAATGGAAAAAAAAAAATTGATAAAAATGTATTATTTCAATAATTGATAGTTTACCTGACCATCAAAATAGCCATTAGTTGTAGCCCTATATGTAACGAATGTTTGAAAAAGCTCATAATTGGCTGAGAAACACACAAAATAGTCCTTTGGGTCTTTAAACATTGTGATACCTGTGAAAACCGTCAGCTCCCCCTTGCGGTGTCCCTTCAGGATCTTGTTGAGCTGTGGAAACCTCACCCACTTCACTCCCGCCACCTGCTCGGTGTTCACCAGCTCCCCGTACACGTCCTCTCTGAGCTGCTTGAAGGACACTATGGACTTGTGCGCCGCCGGGATGGAGGTTTTAACGATCTGGCCTAAGTTCCTCCCGCTGGCTAGCGCCTCGATGGGACGCGGCCGGAACTCCCCGGGCCGCACCAGCGAGCAACGCCTCAGGCCCAGCTTGCGCGAGAAGATCTTGGACGACTCCCACGAGCGCATGTCGCCGCCCAGCCACAGCGTCACCCGCTTGAACTGCTCCAGGTAGGGCAACAGGAACGGCGGGAGGCAGCTGACCCCGCGCGGGAGGGCCACGCTGGGGAGTCCCGTGGCCTGGCTCACAGCCAGTGTGTCCAACTCGTGACCAGTCAGCACCACCTCGGAGTCCATGCGGCCCACCAGAGGGAGCCCAAACAGGTTGTAGTAGGAGCTACTCTTTGGGACTGTCGCTTCGTTATAAATCACTTTCTGGCCGTCTGTGCTTTGGGCGGAGAGGAGCTTCAGCCCCTTTAAGGAGGATTCAGGTCCTCCGAACCAGGGGAAAACCAGACTCTTGGTCGGCTTGAAGAGCCTCACACCAAACCTCTTTAGTGTTGCATTAGAGACCTTTTGGATCTAAAAAAAAAACAATAATGAATAAAAACATCCTGTAAGTAACAGTCAAAATTTTACAGAATTTATTCTAATTTGTACATGATGGTACATGATCAGACGTTCTTGTTCTTGACGTCAGTGCAGGGATAACAACTGATTTAAGATGTGGAACAAAGAATTTCTAATTTATGATTTCTAATCATAAATAATGAAACACAACTAGGCCCCCTAGTTAGTTCCACCTCATAACAAACAAGCATTTAAGGTTCTTTCTTTACTTTGGGATTAAACTGTATTAAAAATTCAATGAGAATACTGACATTTTTGGGATCATTATTTTGAATCACAATAAATCTAAACATGACTGATTTACAGAACATATTTAAACATGTGTTTCCAGAATATGTCAAATGTGTGAAAGTGTTTCCCCCCTGACACACTATCGTGTTTTCCTGTTTATGTTAAACCTGCAGTGCGGAACTTAAACAGAAAACAGAACATCCAATTCTTTCAGGTCCTTGCCAAACTAATTAACACGATGCCGGTTAAGCCTATGACCAAGAGGGAAATCTCGGGTTTACAATAGACTGAGTTTTTTTAATGTCGTGCCGGCAGTGACACTCCCTGGTGGCAGGGTGAATTTATACTGCACAAGCTCCGAGCAGAGCATGTAATGACTCAAAAACTGTCACACTGATTTCATTTACGGATCGTTTCCATTTGCTTTGTGCAAGCAGTTTTGCTAATGGGATTTAATCCAAATCTTTATTCCACACTTTATGGTTTCCTCTTCCTATTTGTATTTTAAAGGCACTTAAAATCACACAAGGTAGATTGTTGACAGCAAAATAAGGAGTGAATGCTACAATTATTCTTTTAGTTGCAAACTATTACATTGACCACCAACTATTTTCATAACAGATCGGTTTGTGTCAATCGAAGGGGGAAAAAAAGCCAAAATTCTCTGGTTCCAGCTTCTAAAATGTGATTATTTTTGGTTTTCTATAGTTTTCTATAATAATATATTGATGATCTTTGGGTTGGGAAGTTAATGAATCTTAATCTTTTTCCCCCTCTTCAGTATTCACATTGCATTTTGCCTATGCTGTAAGATGTGAGGTGTAGTACAGTGACAATTGAATGATATTAAATCTTCAGGATCGATATGGGAAGTAAGTACAAGCTCTGTTGAGCTACTCAATATGCTTTTGAATTAACGTGATATGTGTGTCTCGCAACACTGCTGTTCCTATTATTGTTCTGACATAAATACCGAGCATTGCCCAATGATTACAGAGTCCCGAGAGACCAGCTGAAAATAAATGACTTACTCACTTTATTGTTCTTGCCTGTGCAGCTGTTTTAGTGAATGGTAAATCTGACCTTACTCCTTCAAAAAGACACTGTCCTCAACAATGATGAAAAGATCTGGGGATCCTTAAATCAAAATTGTATATATATATATATATATATATATATATATATATATATATATATATATATATATATATATATATATATATATATATATATATATATATATATATAGCCAATACCACATAATCAATGCCTAAGAAAATAGTCAAATATAAAATAGTTTCACCGAAGGATTGTGTAAAAAAAAACAAACACCTTGTCTCATAAACAAATTACACATGGTAATGGTGCAGCCAAAGAATTATATAATTACAGCTATTCTTTTAACAGAACAGCAAATTAGGTTTATAATGGTTGTTAGTCTAAAAAGGCAATTTAAAATGATCAATCAATATCCCCTGATAGGACGAATTTTATACTAATAGATCATTACCATATTGAAAGTAGGCCATCAAGCATAAAAAAAAGAAAATATGTCCAACCTTACAGCTGATACTTAATTGCTTTTCTATTTTTATCTGGACCTCTCAGGGCTATGATTTTTTTTTCTTACTAAAAACTAGATGAACGTCAGATACCTGGAACATCGTCTTGACCAGCTGAGCCTCCTCCTCGGTGAGGTCAGAGAGGGGCACCGAGTTGGCCCAGATCCGCCGCACCTCCCGCAGCTCCCGCTCCGTCTCCTCCTGCTCCTCCGCGCTCTCCGGGTATCCGAGCAGCACGTGGGGGCTGATGGAGTCCTGCTCCTCCTTCTGCATGACCTCCAGGCAGTCCTGCAGGTCCTCCCAGCTGCCTTCCACCAGCGTGTCCTTGCACAGGAACTGGCCGGTGATCTTGTCTATGAACAGGGAGAAGCGGTCCCGCCGCGACGCCGCGTCCAGGAAGATGCTGGGCGCGTGCAGGCAGCTGTAGCCGTCGTGGAACGGGACGTCTTTGGCGCGTAAATACTGCTTGATGTCGGTGACGGTGACGGGGCTCGCGGGGAACTCCACGGACTTGGCGTCCTTCTTATACGACCTGACCCCATTCCGCGCCGGGAAGTAGCCGGCACCATTGAACCCTAAACCACAGGAAGTCGCGGCGGGTGGTCTGTGGGGGAGACTCCGGGTGAGAAGTCTCAAAATGGTGGAGGAAAAACACCTTTCTGGGGGGGCCCTGGTGGCCGCCACCCGCAGGAAACAGGTGCCCCCCCTCAGCAGCGAGCTCCTCAACATGCTGTCTGTTTAAGCCATTGAACCTGCAATAAAAAATATAAATAAACATCAGATTTATGCGGGAGCTGTGCAAATCTCGGGCGACCTACCTACTCCGAGAAAGGACAAACTACGGCTTCATTTGATTAAATGGACACCGACTACACAAGAAAAAGCAACGTATGTGTACGAAAAAGACCCAGCTCGAAATGTATTTATCTTAATATACAGAAAAATAGAAAGTTTGGCTCACATGCTCTTGTGTTCACCGCCTCACGTCCCTCCATGCTCTTCTAGTGTGGGCTTACGGGTGTGTGTCTAAAACAAGTCCGTGTGGAACTAACGGCAAGGGGACAGAACGACAATTTTATCTACGACGCCTTTTTATCCCGTATGCCAATACCTTATAAACATCTTTCACAAAAAAAATGCAAATTAAATCGCAGACTGGTTCATCATGTTATTACTATGTAGACTAGTTTTGTTTTAACGGTCGCTTTAAGTGATGTTTCGTTCCGGAATATGTTGTTGGCGCACCATTCAGCGGATATGCCCGTCCATTCGTCCTCTATGAGTGTTTTTGCTGTTTACCGTGTTTAAGCGTTTGTAGGGTTTTTTTGTGAAACGGGTTTGAGCGGTCGGTGTCATCATTCGGTAACCCTCGGAACGGCCGTCAGAAGATGACCTCCAGAGGGACGCCCAGCCGCTTCCTGAAGAGCGTGCTCCAGAACGGGGTCGGACGATACGTCTGCCAGCTCAAACGGGTCTCCATCGTATTCTCCAGAAAAGCTCAGAGCTCGTTAGGAGTCAGGTAAAATAAGAAAAACAAACTGTGCTTAAAGGACGAGTTCACTAGTCATATAATAATAGTAGCCACGTGGCCAAATGAACACGAGCACGTGTGTTTCTGTTCATAATCATTCTCCCTGTTCATATTTGGCTCTCTTTATAATGGACCCACAATGTCAGTGCTGGGGGCCAAGATCCACACTTCAGGCTTATAGATAGATATACTGGTAGATTTATAATTTGTATATGTGTCAGAGAACACTGGTGTTAAACACTGTATGAATACATGTATTCAGGCCCAGATTCTGTTCTGTAAGGTGATAGTACTGGGATTTCCTGAGGGTCTGTGAACGCGTCTGGGAGTCCCAGTCCTGGCAGAAGTAAATGTACACATTATATTATGTTATATATAACAGGCACATTGTAAGTGGCCACTATTTTGTGATTCATTGCTTTTAGTGGGGGCAGATCATTCCTGGTGTTTGTCCTTCTGGTTGTGCATTAGTCCAGTGTTTTATTGTTCCTTGTTGCCCAAGGAGGGGGGGGGGGCAGGAATTAATATTATTTTCAAGTAAATGTCAAATGCATGTATTGCAACAGGAGGGGTGGCTGACTTTGTCATCACTTGTGTTGAAAGTGCATCATGTTGACATGATAAATGAGAACAACATAAAAATACTAGTTAATTAATAACATGTATTACTCATTCAAAGTAATGTAGTAATAATGACTTGGGTTATAATCAGTATTTTTGGTGGAGTTTGTGAAAAGCTAACTACGATAAAGAAACCATGAGGTGATATCTGTGACTACTTGTAGATCCAGTAGGGGACACTATAACACTGGCTTTTACGAGGCCAGACTTTACTCAAGTTCCAATAAGTACACATTTGTCCTATTTGTCATATTGTCATGTAAAAGTAGATGGACATAGTTACATTCCACCTTAAAGGACATAAGTACAGGCCAGCAAGAGATGCCTCTACTAAGAAGATACTGGAAATTGATACCTTCCACAACTGCAAGTTTAAGATAAGATAAGATAAAACTTTATTGATCCCACAACGGGGAAATTTGTCTGTTACTGCAGTGTTACAGATAAAGAGAAGAAAATAAAGCTGAAGAAGATAAAAAACTATAAAAAAATAAATAAATAAAAATAAAAAAACACAACACAATGTACAAATTCGCAGAATTTGTTGATCCGCATACACAGTATGCATTATGGACATAGAATGGAGAGAAAATGCTAATAAATAGTAAGAAAAGAGTATGCATAAGCAAAGCATATACACATACACACATATTTGCATATATATATATGGACATACATATCCACGCACATACCCACATGTACACATACATAGCCAATGCACACTTAAGGTGCAGGGTGTGTGTGAAGAGAAAAAGTGACCAGTGAAAAAGTGACAGAGTTTGCAAAAGATGTATTTCCCCCTCAATCCAGAAACACCCACTAACCTCACCCGCATGTCCTCTTCTTATTTTAGGGATTTTGTCGAGGAGGGAGTGGTGGATTTTGCCAAGAAGAATACTGGGACTGTTGTGTATGTGTCGCCCACCGGCGGCAGGATCCCCAAAATAGTTGCAGAATACTGTAAGTGTTCGGACTCCTGGTGAAAGCTGGATTTCACGTTTCTGTGTAACTGGGAAAGATGTATTTTTAGAGCTAAATTCCAATGACTGGAAAGGTATCAGTTTACCTAAATGTTATTTCTTTATTATTGGAACCTATATTCTTCATTAGAGCTGAAACAATTAGCTGACTAATCCACTAGTTTAAAAACCTTACATTTACTATCTGCAACTTCTAAAGTAGGAGGATTTGCTGCTTTTTAACACACATTATTAAACATATCATCTTGAGCTACTGTGGATTAATAGACAATAATTATTAGTTCCAGTCTCATTCTTTATACATGTTTAGTTATACACTTGCCTGTTGACAAATTAACATTTTTTTGCCCTGACTAAAAACTTTGATGTGTTAATCACACAATTAGTTTAATTAATGTATCAGTATTAAATTGACAATTTAGTTCAAATGACATTCAAATTGATAGTAATGAGTTTACAATTGACAGGGTTGTAATCAGCCTTTTGGATGGCATTTGTGACAAGTTAAATCCAACAATGAGGCCATGGGGTGGTATCTCTGACTATTTAAAGAACCAGTAGGGGACACCGGCTCTTATGAGGCCTCTTTTGATTCAGGTAGAAACTGAATGTTGCTTGTTTCTTTCACATGTTGTAGTTGAATGACTCGTGGATTTTTTTCCCCCGCTTCCTGCAGTAAATGGAAACGTGAGGGAAGAGATCATCACGAATAAAACGTCTCCGGAGGTGTTAGCGGTTCTGACCAAGCTGAGCAATCAGTCCGGCCTGGACATCATCCGCATCCGCAAGCCCTTCCACACGGACAGCCCCAGCATCCAGGGCCAGTGGCACCCGTTCACCAACCGGCCCCCGTCTATCGGCCCCATCAGACCACCGGACGCTGAGTAAAAGACTGAACAACAGAACAACTTCAACTTTTTTTTTTTTTTTTGCAGCGATTTTCCAGCATATAGGTTTCAAAGATCTGCTGAAGATTAAATATCCTCTACAAAGCTGTTCTGTTAGGTGGTGGCAGCGAATCCACTTGTCTGGTTCAGAAAAAAAACACACAGACATGATGCATAAAATATACATGATTGCAAGACTTGTCAGCTGGCATCAAGCGCAGATAACCTCAAGGTTGTTTGAAGATTCATGTACCAGTTCAAGTGCTGTGTTAATTATCACATGAAAGTTTGTATAGAATAAAAAAAAATGCAAATGCTGGCAGTGGTGTTTAAATTCAGAATTGTGTTTGAACAGCTCGGCAGAGGGAAGATCAACAGAGCAAAGCTGAAGCGTCATCAAGTCTAAATACTTAACACACAGGACAAGTTGTCGGATGCACACCTTTTTTATTTTTCATGACATGGGGGAGGGGAATGTACATATTTTTACAGTTTAATACTGATCAGGTTTGATGGGTTCCTCACTGCCACAGCTTTAAATGATCCCGAGCCTAAATGGACATGACAGATGGCTGTGATCGCTGGAGGGACAGCTCTTAACCTTCAGCACAGAGCTGTCCTCTGTACTGGCTGTAAGAGGAGGAAAAAAAAAAAAAGAAACAACTCACACTTCAGTTCGGTGGTTCGGTCAAATTCAACAAGGCAGATGGTGGCGGAACAACTCGCATTCTTTTAAGTTCTCACTCTAAATCCATCGTTTTTGACAACAAAAGGCATGGCTGGCCCCCTATTTCCTTCCATAAGTGACCTCTCAACAGAGATGTAGATAAGTATGACCAGTTAAAATCAGCAGAGTTGGATGGAGTGATGACTGCAGAGGATGGTGATGATACTGCTGCGATTCTACTGATTTCTCTGGAAAATCTGTAAGAGGATGCAGAGCTTTTGGTAGGTTGAATGGGTCTGTAAACTTCTATTCCCCAAATGTCGGAAAAATAACGACGAGGAACAGCAGCGAAGACGTTTTGTACAACTGTTGTATTTACATGTCATGCTCACTTGCTGCATTTTGGTTTTGCTTTTTTGCTTTTTTTCCCCCCTATAGCACCAGTTACAGACAGAGTCGCGGCTCTCATCGCACCCGTGCCCCCACACAGCCAGGACATTGAAGGCTCTAAATAAAGATGCTGTTGCTAAGTTACTGCCACCAACACTGCTCTGAAAAAACGGTCATTTTATTTCCCCCCTCCTTAAAGCTCGCGCCGTAGCCACCTCTGGTCACATCTGTATGCAAACGAGCCTGCGATCACGCGGGATCGGCTCCCGGCGGAGGACGTGGCCTTGCAGCCTGCCACGAGCTAAAAACAGTCGAGTCTCATGGTGTCTTGAGAACAGGATTCGGTACAAACATGTTTTGCATGTAATTTCCTCACATCCCCCTCAGGCCTGTTGACACTGATATTTTGCCCCGAGCTGAAACATCCTGCAAAGTTCAATTTTTTTTATATATATATCTGCATTAAAGTGAAAATTCAATGAGCTGCAATAAATAACACAGACGATTTTAAAGTCATTTGACATAAAAGAAGCCTGGAAGTCACATATGACACACTCATTCGCATTCATCTACAAATACATGAATTAAAAATTGTATCTTTTATAGTGACACAACAGGGTGTTAAAATAAAAAACAAAAATCAATGCTTTACTGTGGGTTTTTGTTCAAAAATATGATGGAGGATGGTCGCCGACATGTTTGATCTACTGTCCAGGCTGTCTAAACATGTGATAACAGAAATGGTTGGTAATTAAAAAAAAAAAATAATCCCCAACAGATATGCTCTGAGGTGTGAATGAAACACTTTGAAAAATAATTAGTCTAATTTGTTTTTTCCACAAAACAAAAGTTCAATTATTTTTGTTAAAATCCTTAAAGGTACAGCGTGTAGTTTCACATTAGGTGGCGAGGTCGCTGCTTGCAGTATCCAGAACATGTAAAAAATAAGTAAATATGGTGGCCATTAAACAACAATTTTTCACTTTCAGCAGATGAATTTAAAAGCAGACATCTGGTGTCAAACTGCACATACACGATTCTGTACAGTGAAGCTTAAGCATCCAAATAAAGTTGCGAAAACACATCTTTTGAGTGGAGGGATCGTGACAACCCGATAATGACAAAACCTTATGATTGGAATCTTTATATAATACACAGTTCAGTACAGTAACATGTTGAAATCAGTGGAAACTGCAATAAATGTACATCTTTAAAACCTGCAATAAACTGTTACTCAACAGGAAGATTTATATATAACTGATTAAAATGAAATAATATCAAACGGTGCCATGAAGCACGGAACTTAGCACTAATCAGAAAACTGTCATCCTCATTATCAACTGTGAGCGCGTTATAAATAAAACACAGGGATTCAGATTTAAGATACTCAATCTGTCTCGAGGAATGATAAATCTGTCACAAAGAATAACATCATATATAAATGTGAGAGAAGCTTTTATCTCCGTGATGTAAAACAAATGAAAGGAATCCCATTAATCTTTCCCTGCTTTCCCAAATCCAACTGGCGATAATAATATCACTATTCATATAATGATTAGAGGGCCATGGTGGCCATTTGTAAACTCTGTGAGGCCCTTAAGAGAGAGTGTGAATGGAGATTTAGATGGAGACAAATGAAAAGGTTTCAAAAGGTCTGCAAGAAGGAAGCTGAAAACCTACAAAGTGCAAAGTAGCTGTCCAGATGTGTTGCTGTCTTCCTATCATCTCCCTGCACGGCTGAATGGGACATGTAGGTAAGGTCAAGGTCGAGGAAAGAGTTTTTCCGTGTGTGGCAATCCTTCCATTAAAAAAAACACTAAATACGTAACCTTCAGGATATCTTCAATAATAAAATATACTGGGAATGTCTGAGCTTCAACGCACATAGATGTAATTTATTACCAGATATTGCCCCTAACATGCAATAAGCTGTCCAAAACGTGTTGATTCATTGGCGTCTAATGTGTATAAAAGCAGGTCATCCGGATATAGTGAGTTTTTCTGCTTTTCAGCTCCATGCTCAGTAATGCCCTCATTATGGATTCATCCTCACCAAGACAACCAACAGCTTCGCTGGCGATCATAAATAATAACGGCGAAAGTGGACATCCGCATCTTGCCCCGTGTCCAAGAGGGATATATTATTAAATAGTTATTGGGGCAGTTTGAAATAGGTCAGCTCGCTCCACCCAAACTACAGTAGAGCTTTAGTGAAATGGTTTCTGACAGTTGAGAGGTGGAACTTATATAAAACATTGAAAAAGATGCTTTCAGTTTGAAAAAAAAACTATATTTTTTATTAAACCCTGTCTGGCAGAAGAAACTAAGTGAAAGGCTAATACTTTTGTGAACAATTTACAGTCAGCATTTAGCAAAGAGACAGTTTTGTAACTGCTACACTGGAGCAGATCTTCACACACACATTTTTTTTTTTACACACTAAAAGGCGAGATAGCCGCTCTGAATAAATTCTCTCTGGGAGACTAACACATTTGTAAAACTCTTCCCAGACAAGAGAATTTCTTATGAAGTGCCACCAGGACATTTACCTTCCTGCATACAGCGCTCCGTCTAGACAGTGTCAATGGGAGGAAAAAAAAAAAAAAAAGAAAAAGGTCGGAGTAAAAGGTCAAAACAAGGCAGACGAGATGAGAAGACTGCTGCTGGAAAACTGCAAATTGCAGTGTCACTCCTGTTGTTATCAGCTGTTTTCTGCTAAACCAGGACACGCGGGTCAAATGTTTTCTCTCGTGCTTCCACCTGCAGAAACGTCCTATGCAAACGGACAGGAAGCCGCTGTCCCGGCTCCGGTGGAGGCGAGCCAGGTGCCGCCGTTACTCTGATGGATGCACGGAGGGGGTGGGGGGTGGGAGTGCTGATTCAACACTTCACCAGAAAGCTTTATTTACCATTGGCTGCGACACATTTACGCTCCTCACAGATCCATTTCCGTCACTTCTTTCTATGTCATACATGTTCTGTTTTAATCGTGTTCACCCTGCAGAACGGACGCCGTTAAGCTCTGCAGTTCTGGTTCTAGCGTTACCTTGAGTCAGATAAACACGCTGCAGGTTTTTTCAGTGTGAAGGTCCTCTCTACTTTAGTTTGGCAACATGCCACCGGCAACCTTTTCCCCCGTAGAGGACAAACACAAAGCTGTCACCGTGATTCAATGCCGTTTTAAAGGTCCTATATTGTGGGAAGTTAGGTTTTAATTGCTTTCTGATTGTAAGCCTGTCTGGGTGTTAAATAAAAAAAACTGTCTGATATTTTAAAAGGCTCAATCCGCGGGGAAATGCACACAGCCCGACTTCAGAAACTCTGCTTTTAAAACAAGCCACTGGGACTTTGTGATGTCACAACCACATATATTCACCAATTGATATTAATGAGACTGAACAAAAACTCCATAGAGAAGCTTGAGAAAGGAGATGAATTGAAATTAAAAGCACAAATATATCTTGTTAGAGATATCAAAACTTCAAATAAATGGAAAAGTGCAGCATATATGGGACATTTTTTAACTACAATGGAACCATGTTTTCCTTTGTAACACATTTTTCAAAAGAATCCTGTGTTTAGGCTTAATGTCTCAAGATAAATCCTCAAGGTTATAATGAATAATCATCCGAAAATAGGGCTCTAGTGTGTAAAAAGACCAAGTAATTAACTTTAGGTAAGCGTATGAATACAAAACAGTGATAGTACGTACCTTTGTATTTCAGGGCGTGTTGGATTTTCTTTCAGCCTCGTGGGCACTGAAGTCAATCTGTGGTTTTCAGTTAATCTCTTCAACCTGACATCCAACTAACTACTCCTTAAATCGTCTTTAATAGACTACCGCGCCGAACAAAGGCGTCTCTCATACAGCCGTATATTCTATACACAGAGAGACGCCACCAAAGGAAAGAACAAATTGTCTGCTACAGGTGTTTCCATTGGCACTGGCGAACTACTTGCTAGCAACAGCTGCAGCAGTGGTGCAATTATTGCTATTTACAACGAGAACAAAGGAGGATTGTGAGTGAAAGGTTTTAAATGAAGGGAATCGTATGCTCGATGCTCTGCAACAGCTGAATTCTTGAAGTGATACTCCACGCAAAATCTCCTTTGAATATCAATCAGTCACATCCTGTGCGTTTGAGAGGTGGCTGTAAAAAAAAAAAAAAAAGATTGTACTTTGCTCCATTGTAGAGAACAGAGAAACTAGTGAATTTGAAGTGTGAGAATTTGCCTTGTTTAATTAGGCATTTTAGAATTTTTTAAAGTTTAGACTCCCAAGTCTATAAAACCAGCAGTTTTGATTCCATAATTTTTTGATATTCTTTAGACTAAACGATTGATGATGTTAATTTGTTAATAGCAGCACTATAGTGGACTCCACTTTGCAGTCCTGTAGGGAAAAAAAGTGATTCAAAACATGAAACTTTTAACACAATTCTTTTGAGGAAAAATCCAATTTTCAGCTTCGCAGCATTCATACGCTCATCATTTTTGCAAACAATGCTTGCTTTTGCGCTTGTTCGAAAAAAAGACATGTGATGACACATCTCTCAGTAGTCTTTTAGTTTAGTAGATTAATGCATGTGCAAAAAGAGACTCGAGGGTCAACATGTGAGGGTGATCTGTGTGAAGCGAGGGGGTACGTCTCCTCATTAGCTACTGATCTGACACATCTGGAAAGGTTGACCTCTGGCAGGACCTCACTGGTGTGCAGAGGTGAAATGTGTGAAGGGATGAATTATTTGATTTGTTGTTTTGGACTATTTGGAAACTTTACCATCCATCTATTTTGCTCACAAAACAACCTTGAAGATCGGGGGTTTCCAAATGCCACATGAGGCCTATCTGGTTCAATGGCTGCCATCACCATCGGCCTTGGTGACACGGAGTGGATGTGTATGCACATTGCCTGCATGAACTGATACCTTTGAAGTGTTCCTCGATTCTTTAAACAGTCTCAAAGATTCATCGTCACCTCCTGGATGCAGAAGAAAAAAATGTCCCATTTTGTACCTTATGCCTCTCCTGTGCCATCTTTCACCAGCCTCCAGAGTATCGTCACTGGGGAAATGTTATTAAGCTCCCTATGCAGAGTAATTTTGAAAAATGTAATAAGTGTAGCCTATGGCCAAAGTTTTCCCAGCTCCACTTTCTTTTTTTTTTAAATAGCCATCTCCGGTTAGTGTGGTCCATCAGTGAGAGTGAACTTCATGGGGCCATTCGTCACACGAGGTTTCAGGACACGACGGCAGATACTCTGACACCGGGTAAATAACAGCAGAGTTTTTTTTGTTTTTTTCCCACGACTACGGGGGGTCACCATCGGGATAGAAATAAATAACTGACAAAAGACGGAAAAGGCGGGTCCTAGATGGAGCTCTCGTCGGGCTGGATGTCCAGCTGCGTGTGTTTCCGCTTCTCCAGGATCCTGTTGAGCTCCTCTGTGAACGAGTGGTAGAGCGGCGACGTGCCCTCCGGGTCGGCCTGGCCCAGCAGCACGTAGCTGTTCCCGTTCATCTTCCGCAGCACGCTGGGCAGCGTGGACGACAGCCCGTTGGCGTAGTCCATGTTGGGCAGCGGCGGCGGCATGGGGAGCGGCGGGGCCGGCGGGGGCGTCTTGGCGGGGGACAGCTGGCCCTCGGCCGCGGCGATCTGCAGGAAGCTGTCGCTGAAGTCGCCGAACATGGGCACCGAGATGGAGCGGCGGCCCTGGCGCCCGTTGCAGTGGCTGGAGATGGTCTTGAGCTCGAAGTGGGAGCTGCGCTTCCTCTCCGACGCCCCCAGGACCTGCAGCCCCTGGTGGGAGAACTTCCTCTCCCGGGAGGCGCGTCTGGTGCAGAAGCTGACGTAGAGCAGCACCACGGTCAGCACCAGGCACAGCCCCCCCAGCACCGCCACCAGCGAGATGTACACGGCCTCCATGTGGCGGTAGGCTTGGAATTCGGGCCGTAATGGCGGCGGGGCCGGGGGCGAGGGCAGGGGCTGCTCCGTGGGGCTGCTGCTGGACAACACGGCGGGGCTGGCCACCGTGGTGGGCTCGGTCGTGACGGTGGGCTCCACGGGGAAATACGGGTCCGTGTGCACCCGCACGGTGTAGAGGTAGACCAGGACGGACACGGAGTTCTCCACGGCAAAGCAGCGGTACGTCCCGCCCTGCGCGGCGCGCGCCCCGATTATGAGGAGGCCGTCCGTGCCGATGCGGTAGCCCGAATTCAGGCCGTACCCCTGGAGGTCCTGGCCGTTCAGCGTCCAGCGCGGGGCGGCCAGGTTGGAGCGCAGCTCGCACTGGAGCAGCACGTCGTCACCCGACATCACGGAACGCCTCCGGTGGACCACTGAGGAGGAGGGAGGGCAACGGGAAACACAAAACCAGAGTTAAAAAGGATTACATACGAGAGAAGGGAAGATAACGCCGCAGGACACGGAGAACGGTGGTTGACTAACGAGTCGCCAAGGTTACGCTTTCAACGTGGAGGTGAACGATGCGTACGGCTCAATGTTTCTGAATCAGTTTCCATCTCAATTTATGAGCCTCTTCAAAAGGTGGTGAAGCCCTGCATTGCGGCCTGCAGGACCGCCTGACCTGAAGCACGGCAGGAGCTGATTAAAATGTGTACGCTGGGACCTGGGGGATGGGTGAGAGCGCGCACCTAATAAAATCCTTTAATAGCTGCTAAAGAAGAGTATGAGCCGGACTTATTTTCACCTCATAATCTGTATATGTGAGGCGAACCTAATGAGGAGAAAGGGCGGCGTTTTAAGCAAAGTACCAAACATTGCCGAAAATAAAAAAAAGATTCTTGTCTATGTGTGTAAGTGCATGGGTATTAAACATTATTAAACATACCGTTTCCTGAGTTCTCCTTACAGCCCCGGATCCCTTTCATAATATCCTGAGTGAGGTTTGACCTGAAATTACAAAGGTATTTTTGTTTTGAAAAATGATGACTTAAACATCTTCTGACCATCTTTAGTGAGCAGATTGTATAACAAAATGTTAGGAAAACAATTATAAATGACGAGGACTAGGACTGAACACCCTTTGGGCGCTTTGAGGTTTACGCCCATGAATCATCACTGATTTATTATTTATTATGTCACACATTCATGAGATTGTTCTTCTCTAGTCATTTATGTTGCTCAAAAGAGACCAGGACATCATTATTCTGTTTTTTTTTCCTACCAAGAGACACGATCTTCGCTTTATCTCTGAGGGCAAAACAGCCTCCAGTTCATGTCTCTTCTGTCCTCATCATAGATCTATTTAGGTTTTTTAACCAACCATGCAGCAAACAGTCAGAATTATTCCATTATTAGAATAAAATAGTCTTATAGAAGCATTCAATGGTGTTTTTTTCTGCCTTCTTCGAATGTGTTTCCTCCAAAACTCCTAAACAAATCCACGGGAGGCCGACGCGTAATGGAGATTAAGACGTGTGCCACGCGCTCATGCAGAGTGAACAAAGAAAAGCACAAACAGTCCCTGCATGAGAGCGATGTCTGTGGATCTGGGTATGCTAATGTGTTTCGTCCGTGCGCCTATCTAGATGAAAACTAGCACCTCCACTATCTTTAGAAGCACTGACCTCAAACTCATCCTGACCACGAAACTAACTAAACTATATTAGTCTGGCCTCACTACAGACTGCACTGTTAAGAATTTAAGTTTTATAAAAGACATATCTGCAGAATTCCAACTTTACAGGATTCGTTTAATATGAGCAAACAACTAGATAGACCTGCTGTCATAGAAAATTTGGTTGCGAAGGGAAAACAAGCTGTACAAATAAATACTCTAGTATTGCCTCTTGGGCCTGTCAGCAAGAAACAAACAGCAACCGGTAAGTCGTGTAATGCAAAAACGCACTGTGTCAAATTACAGATTGCAATAATTAAAACCTGGCTTAGCCTTACAAATGAACCCGGCTATTATACGACCAGAAGCTCCATAATCATTTACCCCGTGCAACATTTAAGTCTTTTATTAATATGAAATGTTACCGCATTTCATCGTTATTGCTTAATCTATTTCTGCAGAACGACGGTTTTTATCATCGCACGCAACAACAGATAACCTTCAGGAGGAAATGAAGAGAAAACAACGGGAGCTATAGAAGGAGTAAAGCGGAAACAACAGACTGGGGAATCTGGTTTGTTTTTTCTGCCATATCTTTGTCATCTCCGTCTATAAACGCCAGGACAGGACATTTGTGTCCACACGCAGCGGCGTGCGCGTGCATTCACGGCCGTGTTCCCTCACCTCCGTGCACGCGAGGACGTTTCGACGCACAGCTTCCCGTCCCAGCCGCAGAAGGGGTCTCTGGCGAAAACGCAGTCATAACAGGACGTGTACCTCTTACAGGACGACATGGGCACCTGGACCACTCCCGAGTAGGAGCCGACGTAGATGCTCCGCTGGAAAACCAAACACATATGAAGCGATGATGAACTTGCACACTATTAGCACCATTTTATTATATTTGTATGATTTAGTCTGTGTTTTGTCCTTGCTGTACACTGAGTCACGAGTCATTAGTATGTTTTTACTGTTTAAAGCATAAAATGACAGTCGGCACACATGCATTTTTTGATCCAAAAATTCTGCAAAGACATTTTCATTGTACGCTCTGTAGTCTAACTTCACATAAACTTTTTAAGCTTTGCAGGGACAAGGTTTTTTCAGCACATGCTCCAGTTGAACTGGGTGAATCTCATCTTAAGGACAACTAACTACCAGAGGAAATAAAATGGGGAACTGGAGCAGCCCCCGATTCATCCAAGGTCTTTAAATGTCCAAACAGACCAAGTTTTTGACACTACTGTTTTTGACAACTATTGCCAACCAAGACCAGGTGTGCATTTGTCATTGGAACAGATTTCAAAATCTATGGGATAATAAAACCAAGGGCAGGAGTTGCCATAGTAAGTGAACAAATGTCTTAAACCGGATAACATATGAGAAACAGAAGATCATATACTTCTTTTAAAATTAGTACAAAGATATAATTGTAAAATGTATTTAGCGTCTTTCAAGTGTGACAACTTAGTGGAAACATGACAAACTGAGTTCTTCATTGATGCTAAAGTGCAAAAACTATGTTGGAAAAAAGAAGCAGACTAACCTCTTTCTCTACATGTATGTAAAAATGGTTGTGCATTATATAAAAGATCTTTAAAGCAGGAGAGGGTCCTGTTTTTCATGTTCTGATATGGTTTAAGGTGACTACTCCTGCCCTTGCATCCATCATCTAATAGTATTGAAAGCCTGTTCAACCAATTATCCAATCCAATTACTGCTGTTTGCCTCATGTCTCTGTCCACTTTGACTCTGATGAAGACGCAGCAGTGTTGAAAATGTTAATATATTACAAAAAATGGAATTAATCTGCCTCTACTGTTAAGTATTTTTCCTCTGGAACTAATAACTTGTGCCAAAGTATGGGCATTTAGGGGGGAAAGCTAAAAAATTACTGACAGGGTTTGATAAATGAAAACAGTTTGTGGCTGTTCACACCACAATTAATGAGCCAAAACATCTATGCAAGGCAACACATTTAATTTGGATCATTTTTTTAAGCATAAACAGGCAATTTAAACTCTCATTTTGTTTCCATGTGATGCCGCACACATTGATCCATACCAGAGCAGAGGATAAGACCATGCTCTCTATGGGCTGGGCTTTGTCAAACAGCTGCAGCTCTTCTATTATATGCATTTCACCATTGATGTCCACCGCTCTGTGCAGCCAGCCGTCATCTGCAAGAAAAAACATGACCTTGATGAAATATTCCAATGAGATACTTGGGAGAACATATTAAAGTTTATACTTTTGTAAAGGATAGTGTAATTCTGTGTTTTCTATTGTCAAGAAAAGACAAGAACAACGTGTTCATGTGACTGTTCGCAAGTTTCCAACCTCATTTGTGGAGCTCAGCCTGAAGCTCATCCATCCCTACTGAAGTCAAATCTTAAAAAACGTGGTATAATAATAACTTCATAAAAAAAATCCATCGATTTTTAAGGAGAAATGAGCAAATAGTCCGTTTTTTAAGGCTGTATCCAGCTGCAGATGAATCCACATTTGGTGTGGGGGTGAATGTTTACAGCAGGATGACAGTGTATGTGTGGGGCTGGTTTAAAATAAACTATGTAGTTTATGTGTTCATGGTGATGAAGGAACATTACTAGAGGGTTTTGTAATTGGACAATGAAATTTATGGACATGAAGGAAAAACACAGATTTCTTTATTTGATCATTTGTGTGACTGAATGACTTGTGAGTGCTGCTAAAATAAGCTCACCGGTTCCCAGGAACAGGACAGTGTAGATGTTCCCGTCCAGCGCCGGCTGCTTGTGCACGACTATCTTGACGTAGTTGACGCTCCTCTTGAACATGAGGGGGCGCACCCCTATCGGGTGCACCTGGCTGGCCATCAGCGGGTGCCTCCTGGCGAAGGTGAGCACGATGTCCGGCAGGTCCCGGGAGGAGTTGATGCTCTGGGATTTGTGCAGATCTGTTATACACTGGAGAGATGAGCGGGAGTCACAAAGAAATGAGCACAATGCATCTTTGTGTTCACAGAGAGAAAAGAGTGGGATGAACGATGAAACTTACGGATCCGGGTCGCGGCTCCGGAACCTTCCCCGTGTACTCCCTCCACTTGGAGTCCTGCGCCTCCATGTACGGCCCCTCGAAAGTCTTCTGCACGTCCGAGAAGGCGTACTGGCAGATAGCGGAAGCTTTGATATTCTTCCTGAAACACAACACAGCCCGTCCCCCGCCCCCCGACAGCGGATACACGTTCAGGATTAATGATTCAACGCTGGATAAACACAGACTGAGGTTATTATCCCGGGAGCTGCCACCCAGATCGAGTTTCAAACACGTCGCAGATCATGAGCGGCCACTGACACGCACGCCAAAAGGTAACTAGGCCGAGAGCTGTTTTCTATTCACTGAAAACTGTGGTTAAGGTTTTCTTATAATTTATTCATTAATTTTGTCTTGAATAACCCCCGTGGGAGTGGTGTCAGGTGACAGGTGTGTAATTTTCCTTTCATTTTTTTATCTTCTCATCATCTACCCGAGAAGAAAATTCAAGATTTTCTTTTTTTTTTTGTCAACACTGTGCTTAATGGTTGAAATATCCACTTCCTGTGAGTCAGGAATAAAAAAAGAAAACATGAGTGGTTTTGGTGCATGGGAGATGGGAACGAGGTGACCCTTCACAGGTGATCCCCACAGGTGAGATTAGTCAGGGGCGGAAAACGTCTGCGTCACATTCTCACGTCTATTGTGTGCCCACCGCAGCCTTCAGAAGCATTCAGGGGAGAAAAACGAGATTGAAGTGAAACCCGAATCTGCCTTCAAACCTGGTGAGTAGTATAGCTCGGGGGGCTTACTCATTCCTACACGCTTGAAAACCATGACTACTACTTGCACAGGTGTCGATTTTTTTTTTTGCTTTTAAAAAAAACAAGCGTATAAGATGTCAGAAAGGAAGAAGTGAAAAAAAGGAAGACAGGACAGCTGCTGCAGTGAATGGGGTCATAAGTGACTCGACAAAAAGACTGAATATATACAATAGGAAGTGTGGCAGTGATAAAAAAGAAAAAAAAAACAGCAAGACAGAAATAGCTGGTATTACAATGCAATCCCCTCCATCTGAATCTAAACACCCTTGGGACAGTTTTATGCAGCGTGGCTCTGTTGCGTATCAGCATGAACACTCTCACTCTGCTGCCAGTCACGTCAGGTCTGACTGTAGCTTGGTCTTTTTTTTTCATTATCAATTCATCTGATTGTTTTTTTTGCTCATGCTCATCCACAAGTTCCCAGAAAAGGTGATGTCTGCAAAAAAAAAAAAAAGGAAAGATTTCATCTCTTTAATTTTAAAGGCTGCACTTCACTGGACAGGGGCCCGTATTTATCAAGCTTCTCAAAAAAAAAAATCAATCCTAGCAATTGCACTAGACTAAAAATACTCCAACCTCACAGTGCTGGAGCTGATGTGGGGTTGGAAGCTGCACTGAAGACAACAGAGAAGCTGCATTTCCTGGCTGGAAAGATTCTAGCTGCCCAATCTCTTCCTTGCAAGATCACCCGTCTCACCCGTAAAGTGACCACTGCACGATTACAACATGACACACAGAAAACAATCTGCTGCTATTTCTGCTTTTTGCACTACTAGAACTTATACAGACACTTTGCTGCTATTAGTATATTAGCAGTGTCTTACATATTTTATGCAGGGCATGTCATTATTTACTTAGCGTTTAACAGTCTCGTCACGTCTCATCTGCTGTGCCTAGGCGTGTTTATCTCCTACAGCGTGGCATAGGGAGAAGCGGACTGTGTTTTCCTGTGTATGTGTTGTACACGTGAAGAATTGACGAAAAAGTTGAGCTGAATTGAATTCAGACTTGAGAAGTGTCCTACATTCAGTGATGTTGCTGTTTTACACAACACTTGGAGCCGCGAAGTAGAAATGTTGCAGTGTGGTGGTTCTCTGACACTAAATTATTAAATATGAGACAGTCCAAAAACTAGAAGCATTCATACTATGTAAGTTTTAACTAAGGCAAAGTTCCAAGTCTGCACATATGCAAGCATGTCATGGCAGAGTTAGATTGGTAGAGCAGACTATAAAGAAAAAAATGCATATGGCTTAAATAAATCATTTTTATCAATGTGAAGCAATTTCATAAAACATCCTAAATAAAAGTGCACAAGCCTTCTTTTCAGAATTGTGTACCATATGGACTAAAGAGAATGAATTACAGCTGATTTTAAAAACTTGAACACCTTTTACCCACTGGCTGATTTTTAGAAATATGCTTTCTTGATTTTCTTTGCAGGCTGTTGCCTGGCAACTTCCCGGTCGAAAAAAGAAGAAAAAAAAAAGAAGTCCAGGATTTGATTTATTTGTTTATTTTAGTGTCCTGCACCCTTCCAATCCCCAGCCCCTATGGGCTTACGAGACACTAAAAGAAGTTACTGCTCCTGGCCCAGCAAATGAACACCCCATAAAACCACAAAGTCTTGGTTTTACACTGCACTTTTTTGCACGGATTAAAGCAAACAAGATATAACACGTTAATTACCAGGTTCTGGTAGGCAGATTTTGTTACCTTTGGAAGGTTGCATATTTCCTATAATGGGAAAAAAAAATAAAAGAGGCATAAATAAAGTGGAATTAGATGTCAGTGCTTACCATTCTAGACCAAAGACACCATAGAAAACGCTGCTCTGGGCGTCTCGTCCCTGCAGGACAAAGACACTGCGAAGGACGTTGAGGTGCAGCTCATACTCTGGGACCGAGCACACCATTCTGGCTTTGAGGAAGGAGGTCCACTTCCTTTGCAGGGTCCTCTGGCCGCCCCAGTCATTCTGCAGAAAGAGCAAGACAACGGATGAACGGACGCACGGCTGTTAAATAAATAAATAAAATCACTCGCTTGAGCTGATATATTCTGGCAGATACACGTTTAAATTACACAAATCAACCCACTACCGTGCTCATATACACACCGATGGCCTTGAGGCTTTGATTTAATATTAACGTAGTCAAACACAAAAAGATACAACTGAGTTAGAACTATAGATGACTCAGATAGGGATCGAATGCACATCACTCTACACATATACGTGAGGCAGAGAGTGTAATAGTCTTATGAAAGTGGAGCTGCATGTTAGTGCTCCAGCTCCGACTGTGCCTACTTTAGCACATTTGCTCTAATTGCATTTCAGTAGTGGTGGGAGGCAAGGCTGCAGGAGATGTGCTCCTGAAAGAGTAATTTAGCACACCTCATTTATAAGAGAGACTTTGCTCTTTGTTTGTAGTGCTTCAGCTATCTTCGTTTTTTTTTCGTGTTTTGCAGAAATCTGTGCTATGCCACACAAAACGGATATAACACTTAAAGATCTGGAAAGGACTGAGGATAAATGCATCCATTCTTTTTTTTTTACATAGCAAAACCTCTAAAGAGTTGGTGGAGCTGGCGGAGAGGTTAATAAAGCAGGGGTAAAATAGATGCCCCTGAGAAAACAAACAAACAGTTTCTATGGAGATTGATAGCAGGTTATTATTATAAGGAAAGGCTAAAGGGATGCACTGGCCGATTACAATCGCCATCAATCAAAGCACAGTCGGGGTCATCAGATTGTCATGACGTAAATCCGAGGGAACGAGAGTCAGGAATTTAAGTATAGCACTGTAAAGATGCGCCTGTGGGGATATTAACCTTTGAAAAGACGATGGAAACTGACTGAATCCGGGGCTGTTTGAGCGGGACATGCTTTGTGTTTTAAGTTGAAGCAGAGCAAAGGAAGAAAATCGGTATATGGAGCTCTGATTTGGCTCCAGCACGGCACTGAGTTCTGATTTTTTTTTCATGTTGGTGAGGAGACCATATTTTCGTGTTCAATTCACACCCGTCTCTGTGAAAAAAAAAATAGGTCATGGTTGTGGAGGAAGTAAATACGTTCTGGCTGGGAAACGAGGAGCAGGAAAAAAAAGGGGCGACCAGTCAGGCGGCGCAGAAATGGCAAGTCTTCAGTCGTTTTCAGGCCGACGGCTGCTGCCAACGCCTCCACTATCGACCGGCGTGGTGTCGGCCCGCCACGGGGACGGAGCGGGGACCAGCTCCACATCTGCATGTGCCGCTGTGGCCTAGTTCAGAGTTATTACACTTTAGATTAGATTCCTTCAGCGTGCTGATGGGGAGAGAGCGGAGGAGGAGAGGGATCCAGACCTTATTTTTCTGATTGCGATAGACACTTTAAATTACGCTTATATCCGCCTAAAACGACATTATATTGTGTCAGAAAGAAATGTACAGAGTGTTTGACTCTGCCTTTAAATGCTAAGCAGGAGGAATTGAATTAAAGGGCTGCAAGTCGAGTCAATTTATTTACAGAGCACATTTAAAAATAGTACAAGTTGCTGATGTGTGCGTGCTGACTAATTCTGCTGCATTAAAGGCACCTTATTGTACACTTTTCCTGGGTGTTATTTGAGGTTTTATAAATCTCAACATATATATATATATATATATATTTTCAAAGAAGTGCTCACGGCTCATTTTAAGGCTCGGTTTCCAAATACAAGCAGCGTGCATTTCACCACCATCTTCATCAGAAGAGTGGATCAATTTCTGGTACATACTGTTGCAGGCTAAGCAATGCATGATGTATAGCACACTCAGTATAATAGTATGTATGTGATATGGAATTAGGTCACAGTGTTTGATTCTCTCTTCTAACTGAAACTGACAAGTCACTTCCCTTTATTGATTTGAACAGACTCCCAATTTTATTGGTTGGTCAATTCCACTTCCTCTCATACATTCATACAAACTCTTTTCACAGGCTCAGTGTGAAATTATCTGTGATCCCATAGAAACAACACTGATGTCAGCATAGTGGCACACTGTGATTGTAATTACATCCATCATGCATGGGCAGAAAAAGCACGACAGGAAAAGAAAGAGAAGAGCAGAGACCCTCTAGGAATGGTTGCAGGGCATACTGTCTAGACCGGAGATGCTGATCACAAGTGAAAGGAGGTGGGAGAAGAAGGAGGAGGAGGAGGAGGAGGAGGAGTGAAGATGGCAATAAAAACAGGGGGGAAGGGTTCGCTATGTTGGAGGTCGGCAGACTTGTAGTTTGCCTGGCAACACTGGCACAGAAAGAACGGAGAAACCAAAGATTAGAGACACTCAACGGCTGGTTCATTCATTCATTCGGCGCTGAAATTACCACAAGAGGGGAATAGCAGCTTAGTCAGAACGTGAGATCAGAAACCTTCAATGAATCCATTTACAGTATGCAGAGAGAAAAAAATGATTTCTCATTTCATGTGGGACGTAGAGCATCAATTAAATGAAATTATAACAAAGTATTTTTTTTTCCTTTTCACTCTTTTCATGGTTTTCTTTTCATGATCTTGCAGTTGCTATAAATCTGATGTTGAGTTTTTTTTTTTTTTTAAGAATTAACTTCCCATACCCGGTGAAAAAAATGGATATATTCACGGCTAATAACGTTCTGGCCGGTTCTTCCCTCTGACCTTGCAGACTCGGGCAATCCTCGACACTTTGGTCTGGCTCGGGTAGGCAATCTGCTCCTGGCTTCTCTCCGTGAAGAAGAAGTAAATCTTGTCGTCGTCACCGATGGAGCTGTTGATGCTCTCTTTCAGCAGCACGGAGCCCACGAAATCTGCCTCTGTACACACACACACACGAACACAGTGAAAAACACACATGCACACGCACGCGCACACGCACATGAATGCACATGCCCAAACACAGACCTATTAGCAGCCTCGGATGTGTCTCCTTGGAAACTAAAGATGGAGCTTTTAAGTATGATTGAATCACCATAGCTAAGCCAGTTAGAGCCGCAATCCCTACAGGTTTCAGATTTTCATTTTTCTGAGGAGTCTGTTTTTGTAGTGACAGCAAAACATTTAATGAGATCAAAAAAGGTTAAAATGTCAAGAGGTGTAGCCTGTGTTATATAGCAGTTTACTATAAATGAAAATATAAAAAATATCCAGAATAACAGTGTCTGCAGCTATATTGCACACACACATACTCAGTACTTCTTTGTCCTGTATTGTATTTACCCAGGAGCCACCGGGTGGGGGCCTCCTCCGTCCTAAGGGTGGGGAAGGGGAAGTTCCTGCGCACGTCTGGGGAGCTGCGGAACTCGTACTGGGAGGCCGTGAACATCTCGCCGTCTGGTCGTCGCATCATGAAAGAAAAAGAGAGAAAGGAAACTCGATCTCAGATATTGCGAAGGCAAGTGAAATTTTTACATTTTATCCTGTTGCATAAATATTCGAAGAAGAGGTAAAGATGATTATTGAGCTCTGAAGCAATATTCACATGCCGCATGCTCGCTGAAACAGTTATTGATGAAAGCAATCACCCTCAGCAGTTAAGTCAAAACTAGTTTATTACACCCTGGCAGTCGTCTGTAGGTCTGTAATATTAGAGAGTAATATTACTAAAAAATGTATTGACAACACCATTCAAAATAAACTGATTGTGGATTTTAACCCTGTTTCTTACAGTGTATTCATTTGAGTGAGGGATGGCTTTACGGACACCATGGAGAGGAGGGATGATTACAGCATCAGTAACTCTTTCAGCGCATAGATAGCATGTGAATATTTCATTAAGAAGGAATCTGGATCTATTTCTTACAATGAAAATGTGTTTAAATTGTTCCTTCCTCTACTGTATGTAGATTAGATGAAATGCAAATTTGGGAAGCATACCTACGAGGAGGCCCGTGTACCCCTTGGCTGGGTCATACGGACACCTGTCTCTCCCGTCCTCAAAGCCGGAAGAGAAGTTGAACCGCTCTGCATCCTTACAGGGAAACAGCAATGAATCATTTCGTGCCCTTCATAGTTATAAGTGTGCTTTATAGTTACTGGAAATAAAATCACGAGGTCTTACTACATAGGCACAGAGAGGCCTGAAGGCGTTTGTTCCGCAGACGTACAGGTGAGTCTCGTTGTACCGCTGCAGGAAGCGGATGTGATTATAACACTCGGTCTGCGGAGAGCGGGGAACAAAAACCGTTTATTTCCAGCCCCGGAATAAGGCCGGAGAGAACACAGAGCTGTCAATCTACTCCGGGCACAGGGGCTATTTTATACAAATAATTAACGGAGGCGGTCAATTCCCATCCTCCGGAGTCAGGATTATCCACTTTGCTGCATGTCAAAAGTAGCAACATTAAATTTGTTTCTGTGCCAATAACAACTCGATTCGTTTTTCAAAAGGAGAAATGTGTGTGAATGTGAATGTGTGTGTGGAGATAATAATCGCCTACCCGGTTGTTTCTGCCTTTGTTCAGACACTGCTTCTTCTGTTCCGGGGAGGCATCCCAATCAATCTGCAAAGCAATAGGGGGCAATAAGGAAGACACATGTAGCTCAATAGAGAGGGGAAAATAAATAGACAGATCTATTGATAGAAGAAGGGGAAAACAACAGGTAGCGATGCACAGAAACAGAAAGAAGAGAATGGGCAGCACATTTGATTTTCTGGCTGCTGCACAACACATCACCGAGTTCTGACTCTCCACAGTAACCCCTGAATAAATACCACATGGTGCGTTTAAACTGATATCCATAAAATTGGAGGAACATAATGAGATATACTCAATCTGCTTGAGGCTATTATTAGTTCGTCCTACTTCAAGACTTAGGAATTAGGGGGGAGAAAACTCGTGAAATTGGCTTTGCTTGTCCCTTTGTGCAGTGATCCGTGGAAGACGTCCCGGCGCTCACCGTGAGGCTGGCGGGCGCGGAGATGTTGGAGGTGTTGAGCGCGTACAGGGCGCCCCTGCCGCCCACGTACAGCAGCCCGGCTTCCTCCTCCAGCAGGAGGGTGCTGTAGTTCTGGGAGGAGCCGTTGAAACGAGCGCTGCCCACCAGGCCTGCAAAAAATACAGCATGACACATCAAAAACAATGTTCTCCAAAGAACTATGGTCTAGATTATATGCATTCTGTGCACACTCCTGTACATTTGGTCTAATTGTCTTTTAGCTAGACTCCTGCAGGGGAATATAAATATATATTCATATATCATTGTAATATTGCAGTTTTTGTAGAGTGATAGCAAATCAATGAACAGGAGGTACCTAATATTTCAGCTGAATTTCCCAGAAAACCGAGATATTACATATATTGGCAAAAGCCTGTGGGACGATGTGTACTTCTGATCTGATTTGGGCTCATTAGTTTCAAATGATGCTACGACAAAAAAATATATATATATTTTAGACATTTGATATTTGATATCGCTTCGAATTCCTTGGCAACAGTTTCAGAAAAAGCCCTTGAATCTAAAGCAGCAGCCCTTGAATACAACAATCGCATATGGTGTAATACTCAGGTGTTTCTTTGTGCATGGATTATACTTCACACTTTTACTTTGGAAATAGATTTAATTGAAATGTATGAACCACGGAACATAATGTATTCTATATAATGTCGTAATCCAGGAGTTACGCTGTGATCCCCGGGCCCTCCCAGCTGAGGAGCCCTTCTCGCTTCATCAGGAGTACAAACAAAGAACAGGAGGACAGATTTAACACGACAGGCGAGCAGGGCCCTCACACCACAGCGATTCTCTCGGCGGGGGACGAATGTAGGTCGTCTTATTACCAGGAGCCCGGACACGCCATCAGTTCACGATGAAAGGGAAAGGTAAGAGGGGATGAGACGGGAGGAGGGGGAGGGCCGTGTGACCATTAATATGCCCGTCCGCACTCTGCTGAATCATATATTCCTCGGCGTAACACCGTCGATACCTTCAACTCCCCCTCTGACGACCAGCTGTGTGTCAGATTTATGTAATCAGACATTTAATTTCCATCAGCGTCGTACTTTTTTTTCCCCGTGCAGATCCTAACCTCCTGCTGCACCGACACTAAAGAAGATCTTCTCTACACAGATAGAAAAAAACAAAAAAAACAATGTCCTCATTTTCAGTGTCTCACAGCAATGGAGCAACCTGCCCCCATTTCTGAGGTTCTGCACCACGGTGTGTTCAAATATTCAGTGTTGCACCAGACTATTTTTGCGATGAATAAATAATCTGTTTGTATGAACTGGGGACAAAAGTTTGATGACCAAGAAACACATTTTTTTTAATATATATATTATGTTAGTGCTAAAGCCTAATTTGGCCCACTTCCAGTATGATCCGGCCTCACACACACACACACACACACGATGATGATGCTCGGGCAGTACTGCTGATGTGGTGTGGCAGTACTGGGCCATGATTCCTGCTGAATGCCCTAAAATTTCGCCTCCCCTGAGACCCATCCCCACTTCCTCAACAGTCCTGCCTGTAATCACTCCGGCGATCGCTTCATCTCCCAGATCTGCCAGTCTCCGTGTCGGGTTCCTGAGAATCAGAACGATGTCAAGAAACATAGAGGCTTTCACACCACTGCAAGAAGTCATTTGCATCTGTTTAATACCACAGGATTGGGATTTTTTTTAAATAAACTGATTAATTAACTACTTTAACATGTTTGCTGCAATGCTGTGTATTCGTTTAAAAAAAACAATTACTCAAGCTTTTCATTCACTCATCCTTTAATGAAAAGGGTTTTTCTTTTCTATTTTTGCTGTTTTAAAGTGACTCTGGATTACATAAAAAGTGATTTAAGTCTAATTTGTGTACTGGCTGTACAAGAGAAGAAGAAGAAGAAGAACTAGAGCTAAACCGATGAGTCGAATACTTAAGCAACAGAAGATGAACCACCAACCAAGGAGGTATTCAGATAAATAAAGACCAAATATTGGCAATTTTAGCTTTTAATACTAAATCTTAAAAAAATTCACAGAGGGTTATTTACCAGCCTAAGCATCCAAACAAATCTATGCAAATAAAGTGGAAAGACAAGCGTTTCACCCACATGTGATTTTTGATGATCTCCTTTCAAAACCACAGCAGCTATTATCAGCTCTCGACCAGATTTCATAACCAGGCTGCAGAAATCCGCTCTCCTTCTGCTATATTATGGTTTTCTTATGAATCTGGCTTTGTGCACAGGCATCACCGCTGAAACAGAAATGGATGGATTTAATATATGATCGTAAAGTTTCATTGCGTTCGTACTGAATAAGACATTAACAGTAAATTACTATCTATCTATCTATCTATCTATCTATCTATCTATATATATATATATATATATATATATAGTTAATTGCAGTGGGTGGGCAGATAAGTAACAGGTTTAAATGTATAGATGTAGTGTTTTGCTAGATGTTTCCCTATAATTCATGATGACCATGATGATGGTGAGGATGACAGCGGGTCTCAGCATGTTTGATCTCCAGGCGCGTCACATCTTGCACAATATATAACCCGATGAAAAAAACTGCTCAGAGTTTCCCTTACATCACATGGGAGGCGTCCTCTCTCTCTCTCTCTCTCTCTCTCTCCATCTCCCACATGACTGGCTGCCCGTCCAACTGTCACATGGACACGCTGGGTGATGACAGCAGCGCTGCGAGTGCCCATCGACTTTCCAGAACACTGGAGACTGAGTCACACCGCTCTCTGTCTCTCTCTCTCTCTCTCTCTCTCTCTCTCTCTCTCTCTCTCCAGACGCCCACCTTTGCTTGCCGGTTCTATCGCTGACAGGCAGACAACCACCAAGACCTGCTCACTGATCAATATTTAGATTATTATCATGCTGGCTCTGGCATGGCTGTCAGATTCATTACACGGTGACACTTAGGAAGAATAATGTTGCTTACAGCTCTTAGTGGAGGAGCAAAAAGTTTAAACTCAGCTCATCTATCTTCAAAACCTTCATTTTCAGGTAAACATTCATTTTGTAGGTTTCTTGGATAGGAATCATGGAGGCTGATGTACTTAAAGCACTAGTGAAGCTTCCAGAGAGGAGGAAAAACATAAAATATATAAGAGGGAAGTAGAAAAATTGCTTCCAACAGTTTTTGTCTTACAGCGGACAGAAAAAAAGTCAACATTCCTATACGAAGAGATAGAGAGCAACAACAGGGTGATATTTCTTTTTACAGAATATACGCTCACTCCAGCCACGTCAGTAAGGGGCAAAATTTATTTTGCAGACAGACAGGTTGTAGAAACAACGAAGACGAAGACAAAGAAAAAACAAAGACGATATGCACAGTTTAGACATTTAGAATCATAACTGGTTAAACTTACCATCTCAGAAATCACTAGTAATAATGACTTCTTGTATAATGTGAATGAAATGATGGGCAAAGCCATGATATTGAGGCAAAATGTGTAACAAACCCAAGAAGCAACTACCACAGCTTGCGATTAAAGTCCACCAACATCCTCAGAATACTAAGTCAATCATTTCAGTCACTAACTTTAACTCCTCTAATAAGTGGAGGAAGTCATTGTGAAAATAGTTCCGTAGGTAATAATATCTGAAGGCTTAAAGTATCTTTAATGTGAATGTTGACTCACACCTGTCGCCATATATCTGTAATTTTAATATTTCTCGATTATGATGCTTGTCTGGAAGGTCCAAACAGAAATGATGTCTTTGACTATAAACTGCAGCTCTGGGCTTTAAAGCAGTGGTGCATCGGTGGAACCAATGTCTTATGTCACATCCCCCTACATCTTTCATATCACGTCCTATGAATAAACCAGAATTATCCATTAGATCTCGTCTGTAGCGACATCAGAGAATCCTGTGCATTCTTTATGTTGCATTTATGTTTAACTGTCAGCTATAATTCATCATAGCCTGTCCCCCTTCAGATGTAATTGAGCATCATTCCTCTGACAGCCAAAGGTCAGGACACGCTGGGTCGGTCACGAAGGGAAGAGAATGACGCAGCAGTCTAGCCTCTCGACACACACACACACACACACACACACACACACACACACACACACACACACGCACCTTAGCTGAATCATGCATCAGACATACATTGATAAGAGGAGAGGGTACACACGCACTCACACACGATGATGCATGAGCAACAAATCTTCGTCCCACTCACGAGAACACTGCATATTCTCTGCGATCACGTTTAAAGAAAGTTATGTAAACATAATACGAGCCCGCGGCGAGAGCCCAGTGCACGTGACTCACCCGGGAATGAGCAAAAGCCTTGGTTTCTATCTTACAAAAATATCGTCTGCGTGACATAACATGTACAGTGTTGATGAGACGGGCTTGGGCGATGTGCAAAACGTCCCCGGCCCCAAGGCAGCGGAGGCAGGGCGACCTTGGTCCCAGGCGTGTGTTGTGTGTGTTGGTTTTATGTGGATTCGTGGGCACGTTTCTCTCCACCTGACACCACTCGATCTCTGGTTGCCCAGATTTATGACGAAGGAAACCGCTCTTCAGTTTAGTATGAATCACAGAGGTGAAAATCAATAGGCTGCGATTACAGCTGTGCTTCAGGACCATTTTCTCAAAGAAATACACACTACGACAGACTTATGCAGAACTTGTATTCTACGTGTAGAAAGTAAAAAATAGACATATAGCCATGTAATGCCTGTGTATGAGCAATTTAAATATTTTTTAAAATGACATTTAGCAATATTATATTATAGTTAGTTTCATATTTGTTGTTATGATATACTGGCTGTTATTGTATCAGATTTTATCATAAACAGCTGCTGTTGGTATCTTAACCAAGAGGCTTCAGTAAAAGATATTTAATCTCATTTCTAACTATACATCATTTATAAAGCGAAGGCAGATTTCATACATCAGGGTCACTGCTATCAGTAATGGTGAGAACTACACAGCATGTGGAATCTGTTTCTGGGAGGGTTCTGTCTCTCACATTATTCACCAATGTAAAATATCACTAAAAAGATCATTTACTATCAAAATTAATATTTTTCCTGAACCGTCCTGCATGCATGTGTTTAGCCAGCGCAAAAAGCTGTAACTCTAATATTATATGATCTGTAACCTGTATTAGTGGAAGAATCAATGGGCAGAAATCTAAAGGGCAGTTATTTCGATCATTGAATATTCCTTTCAGTCCCTTTTGAGCAAAATTGCAGCATCTTCAGTGGTTGCAGCTTCTTAAATGAGAACATTTAAAGCTATTCTCTGTCACACATAACAGTAAACAGAATATCGTTGATTCATTATACAAAATGGGAGGATTAAAGATGTCTCTTTGAACCTTAGGAAATCATGATGGGTATTTTTAATTATTCGCGAAAACAATTGGCAGATTAATCAATAATGAAAGTTAGTTTTGGCCCTCATAAGATTGTTATGCTGAATAGAGCAAACAAATTCTAATTTACACATCATATTTGATTCATTTTGTCATTGTTTAAGGCCAAGAACAGATAGCTCAAAGACCCCAAAGAGCTGAGGAGAACTAGAGTCAGATAATGGTTTTCTCTGAAGGCACGTCACTAGATAAAACATAAGCAGTATGAAAACATAGCGTTTCAAATCTTTTTTTTTTTTTTCTCAACAATAGCACAGTCAGCAACAGTTGACCTACCCTTCCCTGGAGCCACTGTTCTGTATCCACATCATGCACACACTGTAACTTTTGCAAAATCAATGAGGAAAGTCAACAGACCTCTGAGATGTGCCAGAAGCCTCCCGGTCTGCTTCTATTTACTGTTATCATCATGTATGCATGTGTGTGTTCGTGTGTGTGTGTGTGTGTCAGGGTACACTGTAGGATAAGGGTAAGAGGTGAAATGACTGCCCTGCAGAAACATCTGTTGTTTTTTTCTCACCACGTGCACACTTCAAACTTATTTCACCTTTTATCCATCTCCATCAGAAGAGTGAAGACATCTCTGTCAGTGACTCAGAGGAGTGAATGTTCGTGTGTGTTTCTGTGTGTGTGTGTTGCCACAGTTAATGCGTCTCACAGGTGGTGCATCCAGAATGTGTGCGTTCACACTCCGCCGTATTTGTAATCTTCCATGTGGGGTCTTGGATGATTGTAAATCCAGCGTGTTTGTGTGTGTCTACAGGCCTGTGCCGCTTCCTCTGTGACTCACTGATCACTAGACTCACCATGGAGAGCATGTGACACACACACACGCATGCATGCTAACAAACAGATTTGGGAACAAATGCTGGGAGGTAAGGCTGACTTAACTTCCTTGGACAGTTTCAGAACTGTCAGTTGTTGTCAACTGTATCCACATTATATATGCATCTCTTCACGTCTTTAATAGACTTGAGAGTCAATGAGCATGACTCTATATTACGTAAGAAATACTGGGTGTTCTCTGGTATACAAAAATAGAGAGAGGCAATGATTGGGAAGGAACAGAATGTGGTGTTTCCTCCACCGAGTAGCCTAAGTATTATTATTCCACTGTCATTTCTCACAGGCAAATATAGAATCAGATGTATTAAAAGTTTGTCTGCAGTCAGTTTAATCCATGTTTAGGCTAGTTCCACCACAGATAGTTTACTGAAGCAGAAGTTGAAGTACAAACAGTACAACTTTATTGTCCTCTGTAGTGGAATCATGTAACACGGGCAGCCTATTAGTTAAGAACTGCAACAGCTGTGGGTCTATTGGTACATGTCATACCCACCTCTGTACCTGTGTTTCCTGTCTCAGGTATCAAAATTAAAGGCAAAAATGACGAAAAGAAGACACCCCAATTCCAATCAATACTGATACTGATGAAGAACAGCGGTTAAACTAAAATTATAAGATGTTAAAAGACAAATTTGATTGACATAAACGCATAAACGTCTGATAACGTAGTAAACAATAGTCTGAGTTGACTGCCTTCATCTAAAACAAAGGAGATAGATACTAAAAAACTAAAAACAACTGATGTGAACCATAAAATGACTATATATATATATATATATATATATATATATATATATATATATATATATATATATATATATATATATATATATATATATATAACACTGTTGACTGTGTTGGTATTATCTATCTATGTCAGTCTGTATGGGTCAAACTCATTCTGGATCAGGTCAATCTATCCTCTAGACCACTCGGACTGGGTCAGAATATAAAAATAGACTTGTTTTTCTAAAATTAACCTTGTGCATACAGGGGTACATTTCCCAAGAATCTGTGTTATATACAGACCCCCCCCCCCTATTCCAGTTACTATTGTATTGGTTTGGAGGCAGAAAAAAATCTCTCTATATATAATTTTATATACAGTATGTTTATATATTTCAATCAATCTCATAAAACAAACCATTCTGCAGAGCGAGATAAAAAAAAAAATAGAACAATGGTGGGAAAATTGGAAATGTTGCCTAGGGAATACAGAGAGTAGTAGATTGATTTAATGTGTCCCCAAAAACACGCAAATGAAATTGACATAAATAAAAGTTGGGTAAAAAAAAAAAGTAAATGAAATGAAGTTTTAATTCAAACTATCAATTGATTCAGGGCATAGAATAACAAATAGGTATAGATGTATTATTATTATAATTGTTATTTTTTTCTAATAATGAGCAGTAATGTAAATATAATCACTAGGTGGTAAAGAGTAGAACAGTAAAATAATATAGAGCAGTATTGATGTTTTTAAATGTATAAATTGTAATACATTTCGTGAAATATATGTTTATACTTTTTTTTGAGTATCTTGTAGCCCTGCCAATTCAGTTATTCTCGGTTTCCCAGCTAGAACAGTCAGGTCAGGTCAATAACTTCTCAAGCATGTGTCAGAGCTGAAACGTTCACAGGTTTGTTTTCTTTCATAAAGGGAGACTGCAGAACGAGATAAAAGACAGACTTTCATCTCAGCCTAGGAAAAAAGGCCATGCACAACCCCGCATACGCCACACAAATAGTGCCAGTGTAATTCCCAGGCCTCGCTAGATGCTATCAGTGAATCTCCAATAAGATCCCATCAGGATGACACATCAGCGCTATCAGATGGGAATGAGATCAAAGCATCACGGAATTCTCTGTGGATTTACGCGTCCGATGCATGAAATGCCTCCGCAGAGAGAGGGAAAAAAAAAAAAAACGTCGCTGGTGCAAACAAACAAGGCTGACATACTGTAACAACATTGTCACGAGGTTAAGATAAAACTCTTTCAGTCCATGCAGCAGCAGCGGCGGTGGCCTGGTTGATAACAAAAGTAAATCATCAGAATGTTTTCTGAGTTCAATGGAAGCAGCTGCTCCTTGACAATAAGTGGCCTGGTCCCAACACCATGAAGAAAACTCTCCATCTGCGATAAAGCAGCAAATTGACAGGGTTTATTACCAGGGTAATTATAGTACTAGCCTTAAACACTTTTTACGACCAGGACCTCTTCTGTCATCTCAGCTTGTCATAGCAGAAACTGCCAACTTATAGTGCATCAATATTTCAGAACTGCATTACTTCAGGTCTGGTGGCACGGGCAGAAAAAAAGCCGGAGCAGACACTCAATGAGCAAACAGTTGAGTTCATAACACAGTCTGGCTTTAACCCCACTACTGGGAGAGGAAAGCATCCAGGCGTAACTTACACCTGGTTGGATCCGTGCTGGATCTAATGACTAGTAACACAAAGCACACATACAATTCCTGTGTCCAGTTTTGCCTCTGTTGTGATGCTATAATGCATTCATTTCCACTATAAGTACAAATCAAATCAATCATCATTGTGTCGTACACACAAATCGCACACGATTCCTGAAATGAGATATTCTCGTATAAAGAACAGCTTTTCTTGAGTTCACAACTAGGACCTTTTATTGATTAAAAAAAGTACATATATGTGTTTTACATAAGCAGCTAGTTTGGTTATTAAGCAAATCGTAATAGATAAAGGTAAGAGATAGATTTACAATGATTTAATTCAGGGGGCTGTTTGAAGGTGCATTTGCCACAACTAATAAAAAATAAAAAGTAATCCAGAAACTAAGATAACTCACCCTAACCCTAACCCTAAAAATCATTACCATGATGTAATCATCTGTCGGTGGTACCCTTCCCAAAATTCACTGAAAATTTCAAGACAGTCCGGCCAAAACTTTTGGAGTTATTTTGCTTACAAACAGACAGACAGACAAACGCCTGCTATACCATAACCTCCTTGGTGGATGTACTGTAATGACATATGAAAAAATGAAGGTTTCAAGTTAGCTGTTTCTGTTTGGTTAGGACGCTCAGCCAGTGACTGACAGTGATGGACAGATGATGATTCATCTGATCACGTGTCAGGTATTTTTTTAGTGCCTGCCCTTTTCCAAACGGCTTCCAGCCGACTTCCCAGATGGTTCGGTGTAACAAACCATCTGGCCTGTCAGGTTAGGGGGCTCATGCTGTTTTGCCCCAGTAAACCTGTACTTTTGCTGGAGTTGAGTTGAATCTGTAACCAGTTTAAAGTGGAACTGTTCTTAAAAATCACAGCTTTTTCTTTAAAACCTGAAATAATTTTTTTTAAACCAAAACAATGAGCTGAAAGAGGCTAAAACCTTCCATGTAGTTGTGGGAAACATCAGATCTGGGTTATAACTGCCTGTGGATTCGATGAGTGACCTCTTTTACACTACATCCATAGTACAGCTTTAAGAAATGGATGAAAATATGAGAATACCACTGATCATTGATTTAAAACAAGCATGATATAGCAATAATGCTTTTTTTTTTTTTGACACACCTGTCCCTTAATATTTCATACAAGACTACACGGAGACGTTCAGTGATATTTGCCTTCCTATAAATCAGACTTTCACTGATACAGCATATCCTTGTACTCCCACTTTTGCAGGCCATCTGCAAAGCGTACTGTAAATTAACGAGCGCCCCCTCACCCCGGCTGAGAGACATATTATAAATCCTCCCACGGAGTCTCCCCTAGGTAGTATAACAGTTGAGGCTGCTACACCTACATGCAACATCCATCCAAGTGATCTCCATATGCAGCGCTGTGCACCCAGTAAGACATTTCATATTTATGAGGTGGCGTTCACCACCTTCCACCCCCCCCCCCCCCCCCCCCCCCCCAACAAGTGACATATGTCGCACAGGAAAAAAAATGACAGTTGGTGCATGTGTGGAAATTTTAACATGCGATTAGAATACACGCCCAAATAGCTGTCACCCTGCAAACACGCGAGCACACGGGTTACTCCGACACATATGGGGATGAAAAGCATGCTGACACACGTGCACATCTTGCACTCTCACATGTGCCCACACGCGTCCCCTGATGATTAGAAAGTATGTCAAGGACAAGTTTCTATGAGGGCATGGGAAGAAAAAAATGAATGTATGATGATTGACTGATTCTGGCTGCAGCACAGAAAAGTGTCCACGTTGAGCAGATTGTGATTATAATTCGAGGCAGAGTCAGAGATGTGTAAATAAATGGCCAGAGGCAGGACAATAAGGAGAAGGAGACTTCCAGAATAGACAATGACTTCTGTCTATGAGGCACTTATCAACGTACCTAATGAGGGGTAATGAATTATACATGCCGCACTGATGAACTTTTTAGAATTAATCGAGTGTGTCCTCTTCAGTTGGGTAATAAATAATCATACCAATATAAGTGATCAGGCGACTGCTGTCATCCGCCCCATCAGATGCACAGTTGCAGTCAACAGCTCAACAAAAGTAGCGCCACATTCTTTATTTGTGTATTTCTTAGTGCTGCATCGCCTGCTATGAATACTCAACAAATCAGTACATTGTGAAGTACAAATTGGACCATAAAGGAGAAGGAGGAAATATAAGCTTTCGATTTTTTCAGAACATGGATGATAGCCTCTCGTCTCCCAAACATCGGCGCACACTGCAACGGTCTCGACGGCCCTCGTGGCTTCGCACAGGAGAGCTCTGTTAACTCCACCTGCTCTCTAATAACACTCATCTTCAGAGGTGAGGACAGGAGTGGGACGAAGTGGAGAGGAGTGGAGAAGGAGACAAGAGCACACCCACAGTAACGGATCCGTCCGCCTGTGCCGGAGTTCCCTCCTGCAGCTGCAGTGGAAGCTGCCGCAGTGATATGGAGAGAGGAGGGGGGGGGGGGCTGGTGGGAAGTGGAGGGGGGGTGAAAGGTATAACGGGTGGAAGGCAGAGATGCTGATAGCGTGGGTAAACACCAACTATGTGCCAAAATACACCTATTCAGCAGTTTTTTTTTTTCTGCACGGACACTAATCGGGCCTACTGTGCACAGGTCTTCTTTTACGGGGGCCTCTTGTCTATTGTTTCATTAGAGGTGTTTGCTGAGCCGTGTGATCTAGGACAGGGCTTGAGAGAGGCGATTAATAACTCTGAGCATGAAGGAGTTGTCTTCAGGGCCAACTTCAGAAACTGTGCCACTTCTTTAACGGGGAGGGGGGGGGGGGGGGGGGGCGGAGCAACATCGTCTATCTAAATAAGGGCAGCGGAGTGTGTGTGTGTGTGTGTGTTTAGCAGGCTTGTTGTGCAGGTACGTGTGCATGGGTGTGTCTGGTTGTGGTTAGCGTAGCTCCTCACCTTTGGAAAACACAGTGGTCCTGGGGGTGACATCCAGGTCGAGGGAAGGGCTGAAGGGGAAGGCCCACAGCTGTGACAGCCTGGCAAGGAGCAGCAGGAGCAGCAGGAGGGGCAGGAGGGGCTGGACTGATCTCTGGTCCCCCATGTTTAACGCAGAGACCCGGGACCGAGCGCAGTCTGGATTGCACTTAACTCGTTGAACACACAAAGCGTGAAAAGTACGTAGCTGTAGGCCCGGCAGCGAGGAATCTCAGACTCTTTGGTTATTCTCCAGCTGAGAACAAACGCGACCTATGAAGAGAAAGAGGAAAAAGAATGTGTATAACTAAAGAGGAAATGGTTCATCCTTTTTAGTTGAATCTGGAGCTCAGAGAGACTCTATCACCTTTACAAAGGGAGAATACAAGTCATACAGTATGCATTACTAGTTTAAATATTCACCTTTAATATAATTTCTACAACCAAATAAACTCTTCAATTCACATTTAATGAGTGTAATAACAGAAATAGACATTAAGGATGCTTTAGGTTATTTTAAAACATACACCATGAGTACAATGAACCTTGCTTTAGGAGATATAACTGATGAACTGTCTTGTTTACTTAACAGCACGAGTGATACATAATATGACACGATATGCATCGTCACTTTCTGATTACAATCAATTAGCCGAAGTGAACGACTAAGGGTGCTGATACATTAAAGATCCTTTTAAAAAGTTTGGTCCCGGCGATATTGCAACACACAACCTCTTAATTAGCTGTGTGCACATTGGAGCAGCATGACGGATAATCTAGAGATTAGGCCCTGTGCCATCAGCACAATCTACGCCTGGCTGCCCGCTCTCTGGCTCTGTCACTGATCAAAGGGTCAACACAGTGAATCCCCGCTCCGCAGCGCGGTGACACTGGAGAATTTCCAGTTTTAATCTTCACAGCCGCTGCTAATCACTCCCAGCATGGAGCACGATGAGGCTGATGACCTCTGTGTTCGAATTTTTAGGTACAAAGATTTGAAACCAACCAGTAAGAAGGGAAAAAAAGGTGAGAAAAGAGTTTGGGAAGAGTTAAAATGATGGTGCAGGGGACTAAATAGGAAGCTGGCATTAATATATTTTCATGAATTTCTTTCACAAATCCATCATCTGTTTTCTTCACATAACATTTTAGACCAGTAAAACACCAGTGATTGTGTGACAAATCATGGTTACAAAAAAGCACGATTTTGAATAAATTTTAAATATTTAATGCACCTAGAATATGAAATTAGTTGATGGCATGTGTTTTTAATTTTTTAGAAAACCTTTGCGGGACCAAGTTCTTACGGTTACACCACATGACAGTTTTGACATTTTCCCCAGTAAGAGATGCACATTACTTTTCATGTTAGAATTGTATCAGCACTATTGGGAGTGATGCCACATATATCGTGAGCAGTTTCTACCGGGGCCACACTGACCACAGCGTCTGAGTCATGGCTCCGTCTGATAAAGTTCTGCAGAATCAGATGTGAACTTCCTTAAAATCCCGGCTGACAGTCAGCAGCGACTTCAGCGACGCAGTCAGGAAAGAGGCGCTTTAACATGTCCACCACTGAGGGAATCAGAAAGAGACGTGACTCAAATAGGTTTCCCCACATCCCTAAAAATCTGAAAGCTGACAGGTCTAGAGCGTTCAGCTCATTAGTTACAAAAGTTAATTCCATTGTCTGCCAACACCAGCTGTACATCATGTATGTTCAGCTTATTGATGTGTCATCCTTCACCATGAATCTGAGGAAGAAGGGCAATTATTTCCTATTTTTTCATCATTCTACAGGGCTACAGTATTTAAACCCACAATAGATACACATCATTGTAAGCTAGACAATGTCATACATGCTACAATGATTCTATCATCAGCAGCTCAGATTTTACATTTTTTTTATCAGGAAGGTTTGAATATATAAAAAAAACTACACATTTCCATATCAATCTATGTTTCTCTTTGCCTTAACTCAAACCCAAATCGTCTCTCTGCAATGCCTAACGATGACCTAACCAAAGGCGTACTGTAACCCTTCCCACATATGGTAAATCTATAGGAAAACTTTTTTTTTCTGAAAGGGGGTACAAGAGCTGTTTACTTGCTGTTTCAATTACAGGATTTATACTCAAACCACAAGAAAAACTCTCTAGGGAAAATCAGCAACTTTTGCTTTCTTACAATTCATCCATATACGACAATGGCTGCAAAGAAAGCCTTTGTTGCACAAAAATCAATACAGCTGATGGACTACAAAATAATAGGATGGAAGATAATCTCAAATACAAGAAGCAGTCTTAGCATTTGAATTGGAAGCAGGTAAATGGCAGCATGAATCTCATTTGATGACTGTTCTACTGAACTTCAATGCCATTGTCTTCTATCTACAACCGTGTGGCAAAATAGATGAGAGCAGATCAACCAGACAAGCAGGCATGCTGGCGAGGAGCCCTTTGGCGTGGCTCTGGCAGCTGCTGCCCGCATGCAACACGCAGCAAAAAAAAAAAAACACCATTGTCTCAACAGCGGGTCCGCACTGGTGTCCTGTGTGTGCCGTTCTACGTAGGCTGGCGTTGACAGCGTGCTGTTGCTTCAGTGACGAAAGCATGGAAAAATAAACACATCTGCCTCTGTAGTGACGCAGCAAGTGTGCCACGCATGACAGGAGGCAGGAGGGGATCGGACAAAACGGCCAGCAACACCTTTTTTACTCGGCAGAGACAGTTTCAACCTGTTAAATAACTAAAACAGCTGGGCTTGCAGAACATATACTGGGACATTTTAGCCTAATTTCAGAGCTGGATGGTTGCTGCACCCTGGCCTTCATCAGACACCCTGACATCAATCATTGCTCGCCGACAGAAGACGAATGGATGTGTGTGCAGTATCATAAAAGCTGTTTTACAATGTGATGAACTGTCAGGCAGGACAGGCTGATTTGCAAAAACAAAGAGGGTTCACATTTCTTTGGAACAATTAATAAGACAGACAAGCTATTCCTGTATATCTATTCAAATGATACTACTTAAAATGCCAAACAAACACACAGAAAAGTAAAAAACACTCATATGTTTGAGTAGTTTTGTGGTAAAGCCAGCAACTACCAAATACTTTATTAATTTGGTTATGTACTAGGCTATATATCCTATATTTAGTATGATATCTATATATGTTCTTTCTTTTTTTCCCTTTATTCACATCCAGGCTGCAGGCATAGAGATGAACCATAAATGAGATTACTCGCACATTAAAGGCAGAATGAGAGGGTTCACCCTGTGGGCTGTGTTCACTGTGGAGTGGAGAAATCTTAAAACAAATTTCCTCTGAGAAGCATGAAATTAGGATTGTGTCCCAAATAATGCACAGTTCACACAATGGAGATATTAGTGTTACAGGAGAATTATTGACTGCAGTCAGGGTTTATTAACATGCCAATACACTCACAAATATGAGTATGTAGGCTTAATGATTTCTTGGGACTCAAAGTGAAGTATAAGCAAAACAAAAAAACACTGTTGCTTGTTATATTAAAAAAATCATCCCCTTCATGATTTGTGATAACACAACTTTTGTCTTTAATAAAATTGAATGATGATGATGGAGGCCAGTGCCTTATCTTGTATAGACATGTCAACATTGTAAAAAATTCCACTAAAATCGAACAACTTCAATTTGAAGCGAATAAATTAAAGAAATGAGATTACTGCATCTATATCAGATGTAATAGTTGGTTTTATTAATGGTGAGTAAATAAATCGGTGCTGTTTGTAGTGTGTATTCATCCTCCCTGCTTTGTGGTTTTAGGTAACTCTTTAATTCATTGGGACCCCTCCAATGAACCTTTTGACTTCTTCCTCCCCTAACAACTTTTACAACTGTTGAGCTAATGGATTAAGAATTAACATTTATAGAGCAAACATAGATGATTTACAACCTTGGATGTGACTGGTAATTTCATACATTTAATGAGGTGAGACTTTGAATGCAGGACTTATTGATGGGTTGGAGTGTTTCTACTTTTACTCAAGTAAAGGATCTAAGTACTTTATCCACAACCTGGCAACCCAAAAGAGTTTTAATGGCCTATAAATGATCTATGAAGCTTGAGCATATTAACCATTTTTAAAGCCATTAAAGCAGTATGACACCCATCTGGCAGCACCCTATTTATTGACCTAATTGAAATAATTTCTGAAATTTACAAAAATGCATGCATTTACATATAAAAGCTGCTAATTTGAGTTTTAGATGGTCAAGTGTAATGAACTTGTTCCTACAAACCACTTTGTACTGTCACAGGTTAATCTCCCTTCTCTTCCTTGTGCCATAATGAATGAATTCACCTCTACTTTTTCCAAAAGTAAAATGGTTAAATAAAGAACAAATAATTAACAACATGTCATCAGTGGTGGAAAATATCTAAACACACTTGCGTACAATTTTGAGGAAGGCTACTTGTACCTTACTTAGTATTTCCATGTGACTCTATACTTTTCACAGGGAAATATTGTACTTTCTAGTTACTGTAGTTACTAGTTACTTTTCAGATTCAAATTCAACAAAATTATATATTTTGATATTCTAACTTGTAAAATGTCTGTTCCTTTTTATTTATTAAGCTTTTTATAAAAAGCTATATGGATACAGTGTATTATTATTCTCATAATTATTATAAAAACCTAGGACACTATGATGAAGTACTCTAAATATTATTCTAGACAAAGTGAAATTGGCTCCACTCTAAAGGATTGAGATTCTCACATAACCTATTTGTTGGTGGTGGTGTAATGAAACAATAAAACAATTTGCATAACGAGTACTTCCACTTTTGATACTTCATTTGCTGCTGATACTTATTCGCGTTCACTTAAGTAATATTTAGACTGCATGACCTTTACTTGTAAAGGAGTATTTTCCAGACAATTATCCTCCACCACCGCATGCATCTATCCAACTACTACTCTACACACGAGCACTGCAGCCAGTCCGGAGGAATAATGGAATTTGCTCCCACACTCAACTTCTGTCCGAAAGGAAGCGCCATTATAAACATCCACACCTGTCCGACCTGGACCGGACTGCAGCACTGAGGGGGGGCAGCACCACACACACACACACACACACACGCTGTGGATAAAACAGCTTCACGTGAGCTGAGCCGGACGTGAATGGCGCGCGTGCGTATGGAAAGTGGACGAAACACCGCAGCTTCGATAGAACGAGACCGACTCACCTGCTCGCTTCCAGGAGTCCACATAAAATCCCTCTGAGTCGTCCCAGAACACCAGGCTCCTCTACTGCTGCTGCAGCTACCCAATGAATGCTCACCATGTCTCCCCCTGTTCCCTCCTCTCTCTCTCCCTCTCTCTCTCTTTCTCTCTCTCTCTCTCTCTCTCCCTCTCTCTCTCTTTCTCTCTCTCTCTCTCTCTCTCCCTCTCTCTCTCTCTCTCCTGACAGAAAGCGAAGCGATTTCGCTTCATTCGCACGCGTTTCACTTATTGAGTTTTTTTTCGCACCAAACAGCAATGAGAATAAACATGCTAACTGGACGTTAGTTGGGTCTAACTCTGAATTATAAACATATAGTTTTCGCTCGAGTTGAAATCTTTTCAGCTCGTGCGGTCGGACGCGTCTCTGCCGCAATTCGCGCCGCCGCTGACGAATTCGCGTCGCTTCCGTTGACTTTGTTCGCAATCGCGCCGCGTCTAAACTTCGCTTCGCTTTCACACGCGCGCAGACACACGCAATGGAGTCATACCCGACACACAGTAGCCTTATTTTTTTTTCATTTTATCATATTTTTTTTTTTTATGTTGTATCATCATTGAGTTCAGAAGAACAAGCAATAACGATTTTGTAAAAAAATACAACAAATGTTAAGAAAAACTTGTTGACAAATATATTGGAAAAATATAGATTCCTATCTATAGTTTTTTTTTAGCTAAAGCTATAACATAACTTTAACTTGTGACCTATCTATTACTGTTTCAGTCATTTATACATGCCTTGTCCTGGCATACTACATAATTGTAAATGAGAATTGATCCTCAACTAATTTTACCTCGTTAAATAATGTAAGTTTTCTGTATTGTAATTATTGTAAGTAATGCTGGAGAATCATTAAATGTATTAATATATGCGTCCAGGCTGTAAAAAAGAGACTTTTTTTAACTGAATGGAGCCCCAGCACAATCATCTTCTGATACAGAGAAAACACAACATTTTTACGATTCTTTACTATTTCTGTAAAGTTATCATTGAAAATATTGCACACGTTAGAAATGAATTGTGTAAATCTGGCAAATCTGACATTTATAATTGCGGAAGATAAACCTTTAAATCTTACTAACGTTACCTTTCCTCTGGCACCACCCTCAGGGTAAACTGTGGTATTTAAAAACAATTGCGATGCAATTCTATTCTGTATTTTACATGCAATCATGTTTTTGGATAACACGGAAGATACCCAAACTGCCGTGTGGTGTAACCCTAAAAACTTGGTACCACATAATTTGAATCTCTTAAAAAGTTTTTTAAAAATTAAAAACACGTGCTATCAACTCATTTTATATTCTAGGTGGATTAAAAAATCAAAATGGTTATTCTTTTTCAGTTGACATTTTGTGTAAAACTGCACAAAAATGCCAAGAAACCAACATAAACTCAAAATTTAAACCTGATAAATGCAGCTTAAAACTGTATTAAAAAAATTGACATTCTCATCTTGCCAACCATGATTTGTCAATGACAAACAATATAATACAAGGTCTTAAATATGTATGACACTGCTAAAATGACAAAAATTAGTTCACGGACCCCCATCTGATTAGATAATCATTATTTTTATTTTTATTAGAAAGATTAGACACTTGACGTGAAAAAAACACTTTTATTGCGTTGTATGTGATGTAAAAACACTATTCACAGACGTATTTTTACAGTAAATATCTTTAATTGTCATAGTAGCTTTGATAATAGCATTAATGATGAATAGCACAACATCATGACAACTAAGTGGCTAAAGTGCATTCAGACATTAATTCATTTCATATGTTTACCCAAAGTGTAAATTAATAAAATTTCAGGCTGTTTTTTTCGGCTCACCGTTGTGCATCTACTGTTTTGTGATGTAAAACACACTTGAATAAGACTTGAATTGAACCTGTCCTTCAAAGTTCCATTAACACTCAGTTAAAGACTTTATATGTTTTTGACGGCAGGTGGCGCCGTAGCTCCTGTTTCTTTGTCCCTGCTGGGAAACCCGTCCATGAACCCACCCCGGCCGTCGCGGATGTGAGTAGCCGCCTGTAGTTGTCATGACGTGGACTGTCTGCCCGAGTCGTGCCGCTCGCGCTCACTCACCGAGACCCGGCTGCCAACAAGTGTGTTTCCCGGCGCAGCCGACTCCGTTCGTTCGGTGTGGTTAACGGCTCCTTTTTTTGTGTGGTACGTATCTTTTCTGTTACTGTGCTCTGATATGAAGAATATACTTAAATCTAGTTGTGTTTTTTTCCTCTCCCTCCGGTCGGTTAACGTCATCGTTAACCAGCTAGCATGCTAGCTAACTAGGCTAACTAGTGCTGCTAACCATTAGCTAGCTGTATTCGCGTCCTCCAGATCAGATATCTTTCAACAACATATAGTAAAGACGGTGTGGTCATCTCTTGTGGGCAGAACCAGCAGACTACACAACATGTGGGTGTTAGTAGTAGCTTTAATAGGATAGTGCCCGGCGATAGTAACGTTAACGTTAGTCCAAGCTCTTAAAGTAGGTAATTCTGACATTCTATTGTGTTTATTTACACGCATGCTAAATATACAAATCCATATACATCTAAACATCAAATGTGAGCTAATAAAACGGTGCTTGATTAAAGCTTTCCCTTAACGTCACTCCATTAGAAAAGGAGTATTAAAGCTTGTAGTAATCCTAGCAGGTTGTGAATTAATGTTAATGTGGTCGATTCCAAGAAAAGTAACATCCCTTACCTGTTTTCTAACTGCATGTGATTTATTTATCAACCTGATTTAGTCAGTCCTAGTCAAATCAGTGTTCCAACCCTTTACTTATTTCCTTTATGGCTACATTCACATGTGTTCTCTGTTGAAGTAAAATCATGCCAGCCCACATTTTGAGCTAGATAACTGCTTTATGTGTCGGAATTATCAAGCACACATATAATCTTAAGTGTATAGAGCACATGTGAATTCAGATCTCCTCACTTGGCCGAGCCCTTTTATCGTGTTTACATGTCTGTTCAGCTAATCCTGTCTTAAGATCAGATGTCAAGAGCAACAGGTGCGTCACAGCCTCCGCACAGGTGGAAAACGGCCAGAGCAGACATCCGCTTTGGCCAAGAGGATATAAACTAGATATGTGTGTGTGCTGCGCTGTTATTAAGTAAATGTCTTCTGATTTAGATATGTGTGACAGATGTGACATGGTACAGACAGCTGAGAAGCATCACATTTCCTTGCATGGAGCTGTTGGGAAATTGTTTGGGGAAAACTCTGAAGTAGCTCTCCGAGGTTGCTATTTCACCGAGATACTTATATGAAGCTGCAGTTATGCACTAACACTTTTTTGCTGCCATTTGCCCTCAGAGGACCATATTAAATGCAACACCAAAGGGCTGTGAAGCAAAACTTGTCTGAAAAGACGATCAGATGTCTCCCCTTTTGTTTCCTTCACTGCGAAGAAGAGCAACTTTTTTTTATGGGGGCGGTGAGGTGGAGTCTCATAGGAGTAGTTATAAAAATAACTGAGGAAAATTGCAGTTTTTTTAACATAGGCCAGAGGAGAAAGGAACATTTTCCCACAGCCTAAAAAACTCTAATGAGTACTTTGTGGATAAAAACATCTGCCTTTTGGTCTTCTTAAACTGTACTGTGATGGCAGCAGAAAAATTGATATTATTTCAGGTTGTTGGTGCCCTCTGAACCTGAGATTCCACAGGAATTTCGATTAATGCTCAAAATGTGTTAAGTACCATATATTCAGGGTGCTTGTTTATACATGTCTACTGTGTTTCTGCATAGTGAACACTTTTGTCTGCTGAACTGAATACCGTTTTTACAGATCTTTCTGCCAAATCTCACTGCATTTATCCACTTGCCCTGTTCTCGCAGGCTATGATGAGGTGGTGACCCCCGGTCGGCCAGGCCGTGAGATGATTGCAGCTTGGCACAGAGAACGGACGGAGCAGAGTGATTGAGAAGGAAGAATGGGCAGGAGTGTCCGGGGCTGCTGGCAAGGCGTCATCTCTACCGCAGTGCTCTACGGCTCTTTGGCCCTGTTCACCTCCATCCTCCACAATGTTTTCTTGCTTTACTACGTGGAGACATTTGTGTCCATCTACAAGATTGATAAAATCTCCTTTTGGGTGGGAGAGGTGAGTGAGAAAAGAAGTGGATTTGTTTTATGCTTGTCAGTTAAATCATCATTTGTCCAATTAAATATTCCAGAAACTGATTTTGCAGTAGCCTATTTTGTATGTTAAATAGCCTGATTATCAGGTGCCAAAAATGAAGATTTCCTCTCATCTTACATAGCTTTTTATCATGTCCTAGCTTATCCTCAATATATCTCAAAGAAGGCTATTTTTTTCTTAGCATTAATCCATTATCAGCATTTATATGTTGATTTTATATCACTCAATTGTCTTAATGTTGTCCTTCCCTTTTGCTCTACAGACAGTGTTCCTTCTGTGGAACAGTCTGAATGACCCTCTCTTTGGCTGGCTGAGTGACCGCGCCTTCCTCAGTGCTCCTCTGTAAGTGTATATCTCTGCCCGCGTTTCTTGTTTTTCCCCTCAGAGAAAATGTTCTGTCTCAATTTGTTTCCAACTATATTTTTGGTCCAGTCGAAGATACGTTACCACTGTGTGTTATTTCCACACAGCAGACAGAAAAACCTGTTCGTTAGCCTTGTTCGAAACTTTGAGACAATGAAGCAATGAGAATGGTTCGTTTTGAGGAAGCTCTGTTTCAGATACACATCCCCTTTTGGCAAAGTAACACGTCATATCAACATAGTTCTTTTTGATGTTTATCCACAGTCTTGATATCAGCCAAGAAATCAGAGAAATGATTATGTTAAAAAAAAACATAAAAGTCCATTTTCTGCCCATGTTTGTTTTTACACTGTGTAACCTGAAGCCAAAGAAATTTTATCTTTTGTTTGGAATGATGTAAATTTAGGATATCATCTACAACTGTCTGTCGTATCTGTGCCGTCCAGTTCCTCCTGCTTTTCTAGTCAACCTGCATATTTCTACCACTGCGGTTGCTGCACACATCACCTAGCTTCACATTTAGAGATCGGAAGCAGTAATGCTCGCGAGACTAAGCAAACACAGTCAGAGTCATGAGTGAAGGCTGCCATCTGTGCTTTCAAGGTTTCATGATGTTTCTGTAATATCATAACTGTTCACCCTTTCATTCATGTGTCCCTTTTCATGATGTTTGTTTTATCAGGCGTATGTTTGCTGTTTCTCTATTTGCATTGGAGGAAATATAAGATCAGATATGATGGATTGTCCTTCAATAACAAAACAGACTTGCATAGCAACAGGTCTATTGATTTGTGTATTTGTACCAGTGGCGATGGTTGATTAAATATTACAGAACTTGCTTGATTTTTTTTTTTTTTGTAATTCTGTCTGATTTTTCATGTTTTGTTTTTCCCCCCGACCCAGCACTGGCTCCCAGATCACAACATCAGAAGTGGTGCTGAAGCGCTTGAATGCCCTCTCCACAAATGGCCCTCTCTTTGCTCTGTCCTTCCTGGCCTTCTGGGTGGCGTGGGCCAGGCCGGGTCTGCAGTTCCTGGTGTGCCTGTGTCTGTACGACGGTTTCCTCACCATGGTGGACCTCCACCACAGCGCCCTGCTGGCTGACCTCGCCGTGTCCGCCACTGATCGCACGCGCCTCAACTTCCACTGCTCAGTGTTCAGTGCCCTGGGCTCGTTCTCAGTGTTTCTGTCCTACTCCTTCTGGGACAAGGGCGATTTCTACTACTTTCGTGTCTTCTGTGTGACTCTGGCAGCTTTTTCCGTCCTAGGCTTTTTCTTAGTCTCTCGGGTGCTACGGCATCGCTTTCAAAAGGAAGTCTGTACAAGGCAGGATGAGGCACTGACTCTCAAAGAGTAAGTGTGCTCTAAAAAACTAGAAGTTCTCCTTTATGTGGTTGAGATGTTTTAAACTGATTTATGTTTTCTCTTCTCCATCTTCCTCTTTCTTTTATCACAGACTGAGTGTTGGCAATGCTCCATTTACCCATCCCGAAAAGCCTGTCACTGTTGGACAGTACCTCAAACAGCTCTCCAAACACAAGAATTTCATGTGGTTTGTGTCGATGAACCTTGTCCAGGTAATCCCATTGGATAAACTATGAGTGCTAGTAGAAATGTAGTGCCTAGAGCAGATCAAAACTCCATCCTCTTTCTTACTTTCATTATTGTCTTGCACTCCCTACAGGTGTTTCACTGCCATTTCAACAACAACTTCTTCCCTCTTTTCTTGGAGCAACTTCTGTCTGACAACATTTCTGCTTCTACAGGTTCTATGTTACTCGGTAAGATATTTTTTAGAGAATTAATTATCACAGCTTTATCTAAGCTAAATGTTGACAGAAAAATCAAACACTAGTGTAAACATGTATTTTAGAATATGACTTGTATTCTAAAATATAGCACAAGCAGATCTAAATGTGGGTGAAAAATTATTTTCATATTAATTTGCTAGTTTCTTTTTTTTTTCCCGGGACTCCCAATTCTTTTAATGATTATTATTTCTGCTGGTTTTAAGCCTTTTCTTTAAATGCTGCTCTACTTCTGCTCTCATGCAGGGATCTCTTACATTGCCCCCCACCTGAACAACTTGTATTTCCTGACACTGTGCCAGCGTTATGGGGTTTACCAGGTTATCCGCTGGCTATTTATGCTCAAACTGGGACTTAGTTTGGCTATGCTGCTGGCAGGGGCTGACCACATTTATCTGCTGTGCATCTTCATTGCTAGGTATGGCCACGCACACACATCCGCACACACATCAGGGATCCGATGTGTGATAGCTTGTTTTTTGGTTTTTGGTCTGTTTGTTTAAAGGTTTGTCATGAAAACTAAATATATGCACAGCACCACATGCCAAGAACAAGCAGAATTTCACCATTCGCAGCATTTACAAGGACACATCAATGACGCTTTTTTTCACTGCTTGTTTGAAGGGCACCTCACAAAAACGGAATCTGTATCCAAACACTGTTAATTTTTGAAGGAAAATGTAAGAAGGAAATGTAACAACATTGTACTTTTGGCCTAAATTTTGACCCTTTGCTCTGGTCCCTCTAAAAGTCAAGACAATTGTACTTCTGTATCCCAAATTCATGTTTCCTCAAGGGGATTTATAGGTAAAACTGCCCCCCCAAAGGCATAAAACTCAGAAATGCAACTGAGGAAAGATCACTCTACAAGGATGAAGAGACATGTAATTGATGTCATTGGCATAGAGTGGATAATAATAAAATTACAACACAGAGAAATAATGACGAATTTGGTTAAATGTAGACTTTGGATTTGAGCTCATGTTGAGGAAAACTGCAATTTACCTCATTTGACTACAGAAAATTGCTTTTGGTGAGTCAAGCTCAAAGGGTTGAAGGAATCTGCCCAACCTATTATAGTCAATTCTTCATATTCTATTAAACAATCACTGTTCACAATCACAAGCACTGTGCCCTGATGGAGTGTGTGTGGTTGGTCACATGAATTGCAGTTATGTTACCGTAGTTGTCAATAAGGTGTGAAAGCTTTTGGTTCTTTCTCTCCAACTTGAGAGAAAGCTGAAGTGATACAAAAAGTTTCCACCACAAGTTAGCGCACACAATTGAGTTGCCTTGATTCATTTATTTATTTATTTTTATATACATGACATCATGTGGTTGTACACGCACACGCATGCACAATTGGCTCACCTTTGCACTCAGTCCCTGATGAACAACTGGCACGAGTTGATTTGTACACAAAGCACAGCTGCCAGACTGTAACCTGACTTCTCTTTCTCCTAGTAACCGTGTGTTTACAGAGGGAACGTGCAAGCTGCTGAAGCTAGTGATATCAGATCTGGTGGATGAAGACTTTGTGATCAATCGACGGCAGCAGGCCGCCTCTGCGCTCCTCTTCGGGATGGTTGCCTTGTTGACAAAACCTGGCCAGACATTCGCCCCGCTCATTGGCACATGGCTGCTCTGTGTCTACACAGGTACATGACACAAACACTCATGAAGAGGGACAGTATATGGTTTCAAATACTGGTACAAGTTGCGTGATCGTGTGTCTTTTTGTCTTGTTGGGAGATAAAGTGTTGAGTAGCTCAGTTGGTCCAGCAAATTACTGAAATTCCAACCCTATCTATGATCAGTGTGTCTGTGAATGGATATTTGACCGTACAAAAAAGTGTGTGTGAATGGGTATAATGATTTTACCTTCGCGGTTTCAACACCATAAGACACATTGTCAATCAAAGCTTCCTTTCTTAATTTAAAAGAAAGCAACTGTTTTCTTCCAACCATGCAGTCAAATCTTAGCTAATACTGCTAAGATACACTCAACTAACCCTCGCTATCCATCCAAAGGGCAAACAATGTGTAGAATTTTTTTTATCTAGTACGATGAAGTAGATGGATTCTCTCCATAATCTTTTACTTTTAGACAGCACAGTGTAATAAGAAAATCCCAAATTCATAAATAATTAAGTGTGTGACTATCCATTCTAAATTTATTCCTGAGTATGTACAGTTCATTAAATTCCTGTATTTCTTCTTCGCAGGCTATGATATCTTTGAGAGGGGGCCTGTAAAGGACTCTCTAGCTTCTGTGCCTGACGTTGCCGCCGGCTCAGGGACGCCGCCTTTACGCCTGGGCTGCTTCTACATGTTGGTGTTCGTGCCTATCACCTGTGCCCTGCTCCAACTGGCCGCGTGGTCGCGCTTCACACTGCACGGCCGCAAGCTGCAAGGGATCAAGACCCTGAGGCAAGGGACGCAGCATGGCCACCTTATCGATGTCAAGGCCATATGAACTAAATAAAGCTGGTGAAGCTGCACACAGACACTTTTTAACAAAATGCCAGTTTTGCTATTTCTTTTATAAAGGCTTAAAATCGGAGCACAGAGCTGCTTGGATGTCTTCACTCCTCAAGCCCAGCCTTGTGTGCAAGAATATGAACCACTGCACAAGTCGTGGCTTTGCACAGAAATGCTGACCGAAAGTAACATTAACTAACAAAAAGTAAAATCTGCCTTATTTTTATATTAAAGTATTTTACCTATATTTATATTTGAACAGATGACCAAAAGATAAAGTGAAACCAATCAATCCGTTGGGATGAAGGAGGACCAAGACAGTTTTTAATGTTGCAGGCCAAAGATGAGGCCCCTCTTTTTTAAAACGGTTAGTAAAGCATAGATATACTCTAAAACTACAGCCCAAATGCCTTTGTGCTAAGTGATTCATCAGAAACATCAGCTTGGAAACCAGGGGAGAGGAGGATTACCACAGTTCTGTTCTGATTTCTTTAACGTTATAAAAAAGGTGAAATGACTTTGCTTAATGTCTTTAGAGTGTTATTGATGCTGCATGGAACCTGCACTACAGAGCAGATTCATATTTCTTTACATTTGCACAGAATGTAAGTTTGATGTTGAAAATTGTATTTTCTAATTCATTCAGTATTGATGTTTTTACACAAAACTGCCATATATCTGTTGTACTTCTAACATTCTGATCGTGAAAAACTGTATGTACTGTAATGTGGTATACTGGAATAAGGAATTTATGCTGATAACCAGATTATTCAGTTTACTTTTGTAATTTTGATGATTATACAAAGAATGTGTAGCATTACCACAAATAAACCTCATCTGCATTATCTTAAAGTGAACCAAACTCTCTTTTTTTCCTCATTACTCTTTTAGAAGACAAATTATTTGTTTAACCACAAAAATAGTGGCTTGAGTTAAAGCTGAGTTTTAAAGCTGCTAAAGCATCTTGAAAAACTTTTTCTTTACTAGCCCACAACCCTGAAACATTATATTGTTTCTCATTACTGTTCAGAAATGTATGGTAAGGAAGTGAAAACCAACATCTACACTGGAAGTGATCCTGAAACATTTAAGTTTTGTTCATAACCGCTGTACGAGGCGCTGAGAATTTGTAGTTTCGTTGACTTCCCTGTGTTGCATTTGTGAGAAAATGCAGATCATGAGATTATGTAAATGATATTCATGGTCTGCTTGCAGTGTCTACAATTACCTGCATGTGAATGTTGTCATGGATTAAAAGAATGGGACATGCATAGAAAGCATGCCAGAGGGCATTCCTCTTTTAGATGTACAGAAACTGGTTCAGCTCAATTTATTTGCAGTTACATTTTGTCTGGAAGGCACCATTCACTGTTAAAGTGCTGAATCGATTGTGATGAAATTGTTGCGTGCGTATTGTTTTCAAGCTCAAAATCTCTGTATAGGACAGAGGTCTCAGGAGCAGAACCGCGCATGCGCAATAAATGTTTAATTTATTTGTTTAATTCCACGGATGAAATTATTAGGCGCTTGAACAACATTTTTTTCTGCCCAGATTGAGGACAACACAGTGCCGTCGCCTTCCTATACTTGTGAATATAGTCAACAAGTGATAACGCCTACCGCTACCCATCATGCACCGCGCGTAACATTTCAAACAGATATTTAATCTATTCTATAGTCACGACTGATATTAATATACTTTCTTATACATAATAGATACTTAAAATCATGTAAAGTATCATTATGTTGTAAATGTTTTGTTTGAGTGTGTTTAAAGTTTGAAATAAAAAGAAAGCTTGGCAGCACCGTGACTGTAGTAGATGTGTCGGGTCATGACTCCATGCGTGGTTCCGTTAAAGGATCAGTACACTCATGTTTCTCTTCAGATCGTATAAATCTTTCGCCTTTTACTAAAGATTTCCGTGGAGAGGAACATCATGAGTCATTACTAATTTTTTGATGCCCTGCCTTGAGCGGGGCTTCTAATACTGTCAAATAAAAGAAATCTAACCTCGAAAACAACATGGCTTAATTGTGACTTGCTTAACCTCACTTACATGTCAGTTTCAGACTGCGAATATATTAGAATGAAATGGTTCTCAGTGATTACATCGTTAAACGAGTTCCATAGGATTATAAAAAATAGTTTAAATTAACTACAGCTAACTTGGCCCCTTACTTCAAAAGGGCACTTTATGGACCAGTGAGGTTCCCACCAAAATTTATATAATAGAAAAAGAAAATAGAATAAAAGAACATGCATATAGGGAATGTCCATACAAGGCAAAAAACACTCCTAAATTAATACACGATGAATATGTGGTTTAAATTGGAACAATAGAACTCAACTTAATACAATATTGTGGTTCAACATGTTAGAGAAACTCTGGCCTGGTTAAAAGTTATATGCCTTACGATGTTTATGGTATATAAATAAAGTATTTAAAATTGTGTATGTACAGTTTCTGTCTTTGGAGTCACGTGGTACGAATCCTACTTATCTATACACAGCATTGAGGTGAACACGTCAGAGCGTTTGCGCATGCGCGCAGTTTAGTTTTGTGACGTGCTCGTTTTACGCTGAATAAATAATACTTAATACTACTACTATTCTACCTACTTTATATACGGATCTATGATACATCTTTTAAAACAATTGCTTGTTTTCTTCCAAATCGACGCCTTCATGTTATACACGTTATAAATGTTTTCTCGTGTTTAGAATCTAAAACCATTTCTGCAGTACCGTGAGTGTAGTGGATGTGTCGGGTCATGACTCCATGCGTGGTTCCTTTAAAGCACCAGTACACTCATGTTTCTCTTCAGATCGTATAAATCTTTCGCCTTTTACTAAAGATTTCCGTGGAGAGGAACATCATGAGTTCTTAATAATTTTTTGATGCCCTACCTCGAGTGGGGCTTCTTTCCATGTCAATATTAAATACCACTAGTAGTAAAGAATAGGTTCCAATCCGACCCAGATGCTCAGTATTTTAAAGACGTTTATTTTACTGCTCCACAACCTTAAAAATGTTACGGAGTTTAAAGTAAGGAAGTGGAAACCAATGAATTCGATGGAAAAGATCCTGAAACATTTAAGTATTGTTTACAACAATGTTTATTTCACAACTACAAGTATGAAGTCAGTTTTCGCATCTAAATCATACACAAAGCAATGTGACATTTAATAAATACAACGTGTATAACACTGTTGGGATTAGCTTCAGTTGCCGAAGCTATATTGTTATGTATGTATATTGTTATGTTGTTATTGTATATTGTTCAACAGATGAAAAGTTAAGAACTTTCATAAATAATGCTACAGAAACGCTCCCTCTGGGTAAGAGTTTTTCTTTATCTGTAACGCTGCAGTAACACACAAATTTCCCCGTTGTGGGATCAATAAAGTTGATCTATTCTATTCTATTCTATTCTATTTTCAGTTTTCTCCATTTGGACACGGTACGTATCCTACTTTATCTAAAGCGACTTAGCATTGAGGTGAACTCCATCAGAGCGATTGCGCATGCGCACAGTATAGTTTAGTGACGTGTTTGTTTGACGCTCGTAAATTATAAGCGTAGCCTCCTTTTACAGAGAAAGTAGACTTTTAGAAGAGAGGGAATGTGCTTGTGTTTTCTTTAAACCGACTGTTTCATAAAATATCAAATCTCTATGTTGTAAATGTGTTTTGTGTTTATGTAGAAACCCGCAACACCCTAACTGTAGTGGATGTGTCGGTTCATGAGTCCATGTGTGGTTCAGTTTAAGGACCAGTACACTCATGTTTCTCTTCAGATCGTACAAATCTTTCGCCTTTTACTAAAGATTTCCGTGGAGAGGAACATCATGAGTTCTTAATAATTTTTTGATGCCCTACCTCGAGTGGGGCTTCTTTCAATGTCAATATCAAACAATATTAGTAGTAAAAACTCGGTTCTGAGACAAGTTGCAATCCTACCCCAATGCTCAGCATCGTAAAGACGTTTATTTTGCTGCTCCACAACCTCAAAACAATTGTAGTGGCAAAATAATGTTAAGAAGTTTAATGTAAGGAAGTGGAAACCAATGTATTCGATGGAAAAGATCCTGAAACATTTAAGTATTGTTCACAACAACGTTTATTTCACAACTACAATTATGAAGTCGGTTTTCGGATCTAAATCATACACAAAGCAAAGTGACATTTAATAAATACAACGTGTATAACACTGTTGGGATTAGCTTCAGTTGCCAATTTACTTTAAAAAGGTTTACTCAGGTACCTTCATTGCACAATATTGTTGGTCAACAGATGAAAAGTTAAGAACTTTCATAAATAATGCTACAGAAACGCTCCCTCTGGGTAAGAGTTTTATGTTTTACGATGTTTCTGATATAAAAACATATTTCGCATTTCTATTTTCAGTTTCTGCATTTGGACACGGTACGTATCCTACTTTATCTAGAGTGACTTAACATTGAGGTGAACTCCATCAGAGCGATTGCGCATGCGCACAGTATAGTAACGTGTTTGACGCTCGTAAATTATAAGCGTAGCCTCCTTTTACAGAGAAAGTAGACTTTTAGAAGAGAGGGAATGTGCTTGTGTTTTCTTTAAACCGACTGTTTCATAAAATATCAAATCTCTATGTCCTAAATGTTTTTTGTGTTTATGTAGAAACCCGCAAAACCCTGACTGTAGTGGATGTGTCGGGTCATGACTCCATGCGTGGCTCCGTTAAAGGATCAGTACACTCATGTTTCTCTTCAGATCGTATAAATCTTTCGCCTTTTACTAAAGATTTCCGTGGAGAGGAACATCATGAGTCTTTACTAATTTTTTGATGCCCTGCCTTGAGCGGGGCTTCTATAAATGTCCAAAGACAAATTGATTATTAAATTATATCACAGCAACTTTGATGAATTCATATCTTTGGTGATACAGATTACTGGAATTAGATACTGATACTTAATAGATTAAAAAATTCACTTTTGTAATTTTAATGATGCAAGGAATGTGTATCATTGCTATTATTGTAAAGTGGACAGTGCAGTTTTTTCAAACCCCTGTTTTCGGTGTCAAATACAAATATTGTATCATTGAATATTATTTGATTATTTAATATATATATTATTTATATTTATATATATATATGTATATATCTGTATATTGTTTTTAATTTAATTTTTTAATTTTTTCCTTTTTTAAATTTTTAAACAAATTTTTGTAACTTTTCCAACTGCTGCTGTAGCACTGTGAATTTCCCCACTGTGGGACAATAAAGGAGCTATCTAATCTAATCTAATCTAATCTAATCTAATCTAATCTAATCGAATCTAATATCAAATTATCTTTGCTACATTTAATTGTATATTTTATCATTTTGTTCACTCACTGTACTGGAATACTTTTGGTTAGTATTGTACCTCTCAGATTCACTCAATTCATGAGTAATACATGTGATCATTAGACAATAATCGGCCAGGAGTCATATGTGTGATGTTTGATATGACACAGATGACATTTATAGTTACAGTTTCTATCTTTGGAAACGTGTGGTATCCTTGTCATGTGTCATCCTATCCAAAGTACTTTTCTTAGCCAATACTTTTTTTTCCTTCCAAAAGATAATTTTCCAATTAAACTTAAATTTAACTTAATCCAGGGAAAAACAAGAGAAATTCCCACATGAGAGCTGCTGGATAGATATATATATATAGTAAATGTATCTGCAAACTGCTGATGAATATATATAATATTATTAATGTGGATAGTTATCTTGTAAATGATTTGCAGTATCGTGACTGTAGTGAATCTTTTGGTATATAGCTTCTGTGTGGTTCCTCTTGAGTCGTTCCCCTCTTTTATCAGATCACACCTTTTACTAAAGATTTCCGTGTATCTGACCACGAACACGCCCTGAAGTGACCTGGGCTTCCTATGGCGTTGAATGAAACCGTATTATACGGCTGAGATGTGCTTAGTTATATTTAACGCCCAAAAATGTTTTTCCTTTGGGTATTCTTCGAATGTGAAAATAACTCTTTATTTTTAACATATCGTTCTCTATACCTAGTGTAGGAGTTGAATGTCGTGTAATGTACATGATACACTGCAAGTTCTTTTTTCTTTGGAAACACGTGGTACGTTTTATTGGAAGTGAATCCAGCAGATCTCGTATGCGCAGAGTTTAGTCACTTAAATTTAACTTATTAGTAAATAAATACACTTTCTGATAGGAAGTTTAGTTTTTAAAAGAAAAAAGAAATGATATAAAATTTAACCAGATTATGTCGCAAATATGATCTTGTATCTTTAAAAGTTAACTGAAGTAAAGCTCCGCAGCACCATGACTGTAGTGGATGTGCGCAGATCAGGGCTTTAGATTATGCTTAATACCGTTAAGTGTAGCATGCTAGGTTACTTATTTAAATTGGGATACTTTCTAAATCAAGCCTCCCTTCATACAAACAATTATGTATACTTTGTCAGTCAAATTTACGTTTTATGTTAAAGGAAGTTCATACTGTACTTTTGTACAAAGAAAATTGATTATATCAATATAACCAGTGCATAAAAGATAGACCAATTAGATTAAGTCAAATCTCACAATGTACTAAGATACATTCATATTTGTATACAGACATAGTATGTACACTTAAATATAATGCTTATAACATAGTGAACTGATCCATAATAACATCCTGTATAAATAACAACACCACCAAGTGTCTAGGTCTCTTTTCATGTAAAGAATCTGAATACTTTCACATGAACCATCCATTTACAAAACAGGCAATATTCGGCCTGCAATATATTCAGAAATAAATCTAATTTCAAAAACATTATTATATGTATTTATATAGCTAATATAATCCATGAACATTGAAAGCCACTGTGAATACAACAAGCACAGAGGCTTTACAGTTCTAAGAAATAGAAACTGGTACATTTTTTGTCAAAAAATTCAATCTTTTTTTTTTTTTTTTTTTTTTAATTTCACAGTGTGTAGAAACTGGACCCTTCGTTTGGCCAGATCTGGCCTTCGGGCTGCGTGTTTGACACCTCTGGTCTAAAATGTCTAAAGATAGGTTTTGAATGCTTCTAATCTTTGTCTCAAACATCAAAATGCCAACAATGTCAAAATGCAGTTTTTCCTCTTATTGTGTCTATAATAAGCCTCGTAAATATATGTTATGGCATGTAACGGCGAAATGAATCACCACCAAGCCACTCTTTCCAGTCCACCCTCTGTGCCATAAAAGGACCGCTCGAATGCGACAAATTTATTAGAACTTCCCATTTTTGGTGGCTTCGTCGCTGTGGTGTGTCACAGGCAGGTCCCTCTCAGCACAGCGACAAGAACAGAACAGGAAACAAGAGTGAGGCAGGCGAGCAGATAGGGCTCAGCTAGGCAGCTGCAAATCTCAAGATTAAAACAAAACAACAAAAAAACATCTTCAAGATGGATTGAGAGACAGACGATCTTTGGAGACAAAAGTCAAGTAAGTACACAAATTATTAGCCCGCTCTGAGGCCTTGGGATAGATAAGTTGAGGATGTGATTTCTCAGAATATTGAACCACACTTAACGTGTAACATCATTTCGGTGATTTACATTCGTTGACACTTCCTTTTGTTAACCCTCACATACTGTTTTTATCCCGACAGTATTTAGTCTCTGTACCAAATTTCATAACAAAAAATTCATAAATACAGTCAGATATCAGAGGGGAAAAAAGTGTGATTAGTACTTAATTAAATGCTCAAATGGTCAGAGATAGTTGGTTGCTGAGAAAAAAATACTTACAAAACAGTGTTTTTAAATATTATTATTTTTGTATCTTTTAGTAAATATGGGTCAAATACTACAGAATTGTTGATGAGCTGCACTAATGTGTTTTTTTTTAAGAGTTAAATTACTCTACATTTTTGTACGATCTAGGTCACACTAGGAAAACTTTTCAGATTGCAGGATGTCACGTAAAGTTTAAATGACACAGAATTGCTGCAATCAATGATAACGCAAGGAATTATATATTTCGCATCTTAAATGGCTTCTAACCTGTTTTTTAAAATTTTTCTGGCATGTGTCCTGTAGGAGACAACGTGGAACACTGAATGCTCCGAAGGTGGCTCATGGACAAAAAAAGCTTGAGAAGAAGAGCCTGAGCCTGCAGCAGTGTGACGTCTGGCTGATGCTCAGCCGAGGCCGGTGCACGCTTCCTGTCTCGTGTGCTGCTGTGGCTGGGTCTGGGTAGGTTTAGGTTAAAACATGTTTCGCAGCAAATGGAAGCAACTTCCTGTGCGTTCCTGTGCACAGACATACAAAAAAACCTAGCATGTGTACATGCTTTCACCTCTGGCCACTTTTTGTTCATACAAATCTCACAGGTCGCGACTTAAAGCTGCAGCTCTATCATGACATAAGGTGCAAAGAGAGAACTTCTGCTTCTGTACCTGGAACTGTTTTGAAGCTACAATGAGCATTGTTTCCTCTATTTTCAACAAGATGTTAACGCTGTGTCCGTGATGGCGCATTAAGACTCGCACACACATACACGTACGAGGGTTGGTGGAGTATGGAGCTTGTGTGTGTGCAGTATGAATTCCAGTACACAGCGAAGGATGGCCACCTTGTCTGCATCAAGCCTAACGAAAGCTACATCCTTGTCTCCAAGACCAACGAACACTGGTGGCACGTGCGCAAAGACAAGCACACCAGGCCCTTTTACGTCCCGGCACAGTACATGAAGGAGTATCCATCACACACCACAAACTCTCCTAGTCCTGAACGGATGGAATTGGATGAGTGTGAGGCCGAGACTAAGACTGTGGTTGGTTTGAGGTCACATAGAGACAGGTCACATAGAGACACGGCAGCTGGATCAGCTCAGCACTCTCCAAGAGAGACGTACAGGTTCTCCACATTTGGTTTGTGTGGGGACATACCTACCTTAAGGCCCTGTGAGACGCCCCCCAAGGAAAGAAGGAGCAGCAAAATCCCTGCAGACGCTATGGATAATACAAAGACTCACAATTCCACAGGCCCGCAGCTGTACGCAAGCCCTCATCTTCTCAAGAACAAAACGTCACATTGGAAAAGCTCACAGCAGGCGGACAAATTAGAAAAGCCACAGACTGTCACAGACGATCAGGATATAAGCTCCCCTTTGCCCTATAGCTCACCGGTTTATGACACCATACCGGAGATGAACATTGAGGAGTTTGATGCAATGATGTCTGATTTTCCTGATCCCGTCGATTCAAATTCCACATCAGACTTTCAGCAGCAGAGTTTGAATCAAACTGCGGTGGAAACTCCTACAGACACACTTCGTCTCAGTGAACCGGTAAGAGGTGCACCGTTTTTTTGTTCATTATCTCTAAAGCTGGTGTCTGAAATGTGACTTTACGGCCACCAGGTGGCGCAGCGTTATCATGTCAAAGGGTCAATCTAGGCCACTCCTACAACAGTCATACAAAAAAAGTATTCACCCCTCAGGGAACTTTACATGTTATAGTGTCTCAAAGTCTAAAAAGCATTAAAGAGAGAGACTTTAAAGTCAAGGTGAAAAATGAAATACATGTAACTGGTTTGTAAACATTCGCTGCTTTTAATAGGACACATCTAAGTCATCCGAATAGAGACTAAACCCACTGTTGTATAAACACACCTGTTGTTTGAAAAGTCCTGATACAGGTGTGTTAAATCATAGTTGTCATGACATGCAAATAATCACTCATGTCTAACGAAATCCCGCCTGATTCATAGTTTTATGGGCCGTGTGTGTCACTGGTTCCCAAACTGTGTGTCAGGACCTGTCCAGGACCAGCAAGATAACTCTGAGGAGTCAGGAAAATATTAACAGTCAACACATGACATTTCTGCTTTACTGGATGATTTTATCCCAATAGGACTAAAAAGATAGAAATGAAACCACCTGAGAAGAGGAAATCACTCTATTCTTGTTTCTCACACCCTTTGGATGTGTTCACTTTAAGGGTTCACAAGGTAAAATGACCAGGAGCCACCGTCATGCATCGGTGTGTACAGTGACTCGACACCGTTAAAATCTCGGCCCACTGAGGCCTACTCACACGTAAACACTTTCACTTCCTTCTCCCCGGGGGTAAGTGGGGAGAGGGCTGGTTGGTATTCTCATTTTGAAGCATTCATATCTTCCAGTCAGGTGGAGTATATCATCTGTTGGCACCTCACGAGGGTTCAAAAAAAAAAAACACAAAGAAAGACCTACACTGTGAAAATAAATGTGAGTTTTGCACTCAAAAGTTTATAGTTATAGTTAATTAATAGATGCATCACATGTTAGAGGCTTCAGGGGTAAAGGTCAGAGAGGCCAGACTGAGATTCTTTGCACATGTCCAGAGGAGCGGTAGTGAATATATTGGTAGAAGGATGCTGGGTTTTGAACTGCCAGGCAGGAGGCCTAGAGGAAGACTAAGGAGGAGGTTTATGGACCTAGTGAAAGGGGACATAAAAGTAGTTGATGTGTGAGAAGAGGACACAGAAGGTTAGATGGTGGAAACTTTTTTTGCTGTGGAGACCCCTGAAGGGAAAAGCCGAAAAGGAGGAGAAGTTGAAAAGTAACTCAAGTACCAGATTGATCTGAAGCATATGTATCTGGATTATAATAACTGGAATAAAGTACATGTACCTGCAGTAAACGTACTAGGTTATTGTCCATTACTGGATTTACTGGAAGGATGATGAAATCCATAATTTAAAAGGGCTGTTTCCTTAAAATAAGAAACGTATGTGCAGAGCGGCAGGACCCATTGTTGTAAAATGCCCACAGGAGACACGCAGCAAAAGCATCTCTTGCTGGCTTCAATTCATAGAATCAAAAAAAAAAACAGGGATTGTTGTGGGTTCGCGTGTTAAGCCTTAGCCGCTTGTTTCTAGAAACCAATAACGAGATCTTTACTGGGTGAACTAATCACAATCATACTGGTTCGCCGGTAGCAACGACAGGGAGTGTAACGTGGTCCAGATGTCAGCAGAGCGAACGTGCACTAAACATGAATCAGAAAACATAAACACGGACAGAGCGGAGTAGGAGAGGTTCCGTGTCACCTGCTATCCATTTTCTAGAATGAGGTTTAAGAAAATTGAGTCAACTGCCTCTTTGCCATATGTGTCAATTTTTTTTTTATATATTTATTTTAAAGAAAACTCTGAAACCTGAATTAGTTTAAGTGGAGGAAGGATGTTTTCCGATCCAAAGGTCAGAGTCGGCTTTAACGTCAATTACTTTACATGTGCTGGGCATAAAAAAGGAATCTAAATTACGTTTCTCGCATTCTGGACAAGACACAAAAAAACAACAAGACCATCAAGCAACAGTAAAGTGCAAAAAGCGCAGCAGGTATCAAGTCAAATAAACTTTATTTGTACGGCCCAAAATCACAAATCACAGACTCGCCCCACTGGGCTTTACAGTTACAACATTAGTCCTCAGACTCCGCATTGCACAAGGGACAAAAACTTCCTAAAAAAACACCTTTAACAGGGAAAAAAAGAGAATGAAACCTCAGAGAGAGAAACAGAGGAGAGATCATAAAAGCAAAGGATAATTATATAATGATAATCATATTTTATAGTAATGAGATTTCTCATCTCATCTAAAAAATACAGGCAGTAGGGTCTCATTCCCATTCTAGTGGGTCATAAGCGATGGTTATATTAATACTCTTTATGTCGTCTACTATGTTATTTCTACATTCCTCCTCTGAGGAGTGAGACTCTTTTCATTTTGCTTTGTACTTCAGTTTTGTACTTTCTGCTGAACCATTTTGTGGATTTTGACACTTTTTTCCCTTCTTTTTCTGCTCCTCGCAGTGAAGGTCTTGGACCTGGTTTAGTGTTATTGGGGCCAGCTCATCAGCATATGAATGGTCCCTTCATGCCTCCTTTTTCAATGGGAGAATGGAGGTGTCTCCTGAATACCTCTCAGCAAATTCATGATCTCAGTTTTTTGGGGGGGTGGTCGGAAAGACTCCGCAGGGGGAATTGGAATCCTCCTTTTCTCTATACTTTGATAGTGAAAAGACTTTGATACAAGTTTCAGTTTTTTGCTCACTAGAACGTCGGGATCTGCAGATCGCTACTCGCGCGTTTATTATAAGCGTTATTAATAGTATTTGTGGTTGCAAAGAAAACAAAAAGAAAAAACGTGTTGGGCCAATGCCGTCGATCCGGAGCCGGTTACAAACAGGTTGTGCGGCTTCTGCCTCCTGAAAGGAAAGAGTTAACCAGAAAAGCTGCCAGCGGCCACTCCCAGATCTGCAGCCGCTACCTGTTCCCCAGCAGCGGCCGCGCCGACGTCGAACCGGGCAGCGATGGCACCGCGGGGGGCACCGGGACACGGATAGAACCGAACCGGGGACGCGAACAACCTTTTCCTTCGACTTCACTTTTTTTTTTTGTCTTTCCTTTCCAGGTAAGTTTCTCACAACTCCCGTTCTGCACCTGTCGCGAGTCTCCCGGCGCCGGTGACGTCACTCCTCGAGAGTTAACTTTTCTCGCGTTCGAACCCCGAGCTCGTGAGTCACGTAGCCCGTCCAGGTGAGATCATAGCCCGGTAATAACCGGTGGGACGCTTCACCGGGTTGCTTTTAACGCAGACACTCCTGCACTTTTATTTTTCCCCTTTAAAAAACATTATCCGTGCGTTTTTAAACAAGCTCCACACGTTTAACAGGAACACGCAGACGTGCCAGGACCCCTCAAGTGCGGTAATTCTCACCCCCACAATGAAGGGGGCCATCTCCATGGTGATATGGGGGGTTTAGGGGGGTCTGGCCTGACTCCCAACAAGCAGGGCTTTGGAGCTTTTTTTTTTTTTACTGCCAGCCCTGTCATGCAGTTTGTGTTGTGCATGTGTAATGTGCAGAAAGTGCAACCAGCACAGATGTAGGTCAGTCCATATCCAGGGTCCCTGCAGGCAGCTCCTCTGGGACGTCGAGTTCGGTAAGTGGATGATGGATCCACGCGGGGATCCGCAGGTTTAGTTGGTTAGAACCCGTTTCGTGGTTTGCACGGTTATGTTGTCGCGAGAGGAAAAAGTTGACCTCATGTGTTTGCCCCCTTGTCCCGTCCCGTCGTTATATATGGAGAGAAACTGTGGGAACGGCAGCTTCATTAAAAAAAAAAAGCACCCCACCTTAAATGATGGCAGTAATTCCTTGCACTCAATCAAATGCAGAGAAACTGCTCCAACAGGTAGTGTCAGCCTGTGCATACCTGCTCATCAGAACACACACACACACACACGTCTGTGGGATACAAACAGGCTGTTGTATAAGATCATGGTCTTGATTGCTGGTGGACGGCGCGACACCTTTCACCTTCACTGTTCCTGAGGCGCATTGCTTAAAGTGCAGGTATTTATTTACCACAGCCCGTCTGTTTGTTTTCAAGATGTTTTTAAGCTCTGGAAGGTACAGACAGGCCTTCACTTTATTACTAATCAGGTCTTGGCTCCACACCTCTCTTCTGTCTTGCTGTGCACAACCTCCTTCTTTGGTTTTTAGAACTTTGTAACTAGTCATTTGAAGAATAGACTGATTTAATTTCATTTAATTTCTCGCTCAAAATGTGTTTTGGCAAAAAAAAAAGTCACCTAACAAGACTGCAAGCAGCCCTGACGAGTAAAAGCGTCTGACCAATCAGGCGCATCCAGGAAGTGTTTGCGAGGTCATAGCGAGCGACTAATGCTGAAGAGAAACATGATACCTTTGTGTAAAGAAATCACAGATGTTGATTTGTTACTGTCAGAGCTGCCGCCATTAGTTGAGTAGGTATTAACTATTACATTACATGGCAACTACCTTCATAATTAATTTGTCATTTTGTGTCAATTTTGAGAAGAAAGTGAGCAATTTCTGTAATTCCAGCAAATTAAATGTAATATTTCATATTTTTTTAGTCCTTTATGATAGTAAACTGAATATCTTTGAGGTGTGGACTTGAAACTATTATATTTGAGGGCATCATCTTGGAATCTTACTTGTCATTTTTTCACTATTTTTTGACATTTCATGGCTCAAAACCGTTAATCAATTAATAGAGATAATCGATATAATCTAATGATGTACTAAGGGAAATAATCCTTTACTCACAGGTTAAAAAGTACATAAAAAGAGTTATTGAACTCTGACCCCTGTCCAATTTGTCCAAAAAGAGAGATCCATTGTTAAAGGATTTTCAATGTAATCGACAGACTGCATCATAATTTTATGCATAAGTTAAATCTTAAGTTCAGCTGGAGAACAGATAATGAGCCCTTTCACTGTACATATGAGCATGTAAGAGATAAAGCTGAAATGAAACATGTTCTTTTACGGTTTTTACGAGCAGCCCGTGCATCATGCAGGAGCAGTACTGCATGTTCTGTATGCGCCTCATATGACACGTCACAGAGGGTCAGACAGGTCGAGCCCGAACAAAAAAAAAAATCACTGAGGAAACCAGAAAGTCTTTAACAATACTGTATGAATGTATTTCAATATATCTGTATATAAATATATTTTCACTGTACAAACTGAGTAAGGAGATGCAATTTCCAAGCATTTTTTATGTAACAAATTTAAGATTTTTCCATACAGACAATTAAAGGAGTCTTTGAGGATTGTAGAAATATCTTCAGAACAGCTGTAAGTGCTGTTAAACTATGTTAGTTTTTGCAGAAGAAAATCTCTGGGGGGATTATCTTGCTGAATGAAAACTGAATGCTTCGCTCTGTGATTTGAATGTACTGCACAATGATATAAAATGATGCCATGGCAAGATGTTCAAGTGCAACATGAGTAATGAATATAGGATTGTGACTGTAAAGCAAGGAAACAGAACGCCCTTCTACTGTTGTCATATCATTATTAAGCACCTTGAAATATCTGTAAAGCAACTCATTGCTCATTTGCAGGGAGTGGTGTTTGTCAAGAGTTGCATGAGTGTTTTTTACTATGTGAAAAATGTTTTTGTAAAGTTGTAATGACATGCTTTATGGAGCCCACAGACCTGCACATTTTAGACAAACATTTCCATTGTGTTGTGCCGTGAGTTCATATCCACTCGTCTAAATGTCAAGGTGGAATCTTTGCGGACAAGTCGGCCTAAATTTTTACTTTAGCAACTTGTACACAAATCTGTTCTACAGTGGCACTCCACCCACACAAAAGTAAGAATGAAGGAAACCAAACAAGTTCACAGGTTTTGTACATTCGTTGGCGTTCGGTCCCGGCCTGATGTGCAAAGGCAGGAGGAACGCGACATGCTGCACATTGGGCGTTCCTGGAGTTATCCTGGATTCTGGGCCATGAGGAGTGTGATGTAAGAGGAGGTGGAGCCACGCTGATTCAATAGCTTGACTGTGTGCTTTGTGGCGTGATTTGGGCCCCAATTTGGTGCGCCATTGTTTGATTGGATGAGTGCTAATGTGGTTAAGTAATCAAGCAGATTGCTGCTTCATGCATAGCTGAGGGCAGAGAGTTTGTCTATTCTGCCCTTAAGGGTTCTCAGATCACGCTGGGAAAACGCTGTCCAATGTCTGCTCGCTTATCCTTAGATATATATCTATTTGCATCTTTTAGGCAAAACAAGCGCAGTACGTGAACGGTATCAGATGGCAGCAGAATTCCCAAAGATCAGACGCAGCAGCAGTATAATCATTTCAAGGCTTTTTTTTTTCAGAGGCTCATTTGAATGGCAGGCTTATTTTTCTGTCCAGGCACTCAGTGGAAAACACGCATCGGATGTTCCAGGAAGCATTGATACGGCGACGCCAGGGCTTCGCGTAATAAACAACGTTTATAATATGAATTTTTAATATAAGACCACCGCTAAACCTCAAACGCACCTTAAACCGCCACCGAAGGCTGCACAGAGCTTAAGGAGGCGTTGACTAAACAATGTGCTTCAAACCGGACTTCCTGTTTTAACTTCGGGACTCTTGATGTTTGAACAATACGATGCCTCATCAAATGCAGCCAGTCAAAAGCAGATCTGCCCTATGATTGTGGGAAAAAATATTGCTTCCTTTTTCTCCTTCCATTATTTGCTGAGTGACTACTACTACTGTAACACTTTAGAGAAGCTGGTGCACGTGGATGAATGAGGTTTTAGTCTGATTCTTGTTCTGTCATATGTTCTGTATCTACGAATGAGCATAGAGCCAAACTTACATGCATGTGCTCTTTAAGAAAATGTGTCGACATTTCTCTCTCTCTCTCCCTCTTTTTTTTTTAATCATATGGGCACCAGGCAGGAAGTAGGTCAAACTGACCTGCTAAGTTTCCCTCTATCTAGCCGTCTGTCTTGGTTTCATTGTCTCTTTTTCTGCTTTTTGGCTCTTCGCAGACGCAGACATTTACCCTCTACCCCCCTATCCTGTGCACAGGAATTCATGCATACTCACACACAAACACAAACGCAGACACCCACACACACACACACACACACGCATGCATGCACACACACACACATCTCACCCAGTCCTCACACACAGTCCCTTCCTGCTGCTATTGTAACAGAGCTCACGGTTCTCCTTTTCTCTCCGGGCTGCAACTGTCACAGCTGCTGCGAGGGGAGGATGTGTGCGTGAGGGCGTGTGTTCGCGAGCGCGCGTTCGTCCCCTGCTTCTCCCATCACAAGTTGATTGTGGTCGCGGCGTGTGTGTGTGTCCCGTTTAGTTCGTTCTGGATACATGGCTGTGGTTAAATAGGGGATTAGAATCATGGTGGACTTGTACTCCAGGACTTGGTCGAGTCACGGGGCCAAGCGGGGCTTGACTCTGCCTGTGGTGCCTCAGGTAGGTGATCATCATCACAGCATCTGTTTTTTTTTTTTTTTTTAATTCATTATGAATGTTCAACTCTGTGATATTGTCGTGTTTTGATAGGGTTCTAGCTTCCTGTTTTGTGCAAAAACAAACGATACCTCTGCACTTGTTTCCTTTCCCACTCTGACAAGCGCAGCTGAGAGCCTCTTCTCATTATTTATACACGTTAAAACATCATATCTTCAGTGTCCATGTCTTCAGATCTGAAAGAAGTTTGTTGGCATCTATCATCTGTTCTGTGTGTGTGTGTGTGTGTGTGTGTGTGTGGCCATTCAGACAGTGTTATGATGTGAAACGTCGTACCGATTCAACACAGCCGAGTCTTAACGGGGACACGAGAGCGACTGAATATTTCCATGTCTATATGTACAAGTGGTGCTTTTTAGTGTTGAGAAAACAAAATGTTCCTTTTCCTTTCTGTTTTGCCTTTCTCTGTTTTAAGGCACAGCAGACAGACGCGTTTTCTGTCATTCGTGCTTTGAGTCAGGAAGTTATGTGTTCTCCTATACAAACCGCGAAATGAAGAGGGTGTTAGGTCAGTGTTGGAAATTTTCTGATCCTTAATGTAAATAAAAGTACTAATCTATAAATATATATATAACATAGTCCTACAGAAGCATCACATTAATAACTACAGGTTAATAACTGTAACTTCAGTTATTGGCAAAAAAATCAAAAGGGGGGGAGTACACATTCTGCAGACCCTTAGATTGTTAATATAATATGGGATATTTTGAGTTGTTGGGTCCCTTCCTAGGAGTCACAAGATCAATCCAAGGGGTCATGAGATGACTCACGGTGCAGGAAAAAAAGCATACGAAAGCAAACACACTAAACAAACGGCAGAAAAAGGTCGGAACCCTTCTCTGAGCTCTGCTTTTTTGTTGTTGTGATATAATAATTAATTTTACCTTGTTGAGCCTCAAACGACTTAAACGAAACCATGTGAGAGGTTTGGAGCGACGGGGGAAATGTCTCTTTGGTGGAACCAGGGACAACTCGGACGTGATGGGACTTATTTGCATGCTGTAGCAGTAGTATTCCCTTCAGTGTGATAATCATCTGTCACATCACAGTGTGTTGATATGCATCCGTGATATGATGTAACTCGTAGTTTATGCGCAAACTTTCCTTTCCAGCGCATTCGGTCGGGGCTTTGGTGACGTTGTCCCAGAGGACAGGGGCATTCCGACCTCACTGTTTCAGAGATCAATGATGAAGCGATTTCATTTCCCCTCTCTGTCTCCAGACTCGTGTGTGTGTGTGTGTGTGTGTGTGTGTGTGTGTGTGTGTGTGTGTGTGTGTGTGTGTGTGTTGGGAATCAATCTGGTTTCAGGGGTCACTTGTCTGGCTGTTGCAGATCGATCAGCTTTTGGAACACATTGGGATCGATGACGAAGCAAAGTCAGCGGAGTGATAACGTCAATTGGACAAACAAATTAAAACAAAAAAAAGACACACACACACACACAAATTCACACACAGTTGATTAGTAAGTCAATCATTTGAAATCATTTCCCTGGCTCGCTATGTTATATGTTTCGGTCATGTTCATGTGTGTCCTGCACATTTAGCAGCATGATGAACAGATGTAACACACACACACACACACACACACAGACACACACGCAGCTTTCAGGTCTTGGTAAATATAGCCTGTGGCCTTCGCTGAGACACAGGAGGTAGATAGAGTGTAGTGTAAAAGTGACAGCAGCCCTCTATTTGTATTTGTGCCATCATGACTTTGTTCGAAAGGCTCGGCAGGGCCCTAAGTCCCTTGGCGAGGAATAATCGTCTCAGCGGAACGCAGGTGAGAGAGCAGAACGACTCCAAAGGAAAAGGGGGACATTCGGTGTAGTTGTGACACCGTCGTGTCATCGCAGCTTCATGAGCTCAGGGGACAGAGGCAGCCTTTCATCACGCTCTGCCTCTCGCCCATTGGCCTCCTTTAAACAAATTAGTTGTTACGATCGGGGTTTATTTGCATGGCATGAAGCCGCCACGCAGCAAGTCACATGGAACTCTTTTCATGAAAGCGACAACAGCTTCCCTCCGATCGACAGGAAACTGAAAAATGCAGTTCGCCGATTTCGGGGCGACAGAACTAAAGATGATGCGCGACGACACTGGGGACGTTAGACTTAATGTTGGGTCGTCTGCAGACAACCTGTGGACATACTCTGTCTTTGGTATGGTAGGTTTTTTTTCCTTTTTTAATCTGCCACTCATCGCAGCTATCTTTACACACACAGATCAACACATGATACACTGCTTCGACACACACACACACACACATATAAGCTTTGGACTGTTTTTACATGAGAGCTCTAATGCAGCTTTGTTCTGTGCACAAGAATATAGAATTCGAATGATGCTGTAACCTTTACCATGGGAGGAACACACACAATGTAGGAGTGTGTGTGTGTGTGTTTTTAACAACAGACTGCTTCCTGTGATCTGTAAAACACGGCTAATATGAGCTCTATACTTAGAGCTGTGGGCTTGAGGCTTACAGTGACAGGGCCGTAACACAAAACGCGTGTAATGTTACAAATTTATCCTGAGATCTTCATTTAAGTAAGATTCTTGAAGATTCTTTTCATTTGTGCAGTTGCTATTTTTACTCAAAGTCCCCATATCATGATTTTTTTAGTTGTGAACATCAGCCAATCACAAGAGAGACTCGAGAGATCTGTAAAAATACACTGGCTTGAATATTTGTATTTAATATTTAGTGGTATCAAAACTTTAGGTGCATAATATGGGCTCACTCGAAGTATTCAAGTAATATATTTATTATAAATGCAGTTTTATTATAGGCTACTATAAATATTCATTTATGATTTGGACGTTGTCATGGAAGCAGCATTTTAAAGGGTACATAACATGTTTTTTCGGGAGGATGTTCTCTAATTTTTTATATTGCTATGATGCCCATTTTAAACACGAGGGTCCAAACAATGAGTGTGACACGGTGTGCACATCTGGGGTTCACATCTGTCCTGAGTGATCTGGGGCATTAACGGTCTGTATTGTGCTGTAAAGGTGTATTGGGTAACCATCGGGTTTCACTTCCCTGTGCAGAAAAACACGTAGCGTTCTAATTTCTGTTTCTGTTTAATTGTGGAATTCGCCCTTAAGCGATGCGCTTTCCCTGCAGGGTCTGTTGAGGTCAGTTGTGTAAAGTGGTTTGAGCGTCCTCGGTGCGTCTTGGGTGCGTCGAGGTGTCCTGTGATCACCGAGGATAGATGTTAATAATGGGTGTGTGCAGGTTAAAGCGCTCCAATAGACGGGACTTCCCCGCTGAAGAACTAATGCTGTTCCCACGGCTGTTGTCATATTTCGACTCATACGTGAAAATGTGCTTGAGAATTTGTCATTTTCGGTAAAGAACGGAAAAAAAGAAGTGAAATCTTACCACTGGTGTTTGTTTTTCACAGCTCCCAGACATCATCAGACCTTAAAGAGATAGAGGCTGAAATAGTCTGTTTCAGAGGCTGAAGTGATGAGCTGCATAAAGGGCTAGTCGAAGATAATAACAGTGCATGTTTGATAAAATGATCATTTCATGAATAATCATTGATTTCAATATAGTTATTAATATAACTGGGTGGAAATATGTGATTTCACAAACTTATTGCACAATTTAGGGCCGGCGCAGCGTTGCCTCACAGAAAGATGCAAACTCCACACCTTTCTGTGTGCAGCATGCATGTTCTACCCGTGTTTGCCTGCAGATATGATTGTGTGAGTGTGTGTGTGTGTGTGTGTGTGTGTGATATGATGATAGGCTGGTGACCTAGCCCAGAGTGTGTGTGTTCCTCTGAGGAATGATGGTAATCAGGAATAAGCGGCTATAGAAAATGAATGAATGAATTTACACCATTTAATGTAATTTTTGATTAATAAAGATGAGTAATGTAATGTGTAAATATTATAGTTCCATGTCAACCTTTTTTCATCTTTTTTTGCAAACAGTTTACGTTACTTTTACATTTCCCCCCTCCCGCCATTGGTCTTTACACACACAGTTCCTACATTAACTTACACTGCAAAAAATGGAATCTCAATCAGTGAAAATGTCTTGTTTTTGGTACAATTAGTTTGATATTGAGTAGAATTACTGTATTTGATTCCATTACCGGATAATGTATCTTATTTCAAGATTTTTGGTTTTGGTTTTAGTCAATTTCAATTTCAACTAATTTTGCAGTGTAGTTTTTGTACTGTAAAAGAACCTGTGAACATTTGCATGTTTTTTTTTTTTATCTTTCCAGGTGAATAAGACCAGTCTGCAGACGCCCATCTATGCCAATGTAGCACAGCTCCGGCAAAGCGTCTCCGAGTCCCCGCCCTCGGCCTCCTCGTCCTACTCGCCTTCCTACCTGGACCCGGAGGGATGGGAGGTGCACGTTGACCAGACAAGCGGACAGGAGTACTACCACCACCCCCTCACCGGGCGCACCACCTGGGACAGCCCTTTCCTGGACTCCCCCACGGACCCCGAGCAGCTGTTCGCGGAGGAGCCCTGCTCCCCGTCGCCCCCCCGGTCGCCCGCCCTCTCGCAGTCCATCGCCTCGCCCTCGGCGTGGGCCTCCGACTGGGAGCGGTTGGTGGATGAGATCAGCGGACGGCCCTACTTCTACAACCCGATGTCCGGGGAGACGTCCTGGGAGCCCCCGGAGCAGCCGTGCCCGTACCCCCCCCTCATGGAGCCCATGAGCGTGCACAGGTTTCACGAGGACGGGCCGGTAAGGACGGCCCGGCTGCTCCACTTAGCCTCACGCCGGCTCCTGTTTTAGCTTCGCCCAGGGGAACGCTGCAAACGCAGGCAGCTTTTAATGGAATTAAATCCCCTGCACCTCCATAGCAGGCGGAACTGCTGCTCATCAGGGAGCTGCGGAGTAACGGAGCAACACGTCCCCAGTAGCGTCTCCAACTTTAAAAGAAGAGAAAAATGCCCTAATTTGTATTATTATTATTATATTTTTAACATTCCACACGAACCAATCAGATTCAAGACATACATGTGCAAATGTCCATAAAGCCTTGATATGAACCGCAAATATACCAAACATTTATTGCACAAGGTGTTTTTCTTCACAATTACACATAACTCATGACCTCTTTTCCAGCCTCTTAATGACTTTTTTTTTTTCAAGCTGGAAGAACAGCATTAATGGGTCAACAATACTTTGAGCTCTGTAACAGGGTCACAGTGGGGAAAATAGTCAGCTGACGTGAGCAACAGTTAACCACAAAAAAAAAGAAGAGAAAAGTGAATCGAGGCTAAGGGCGGCGTCAGTGTCTATATATTACTGCGCTGGTTCTCGACCTGGAGGCGGTTTGTTATCCACCCGCTGAGGAGTTTCTGCAGAAAAATTTAATTCAAGGAAGTATTTATGTTCATCACAGTGAACATAAATACAATGTCTTGAATCCTTTTCCAATTATTACGTCAGTCACATCCCACCCACTCATGAAAATAAATAAATACATTTTCTTTGTTATTAATCAATTGTAATTAATGCATTAATATCCCACCCCTAAGAATAATATATATATCATAATAGTGATAATAGAAATGAATAAATGCATAGTCATAATATTAACATTTATAGAAAAGTGAGACAATCAAACCAATGGAAAAAAAAACTAAATAAATTTATGAATGATTTGGGGTTAGTGTTGCATGGGTAAAACTCATCAGGGTTCTGTTCTTCTTCTATGGTCCTCAGCCTCCTCTGCCGGAGGAGGACTACCCCTCGGACGATTATCCGGCCGTGGATCCGCCGGAGGTCTTCGAGGATCTTCCGGCCACGGGCCCCCCCACCCTGCCCAAGGAGTACGCCCTCAGCCACATGAGCCGGACCATCATCCCCCGGGCCAACCTGGACCGCAGCACCCCGGCCGGGTGGAAACTCACGGTGGAGGCCGACGGGACCTGGGTGTTCACCAGTGAGCACACGTCAGATCAGGTAGCTCGCTGACGACTGAATTTACATCTATAAAAGCTCTTAAGTACAATTTATATATGTTATTTTATTATATATCTATATGTATATACTGGCATGCAAAGGTTTGGGGTCACGCTGACAATGTGTTTTCCTATGAAAGGTCACACCTTTATAATGAGGTGCAAAATGAGTAGAAAATATAGTTAAGATATTGAAAATTTGTATTTGAAAGTCAGCTGTGCTAAAACAAGCAAACATCATTCACTAGCTTTTATGTAGATATTGTAGTGAAAATATGATATTTTCAGCGAGAATAGTCATTTATCACATTAAAAATGCAGGGAGTGTATTTCTGATTAGTTTAATGTTCTCTGTATTGAAAAAAAAATGTGTTTTTCTTTTTTAAAAAATTAGGACATTTCTAAATGATCCCAAACTTTTTCTTCTATTGTAAAACTTCTATTGTAAAACCCTGGCAGGCAAGATGAATCATCTCAAATCCGACAAGTTTCTCCAACAACAGGAGCCTCGCCTAAAAAAAACAAAACATGACTGAACATGGATTTTGGAAAGGACTTGTACAATTGTTGCTTTGAATCAGTTGCAGGGCTTCACTTTTCAGATCAGTCACAGTTTTAGATTCTGTGAACTGTCTGCATCCAGTAGCAAAAGACCCGATCACGGCCCCTGTGATGATTCCCCCACATACACATTTTTTTTGAATGCACACCATAATGACTTTTTGCAGGAGAGCATCTCTTTTTTTTAATGCTATTTCTGATTCATGAGCGACACTACATTGTAGGCATTTCCTTTCAAACCTGTCTCTCTTTTTTAACATCAGTCACATCGAATAATCTTTAAAGAACATTTGTGTTGTGCAACAGTGGATCAAGTCGTTGGACGACCAGGGGCAGACCTACTACTACCTGAGAGACGGCTCCAAGTCCCAGTGGAACCTGCCGGAGGTAGAAGCAACGCACCATTATCTCATTTGCTGCGAACGTGTGTGTGTGTGTGTCTTTTACACACTGATTTACTATCAGCAGATTCCAATTCCCTCTGGTTTAGTTGCGTTTATCTTGTTTGGGCTCTTTGTGTTTAACGTTGCCCAAACCGAGCTGTGCTTTGGACCCCCACAGCCCCCCGCAGCGTTCGGCTACAACAAGGTGGAGAACGGCGTGGAGGCGGACCACGTGTCAGTCTTCAGGAACTGGAGACACACCATGGGACCTGCACAGCTCAGCTCAGCCCAGGATGACGGGGTACGCACACACACACACACACACACACACAGACGCAGGGCGTGGCATCTGGCTTAGAACAGAAAGCCTTAGTCAGGAGAAAGTAGTGTTACTGAGTCCCTGTCAACAAGCCGCTCGCTTTTTAACCCTTATTTGTGCTGCAGGGTGTTTTTATTTAGCAGCAGACAGAGCTGCACAAAACCACTGTTATATATACCTACGTAGACTACCAAGCATGACACATATATATGAACCTAAAAATAAAACAATGATAAAACTTGACCACCGCATTTGCAGGAATATTTTTACCCATTAGATCAGATCCGCAAAATATATAAATATACTTCAAACTATTCTTACAAATGCCTTTGTTTCATCACTTTAGCCCTTTATCTAATTTCCCATTAACACATTTATTTCCTATTAATTTCCCTCAATTTATTTAACCTTGATTTTTTTCCCCCCATTTTTATATGTTGAGGTGGAAAAGCAAAAGGAAATGAAGAGATAAATACATTCAGGAGAATAAATGTGGGGATGCATGCATAAATATGCACATTTTTCAATGAATTAATAAATAAATAATAAATGGGTAATTTATGTGTAAAGGGAAAACAATACACTAATAGGTCATCAACTGTCATATTCATTTCCATAGTTATTCCCTTACTTATTTTTGTTTATCCATCATTTTTGGCCACTTTCTGCTATAAATCATGTAAAAGCAAGAATCTGATCAGATGGGGTTCGTGGTCTCGTTTTTTTTCTGTGAGTTTAAGGGCAGCACTGTCCTGGACGCCGTGTTTTCCCTGTGTAAATGAATTTCATATATTTATTGTGTACATGTGAAACAGCATGAGTCATTATAAGGGAAATTGGGTTTGTCTCCACCTGCCACAAAAATAACCCAGCAGAGGCTGATATATAGGCCAGAGGTGTGTGTGTGTGGGGGGGGGGGGTGTTCCAAAAACACAAATAAGGGCTTATGCTTCTCCCAGCAGCAGATCGGCTGTAGCAGTCAGCGATCTGACACCTTCAAGGGCAGCAGTGGTTCCCCCAGATTCAACAAATAAGTGTCTTTTTAAACAGTGTCCTTTAAATTCTATCTTGAATCCTTATTTGTGGTTTTGATTAGGCCCTTACTGAGGTAGATCTGAACGTGCTACATGTATGGCCTTAAATACACAGGCGCCCGAATGTGATTCTTGAGCGTCTAACTTACAGAATCGTGGAGATTAATCTGGCGCAGGAGCCGCCTTCCGTATCTGGGGCGACTTTTTTTTTTTTCAGCAGGTTTTGGGCACCTGGCTGCAGGGATTTGTGCTCATTCCGCCTTAAAAAGCCGAGGTCAGGACACGGATGTTGGTGGATGAGACCGAAAAGAGGAAAACTTTTTTTTTCCTTTATGTATTTGGTTTTCGTTGCGTGACGGCTTTGTCAAGTTGAAACAGGAAACTGTCTTTTCTCGCACTCTTGCTGCAATGTCAGAAACGTATGAATGTCTTAATGTCCGTTTGTATTATTCCTTTGGCAGATAATTAACTTACCTTCAAGAATTTGATAAAATAACAGAATAAATTAATTAAAATGCATGGAAAAAAATAATTAAGCTAATAAAGAAGATAAATATACTCAATCTTAAAATAATCTATCTATAAAGCAAGAAGTGTGTCCGTCTGTGGCTCGCAAAGCGCCCCAAGACGCGTTCACAGACCCTCAGGAAAACGCGAAACTATCGCTTTAAGGATGAACTTGTTGAAAAAAATGTGAAATCACAAAAAGATTTATCATTTCACCATTTACTACACATACTGAGGACTGTGTGGGACAGGTCAAAATCACCTACATCCAAAATTATCTACTTTTCTACAGGAATACAAACTTTCTACCTGCACTAGCTGCACCAAAAACAAGATATTTTCACTATGCAAGCTTAGTTTGAAAAAAAAAGCACACGCACGTAAGGTATAAAGTTTTAGGAATGTTAATCTTATAAGCAAAAAAAACTTTTAAACAGCACTTTCTTTTTTTATTATTTGCCTGCTATTAGATGTTCTGTTCCTACGTTCTATTGACTCATGAACCCTCACGTGTGTCGTCCAGAGGTTCGTCCCGACCCACCGGAGGAACACGTCGGACTACAGCAGCGACAGCTCCAGCACAGGAAACTCTCCGGAGACGCAGCACAACGTGAGTGGAACTCTCCCAGCCCTGCTCAGTCCGGCCTGAGGACGCCTGTTGCTCAGTTTTATTCTGAGGCAGAAAAAAAAACAAACTCAGGGACTTTGACCCTGCTCACGTATCTGAATGCTCTTCTCTGTGTGTGTGTGTGTGTGTGTGTGTGTGTGTGTGTGTGTTTTTTTAAGGCTTTTGGGTTTAGGCCCTGGAGAAACCCCTATTATCTGACCTCGAGGTGGCTGCGCTATAATGTGGGTTTTTTTTAAGCTTGAGCGCTCACCTGAGCCTGATCCATAGATAGCAGCGTCTATCTATGAAGGCCGCAAGGTGTGATTATTAATCACTCAAGGAAACACAAGGATCATTCCCTGCATCCAAACCACTGCATAAAATCACCCTGTGTGTGTGTGTGTGTGTGTGTGTGTGTGATGCATTCCACTGCTCAGAGGTTTAAACATGGTTTATAGAAAACATACACAGGATTAAAGCAATGAGTAAATAGAGGATTCACTATGTTTCTTCTTATCTGATAGTGTCCTAAATATCTGTACATTGTAAATCTTTACAGCAACCATATAGAGTATGTGAGCACTCAACAGTTAATTACAACCACAAAAAACAAAGAGTTACGCTTTTACGGTCTACATACAGTACTCTGAGGGAGAAAAGGAAAGCAATAAATAAATAAATAAAAACTACAAATTTTTCTTTTTTCCACTCTAACTCCACTAAAAAGAAATCAATAGTATCCTCCTGATCATAATTAGTAATGAATAACATAAAGAGCTAAACATGTTTGTAAAGTGAGTAAAGAAAATGGGAAAGAGGGAAAATCATAATAATGTATTCTGATTATATATCATATATCTGTACGTAACCATAGTCAAAGTTCTAAAGGCAATTACACAGTTTCAGTACCAGAATTTACTGATGATGAACGAAATCTAATAAAAATCATTGGGTTTCAATTATCAAGCAACAAATCAGTTGGATCTGGGCTGTAGTAAATTTAACCAGCTAATGATTAACCTTCATAATAATCTTTATTTGGAGACATACTCAGTGTGATGAGATGTTCATTTAACGTACAATGTCCTCCTTCGTAACATTTCACCAGCTGTAAATGGAAATTACTTAATTAGAAGAACTTAACTGTTATTAGAAAAATATACTCAAAGTAAAGTAAAGTACTTATAGTATAGTAGAATATTGGGTATAGTACATCTGTTATATTTAATCAATTTGGAGCCAATTTTAGCTACTTTGGGTAAATTATTAGTTAAAACTACTGCATTTTAATGTGTATCACATGGTTGTTTAATACACTTATATATATAGCACACTAGACAAAATGCATAAGATTATTTTAAGGAAAATAAAGCATGACAATTTAAAGAGTAAAAATATATTTGATGTAAAATCTGCTTCTAAAAAGTAACTAAAGCTGCCGAATAAATGTAGTGACATAGGACCTGAAATCTGTACTTAAGTACAGTACTGGCATAAATGTACTTTTTGTTTCATACACACATTTCCTCTTATAATTCTCTCCAATGTTTTGGCTGTGAATGCATGAGTTTTATTTATTTTTTTTATTTTTTTATCTGCCTTGTAATCAGAACAACGTGTGTCCTTTATATCACCACATAGCATAAACCGCTTTGTCTCATTTGTCTAATAATTGCTAAAAAAAAATAAATAAAAATCTGCAAAGGATTAACATCCTCCGATCTTTCCAGGTGCACAACTTAGAGAAAGCCGGGATTCTCAACAAAACCAAAGTGTGTGAGAACGGCAAAAAAGTGAGGTAAGCCAAAACCCGCCGCTCCAGGGGTTCTATTCACACTCGTGTGTCGGCTTCTGGGGCGTGTTTGGTATCGCGTGTTGTTGCTTTTGTCGTTGACGCTGCTGACGGCTTATTGGCCTGTTTCAGGAAAAACTGGTCCCAGACCTGGACGGTCCTCCACGGGGGGGTGCTGACGTTCCACAAAGACCCCAAGTCGGCGGCGACGGGCGCCTCGGTATGATATCTACGACAGACTCATAACTTATTATTGTCCTGTGTCGCATTCCTGCACATTTCTGCAACAAGCTCGTAGGTGATCGAGAACTTGAAGACAGAATTTACCTCCAGCTTTTTTTTTTTTTTTTTTCATATGGCAACACAAACGCTCTGTGTTCTCGTGTCACGTCGTCACGCCTACAGGTAATAAAACGTTCACCTGCGAGCATGATGGAAGCTGGCAGCGAAATGCGACGCAGACGAGCCCCTCGGGGACAGACGCGGCTTTTGTTCCGTTCGGAATGCGGCGCCGTCGGTTTTTTTCTCTTTAACAGCTGTATGTTTCCCTCCCCCTCCACCCCGCGCAGAACAAGACCAATCAGATCGTCCCGGAGATCACGGTGGAACTGCGGGGAGCCGCGATTGGCTGGGCCTCGAAGGACAAATCCAGCAAGAAGAACGTGTTAGAGGTGTGTTCCAACCCTGACATGGAACACGGCGTGAAGTGTTCTGTTTAAGAAAATGTAAAAAAGAAGTGGAAATAATGAAATAAAAGGTGCTACCTGTACATTAGAATTCCACTTGGGTCAAAGGGAGACAAAAGAGCGACATAGAGAATACAGACAATGGTTTTAATTCATCTTCGATGGATATTTGGGCCCAAAACAGAACTCCAGGGCACAGCTCCACGTCTTAAGTGTAAGATTGATACCATCAGGAAAGAAAAGAGCCATGAGATCAGTTTTAATTAAGCTTTGATGCAGGAATCTCTCAGAGTTGTTTTTTAAAAGTCCAACATGTCCATTACTTTATGACAAAAAAAGGCGTTTTAATTAATTTAAAAGAAAGTGCCATGGTGTTTTCATTGTGTCTATATATCCAAAGATCACTGCTAACATATATTTTTTTATGTAAATAAAGTAAGTTAAAGTTATTTTTACATAACTTTTTGAGTCATGTAAATATTGTTTCCTCTAACACTTTTAATGAATTGGGTCCTTCAACACTTTCTCTCTCCTCCAGTTAAAAAGCAGGAGTGGTATTGAGTTTCTGATCCAGTACGATACAGAAAGCATCATCATGGACTGGCACAAAGTGTTGGTGGACACCATCCGGCAGCTGGTGAGTTCTTTTATCATCCAGAATCCGTCATGATTACGATGAGACGCATTACACGCATAACACATGTGAAAATAAATAGTGTTTTTTATTCAGTTGAGTGGTGTTAATTTTCTCATCTTTTGCTGTAAGTCTGTTTCCTAAAACCTTGAACTATTGATTTAACCCTTAAATAATGTTCATGTCATATTTGTTTTATGACTAATTCACCCAATTAAAAATGTACTGTGCACAATTGACAGCGGATGAGGACAAGGTTATAATGAACTAATTCCTATACAGATAGGAATCAATTAGTTGCTGAAAGGATTAATCTATCAGTTGTTTGGTTCATAAAACTGTTTTAAAAATGTTTCCCAAAGCTAAAGATTCAACATAAAATGTCTTTTTTTGTCCAGACCAACAGTTCACAGCCCAAAGATCATCAGTTTACTTTCTTATTTAAAAAGACCCTAAGTGGATTCATTTATTTCATTTGACTAACTAATCGAAATCCCATTATCAATATAGGTGGCGATTAATAATATCATTGCAGCTCTAGTCACAATAAAACATACCATGTTGTTACATTTGTACCTTACAATAATATTCATAGATGATTTTGTTCTCCTTTGCTGAATGAAGGCAAATGATGAGTTAAATTCAGGTTTATTTAAGTACTGTGCAACAATGTTTGTGATTGTGTGCGTCCGTGTTCGTCAGGAGTACCAGGACCATCATTCAGAGGAGGAGGATGCAGATGTTTATGAGAAGATCGCCAACGCGGAGCGAGACGAGAAGTCGGGGGGTCTCATTGACAAGCGAAGAGGTACAAAAAAACACCATTACCGCTGTTCAAAGCAAGTCTCAGTGTGTTCCTGATTAGTTTAATGTTGTCTTCATTGGAAAAAAAATGTGTTTTATTTAAATTATGACAATAAGGCCTGTTGAGGGCGACATTTACAACATTAGCGTGTTATTTCCAGTCTCCAGGCCGAGCGTCACACACTCGTCCAGCTCTGCAGGCGATGCGGATCAGAAGAGGGTTCGCACCAAGCTGATGAAGTTCCTGATGAAGCGGCCCACGCTTCAGTCTGTTAAGGAGAAAGGTTACATCCGAGGTAAGTTCATCCGGCAACAACAATAAAAAACAAAGGGAAAATCCAAACAGTGAACTAATGCTTGCGGTGACATGGACATTTGCATGCACAAACTCTGTGTTAGTGTGTTCCTGTGCACCATTTCAGTTCAGGTTATTTTCGGCCAGAAATTCATTTGCAGGAAAGCAGCTTTAGAAAAGACAAAACATAAATGCAGTAAAAACACTATAAGTCAGTAAACATCTTTCAAACTATATTTCTAATGCAACATCAAGTTTGCATGAATCTTACTTTATAGATGAAATAATATTATCTTTAGGAATAAAGTTGTTAATGAGATAACAGCATTACACTTCAGCTCCTACACGACTACCAATCACTATAATATTGATGGGATCCCTGTTGCATTTACAAGAGTCTTGCACATTATAAGAGTTTTTTTCATCCTGGTACAGTACCCGTCAACACTAATGTTGTAATCCTCTGCAGACAATGTGTTTGGTTGCCATCTGGCGACGCTTTGTGCCCAAGAGAGGACCACGGTCCCTAGTTTTGTGGAGAAATGCATCAGAGCCGTGGAAAAGCGAGGTAACCCGGCAAGGTTGATTCCTAGATGCACATTTTTCCTGTGTGACGCCGACTGACCCTCGCTGACGTGTTGCTTTGCAGGTTTAGACATCGACGGACTGTACAGAGTGAGCGGAAACCTCGCCGTCATCCAGAAGCTCCGCTTCAAGGCCGATCACGGTAAACCCCCCCCAGTGTTAAATAATGAGCAATGCAAACACACACTGGTGCAGGTTTAGTAGTGAACCCAGTGCAGACAGCAGCTCCCTCTGCTGGCCGTTATTTGACTTGTTTTTTATTGTTTGTGATCCTTCACAGAGGAACTGGACCTCGAGGACGGCCAGTGGGAAGACGTTCACGTCATCACCGGAGCTCTGAAGCTGTTTTTCCGGGAACTGCCCGAGCCACTTTTCCCCTACAGCCACTTTAACAAGTTCATCGCCGCCATCAGTAAGAAGATTTTTTTTTCTTTTTGAATGGTCGTCCAGATAAACAGCAGCTTGCCAGATGTTGATGGCCGTTCTTAACTTTTGTCCTGTTGTCCCAGGAATTCCTGATTACAACGTGAAAGTCTCCTGCATTTATGACCTGGTCAAATCACTTCCTCCTCCGAACCATGACAGCATGAAACTCCTTTTCGGGCATTTACGAAGGTATATTTTCCTATTTCTAACTTCTCTACGCGCTCCAGTCCTACTTTATTAGGCGTTTCTGCATGAAATGGCATATGCACAATAAATATGGAAAATCTCCACAACCACAAGGGCTGTGTACATAAATGTGGTCTAAAAAAGGAGTCAGAATGTTACTGTAACAGACCAAATAATGCTAAAATACTACAAAAAAGACTCAGACTCTCTGCCTGTTTTACAGTGTATAACATTGTGGAAAATGAGTTAATAGCACAAATAATCCAGGAGTTCTCCAATGTATAACCAGTATTTATGTCAAGATAGATGCATGGAATTCGAACTAGTGCAATTTTAGAGCTGTTGTAACCAGGCGGCCCCCTACGTTGTGCCATTTGGCCACCTTTTAATTGCACCTGACCGAATTGTGCTTACTACAGATTTAAAAAAAAAGCTTTATTTAGTGTTGCAGCTGTGACTTTTCCCATGCAATTTATGTATTGAATGATTTGATACTTGCAAGCCTGCAGAGGCGTCATTTGGCTTTGACGAGGTATGGCACTCACCGTAACTCGACTATAATTGTAAATAGAGCTTTTGAAGTTAAATCACATGACGGATTTGTCATCACAGAGTTGTACTTGTGTATCACATTACTCAGGAAATGTTAAATTCAACAGGTCAGTCTGACTGAGACCTGTTTGCTTTGTGTTGGCTGTATTCTTTTAACATATTAAAAGCAGAAGTGATGTTTGACACTTGCTTATGTGTCCGCTCACATGTTAGAACATTTGGAAAATACCTCCTTAAGGTGCATTTTGAACAGATAAAACTGTGATTCATCGGCATGTAGGTTAACCTGAAGGTTAATTTGCATGAATAGTATCTATTGATAACCCATAGCTTCACCCTGTTCAATGCACCACATTTGGGGTCTTTGGATGCACAAACCCCAGCCAATTAGAACCGCAATGATTATTTAATAATTGATTCATTTGTATGAGAAATTCTTGGTTCCAGCTCTTTGAATGTTAATATTTTCTGGTTTATTCAGTAAGAACGCTATAGAAATCTATGAGTGTCTTTGGGTTGTGAAATGTCAGACATAGTCACATTGGGCTCTGGGATTTATCATTTTACTAGTTACTAGTCACAAGTTGATTGAAAACTAATCATTCCTCTCTCTTTTTATTTTTTGTTTTATTCGGACAGGGTGATCCAGTGCGGCGAGGACAACCGCATGACGGTGCAGAACGTAGCCATCGTGTTCGGCCCCACGCTGCTGCGGCCCGAGATGGAGTCGGCCAACATCACCATGCACATGGTCTTCCAGAACCAGATAGTCGAGTTCATCCTGAACGAGTACGAGCGTATCTTCCTCTCCGGCTAAAAAAAAAAAAAAAAAGCCTGCAGAGCCTCTGACCCGCTGACCCGGTCAAGAGTGAGAGGTTGCCGTGGGTTATTCGGAGAGGCGGCTCCACTTTTGCATGCACGCGATCCGCTTCACAGCAGCGTCTTAAACGACTCCTCTTGTAAAATAAGCTAAAAGGGCTCTTTCCGACTTTTCTTGGCTGAGAATATCTGAAAGTTTAACCGCGAGAATTTTGATAAAGGGACCTTCAAGTAGTCTTCGCTGAGTAACACACGAGGCATGTCTAACCACTGTTTTTGTCCGGACTTACTCACTCTGTTAGAACTCTCTCTTGGCAGTATTGTAGGCTCGGAAACGGAGCCGCGCGTCAGCGGCTCGGCTTCCCGTCTCTGGGCTTTTTTTTTTTTTTGGAGCTTTTTGCTTGGGTGGAAGAAGTAGAGATCGGTCTCGCTCCCCTTGAGACGCCCGTTGTCTTAATCTCACGAGTCACTTTTCTTCTGTTTGCGTTCATTCTCCGTTGTTTTTATTTTATTTTCCGTTGTTTTAAATGATAACAGCAGTGAAATAGAACCCAAGTCACACCTGAAACAGACGCATTAATGCTCTTTTTCAATCTTTTCAATCAATGATTGCTTCCATCTATGTTTTTAGGAGGTTTAACGACATTTAAACATTATTTTGGATTTGAAGTTACAATATATCACATATGGCAATAACTGACTATTCTAATATTGTGTTTCTCTTTTCCCATTCTCATTTTACCCATGAACCTTGTAATATAGAAATGTATAAACTATATATTAATACCAACAACTTGTTGTGAACTAGGTGGTGACATAGGATATTTGTGCATTCTATCTATTGCTTTTTCACTGAATTGTGGAAAAAAACACCCATGTTCAATTATGCTGTACTTGAAGAAACTGTAATAACAACTTAGATATAAATTAGTGTCGCATTTTCTTTTTCTTCTTCTTTTTTTTCTTGGAAGCAAAAATCTGTCTGACAATGAAACAGAAAAGTGGAGACTAGAAGAGATATATGTCCTGTAAATAGAAATAGATGGCATATTTATGCTGGAAGTTGTTGAAAATGCAGGTTATCGCGTAATAAAAAATAACTTTGTAAAGAAAAAGGGATGTGTTTATTTTTTCCTTCTCAAAAAATGTCACAAATGAGTCTGTAAACTCACAAAATACACAGGAGGATTCATATTTTCTATTTTATTTTTAGGTAATATAATTGATAGCATCCTTATAAGCTACAACTGTCAGAAAAACAGAGTGGGATAAAACGCCCATGAATTAATACACATTTTAATCACTACATTGTACATACTATAAAAGTTTATAGATTTTGTTTTATTCTATGACCTTTATTATATATGAACTATATGATAACATAATGTCAGACCTTTATTTGCACTCAGGCCTTCATGCTGCCATGCAGTTGTTAAAATGAAGAAACTATACTTTATTTTAAATGTATTTACTGCAGTTAGAAGGAGAAAGACACTTGAAAACTGAATACTGAAGTAATAAAAAACCCTTTAAAAGTACAGGTGCAGGTATTTTAATACAAAGTCAGGCTCACTTAATATACATTCAGACATATTTTTTATTTTTATCTATGCATATTAGTTTTTTTTATTTTAACTTAGTTATATAGATAAAATAAAATTTTATTTTAACTTAGTTTAGTTATATATATACATAACTATACTATAACTTCTTTCCCAGGCTTCTGTCTTATGTTTATTTTATGATGCAAATAAATAATTTACTTTGACTAAAATATTTTTTCTTTCTGTGTGTATTAGATCTATTTCATAGTGTAATATCCAGTATATGCTCTATATATTTGTTGTGATTTGATAGTTTTGGGAGATGTGTGTAGCCAGCCGGAACCTTTTGACAGGTCGGACCCGCTTCCGGAAGCTGTCAGCTGTGAGCACCGCATCAGCTGCAATGAGTTTTGAGTGGCCCTGGCAGTATAATTTCCCACCGTTTTTTACGTGAGTATTTGCTGAACGGCTGTTTGCAAAGAAACTAAAAACTCTGCTCATCAGCCTCCGAGGTTTAGACTCCGGTAAATCGGGAAGATTAGGTTTTTGTTTTTTTTTGCGAGCTAGCATCGTGTTAGCTGGGTGGCGGCTAGGGAAGTATATTAACTCAGTTTGACGCTTTGCCTTTAGTAAAGTGTATTTAGCAGCTGTTTTTGTCTGTTTCGTTGGGCGTTGTATCAAGGCTTCACATAATACATGTAAAAAAAATCATAATTTAATTGACGAGTGGTCATTTCTGGGAGTTAGCGGTAGCTAGCTGTTCCATTCTAAAAGCTTGTTTACATGGCTGCAGCCTGTCAGTACCATACATCTACCCGGTCCTACGACCAGGTGTGTGCCTCAACATGACGTGACCTCGCTCGGGTATTTAACCGTGTTGCCACTGCAAATATTTGAATGAAATTATGGTCACACGCTTTATGTTGATAGCTGTTACCCAAATGTGTCACGAGATTCGGTATTGAAGACAACAAACTGGTGATCAGGACATTCCAGGCCCGACCAGGGAGGCAGCTCGGATGCCGGTGGTTGTCCACGTCTGTTCATTGGGTGCTCAGATGAATATTCAGACAGGTTTTTCCTTTGCAAACATCTGTACTCACGTCCATACTGGCCATTATGATCTTCAAAATAGTCCTTTTACTTACAAAGTACCTGCTTCCCTATGCAGTGGATAGGCCTCAGGTGGAAGGAGGAATGACACAGTTATCCACAAGCAATAGTAAAAATTAAAAAAGAAAAATCAGGGGAAAAAAAACCCATATAAGAACTCTCATGTGGCCACATTTGTTTAGTCCTATCTCCTATCCTGACCTTTAATCTCATGACCACAATTAAATAATCCAGCGACTTCTCACAGGGGTTCAGATCTGCTGCTTTAAACTTCTGAGCAGCCTTCAAATATTCCTGCTGGTGGGGGTGAATAAATAATTACAACCATTTATTATTTCTAGGGTGACGGGGTAAAGATTACTTTTATTCTCAATTAATTTGCCTGTCATTTTCTTGATTAAGCAGTTACTTGTTTGTTCTATAAAATGTCAAAAAATGGGAGAAAAGTCTCTTTGCCAAAACCTGATGTGGCATCCTCAAGTGTCTTATAATTAGATGTAAGATTATTCAAGTGATTAACATAAAAAAATAGAAATATTCGCATTTGAGAAGCTATAGTTTTTACTTGATGAATGATTGATTATCAAAACATTTTGCTATGAATTTAACCTAATAGATGGCAACTAATTGATTCATTGTTGCAGCTCTAATTATATTAGTTTTATTGTTCATATTTTATTGTATCATTGAGTTTTTATCTCTAACGTTGTATTTTATCAACTGTTGCTGCTTTTCTTGTGTAAAACTGCACTCTCCAAAGAATACAACCTATATTAAAGCAACTGTTGTGGCTTAAACCAGACTTGACATTTTAAAGGATATTCTGGATTTTTTTTTCCTCAGCGCCGTCGTCTTCCTGGTGCGTCTGACGTGTTTTTCCCTTGTTTCTTTGCCGACAGGCTGCAGCCCAACGCCGACACGAGACAGAAGCAGCTGGCGGCATGGTGCTCCCTGGCGCTGTCCTACTGCCGCCATCACAAGCTGTACACGCTGGATGTCATGGAGGCTCAGGAGAGCCCTGTGTTCAACAACAAGAAGATCGAGCGTATCCTAATCCTACATGTCACAGTGAACTATACAACTAAAGATAAAATGACAGGACTTGTCTCTCTATTGCTGGTTTGCCCTATTATTTAATTATATTATTTAAATATTATTTAACAACGCCTACTTGCTATAGCCGCCCTCGTCGCCACGGTAGCGGTGTGGTTTGGATTTAAATTTTCCAGTCAAATGTATTTTTAGGGTTACCCTCCTTATTCTCATGACTGCAATTTCCCCTTAAGAGGAGTAAAGTTACAGCGCAAGAAGTCATTACATGGCCACTGAGATGCCGATTGTACTTGCACTAAATGTGTTTAACTTTTTTGTTTATCAGTCCTTAAGTGAACTCCAGGCAAACTGTCGATGGAAGCGATCCAAGTTGTTTTTGAGGAACTGAGGAAAAAAGGTGCGTTTTTTTAAATGTTTTCAGCGGTGGCGCAGTGTCGACAAAAAGAATCGATTGTTTTACCTTTCTTGTAATTTTATCAGTAATGCGTGCTTTTTAAAAAAATTTATTTAATTTTAATTTATGTGTTTATATGTTGTTGTGTGACCTCAGGGAACCTCGACTGGTTGGACAAAAACAAGTCAAGGTGTTTAGTCATGTGGAGACGACCGGAGGAATGGGGAAAGTTAATATACCAGTGGGTAAGTCATCAAATGAAGACACATGGGTCATTCCACACTAACTCACCTCGGATCTTCCAGTTCATGTAAAAACCATTCAGTTCCTTTCTGCTGAACACTTTTCTCGTGTAATTTTAATAAAAAGTTTAGCAAATATAAGGAAATTTAGAGGTGAACTTCCTTATATTTATATATATGCAGTGTTTTCTCTTGATTTCACTGAAATGGGTTGAAATCCGTACTTAACGTCCAAGAATATTTAAAAAAAAAATGCATTTATGTAAGCAGTTATTTTTCAGTAAACAAATGAATTAAATATATATTAGATATTTTTTTTACCTGAATAAATAATGTTTATTTTGCAAGATCTATACCACCACAATTTATTTATAGTTTCTTGCAACCAAAATTTTATTGTGTAGTATTAATAAAGTTCCATTACATCTAGAAGTGATTTGATCATGCATATAAAATGGGTGCCACAGGCCTTTCTAAATGTAACTTTGGGGCTGAAAAAAAAACACTTTTAAAGACTGTATATTTTCACAAGAAGAACCAATTTATTTTTATGAGGAAAGACTTAATATCTTATTGCATGTACATAAAACATATAAAGATGTTATTTTACTCTTTTATTATTTAACTGCTCAGTTCTTCTTTTTCTAAGAAAAATGAAGCATTCTGCACATTCAATGCACTTATGTAACCAGGTTGCACTCGGCTTTTCTGATGTAACCAAATTTCTTCCTGAAACAAGAAACCTCATTTCTTTAATTGAGGGTAGGGGATTAAAGAAACTTGATTATCCTAATTAAGGTACGGGATTAAAGGAACCTGGTTTCCCTGGCTATATATCTGCCGGAGGAAGACGATATCTTGTTTTTAATCTGCTCTTTAAATAGAGCGACATCTTTTTTTACGCGATGAAAGGTCAGATACTTATTAATATGCGGCTGTGGACTCGAAATAGTTCCAATCAGAAGCATCCTCACGCCTGGGAGTCTAAATAAATCTGCTTCCACTGCTGAGTATGAGAATTAACAAAGGTTTTTTTTGTTTTGTTTTCTATAATTAAAAGTGTAAAAATAGTTCTTTCTGTCATAAACACCTCATGCTCACACATTTTAAGTGACTATAACCTTGCTTTTCTTTCAATAAGAATACATGAAATAAAGTAAAATTCATAGTGCAGCTCATTTCAGATTTAAATAGCTTTATAATAATGCAACTTTTCTGCTTTGGGTCACTCAGCGATGTTGAACGAGAGCAGAAATGGGTAAACAAGAGTGAATATAAGACCTGACATTCACCGAGGGACACAAACTTGACTCTAAGTGAACGATAATGTTGCTCTGTCATTGCTGCATGTGAGAAATATGCTAAAAAAAAGACAAAAGTTTGTGCCCCAGATAATAAAGGCAGAAATCGCAGCTGGACGTTTGACCATGAGCACTGTGGCGCAATCCAGTGTCTGACAATGCCACGGTGTCTGTCGATGCATTACTTCCTGCACCCCATTAAACGATTAAACGCTCTATTTATACCTGCATAGGCGGAGACAAGTCTCCTCTTTGTTGTGACGCTCGCCTTAATTTCCGCTGACGGGATGAGTGACGTACAAATCAAATCAGTATAAAAAATTAACCTAAAAGAGCCTTCTCACAGAAATGGCATTGTCTAATGAATGTGGTGTCTGAGTGTCACAGGGAAACACACGTCATTTTGGGTTTTTTGTCTGTTTTTCTAATATTTGAAGGTGTTCAACAGTGGGATGGTCAACTCCGTGTTCACACTGTATGAACTGATGAATGGTGATGACACAGAAGGTGAAGGTACGGTACCTTTGAGATTATATATATATTTTTTTCAATCTTGATTTATAAAGCTTCCCAACCTCTAACACCTTCTGACATGAACTGCGGTCCCTTCTTCCAGAGTTCCACGGCCTGGAGGAGTGGATGCTGCTGCGCTCGCTGCAGGCTTTACAAACCGAAGGAAAAGCCGAGATCATCACCATGGACGACGGAAAGGGGGTCAAGTTCTTCTGAAACGTGTGCTGGGAATAATCACACTCTGTTCTGGTCTGGGAGCCCTCACATTGCATCTCACGGGCGCATTTTTTAAATAAAAACGCAGCCATTTTGAGGCTATGCGCGGTGCCACCTCAAAGCGAAGCCCAGCAGACGCTGGATTTGTAACTGTTGTTGCCTTTTTTGGTTCACTCGAGTTCAAAGCTTTTTTTTCTTTTTCTTTGAAGGGAACCAATATCATTTCTAAGTGTTTCGTGGGGAAAAGAGCGTTTGAGGTGACGTCCTGTTTAGAAAGTTGCGATGTGGAGCATTTGTTGCCATTTAAACATACAATTACTCTGTCGGGGGGGCTGAATACGACCATGTCCTAATTCTAAGGGAAATTGTCCCCCCACCAGCTGTAACCTCACTTTTTTCTTTATTGTAAATACAATTAGTTTTATTCCTGTTTTTTTCCCCCCCACATTTACCCGGCATAATTATCTCTGGCCCTTTTTTTTTTGCTTGGCTGTTGTTCCTCGGCACCAACCAGACAAAAATCCCAGAACAGAACACCAGAGGGACTCTTTATTTTGAGCATAAACGCTTCCAGAAGCGGAACGCCGCAGAGACTCGGACCACCAACCCTGACTCCACTCGGCTGAGTGTAATAATAGCGGACTTCATGTACAAACTGCTGTCATCCTTTTTATCGTGCAGTAGCACTTCTGTCACCCCCCCCCTCCTCTGTCTATATTCAACCTCTTTTTTCATATCCTGTAGGAAAATAAATTAGAAATTTGCTAAATGTGTTTCTTTTATGTCTCTCTGGACTGCCATCGACAGGTTATCTATTTATTTCTCATTTTAGCTGGAATTCTGACATAAAACACAAGTGCTAATGTGCAGTACCCCCAACTGAACTGCAACAATAGAGATATCTTGTGGTCCACTCTGTTCGCAGCTGTCCAGCGGTGGTGGTGGTGGTGGGGGGGGTCATGGGTGTGTTCGCTGATAACACCCAGAGTGGCCCCCGGCGTGGCCCCGGCTGATAAAGCTGTCCACTAGCAGCAGCAGGGCCCCGTCCAAAGTGACTAAAAGTGACCACTAATGGAGACAAGAGCGAGATGACTCATCAGTTGCATAAACCGAAAGGAGCAGATCTTCTGATTAATGAAGGGCTGCTTAAACAGGCTGAGTAAGGACAAGGTAACCTAGGAAATATTAAAAAAAGAAAAAAAAATCTAATCAATTTATCTTAGAATAACTTTAAATTCAGGCACCAACTAGGCAAAATAACAACAACAAAAATTAGAAGAAATAAGAAAGCATAATGAAATGAGTGTGCATTAATTGGCAGACCCTCCTACTGACCTAACTCGTCCCTGCGGACGCCTGTGAGCGGCGTCAGCACCGGGAGGGGGCGGAGCCGCGCGCCGCCGGAGCGCAGCACCTCCGCGGCCGCGTTCATATAGACGGCTCAGCCCTCTGTCTGGAAGGTTATGGCCGAGCACTTAGTGAGGAGAAGACAAGCGGACGACTGACTATTTGAAGGGGAAATATGCGTTAATGTGCGATTGTGTGCGCGAGGCTGTTTTTTTTTTAAACGGGAAATGATTTTTACGCACAACCTGTGATGAGTAAGTATATTTATTCTTACCTAGATATTAAATATGTATTTATATATAAGCTTTTGTGTATATATAGCTACAGGTAGTTTAGGCATGTACCTGTTGTTCTGTTGTCAGCCTTTTTGTTTTAAAGCCGCTGACATCATGGAAAAAAGTCGCGCTGAATTTAAAGTAACGGTGCCCGTATATTCTTACGTTTAGGCTCCGATTCAAGAACGCGTTGAGCCCGCTCCAAACATGACAAACGCACAGGTCGAGATCCCAGGACGCGGTTTCCCAGGCCTGCCGGTGGACATGAGCGACGACTGCTTCCCGCGGATCCCGTCCGTGCTGCGGACGCACGGCCTGGGCGCGCGCCGCAACTCCTACGGGCTGCAGAAGATCAGCATGGACCTGGACTCGCCGCTGTACGGCGGCGTCCTCTCCAAGGCGCTGTCGTGGTCCGCAGAGAACATCCCGACGCTGGCGGAGTCGCGCGCCGAGGACGAGAAGACGGACGAGTCGCCGCCGTCGCCGCCATCGCCGTCGCCCGTCTCCAGCCCCGGGGCCAGCTCCAACACGCCGCCGTCCAGCCGGGAGCCGGCGCCGCGCTCCGACGCGCAGGACGCCAGCTCTGACTCCGAGGGCGAGCTGGCGCACGGGAAGCGGCACAAGACGTCGCCGCGCATCACGTTCGAGAGCCAGTGGGAGCAGGAAGAGCGAGAGGAGGTGGAGACCAGAGCGGTGGCCACCTCGCCCGATGGAAGGTACCTCAAATTCAACATAGAGATCGGGAGGGGGTCCTTCAAGACGGTTTACAAAGGGCTGGACACGGAGACCACCGTGGAGGTGGCGTGGTGCGAGCTGCAGGTAGGAACACCTTCTCATGTCATTTTTATTACCATTCACAAAACCTCACATGAACAAATCTGCATGTTGAGTTGAGCTTCACATTTTTGTTTGAGTGTCTTCTTGCACAGCAGCTGCAGAGCTGCAGATTAGAATCAGCCACTCATGTCTCAAATCACTTTCCCAGGTTTGACTCAAAGGGGAAGTGTCTGTATCGAACCTTTGCAGATAGGCCTAGTCCCACTTCCTGCTGCTCCCTCCTCAGCTAATCTGTTCTTCCCCCCTCGCCCGACCTTGAGGTTGGACTCTGTGGGGCCTGCCCCCCCCTGGTAAAACCCGGGTCATCCCGTCGGCAGCCACGGCTCCAGCTGAACCAGCGCGCCCCGCTGTGATCCCTTCTAATCTCTGTTTTCATTAACAACCGGTGACACCAAGGCTGTTCCTTTTTTTTTGTTTTTTGCAAATTCCTCATGTGCGAAAACCGAGAACCGCCCAAGAGCGAGCGGGTCACTTTTGGTGTTTCAACCCAATGCGGTGACCTGTCCGACCCGTTTTCACCCTGCACGACTGGGGACGAAAAAAGGCGTTCGTGCTCGGTTTTGTGTAACGTGTAAACAGCAGGAGTCAGAAGGAGCATCTAGAGTTGCCCTCGCGCCCTTTTTCTGTCTTATCGGGTCTTACAAAAACATGAAGAGTTGCCCTTTTTTTTATTGTTTTATTTTAATTTCACACCTCGGCGTTTTGGCGCGCAGGCCCCAACCAGCCTGGGTAACAGCTGCCACTTATCTCGCTTCCATGGTTTGATAACAAAGCGGAGGATTTAAAGATTTAGGCTTCATAGTCGAAACCTCAACACTTGCCTGTGTGTGTGACCTGCGCTGGTATCAGTTTCTGGTAGCCGCGTGAGCTTTCTTAGTTACGAAGTTGTGCCCTCATGCCCTCTAAACCTCAAATGAATCCTCCGTGCCAGTGACATCGCTCCACATACCTACTGTCTGGCAGCGAGTGCTTCTATTTTGAACCGTGTGATTGTCACACGATCAGAAGTTGGCTTTTTTTTTTTATTTCCCCAAGGTATTGTCGTACACTGAAGGGGTGACATGCACAGAGGTGGTCGGTGTGTGTGTGTGTGTGTGTGTGTGTTTCGGGGGGGGGAGCGGCGTCAAGCACCAGTCCGTGAGAGGCCCAGATGTCCCTTTTACCTGCAGAGTTACAAAACAAGCGAAGATTTCTCATGCCCTCGAGTCAAACGCGAGCAGGGGGAGGGGGGGGTTGTGTTTCACTGCTTTTTTTTTACCTTTTGCGGCATGGAAAAGGATGAAAAAGCCACGCTCTTGCCCTCCTGTGGACCGGGGCCCATGCTGGAAACGGGCATGCTGTTTCATCTCTTTACTCCACGGCCATGAGCCGCCTCTCTTAAGCTCCTTAACAGCTCCTAATAAGCTTAAAGGAGGCCGTTGTTGATATGGTTACTATTGTGATAAACCAACGTCGACATGATCGCTGTGATCAGCACATGAATATGTAGGGAGTACGGGGCGGGGGGACCATCGGCTGAAACGGTGTGTCTGGGGATGTTCTGGGAGGTTGTGAAAGCGTCGCCCGAGTGAACACAAAAGCCGTGTGTTGGTGGCTAAACACGCCGGCTCCTGTAATGTTGATGGACCAGCAGCGGAAGGTGCGTCATTACAAGTCGGCTAGAAATGCCTTAAGCTCTTTTAACTATGTATTACGGAGGCCGAGCTCTGCACAGCTGATCTTTCCTGAGCAGATCTACTTCTGCAGATCAGTAACTTCTGCTTTACCCGAATGCATTAAACAAGTGTTTGAACGAGTCGCACGATGTGTCGTGCTGGAAAACACAGGTCTGCCTAGGCAGCGTCCGCATGAACTCTTTGTGCGGGGACACGAAAAGTAAACAGTACATTAAGATTCTTCCATGACGTGCAACAACTTACTTATTACTGTTTATTTTTGCACGTCCAGAACCCTTTTTTAAGTTTTTGCAGATGTTGGAAACAATGATTCTATCTTGTTATAGTGACACTAACACACACATTGTCATACTGCTGTAAAATTCTAAGCGCCCCACCTGCCGGGACAACGCTGTCAGAAAAGTTAAGTTTGTCACAGATATTCCAAATATGGACACACATGTTGCCAAAAATGTGAAAAGACTGTACAGGTTTGCCAAATACTGTATTTGTTGAGGTCTCCATCAGTGAACATATAAGCCTCAGCCACTATGTTGGTCGCCATTGCATAATATACTAATATAAAGGATCCCTGTTTAAAAAGGTTCCTTTAAACGTTTCAAGTATCCCAACCGTTACTTGATTGGCTCAAGTCAAGTCTAATCATGAACAAATGACGAGATTACGCGCCTCTAAATATCTCTCGGTTCTCTCTTATCTCATGGACCCTACTCTTGCATAATAAAGGAATGTGCACAGTATAAAGTCATGTTTTTATGCATACAATTATATCGCTTGAGTCAACAAGAGTCATGTTATATGTGTGTGTGTATATATGTTTTTTCCATTTTCTACTCTGCTTTGCCTCCTATTAAACTATTTAGCACAAGTGCAATGCGACTTGAATGATTATGTAGACGCCAGGGTAGAATATCATAATTTAAATAAAAGGACCTCTTTCTGCGAGGGTTAGTCTTTGCCATGTTCTTGGGAGAAAGAGGCAGGAAGTTAATGACATCACATGACAGGAAGCACTTGGAAAGCTTAGAATATTTGTCAAAGATATCTACTATAGTCTCATTGGGGGGGAAAAATTGAGTAACATTTATGTTCTTTTTATTTGAGTAGAAAATCACAGTCAGACTTCGGCAATATAGTAGCAGGTTGGCTCTTGAATGCTTTAAAAGCAAATCTACCAGATACATTCAAAGGCAAACTAAACTTCTAGTGACAGCTTTCGGAATCTGGAATATCCAATAATGTCAGCCCATCAAACCATCACAGTGTACGGTGCGTTGTGTTTGAATAAATCATTCATTTGAAACAATGATAAATGTGAATAAATACCAACTTTCAATATACGATTTCCAGCCATTTTAGGCATTGAGGGATTGTGACTTGTGTGGCTATAACGAGACGTGGCTGTAAATTTAGAGCTGCTGCTTCTGCAGGAAAAACCAACCCAGACTTCCCATGTGGCAGCAACCTAGCAACCCTTCCCCCCCACAGGGCCCACCGGTTACTCAGGTGCAACATAAACTATATAGGCAACATAAACTGAGCTCTGAAGGAAATGTAGAGGTGATAAAATATAGATGAGCCATTGTATGGTGGCCCTCCTGCGTCCATTGGTTAACAACACTGTTCAGAGGAATCATTAGGGGAAAAAAAAAAAAACAGCTTACAACCTTGAGTGTTTCTGCTGCATACAATCGAACGACATACACAGCAGCACAGAAACTTCTAGAAATAAGAACAAAAGGGTATCAATGCTTTTCCTTATTCAAGGGCAGTTTCATCCCGCCTGCAAAAGACGCCAATGCGTGCCTTTAATACTTCGATTCAACCTGAATTCTTTAAATGTCTTCTATACAAACAGCTTCTCCACCTGTATTTTCAGCGCCGTTGGTGTTTATGAGGGCCCCCATGCAACGCGGGATCGGCCTGAGTGCGTTTAAAAGAAAAAAGGAAAAAAATTACTGCAGCACCCTCAAACCATTACCCAGATTATTTGGATGCATTAAACATTTAAAAGGCCTAGACATACCTTTCTGCTGATTAGGACATTACACAATGTTGTAAAAGCCCATGCACTTGGGTGGTCACGGATTCTGTAGATGGTCAAAGGAGTTTATTTGATGACTTTTATTTTTGTGTTAAACCCTTTCCTGCAACACAGGAACAGTTTTAAACTTTGTGCTGTGCTTATTCCTTTGTCTTGACTGGTTGACTGTAATTAAAATATTGAACTATCTCAACGCTTTTTTTTAAAATTTCTTTTCTACTGAATGAAAACAGTAGAATGAAAACAAATTTATTTCTCAAAATACAGAATTAAAAAAAGCCATTATAATATTGAAATTCCAAGCCTCAGCCATTATTTGTAATTTTATAAGCACTTTCTGTACACGTTGGCTGCCTGCACTTGCATACCAATTAAAGTGACATCCATCCCTAGTCTGTGGGGTTTAATATGACCTATGTCTTGGTTTGCTGCATCATTCACACTCCTTTCACTGGAACTAAGTGGCCCACATCCTGGAAAAACACTCAAACACCATAATCCCCTCCTCCACCAATGCTTACACTCGGTACAGTACAGTCCAACAAGGATCCTTCGCAACCACCAAGTCCAGACCCGTCTATCACATCACCAGATGGAGAAACGTGTTTCATCACTCTTCTGTAGAATCGTACTGGTGGTGACGTGTTTTACACCTGTTCCTGTTCCCGAGCAGGCCTACCACTTCCTGTCATTCCCAAACACTTCCCACTTTTTTTTAAATATCACAGCTGCCAGTTCACTGTGGAATATTTGGAAAGTGATAGAAACGACTGACTCTGATTGTTTGACAGTGTGAGCAAAAACTTCTGGCAATATAGAGGATATTAGTCTATGAATTGCTTATTTGAGACAGAATTAGGGCTGCGACTATTTTTAGTTGGTTGCGTATGTTCGGTCCATAATTCAACTGAATTATGTCACACACACACAATATACTGCACAAGGTGAAGTGTCTAAAATCCTCAAAATGTTCAATTTACTGCAACGTAAGACCAAAAAAAATCAGCAAATTCTCACATTTTTGTAACTTGAACTATTAGGTAGCATTTTTGCTTAATAAATGTAGTCCATTAGACCTTTAGGTCAAAGCAACCTTTCATCATTTTAGGCTCCACAACTTTTTCTCTATATTATATATATTTTTTTTCATTATTCACACCTACAAAGCATGCCCTGCCAGGAGCTTTCTATATCAATCATTTGTTGGATGAGATTTTTTTTTGTCATACATTCTAATGAAACACAAATCAATTATGGCTTCAGACTTTCTTTTGTGTCCTATTTAAGTAGAAACTAAAGTGAAATACTAATTTGTAAGTGGGGAAAAAAATAAAGCAATCCCTTGTATTTGACATGGGTATGAATAATTTTGGGCTTAAGTGTAGATATTGTGACTTTTTTTTCTTTTTAAAGAGCAAAAATAAATGACTTTTTTACAACAATCAGTGAATGCATTTTATTTCAAAAAGAGTTATCTGAGGACAAAGGGAAGGAGGAGGCGATATTCTGGTGCTAAATTGACATCATCCAGAGTTGGAACAATTTCCGGTGCAGTGGAAGTGGGGCAGAAAGAACTGGAAGTGGCTCGGTTTCTACTTTTTTTTTTTTTTTTTACTTTTAAAGCTCATATAATAGCAGCAGATAACATTAAAGCCGTTAAACTTTATTAATGACTCGCTACCGATTCTGCACAGTTTGATTCAGAGTTATGGGGCGAACAACAAAAGCCTGAATCAGGTTTGGCACGGAACCTGAAAGTTCTGTTGCTGCCCCCCCCCTCTCTCATGCTAGCCCCGTAAAAGCCTGGCAGGCCCGTAGCCTTTTTATCTGAATGTGGCTAGTGTTTCGGTGACGTAACGCCAAGCCGCCCGCCTCCCTATCAGTCCGCGCTGTGGCCAACGTCAACAGCGTCTTCCCCTCGGGAGTAAGAGCGAGGTCCGGCTTATCAGGGGCCCTGGTTCTTGGAGGCGAACCGATTAGCTTCCATTTACACAGGCCGTGGGGAGGGGGGGGTCACTTTGACGCGAGGCCTCTTCTGTTCTGTTTGCAGAAAATCTCGCTGAGGGCGAGCTCCAACCTGAACTCTAGACAAGTGTCCCACCTGGTCGCTGTTGATAGTTTCCCCGTCTCATGCTAACAAAAAGAGAGGGGGGGGGGCATGTTGTAACCTAAACGCCGGAGCCACACGTGTCCTGCGGCCTGAGGCAGTTTGATGCGTTTCTGTGTTCACATTAGAAACAAAGCTGTGAAGGTGAGCCTGAATGTGTATTTCTACCTGTCCTGTCTCCGTGGTAACAGGCCCAGGTGGTAATTTTCCTCTCAGGTAATGGATGGCTGCTCACACTCATATTTTTGTGTAGAAGCGTATTTAACTTGAATAAATATGCTGTGGGGTTCCTTTTTACCAGTAGCTTGTAAATTGTATTTTCTGTATTTATTAGTTTTCAGTGCTGCATTTGATTAACTAATTGCCAACTATTAAATCATCAGCTATAATGACAATCAATTAACTACTTCTCAAACATGAATAATTCCTGGTTTCTTTAGTCTTCTATTAGAGTAAACTGCATATCTTTGGGTTGTGTCTGTGTGTCGTCTTGCTCACATGCTTTTGTGAGTTATAATCAATTGTTCAATTAATCGTAGAAATGATAAATTTGATAATGAAAATGATTAAATCACACATGCAGTTGAGCACAGAAGCAAAATACAAATGTAGCATACAACTATTAACATTGCAGTTTGGAAAGAAACCATATTCTCGAGTCGTGTAAATAAAATCGGCAGTTTACATAAGTCTGGGTAAGCTCATCTAAGCCTGGATTAATAGAAAAACTAAATGTAATAACCTAGATAAGCCGGTATTAGTTTGTGGGGACGTACACACACACACACACAATAAATCGACTTTTGTCGCTTTTCTATTTACTGTAAGCTCCCGACGACGCGGAGAACACGTGCAAAACATTGTCTGCGATCTTTGTCGTGGTAATAAACAAGTTTTTCATGACTTTCACCTCTCAGCGGTACAGAGCTCCTCAACTGGAACAGCACACAACTGCTGCCAGCCACAGATTGGCAACAGTTAGTGGAAAGAACAGATTAGAGGCAGCTTCTCCGATGCAATGACTGCGCTATTGTAGTTTGGAAGTACAGTGAGTTGTGCCACTGGCAAAAAAAGGCCCTGTCTCTACTGAACCATTATTTTTACTGGGACCCCTCTGTAGATCGATACCTCATTCTGGACAAGTAGCCCCTGTGCATGTTTGACTACAGTTTTCCAGGCAGCAGCTCCTGGTGATAGTTTTTTTTCTGGTGATTACCAGCTCTGACTCGGAGATCCTTTCAAAATGATATCAATAGATCCGTTCCTGCCAGAGGAAGACGCTTTTTTTTGTGTTCCATCGCACGTTGTCTCGCTCTTCAAAGGAGCACAGGGTTTATTCGGACAAATGGAAATAGTGCATGTTGTCTGCGCAATACCTGCAGTTTTTGCAGGGTAATTGCACTCTGCACAGATGGCTGTAAATAAATCTCTCTCGTCGTGATCCGTGTCGGGGCGTCTGTGTCGAGGCTCGTCAGATCGCTGCGAGAATGCCGGTGTCATGAATCTTACTGCAGTGACAAGGCATAAATTTGCAACTTCCAACTGCATCGAGCCAGTGCCTTTTGGGAAAAGAATCAAAAACCTACAAAAAAAACAAGCTTTGTCCATATGGCTGGTTCTGTTTTTCTACATGAACACATGTTATTCCTATGATGGCATTCAAGCCTTTATTTTATAGTAGATATTAGAGCTGCAACAATCAATCGATTAGTTGTCAACTAATGCATCAATCACCAACTATTCTAAATATCAATTATTGATTAAAAACGTCCAAATTCTCCGGTGGCAGCTTCTCAAATTTTACTATATTCCTCTTTTCTTTAGTCTTCTAACAGTAAACTGATCTTTAGGTTGTGGACTGTTGTACTGGAGACAGGTTGCATTTTTAGTTTTTGGAAACAGTGATGAACCATACTAGATCACACCGTTTTATGAACCAAACGGCTAATGGATGAATCATTCCAATAAACAATAGCGTAATTGTTATTCAAAATAGTCCTTCGTTGCAGCCGAGTGTTGAGGGGTGACAGAATGGTGAACCTAATACACTGAAGGTCTTTCGTCGCACTGGACTCGGGGACATTGTGATTGCACGCTCAGTTTCTGATTGGTTATGGACGTGCTTCTTAGCAGCGCTCACTTGGCCCTAAATGTTGCACACTGGACACCTCAGTTCCTGGGACCTGTCTTTATGGACCGAGGCCCACGTTTATCTCATGATTAGGAAATTCTGTCTAGGACAAAATAATCTGTGTGTAAGGACCTCTAGAGAGGTAAACCTGAACTATGGAAAAAAACAAAAGAAGTCCTCTGTGGACACTGTTTTGAGTATTAACAGTGTGAGGGTGTGTGGTTCTTCTTTTAGGGGGAAAACATGAGGTCACATTGCAGCGTGGCCCCGGGAGAGAAACTGAAATCCTGCTTCCTAATCGAATCAAAGACGCCACTAGTTTTTAAAAGCTGTTGGGCCTGTGAGGCCGTAGTGAGTCAGGGGGAAACCTCTGGTCGTTTCTGAACCCACCGTGTGTGCAGGGACGGATGTTTCGGGAGTGTGAACGTGCTTCGAGCCGCCACGTGAGTCCTGGCATGAATCGGCCGTCGGTGTGCGGCGTACAGTGGCGGCTCTGCCCGTCAACAAACACTGTAATGTGTTTTCTCAGTCAACAGAAAACACGAAGCCGCGTTCCACTGCAGACGTCGCACTGTGCACATTTATCTCAAAGCTCTGTGGCTTTTTCTAAAGCTGGTTGCTCTTAAAATATAAGTAATTTTGAGGATTTTTCTATCATTTATATTGTTGGCTTGTTTGCATTTTGCCATTCAGTCAAACCCCTGTGTATCTGGTCCTGATAGCCAGTGGCACTCGATAGAACATCCATGTTTATCAAGAGTAACATTATACCCTGGCACACCCCCCCCCCCCCCCCACCACCACACCCCCCAGGCAGAAACCAAAGTAGAAGACAAATAAAGAAGTCGCCCGACATACAGCTTCAACCTCAGCTTCATTTTCATTTTGTTTCCATTTGGCAGATACTTGGGGTTAAGCGATTCTTCGAGGACTTTTATCGGCTTTGACTTCATAAAATGTAATATTGGGGAAAAAAGAGAGAGGCAAAACTGGCCTGAGATGAAAGCTGTTTGCTGCTTCTTCCCTAGAACTGGGATCATGACAACTAAAATAACAGATCACGGCTTCACGCTGATGCTTTCCCTGGTCAGACCTCTGTCAGGTGGTGCAGGTAGTTCCCTGGCGAAGCCTAAAAGCGTTTAGTCACCCTCCAAACACCAGATATGAGGAGCGTTTGGCATCAGCAGTATCAGTGCCAGTGTTTTCTATAGATGGGAGGTCACACAGGTACAGCAAAGGAAGAATGGAACGTGTAACTAATGGCTTCAATAATGATTGGTCATTAACAAGCAGTTCACAGCTTCAAAGTTCATTCATTAACAACTTACATTTCTAACTGCAGAAAAAAACAATTGTAAATTCTAATGTTGATTATGGACCAATCTATATATTTCATATAACAATGAATTTGTTTGTGTGTGTGTGTGGGGGGGGGGGGGATATTATACCTGTTTAGGCCTTTAAGTGTTTCGGGTCATTTTAGAACCCTGAGCCAAAAAGGTTGAGGTTTTCTAGCTCTCCATCTTTGCAAAAGCTGCCAACGTGGCATTCAAGTGAATTAAAATAAGCCATGAACACATGTATATTCTAATAGGGTTTGCATAGATCTTTTAAAACAGATGCTTTTAAACAGAGGCACAAAAAAAAAACCACTGGCGCCAGAAGATCTAAGGAATCCGCCAAAGAAGAACATACCCTTTAAATCATATATGGAGGCCTGTAACGGTTAGCCTGGATGATAATTCTAACCACTTAAAAAAAAAAAAAATGAATTGATTCCGGCTGAAGCCATCCTTCATTCTTGCAGGGAGGTTTGAAGTTACATCAATGAGAAGATAAGAATCTGTGATGTAAGCCTGCCATTAAAAAAAAAAGTCGGAATAAAGAGCGAGGTTGGCACATTACACCATTAAATACAGTATTACAGCATTAAAAAACGCTATTGGAATCGCCAAACAAGGTTTGCACGCTTTCCAGCGTATAATATGTTGTTGAAGTGAATGCATGGGAAAATGCAATGAAATGACTTTGACATATTTGTTAGTAGCAGGAACTGATGGCTGTTGTAAAGTCGGATATACACAGATATTGTGTTTTGGTTGCCATGGCTGCAGCCAATCGGCTGTTAAAGAGCCCACAGGTTGTTGTCCTCTCTGCCATTGTCCCTTTATATATACATGTATATGTGTGTGTGTGTGTGTGTTGCTACATTTTTAGTTAACTGTGCCCATTGTGCAGGATGAAGAGAAGCTAAATATATATTGTTTATTTATGGAAGCGCAAGAGTCTCATGTGACACAATACTGGTTTATGTAATTCTCTCACAGCTGCTTCATTAACCAGGCTTTTCATGTCGGGGGGGTGCACAGGAGAGGAGGTTAACTAACAAGCAGGCCGGTGAAATGGTGTTCTAGCTTGTATTCCTCACTCCAGCTCCGCTATAACGTGCGTTTTGTTAGATTTCAGTGCTTCAAAGGGCTTCTTTAATTTGTCACCATGATAAAAAAAAACAAAATTGTTCCCCTTATTTAAACTGCAGCCATCACAGAAAGCTTTTCACCACCATTAGACCCGATATAACCAATTTAGCTCTAATGACCCATAAATGAGCTCTTTTACTGCCTTTTTTTTTTTTTTTTTTGCTGGTTTTCCTGTTGACCTGACTGCACTTCTGCTGCTGTTTTCGAAGACAAAACTGTGACAGGCCGTGTCCTCCAGGCGTCTTGTGATCTTTGCGTGGTTTGCTAAGGACAAAGTGTTTGTTCCAATTACTGTTCCCCTCGAGTGGCGTTCCACTGGGAGAACCACGGATACTCTAAAACCATAGACGGATACGATATTGATATAAGATTCTAATATGTGGGTTTTCTATTTAACTATTTTAATTAAAATCAATTCTAGAACATGTCTGGTATTGATATTTCTGTATGGCCACTATTGCAGGATTATTTTATTATTCCATCTGAGATGAGTCAGAGATTTGCTGAAATGGGTCAAAGGTCACACTAGTTCACAATGTCGCATACACACTTACTACAGCCAACTCAAAAGGACACAGTGTTGAGTTATAGTGTTGAGCTAGACGTGAGCGGTTGCCCTTTGTCATTTCCATGATCACAAGCCGCCAGTTAAGCATGACAAAAGACAATAGTACGGTGCTTATAGACGTGAAGGAATTAGGAATCAGGCCGGTGGCGTGCCAGGAAAAAGTTATCAGTCGCCGAAAATGCACAGTACAATGCTTGGCTTGAAAAGGCTGGAGAGGATTACAGTAGAAGAAAAGTCTTAAAGGAGCACGCCGAGTGATGCGACGCCGTTTATGGAAGCCCGCGGTTCGAGTCAGTTACTGAGCGCAAACACGACGGAGGTTAAGGGGAGGTTAAGAATAACAAAGTAAATAGACTAAAGATAGTGGATCCTCCGGCTCTTAAACAAATCAATCTTTGTCTCTTTAAACAAGGTGATGCATGAGACAAGTCATGAACTGAGCAGAGTTCAGAGGAAAAACCATGTTCTTGTGCAAATATATTAATATCGGATCCAATCCAGGTGGACAAAGACCTTCTTTACAGCCCACTGTTCACTACTGAAATGCACAACAGAGAGTGTAATCCTACATCTAGGCCTCTTTTTACTCAGGCAGGTAATTAGCCAGGCGCCACGAGTCAGGTAAGGTTGTCGGTGTGAGAGCAGCAGTCAGAGGCCGGTTTGAGACCTCAATCCTTATGAGATTAATGGCTAACCTCCCTCTGCCCGCTCCATTTACAGAACATGTCAGGTTTTTCTTGGAAAGAGCACACTGGCACCTCAGTTCTCACCCCGCAAACATCTAAATGCAACACTGTACCAGTGTGAGCGCCTACGTGCGTGTTTATACGAATGTGTGTCAGTCAGGCAGGTATGTCAGTCCCGGCCCGTGAGGTCACAGCGTGTTTCTTCTCCCCGTTTTTTTTTTTTTTTTTGCCTTTGACCTCAATCCCAGATCTCGTCGAGTCGGTCGTCATCACTTCTGATTAACAGTTCGGGAGAGGCCGAGGCATGCAGGTTCTCTCCTGCCTGTCATTTAGAACTCTGTGAACTCCCGTCTTTATCTGGAGGGCTCCTCGCTGTCAACATCTGTAACGTACGAGTCGCGGCCTGTAACGGCGCGCTTAATGACGGGAGGAAGAGGGAAGGCTCGACTCTTAGTACCTAAAAGCGTTCATAGAGAGGTCAGGGTGGATGGGGAAGGAATCTCAGTTCAACTTAACCATCTGTCTTTTTATCTTGTTGTCTGTGCCTCGCGTATCTCTCTGACTTTTTGTCAGATCAGCCCCAGCTTTTAGCTGTAGCTTCGGCATGGAATGAGGGTGTGCATCCTTTTTTTTATGTATCTATATATATATTAAAAAAAGTGTATTATAAGTTGCAGCAGCACTTTTCTTACAGTGTAAAAGTCCGTATCCCTGTATGTTGCTTCCCTTTAGTTACAATTCCAAACACCTTGGTCCCATTTTTTTCTGCACAGCTCATGCAGCCAGTGTAATGAAACCACGTGATAAGACGTCGGCAGGTTTAGCTGCTACTTTACTCCTCGTGCTAACGCAGGCTAGTGTGATAGCCTACCCTCAGGAAATCCCAGCACTATCACCTAACAGAACAGAATCTGGCCTGAAGCTCATCTATTTATAAACCCATAGAACAGTAACATGCCCAGGTCATTACAATGTACAGGAAAAGGTATTCAATCAATTTTATTGATGGAGGTCCATACTTTTAACATAAATTGTAGCTTGTGTCTTACAATAACCGGATTCACATATCTATCCTTATCTAAATGTCCATGTACAGCTTTTCCATTAAGACTATGTAACAGTTCATCCTCATTCTGCCAAGTATAAAAAAATCCCCTTTCTAGAGTGACGACTTGTTCTTTTACAGGTTATAAATATTGTGGCTACTGAATAATTTGGCCTTGATCCCAGTCATGCCGACAACTACTTCACTAGAGCTGTGACGAACAATCATTAATTATTCTGTCACTGGGTATAATAAAATATCATAAATTAAAAGGAAAATGCCCTTTGCAACTTTCCATTGTGTTTTTTCAACGATTTAATTTCAATTTAATGATGTGAAACCGAGACTAAGTGAGTCGCCACATTTGGCATCTTTCCCCCCATGTTAAGATATGATCAATAATATTCTGTAATTGTCTTAGAATCAAATGATTCTGCTAGAAAGGAGTTGGAGAGAATGTTTTCTCTCATTTTAAATGCAGATACAAGCATTTGAGACACTGACGCATGGAAAAGAGTAGAGGTTGGCTGAATCCGTCTTTTGCTTGTTTCTAAAAGTTGCCCTACTTTTCTCTCTGTGTTCAGTCAAGGTTCCAACAGATAGCACGTGGGACGTCAACTCAAATCCTATCCAGACATGCTGTATCTCTCCTGAGTGGACGCGAACTGTTCATCCCTGTATAAAGCGGCCGTGTCCCGTCACGGTGTTGGCCGACGTGTCGTGTTCGTGTCCTGGTTGTCATAATAGGGGCGCTAACAGGGGTGTCTTAATACCAGCGGCTCCTCTACCATCAACATTGCTTATGTAACTTCACTTATGTGGCATCAAGCCCAGGTATTTCCATCCCCGGCTATTGCAGCTCCCCCCAAACTACACACACACACACACACACACACACACACACACACACACCTCCCGGTGGCTAAGAATAAGTCCTCCAGCTGGAAGAGACAACAGTGTAAGAAAACTTCTCGTTTTGCACATTTCTTTCCTGGATACGTCTGCTTTGTCTTTTCAAAACAGACATTGCGGTTTGTTATTTGTGCCCCCTTCGCGTTGCTTTCCCCCGGCATTATGCAACGCTTCTTGGCCGGAATTTTTTTTAAGAGGGAAAGGAAAAAGTATACGGATGGATAGATGCAGCCATACATCCCATGGAAAAGTTGTATAACGTATAGGCTGACTGTATATGTATATAAACAGCTGTCCAACAGTGGATTCCTTCTTTAGGAAATGCCCACCACAGCCAAAGATACACATCATGGAGCCTAATGGAAACACACAATTGTTTTCTATATAAAGGTCAGCGTCCAGTTTTTCCCTAAAAATATCAATTGATCGATTTGTAAAACAATGATAAAAAAAGTTAATCCACCTAGAATATAAAAGTAGTTCACAGCATGTGTTTTTAATTTTTAAAACCTTTTTTTTTTATAAAGCAGTTATCTGGTACCAAGTTTTTCGGGTTAGGCCACATGACATTTTTGGCATTGTCACATAAATATGATGAAAGAAATAATCAAGTACAGAAGACTGAAGCAAGCATCTGTTTTTATTTTCCACTCTATTTAAAAATAAAAACAAAAACAACTTTTTAGCCTTTTAAATTCCTCACCTCCGAAGTGTCACGTCACATGTGACCATCGTCCCTTATTATTGGCCAAGTTTGCATTTTAATGAGCAGCATTGTTCATACCTGCCACAGTTCTGAGCACCAAGCTTTTTTTTGGCTTCTTACGAGAATGAAACAGATTTAGCTTTATTCTTTTCCTCTGTTTCCTCTGTCCGTCTGCACGCAGCCTCCCAGTATCTCCGCACAGCGACGCGTCCGCGGGAGACGGATCCCCTTCCGCGCGGGAGGCCGCTGTTATCGCGCTTAGACACACAAACATCCAGATGCACATCCGCCCATAAACCCACTGACTCGCTCGCCGGCGTGTTTTGTTCAGTGGCAATAAACATCAGCGTTCACTTCTGCAATTTGCGATCTTTAAGGCCCAATAAAGCAAAATTGACTGTGTAAAGCCGAGCACAAATTAGATTAAAGCCGAGCTGACTTGTTCAGAAGATGCACTGCAGCTTGTGCTCGATGCAACGGCCTTATTCAGCACGGGTGACGCTTGCCTGTTTTAATCATTACATTTAATATTTTCCCCTTTTTTGCAACTCGGTTTAATATTTGCTCATAGGGGCTCTTACATAAGCGGTATACGTTGTGTGTTATGTTCTCATCATAAACCTCCTCGGTCATTAGTGGCCTCCGTGTTTTGCTTTTTGAGCCCAGGGCTTGGTGTTTGCTTGTGTAACAGGAGTTTGACAGGTGAATGACACAGGTGAAAGGGCTCTTTCATTGTGTGTGACTTTCACACAACTGTGTGTGTGTGTGCGTGTGTGTGTAAGTGCGCCTCCTGTGTCGATGTGACAGCGTAGCAAGAAGCGGCGGTAACCTCCTCCTTCGCTAGGAGAGATCGACCAGAGGAAGCGGAGAGCGGCGGTCAGGTTGATTGTAAGCATAAACATATATGCACAGCTTTTTTTTTTTTCCCAGAAATCCGCCTCAATGCAGGATTCATGGCAGCGAAGCCTCCAGAGAGTTTTCCACTAACCACCCACCACAGGCAGAATTACTCCCGACAGGAGCTAAATTGGTCCATTCATCCTGGAGGAAGCACAAAAAATGTCTTTGTTCGTCAGGAGCTTTTTTTTTTTTCTTTTACATAGATTTCAGAAAACCTCCTCCTTTTTAAAAAATTTTGTAGAGTCAGAGCTCGCCTTATTTGGAAAATAAACGCGATTATGTAACCAGAGGGTCACCCACATGGATGAACCTGTGGTTTCCGGTCCCACAGCGAGCTCATTAGCTAAAGCAAGCGCGATTTATCAATTTGGGCCTGTTTATGTGCATGCTGAGTTTCCACGCTAGCCACTTGCGTAATCATACATATACTCCAGCATGTGTGCATTAAAGCTTCATCGCTCTACAGCTCAAGTGCTAACTTGACTTCCCTTCCTAAAAGTTCATAAATAAAACAAAGAATATGATGATGAACCGTGTGATGATGCTGAACTGAAAATGACCATAAATCACCGCTCATAAAAGCTGCACCCAGCAGTTGGGCGAATTTCCTGCCTCACATTTTCTCATGTGCTCATTGTCAATAAATTCACGTGTGCTGGACATTCAGAGTAATTACGTTTCTCACGTGTCCCAGGTATAAGTATGTATGAGTATAAAATAACCAATGGGTGAGGTGCATGCTTAATGAGGGATTGTCAGGCTCAAGTGCAATCCAACCACAGCAATAATGAAGGCTCAAGTGTTTTCGGTGGTCGTCGGGGGCAACGGCTGAGGCGATGTTTTCTGGGGAGGTGGCGGATTAAGAACGGGGCCGTTGTCTCTCTGTGCCAGAGCCAGAAAATCGGTGACATCCGTGGAAAAGTCGGCATCAAATGAAATGGCCACGGCACTCGAAGGGAGGCTGACGCAGAGCGGGACGGCGTGACGCGTGGTGCACGTCACTCGCTGCTGTTTGGCCGAGATCCCGAAACCTGAAATTGTGTAACAGGGATGTCTTTACAGTCTCGGGGAAGGTGTGGAAAGCGATAGTCTTACTAAATCTTAAGTACAAATCCTGATTCTGGGATATTCGAGTGCATTCGCTACGCTATGTTTGGGGTCACCCAGGTAATGTGTTTACCATAATAGGTCACTCTGGTTTAATAAATAGATTTGCAAAATGAATAGAAAATATAGTTAAAACATTGACAAGATTTGGAAAAAATGATTTTCTTATTCAAACTTTACCTTTGTCAAAGAATGCTCCGTTCTAACCAACTAAACTGTTTTTATTTAATAATTATTAAATTATTATTTAATAATTATTGCATTATTACACAAGGGTTTTGTGATATTTGCTGGAAAATAGTGATTTACTGAATAAACTATGTATAAACTGTATTTGTTATGAGAATAATGTTATCATTGAAAAAACAGTGCTTTTCTTTTCCATTATCACTTTTTCTGGAGGTTCGTATTGTATCTCTTGCTCTTCCTTAGCAGGTGAAGTTTTATCTGGTTGCTATGAACGTTTTATTTTCCGAAAACCCCCAACGAACCGTGTCTGTTCCCCCTCTCCCGTTAGACTCGTAAACTGACCAAGGCGGAGCGCCAGCGTTTCAGCGAGGAGGTGGAGATGCTGAAAGGGCTGCAGCACCCCAACATCGTCCGCTTCCACGACTCCTGGAAGTCCACGGTGAAGGGCCACAAGTGCATCATCCTAGTGACGGAACTCATGACCTCGGGCACCCTCAAAACGTGAGTCGCTTCTCGTCCTCCTCGCATCGCGTTCTTTCTTTCTTTCCTCATACTTCGCTTCATGGCTTTCTTTCAAGAATTTCTGAGAATAAATACATTTCTCAAGTGGCGGATATCCTCTTTGCACGTTTTCCAAAGCAAAGAGGACATTTCTGTTTGACAGCTTGTCTATTGGATACAGTGTTCTGGAATCCAGCTCGCTTCCCCTTTGGCTTTCAAAAATAACAAATCGCTTATTTTGCAGGACTTAAAAGCTTCCCCCTCCTTTTTTTTGGAATGCATCGCCTCCGGGTATTCAGTCATGTCTCCCTCCCCCCCCCCTTGCTTTCCAGGTACCTGAAGAGGTTCAAGGAGATGAAGCTGAAGCTGCTGCAGCGCTGGAGCCGCCAGATCCTCAAAGGGCTCCACTTCCTGCACACGCGCACGCCGCCCATCATCCACCGCGACCTCAAGTGCGACAACATCTTCATCACCGGCCCCACCGGCTCCGTCAAGATAGGAGACCTGGGCCTGGCCACTCTCAAAAGTGCCTCTTTTGCTAAAAGTGTCATTGGTGAGTGAATATATCCTACTTATTTCTAAAAAGAAATAACATCCAGGCGAGTGTTTATTTTGAAATGGTTATTACAGTCATAATTTTTTCACTTTAGTGTCTTTTAGCTCCTAGTTTTGGTCAGTGCCAAGCACAGAAAAGCTGAAAAACATTTGTGACTAATGAGCAGCATAGTGGAGCTATTAAAGGCTAAAGAGACGTGTATTACTCAGAGTTGGTGGACTAAAGTCTAGAGTTATACTTTAATCCGCAGGTTTAATACACCCTACGCTGTGCCTGGATTATTTATACCCAGAATGTCTTTTCTAATCCCTTTTTATTGATTCCATTGTACCTCAGGAACGCCAGAGTTCATGGCCCCGGAGATGTACGAAGAGAAGTACGACGAGGCGGTGGACGTCTACGCCTTCGGAATGTGCATCCTGGAGATGGCCACCTCCGAGTACCCGTACTCCGAGTGCCAGAACGCCGCCCAGATCTACCGCAAAGTCACCAGCGTGAGTACGAGGAGGAAGAGGAGGGATCACATGATTCCTTTTTTTTTTTCAACTTGTATTCAATGTAATTGTCCACATGTGTTCTCTTTCCTTCCATGTGCGCGCTGCAATTAGGGAAACGGGATAATCTTGTGTATGGGAGTGGGATATCCTGACAATTTGGAAACAATCATGGCCTTCGTGGAATAGGAAAAGCCCAGGTTTTGTCTATTAAATGGGTCAGTTTTTGTCCATTAGGAGCTCAAGGTGCAGAATGGCGCCAGCGACCCAGGCCTGCAAACGTGACGCAGGCTCGCACACGTTCCACTGAACCGTCGCCACTAGTTGTCTAACTGGTTCTCGCTGCGAATATATATTGGAAAACTGAGGACACTTGTTTTAAGAGTTTTAAGATGCTTGAATCTCGGCCCAGTGCTCACTTTAAGCACATAATTCAGGATGTATCGGACATTTTTATGCAGACTTCCTAGGGTATTAATAAAAAAAGCTCCAGACGGACAGTAGCGCAGCATTACCGCCGTGTTTCACGCCGCCCCGTCGTCTGCCAAGCACGGCGGCGGTGACGCCACGGCGGCGATAGAATTCTGTTTTGGAACTTGTGTCTCACACCCTTCTGCTCCACAAAGACGTGTGCTGTTTCTCTGAGTTGCGTGTCGCGTATGCAAAGCAAACAGCGGCCGGCCAGAGGGGCTGGAAAGGGAGGGACGCGGGAAAACAAGACGACGTCATGATGTTCCGCCGTGCCGCCGCAGACACTTGAGCCGCGCAACCCGAGTCCACGCAAATCACATTAGCTGTACCTTTTTAGTGATTGTCAATGCTTTCGTTTTTTTTTTTATGTCCCTTACAGACGACGTCTGTCAATTAATTTGTGTGGCGACTGCATTTTTTTTTTTTTTTTACTACTTGAAAAACCAAGCAGAACTTTCCGCTCATGACCGATTCATCCTGCAAGTTATTTGCTATTAAATGGACTCAGTTTCTTGTGTAATTCGAGATTGATTATTAACGTTAATTGTGCAAGAGATGCCACACATACAATCAAACGTGTTGCTTTAATGTTGCTGCAACTAAAAAATACAGATGATATCCTCTGTTATCGCAGGAAGGGAAGGAGGCACAAATCGGATTTGGTTTTTCAGGAGGAGGGGGAACTGATTTTTTTTTTCCCCTGCTGCTTCTCTTCAGATCTCCCTTTATGCCAATTCAGTTTCCTATAAGATAACGCGGAGCTGTTACATAAGAGCGTATGCATGCATGCTCTGGAGGCAGATAAGCAGGCAAACACACACTTGTTGTCCTTTTGATAAACAACTCGCGTCCTCCCTCCTTTGCCTCGCTTGAACGGAACGCAGACGTATCTTGAGAAAATGATTTTGCGTGTGTAGCACTCAGCTTCTTACCGTAGAATGGAATTATTTGGGTGTTTTTGACCTAACCTCGGCTGCTCGCTAAGCCAAATATCTCCATTGACCTTGAGCTCTTTTTGCGTTCTTATCTTTTTTTTTTTTGTCGTTGTTTTAATCAATTCATCCTCATGATAGCAATAGCGAGTAGTCCTGCCAGAATATTTCCTCCTTGAGATGAACTCATCCGTAGCTATCAGGAGTGGAACTTCCCCTGCAGCGCGGGGCGAGTTGAAGGAAACCCCCCCCCCCTCCTTGTTTTTCACGAGGTCTTGTTCTCTGGTGTTGACACGATCGCGGAGGCGAATGTCACGCTGGCCGGCGGCAAAGGGGTCGTGTTAGGAGGGAGTGTTTGGTTTGGTCCCTCTGAAAAGTGTTTTCACCCTCCCACATAGGGGAAAAATATCTGATGATAACATCTCTGGTACTTTTTTTTCTTGATTAGTATGAAACCCTACAGATGAAATGACGCCGTTTTTTTCCTCTCGGCCGTTTTCCGCAGGGCATGAAACCCGACAGCTTCTACAAAGTCAAAGTCCCAGAACTCAAGGAGATCATTGAGGGCTGCATCCGTATGAACAACGATGAAAGGTACCGCTGTAATCCACCTGTAGCTGAGCCGCGATCAACTGTGATTTATTATCACGACGCTAATGCGTTTATAGCAGTTGCATAAACTTTCCAAGACCTTTCATCAAGGTGGAAGACGGAACAATGAAAACTGCCAATAGCAAAAAAAAAAGAGAAAATATCTGTGAAGCTTACATTATAAAACAAATTCATTTCAATGCATACATATATTATACATACCATGATTGATTTGCTTGACCCTGTCCTGGTCTGTTGGCACTTATCCATTGACTCAGATGTGACCAGATCTGGTAAGAGGTTTGCAACAAAAACTGCAGAGCTGTTTTTGCAATTGTTGCACTTTTTATTTTGACGGCCTTCCAGATTAATGAAAGGTTTAGTATAAATGTTGAGTCATGTCTCATAAACGGCACATACGCACTCATGACTGTTTTATGACGGCTGGTATGAATGTGTTGTGTGTTTTACCTTCAAGTACAGTCTCAATAGACATTTGTCTCTCTGTTTTAAAGTGAAAGAATATTTACCTCCTTACTTTAAAAATGAAGAACAGTACAAAATATGGCTTGCAGTGCAAGTTATGACACTTTAGTTGGACGTGCTTACTGTTTGCACACTATATTAGTTTGCTGTTTCCTATCATGGTGGTTGCCGCAATCTCATTGACATGTTTTGAGAAACCTCACACTCTGCAGCAGAGTCAATATGGTCCAACGTCTACAGAGGGGAGAAAAGGGCCAAACTGTGCATGAAATTGTGTCTTGTCTCAAGGCTGCTTCTATGAGATAAAGTCAGTGTAACCTGATAGAAAGAGAGCTTTAAGAACTCTTTGTAGCAATAAGGTGCCACGTTTTTTGTTAAGTAAAATTATGATTATAATTTCTAGGCTTAAAAAAAAGGTGATGCACAACCAGAAACTGTTTCTGCAAACTAATCTTTAGCTATATTTAATGGTCTGTTGTTTATTCAATTTATTGATATGCACAGTACTTAATTCTAAACTGTTGTTAAAGTATAGACTAATATAAAACATTATAGCCTATTCTTCCCTTTCCTTACTCCAGATACACGATCCAGGACCTGCTGGACCACCCCTTCTTCCAGGAGAACAACGGCGTGCACGTGGAGCTGGCGGAGGAGGACGACATGGTGAAGCCGGGCCTGAAGCTGTGGCTGCGCATGGACGATGTCAAGAAGCTGCACGGGAAGTACAAGGACAACAACGCCATCGAGTTCCTCTTCGAGCTCTACAAGGACGTTCCCGAGGAGGTGGCCCAGGAGATGGTAAGCCAGTTCGTTCCAAATCTGTGCAGCATAGAAACTGAATGCTGCCCCTCCATGTTTAGTTCTGGCTCCGGGAACAGAGAGCAGAACTGTTCCAGACCATCTGGGAGGTCTAGGTGGGTCATAAGGGATCAGGGATCAGAGATCAGGGCTGAGCTCACTCCTCCTCTAACGCAGCTTGTTCCACCAGTTAGTGAGGAAGTTGAGTAATCAATGTTAGATCAACAGATATTCCAGCCAACACCCAGGTTTATGATCAATGATTTTTAGCTCTATAAAGCAGCACAATCTCTCCTTCCACAAAGGAATTACTTCATCTGGATGTTTCAAGGAAGAGGCAGATTGGCTGATATTTGCATTCAGATCTTGTAATGATGCTTGTGGCGGATTTATTAAATACATTTTATAATAACCTTAATTTTTATTGTTCATTTAAATACTGTAGGATTCTGGGTCCTTCCGTTCAGTCACGCTGCACCAGTTCTGTTCTGTTCAGTTGTCGTTACCATAGTTACTAATGGAATCACCTTCAGCCCTCCTGTAATGATTCCATTTTCTGATTTGTTCCTTCCTTCAGCAATAATGTCTAGTTCAATTTATTTTCTCTGCCATACATATCTGTTGGAATTCTTTTGAATATAATGCATTCAGCGCTGAGAATCTCTGGCGACTCTTGACATTATCAGCGAAAGACGAATTAACCTTTTGAGTCGACACTCGACCCCGAGCGCATGTGGCCGGGCGTCATCGTGCCTCTTTTGATTTTACGGCTCCCGTATGAAATCAGGAACGCTGATAGGACTCCGGCCCCCGTAAAACGGGGGGGGGGGGGGGGGGGGGGGGGGGACCTTGCACCTTGCGCAGTGTGTCAAGGGCACCGCTCAACATTTAATCATTGGCGGCTGGAAATGTGAGAATGTGTCTCAGGAAGCAGCCGAGGTCACATCTTTAATAACATAATGACTCTCCTGCTTGTTATGAAACGGGCCGTGGTGTCCTCCAGAACATCCACCCCCCCCCCCTCCCTCTGTAGAGGTCGTTTTTAATGAAAATGTAAGCCACAATTCCCGACTTGTTTACCCCTTTGCCGTAGTTTTCATCAAGATCAAATTTGCTATCAGATTGGATATCTGGTCGTAATCGGAGTCTCTGCTGAGAGGCGGGTTCAGACGGAGTGTCCCGCTGGGCCGAATGGGCATGAAACTTGACAAATTCTGAAGAATGCAGAAGAATTTTTTTTACAAAACAAACGCACATCAAAAGGAGTCTTGATGACACAACTCGCCCGATCAGGTCATCGGACCCGCATAAATGGCGCGCGTTGTCTGCACATCGCGGACCATGACTTATACACATGCGTCCGTGTTGTGCCCTGACCGTCCCCCGCTGTTATGCAGGTCGTGCTCGGCTTCGTGTGCGAAGCCGACTTCAAGCTGGTGGCCAAGGCCATACGGGACAGGGTGACGACCATCAAGCGGCAGCGCGAGAAGCTGCGGCGGCACGCGGAGGAACAGCGCAGGAAGCAGGAGCAGGAGGCCACGGAGGAGGAGGCCGAGCCGCGGCCGCCGTCGCCCAAGGCCGAGTCGCCGGGCCCCGCCCTGACCCCGCCCACCCCGATCCTGTCGCCCGTCACCAGCTCCGCCGACTCCGGCGTCAGCTCCAACTACCCAGCGGAGCCGGAGGAGCCCGAGGCCGATCAGCACTTCCACATCCGCCACAACAGCCTGTCGTCTGCTAACTGTGAGTTCAGGCTTCTGGTTGTTAAAGGCCTTATTGTACGTGCATTTCTTTCTATGTGCACTTTGCTCTTGTAATATTTTTGCAGCAAATGCATCTCTACACTAAACGCATTTAACATTTTTCCTTTTTGTAATTGTGAAATAAGCCCACCTTTTCCCACCCTAACCATCCATCACCTGGGCTCACAGCTCCTCTCATCTTAAATCATTTTTTCCCCATTTCCAACATTCTTGTGTGACTTTAGGCAACTTTAAACCTGGCTCAGTCCTTTCATTTCACAGTACAAACTCAAAACATTACCTGAAGTTAAGTTTAACAAACGTCAGGTTCCTTTTTTTCATGACTTTTCCAAGGTCTTCCTTGCCTGTGTTTTTTTTCAGTGAACATGACTCATTTCCAACATCCTGTTTGACCTTTTGAAAGCTGAGATGTGGCAAATGTTCATTGATGTGATGACACTCAACGGGGATCAATTAGTTTAATTGACTGAAGATCCTGGAACTTCCTTTCTTTCTTATTTATATATTTGGCTACTTATTTATTGAATTTATTGATATGTACCGCACTTTATATTAATTAATAAAACTATATTATTAAAAGTAAAATGGTTGTTGTCATGAGGCCAAAAACTCACTTTCATCAAAAAATGACTTGGGCCATTATTTTAATCGAGTGACAATATTCATTCCATTTAAGGTATAAGTAAGAAATTGTAGTAGAATAACTCTTATTAAATGAATAAAATAATTTATTGGTACTCTAGAGTTGTATACTGTGTTAAACTAGCATTGTGTGCATCAGACCTAATGTTCTATTAGTTTTATGTTCTGCTCACAATATCATCATCAGAAACATCATCATTTCCTCTTTTCCCCTCATTAGTTGTACAATTGTACCAAACAGTGAGTTGTTCTGATCTCATGGGAGCGCATACAGTGAAATGTAAAACTGTGGATGACTAAATTATTCAGTCCCTGTTAATCTTATCTCTCTGTGTGTGGGTTGCTGTGCATTAGTTATTGAACATTTCTGTTTTTTCCACTAATTCAAATGGCCAAATATCCCTTTGAGATGTTCTAATATTAACGGTACATTACTTTTTTTACTTGTGTGTGTGTGTGTGTGTGTGTGTGTGTGTGTGTGTGTGTGTGTGTGTGTGTGTGTGTGTGTGTGTGTTACAGCTTGTGTCAGTCAATCGGGGCCACACACGGCCACACGTTAATGGCTCCATGTCCTTTTTTTTTTTTTTTTCCTTGTTGAAACAGCTGACTGCGAGACGGACGGCTATCTGAGCTCCTCCGGGCTGCAGGATCCCCTGGAGGCCGGCGGCTTCAACACGACCCCTCCCACCACGCACACCGACAACCCGGCCGCCGACTGTTACCCCATCCCGGCCCTCCGCTTCCCCTCGGTGAGTGGCCTCGATAAAGAGCTCGTTATCGAGACGCAGCGAGGCGGGGTGTCGGCGGAGCGACCGACCTCCCTCGTCGACGCCGACGCTCCGTTATGTAAACGGCACGCTGTCCGAAAGCAACGAGGAGAGGAGGAAAAAAAACTGCCCTTCAAGGAAATAGTTGGCAGAAATGTAGTTCCTGAATAGTTCAGAATTAAGGAGCTAATGCTTGGTTACATGATAAGAAAATTCTATAAAAGCAGATCTGCTTACTAGTTGTGCAGACCTTGTGGTTTTGCAAGTTTATTCAGCTGCTTCAGTCATTTAATTATTCTCCTGAAAAGCAAACCATGTGTGTCTCCACATCAACTATTTTTTTTTTTTTAAACATTTGAATGGCCACAGCGATCACTTATGGATTAAATATCCTTGTGGCTGATGTATGTCCAATAACACTGGTCACATGACTAAAAATTGTGACCGCATCATGCAACCAAAACAAACTGAGGAATTTGATTTTATACAAGTAATGCAAAGAAAAATGGGGAGAATCATGCGGATCCACGGAGGGTTGGAATCAACGGCAGCTGGACTCGGCTGCAGATAAGAGATACAAGATTACAAAAAAAAAAATACAAGATTTACCATATCTAAAAGCGAGTCCAGTTGTCCTCGATTAACCTTTGATAACCGTGACCTGGATGATTGAGAATCATCACAGATACTGTGTGTGGAGATAACTAATCTGAAGTAAAAAAAATAATACGTGAATAAAATATCAAATTCAAGGTGTGAATAATGGTAATAGTAAATCGATGGGATTATGTGATTATCCTTTTCTATCCATAGAGTATCGCCGTGTCCAACAACACCGAACATGGCAACTCAGGCATCCCGAGTGGCTTCAACTCGCCTGTGGACAGGTACGCGTCTTCACCTTCCTGTTTTTCCAGAGTCGCGTCCCGTACATCTAGTCCTCACCCCGCTCTTCCCCCGCGAATCCCTTCCTCGTCCACATCTGCGAGGGGCTGCGACAACAAGCTCGGCCAATCGACAGGCTCCTTTTTTTTTTTTTTTTACTGCAGTGAGACAGAGTGGACCCTTGCAGGTTTCTGTGTGCAGATGTTGCAGAGGCCCCGTTTTCCATGTTGGTGGGATGTTGGGGAGGGAGAGAGCAGCTTTATTCTCAGCAGGAGGTCCGACTATGGACAAGGATCCCAAATATGGTGCTCTATGTATTATACGGTGGTGTAAAAAAAAATTGGAAGATTTCAAAGCATAAACTGCCCTTTTAAGGTCAGGCCACGGCATCGCAACAGGATTCAGGTCAGAACTTTGACTAGGTCACTCCAAAGTCCTAATTTTGTTTTTCCACACCCATTCAGAGGTGGATCCGCTGGTGTATTTTGGATCATCGTCCTGCTGCAGGAGCCAAGTTTGTTTCAGCTTGAGTTTAGAACAGGTGCAGCAAGTCTTCCAGGTCCTGAAGCAGCAAAACAGCCCCAGACCACCATATTTTACTGCTGCCATGATGTTGTTTTTTTCTGGAAATGCGTCACTTTTTTTTGGACGGATGTAATGACACACACCTTTTTTTTTTTCAAAATTTGTCTTGTCAGACCACAGAGTGTTTTCCGAAATATCTTGGGGATCATCAAGATGTTTTCTGGCAAAAATGAGATGAGCCATAATGTTCTTTTGGTTTTGGTCAGATTTCTGCCATGCAGCGTCTTACTGCCCAGTCTCTTTCCTATGGTGGAGTCATGAACACTGACCTTAGCTGAAGGCCAGTGCAGCCTGCAGTTCTTTGGATGTTGTGAGGTTCTTATGTGACTTCTTGGTTGAGTCAGTGCTGATCTTGCAGTAGCTTTGGTTGGCGGCATCCGGGAAGGTTCACCACTGTTCCATGTTTTCTCAATTTGTGGATAAAGGCTCACTGTTGTTCACCGGAGTCCCAAAGCTTTAGAAACGTCTTTATGACCTTTCCAGACCGACAGATCTTAAGTACTTTCTTTCTTATTTGTTCCCAAGTTGCTTTAAATCTTGGCATGATGTCTAGCTTTTAAGGACCTTTTGGTCTACTTCACTTGGTCAGGCAGGTCCTTTTTAAGCTATTTCTTGATTAGGAACAGGTATGCCAGTAATCCGTGACTAGAGAAATGAAACTTGGGTGTGATAAACTATAATGAACACCAGAAAGTGTCAGTGGCGTTTGCGGTGATCGACAGTGTTTCAGCTCTATCTGCCCCCTGGCTTTAGTGGATTGAAACAAATGTCAAGTCTGGTTAAGTATAATGCTTCATAACAGCTCAGGCACGAGCTGTTTCCAAAACAGGCTCCCGGTTTCCTAAATCTGCCGAGGAAACGCTGCGGATTAACGGCGAGCAGCCTCGTGTCTCACAGAGGGATCTTTTTTTTTCTTCTATTATCAACACAAATTGTTGATCTTACTTTGTCTAATCTGCATGTACTCTGCGTTTCGCGGTGGGGGGGGGCGGGGTACAGGCTTTGCTCTGAACTCTGGTTACCCGAGGAGGGTTTTTAAATAGAGACGGGCGCACGTTGCCAAACAGTAGGCCTGTAAGTGTTAAGTGTTTGCTGGGGAGGTGGACGGAGGGGGTGGTGGGGGGGGTCTGTGACCACAGCAATCCAAAACAGGCCCCGGGAGACGCAATTAGCAGGACCGAAAATCTTTTTTAACATTCACAGAATGTTCTCTCGGAAACTCAAAACCTGTTCATTGTGTAGTTGTCACACGGACGTATTGCTTCCTATAGACCCCCAGCAGGCCCTTTATTCACCCGTGAGACTCGGTTACACGTCGACGCTTTTATTTGACATTTAAGAGCATCTTGTTTATTGCCCTGCGCGATGCCAAGACAATCAATCATGATGCATATTTCAACTCCTGTTTCGTGGGCTTTTAGATGACTATGAAATTACCGAATGATTATTCCTGTGGCTTTTCGTTGCACGTTTTCCAACCCGGCATCATGTGTCGTTTATTTGCAGCTACGCCTCCGACGTGACCTCCGGCCTGAGCGACGGCTACGAGGGCCTGTCGGAGAAGAGCGAGAAATCGGCGGCCAGGCGGACGGCCGGGAAGCTGTTCAGGAGGAGGGCGCGTTCGAGGCTGCGCATCACCGGGGTACAGTGAATCCAAAAAAGTTTTGTTTCATCGCGGGGGAAAAAAAAAAAACCCTCTGAAGGCATTTAATTGTATTATAAACCTATAAATCAACCCACCTGGATTGAGTTAGTGAATTAAGCGGAGGCATTCTGGATTTATGAGCGGGGACGGCGAAGCGCCGCCCTGATTATGTAAAGCTATCAGTGGCTACGCTGTTCTTCCCTGGCAACCACGCCGCATTTCTCCTCCGATCAGGACACTCTGTAACATTTTTAATGAGTGTGTTTTGGTCAGGAGGCAGAGACAAACAGATCAAGCACAACCACACATGCACATGGTGGTGGTGAGTTCATATTCATAGTGAAACACACACACACACACACACACACACACACACCGCGTGCTACAGTACGCTTTTGTGTTTGCTCGCACACACACGCAGGAACACAAAATCATATTGGTCCTCCTGAGTTTACCTTCGCTCTGTCTCATTACCCACAAACCGATCGAGCTTAATCACACGTGTACATGGTGGCGCACACAAAAACACGACCCACACACACTCTGCACACACACACACACACACACACACACAAACACACACACACACACACGCACAGTTTAACTTTGCTGTGTCTCATTACCGTCGATCCCGTGCAGCTCTCTGATAAAGTGGACCGGGTGGTGGAGTGCCAGCTCCAGACGCACAATGACAAGATGGTGACCTTCAAATTCGATCTGGACGGCGATAACCCTGAAGACATCGCCGCTGTCATGGTGAGTCACTGCCGGGCCTCGTTTTTTTTATGTATTTCACCCTGCATAAACATTGCATAGATTCTACAAAAAGGAAAAAAAAATGGGTAGGCAGATGATTATTTACCTGGGGAGACATGGAGGGATCAAACTGGGGTTTAAAGAGTTAACAATGGAGGTAATTGCACTTTTTTTTTAAAGAGACTTAACCTCATACAGCGTTGTTGGGTTTGTGTATAAATAAATATCTGAGCTCAGCTGATAAGGCTGGCAGATTCCTCTATCTCAGCTGAACGTACACATGATTCATCCTGCTTCCAGTTAACAGCCCTTTTTGTTTGTTGACGCTAACGCCGGCTGATATTTCTATCTTAACTTGCCGAGTATTGAGTGACGCAGGTGAAGCCGCCCTCACCCCCCCCCCCCCACAGCCAACTGTTATTGTCTCTTAAGCTCCATTAGAGGCCCCTGAGACGTACAGGAGGGTACGCGTTGGTGCCCGGGCCAGGAAGCCGGGCCCGAGGCAGCGTGTGCAGCAGCACTTTGTGTTCGACTGAATGCGCCGCTTCGCCCTCTTGAAAAAAGAAAAAACACAGTGGGCTTTTGTCCGCCGAGTCTTGGCGCGGCGGGGGCGACTTGGCATCGCGACGGCTCCTGTGGTTCTCAGTGCGCCGCTCAAATGAGCTGAATTATGCCGTGCTGACAGGAAAAAAAAAAAAAAAAAGCCTCGCCACGCCCCGACCCAATTCACACAGCAGCGTTCAGCACTGCTTGAATATGCAAAACTCTCGGCTCGAACAAACTTTTTTTTATTCCTCTTCTGCCCAAATAAGCATTAGTAGAGGGTGGGTGGGATGCACAAATAGACAAGTACATCTATTGTACTCAAAACGCATCACCCTTGTCTGTGGGGGCATGTATCAAAGTACAATTATGCAAGTACTGTAATCACGTATTTCTATTTGCTCCGGAATTTTATCTTTCTGCCACTTTATACTTGTACTACAATTCTTTGAATTAATTTTACAGACACACCTAATGATTTTGAAGACATACTTAGTTATGAAAACATTATGAAATATGATAGAAGTGTAAAACTAAATCATTAATTTTCTGCATAATAAGTACTCTACTTTTGATAATTTAAAAACTATGCATTTGCTAATCACAGAGGATTTTCACTTTGTGTGTATTGGCTCCTTTTGCTCAAGTATATGAACGTTGTCTTCAAGGTGCACAATGAGTTCATCCTGCCGTCGGAGAAGGAGGGCTTCATCCACCGCATGGGGGACATCATCAAACGGGCGGAGGCCCTGATGGCCAAGAAGCAGCCGCTCCTCTCCAGGCTGCCGCAGCCGGCCTTCCACAGCGGGGTCAACTCGTTGTCGTCCTCTCAGGTCAGCAGCAGCTACTCCCATCACGGCATCGTAACCCCGGGCGACAGAGGAAATAACAGCGGCCGGGTTTTATTGTGCTGTCTAATCATCATAAATTACATCAGCTTCAGTTGTGTCTAACTGTGCTTATCTAAGGCAGGCTCATAAATCTGGTGCGAATGGAAAAGCGGTTGTGTATTGCTTCCTATCCTGGAAATTAGAAGAAAAAAAAGAGTCGGCTATAAAGAGCTTTCCTCACTGTTCGGTCCCTCCTGAGATTTCCTTTAAAGATTATACGGGTACACGTTCTTCGAGCCACCTGAGGTAGAGCTTAAAGCGGGAACGCGGTGTAACCGAGAAGCACTGACGTCCTAAAACATTGTGATTTTTTTTTTTTCTATTTTTTTGTGGACACACGGTGTGTCCTCCAAATTCACGAATCCTTTCCAGTGAACTTTTCCAGCATCTGTGCCCAACACTTTGAATGGGTAAAATAATAATTTGTGTTTTGGATTCATAAAAGCTTCTCTGAATCAGGAATTTTTTTGTGAAACCATAAAATTCTAGAAGGAGAAATGGGGGGGGAAAGGGGCGGTGGGGGTGTTTAGAGGAAAAACCGCCGTGTACGAGAAATGACCTCATGCCTAATCAGGTACATTCAGATGTTGTCTGTTCCACTCCTCGCCACAAAAGAACACAATCTGCCTGTACCCACTCGTAAAACGTGATGGGGGATGGAATAATGTGCACTTCCACGAAGACAAACCCACCTCCGCCGACTACTGTCTATTACTATGCTCCACGTCACGTCTCCTACTCCCCCTGGCTGCACAATTATCCAGAATCACCTCTCACCATCTCTCCTGGCTCCGCTCCAGCACCTGATTAAAAACAGCGCGTGGACCACATCCCACAAAGATCCACTATGGCTGCATTCAGCGGACACTGGGAGGCAAAGAAAAAAAAAAAAAAAAAAACAGACAGAGCCAGTTAAATCAGGAATAAATCCACAACCCAAAGGTTTGTAGATATCTCCTCGGCGCTGGTGTGACTCTGAGGTAGGGCGCTATTCTGAGAGTTATGGGAAGATATATGGTTATAAACGGAGCTCGAATACCTGGAAATTCATGCTTGACTCCCAGTGTTTGGTTTCCTCCGACCGACATTTAGAGCAAACAAATCCCTTCTTCTTCTTCTTTGACTTTCGTTTCTTTGCAAGACAGATTAGAAGAGTTATTCAGATTATGGAGATACAGAGAGATTTTCCATTGATGGTTATACAGTGAAACACAAAATCCACAAATTGTTCTGAACTCTTAGCAATAAGAGTCTATACTTGCTACACTATTTTAATGGCACAAACTGTCTTCTCCTTACAACTTCCTACTAGTTATTTTTCTGCTCTCGATTTGCACACATGTAAACTACGGTCTGCACTTTCTTTTCTATTTAAGTTTTTCTTACTTTTTCACACTTTTTGTATTGTGAAGAGGGGAGGAAAAAAGATATTTGATCATCTAAACATTCAGGCCATACAGCATGTCGCATGTAACATTGACTTCTTCCAATACATCCTTTCATTCATTTTTTCCCTCTTGAAAATTCCCTTTTCTCGAGTTCTCATTCTAAGTTTTCCGTCCCTTACCTTCTTAAAGCTGTACTTGAGGGATAATAAACCTGAAATACTTTTAGTTTTGAGTAATTGTAAGATTTGGTGAAAAGCTGTTGTAAATATTTCAATTATTACTAGGCAGGCTGCAAAGAATATACTATATATAACAGCAAAAACCAAACGTGTTAGCGAAGACATGCTCCACTAACAGCTAACATCAAGGTCACCCACCCTGATAGCTTAGGTTTTACTTTTAGGTTTTAGAGGTTTACTAATCAGAGATGATGAGTTGCATTATGGGATCTCTGGTGATTTTAGTGTGCTTGTGATATCTCCGTCTCCGCTACATTGCAGGTGTATCTCAACTAGTCCTATAGCTCTAAAAGTCCCCAACCTCTGCATTAGTACTTGTGTGCTGCTGCTGCACACCCAGCATCATAAAGTCACTGTTCAACTCAAATATAAGAGATTAGCACACATTTGAGCTGATTGAACGCTTTGAGTTTGATTGAATGTCCTCTCTTACAGCCTAACCTGCACAGCCACACCTTGCCCCGAACACACTCGTCCTCTTCTCTGCCCGGTGAGTATCAAGTCTGATCTGGTGATGAGTTCAATTCCTCTGTGAGGGGGAAGCCGGTAATTTATAGAAAAAAACGAAGGAGGTTAAAAGTGTGACGAGGGATTTTTTAGATAATTTCATTACATTTCTTCTACTTTTGTAACAGCAAAGTGTGAGTGAGCTGCATCAAGATTTCCTCCTCACCGCATGTCAGATTAACTTTGCATTGTAGTGTTGCATCTCTTTGTTTCTCTGCATGATCGTGTGTGTGTGTGTGTGTGTGTGTGTGTGTGTGTGCGCCTAATCTCATGCATGTGTGTGTGTGTGTCTTGTCTCAGACTTCAGTGAGGCTAACCCGAGTGTAGGGGTACGCGACGCTCCTCCGTGCCCCAATGGCGATGTCTTCGCTGCAGGCATTACTTCTCCCGGGCGACCTCTCGTACGCTCGCAGTCTTTCCACAATGCCCCAGGTAAATGGCCCCTCCGCCCCCCCCCCCCCTCCCCTCCCCCACCCCCCGGCCCCCCGCGTGAAGAAGCCGAGCATTGTTTACTGTTTCACCGCTCTGAGAAGAAGAAGAAGAAGAAAGCAGTCCTTTGGCAGAGAATAGGTCAAAGCGGAGCTCGGCCATGCTCATAACCCCCCCCCCCCCTCCTCGGGGCCCGTTCTCCATATTGTTCAGAAGCTCGCATGGCGCCATCCCCACACCTCAAAGCTTTCGTCTGTGTCTGCCTTGCAGCGGGGCCCCCTGGGTAATTACCTCACCTGAAGGTTTTTTTTTCTTTTTTCCCTGGCTCTTTTAACGAAGCCGTGAATGCCAGCGCTGTACGGGCCCCCGCCCCCCCCCACCACCACCCCGCCCCCCCTGCCCTCCACCCCCTGGTTCTGCGATACGTTGCAACATCTGTTTGCCAGGGCCAGCTCCTACGGGATTTCCGAGAAAGGCCTCCTCCTCCTGTTTTAAAAAGTCTTCGCCGCCGCAGGAGGCGCATTTGAAGTCAATTAAAGAACCAAAATCACCCCCCCCCCCCAGTTTCAGCATTGGTGGCCATCTGAAAACACCCCCCCCCTCTCTGCTGGACGCTCGCTGCATGGCCGCTTTCGCTACGCCTCCTGGCCGACCGCCGCTGTTACAGAGCGTTGCCTAACGTGTGTACTGTCTGCATGGAAAGAGTCAGAGAGGCTGGTCTGTATCATCGGGAACCAGAGGGTGTGGTTTGCAACTGTGGATTCATTGTTAGAGTAAAATGTCAAATCAGAGGACGGGGTCTAAACTTTGGCGTCGGCCACCATTTTCCCCGTAGAGTGACGATGATGAATCCGATGGCTTCGACCCCGCGATCGGTCCCGATGAGTTGTCGGCAGACACATGTTTTCCATTTAAACCTCTTCTAAAATGTCAAATTTAAAAGCCTCACACTCTGTGGAATCAGCCCGGTGTGACCGACGCAATCATAGTCAGATACTGCTTCACACCAAACAGCCCGGCTCGCCATGGAAACCTGTTGGAGAAGGTTTCTCCCCCGAGGAGACAAAGAATAAAAATATAACTCAGGGGTGTCAAACACGTTGCCCTGGGGGTCCAATCTAGCCCACTTTTCACAACTTTACAAAGCGCGACAAAAAGTGGACCACTTCCTGTTTCTTCACAGCTGTTGAAGCCAGTGAGCATCTTTCAGGGCTCCAAGGATAAAATAGTTTCAGATTTGACTTGACTTTAACCAAATGGACTGTAAGACAGGAGATGATATCTTCTGCTTTTTAAAAAACGCTCCTGACATAACTTTTCTCTGGGTCATCTAGGTTATAATGTAGCTATATGAAGAGAATTTCTATTTAAAAAGACAATTATTAATTTGACATGAAGATCTTTTTTTTAAATGACTGACTCCGCTGCTTTGTCTTCCAGGGTCTCCCCTCCATTACCAGCACCACCACAACCCAGCCTCCCTCCTGCCCCACCACCAGCACTACCACTTGCCCTTCATGGGCCACACCCACTTCCCGTTCCCGTACCCAGGCTCGCCGGCCTCCCCGAAACTGGAGGGGGTCCACCCCCCCCTGACCCGCGTGGCCAGCAGCCCCACCTTCCCCTCTATTTCCTCCCCGGCCCCGGGCTCCCCGAGTCCCCTGAGCGAGACCCCTCCCCCCAGCGGCGGTGGTGAGAGCGCCGCCATGTCCCCGCCCGCCCCCCGGCATCCCGGCATGTGGCCCCCGCAACACACGCAGCCGCTGTTTTCTTTGGCTAATGTCATCTCCATGGCCATGAGCATGGCCCAGTCCTTCATCCCCCCCGCCAGCCTGCCCGCCCAGGGGATGCCGTCCTTCCCGGGCTTCCACCCCCAGCTCCCCGCCCACATGGCGCCACAGTCCGGATACCCGTCCGTGTACTACCAGAGCACGCAAGCGGAGGCCCCGTACCAGCCGAACAGCGTCTACCACGCCGCTGAGGGCACGCCACAGCCGGACGGGTTCCCCCAGACCAGACCCCCTGGCTGGCCGCACGCCGCCTCCCCCCTCTCCGTGCCTTCCGCCCCACCGCAGGCCCCCCCGGAGACCCTGCAGCAGTTTGGGTCGTCTGTCGCCGCCGGTTTGATCCAGGACGACGGTCTCCGCGGTTACAGGATGCCGTTCCCGGCCCAGGTCCCCGCCCAGGCCTCGCCACCATCGGGGGTCTCCAGTCCCATCTCCTCGTCTGAGCTGTCCTCGTCCCCCCCGGAGAGCCCGGAAAACACCGTGAGCCCCCAGCAGGTACGTTACAGCCGTTAATCATTGATTAACTGCTTAATCAACGATTTTATTCACTAACCATTTAGCAAGGCACATTTCTTTAACAAGGTCATTCAAAGTGATTTATCTATGAAAAAACAACATTAAAACATTATAAAAGAAGATTTACAATCATGAAATGGGGAAATAAAATGAGCTAAAACAGAACGTTGACGACTAGGCCAAAAGGACAAATATTTACTAGCTCTGGATCCTTTATTTGTAGATGTACAGTAAATAGGATTTTTGTTTTTCGTTCTCTCTATTTTAAAAGGTCATAAATTTAATATATTTAGATTTTGGACTGTTGGCGAGAACGATTTGAGGATGCAAATGGTGTTTTTGGTTTGGTTCTGCACTTCCTGGCACTGGTTTAGGATGACTTTATGTAAGCTAGAATTAGACCAGGGAGTTCAGCGCCACTGAAAACCGTCCTCGCCAAGGCAGACTTTTAGGACGGATATGGCCGAAGCGTTGGGCATTTAAGGCGGTACCGGTGGCGTCTAATGGTGTTTTTATCCTCCTCGTCTAGCTGTCGTCCTTCAGCTCCCAGCTGCATCCTCCTGTACCGGAGACGGACGCCGGCAGCGCCAGAGCCGACGCCTCCTCCTCCTCCTCCTCATCATCATCCTCCTCCTCCTCCTCCGGTAAGACGTTCCGTGCATGTTCATGTCCTCCTGAAAACAAACCTCCACCTCTGGTTCATAAACACCCGCCAATGCGATCCGTGTTGCGAGCCCGGGAGCTGGGAAAAAAAAGGCTGGAAAACGACATTCCGTATGACCCACACAGGCCCTTGTATACACACAAACACAGCCATGTTCCCCGGTGCTTTTCCTCTGCAGCGTTTTTATGATGTATTAGGTCTAAATACACTCAATTGCCTTTCTCTTTTTTTTCCTCCTTAAGTTCTCCAGTTCCCTTTCTCTCTCTCTCTCTCTGTCATTTGCTTGGTGACATGTATCACCTCTGAGCGGTGCCCTCAGGGAGCCATTGCGTAACCGCGGGTCTGGGAGCAATGTTCCATACAGCACCGACACAAAAACGTAGGTGTGATTGCGGCTCTGCCCACCGGCGGCAGCCAATCGGAGGGCGTCCGCGCTCATTACGGCCTCTCCTCCTCCCGGACCCACACCTGTCTGTGTTTATGCTCCTCTCAGCAGCCCACATCCACACAGAGTCCCTCTGTTTCAGCAGGTTCTGGGCCCAGATGCTTCCTGTGTTCACTGTAACAAGGACACTTAGTGGGTGAAGCAGAGCACTGCAGGGCTTTTTTTTTTCTTTTTTTCCCCCTCTTTCAAAAACGCCTAAAATAGTTTACAGCTGTGAGCGACTCGAAAAGCTGTTGATGTCACAAAGGCAGATAAACAAACCCGCTATGCAATTATCGCCTCCTTTTGAGATTTGAATCAAACCCTGTTCCACCGATCAATCAGCCGTGATTGGATTAGAGAACAATCGCCACTATTTAACCGATAAATTGGCTGTCATTTTTGAATAAATTGGCCTACCCAGATGCCCCAGCTTCTCACTTCCAAACAGAAGCAGGCAGATGTGCCGCAGGTCACTTACACTGACTTTAGCTGATATATTTTTCTTTCTTTTCTAATACAGATGTTCAGCCTGCACCGATGACCGTGGGCCGCTTCCAGGTGACCCCCAGCACGGACGTCCATGCACCTGCTGTGGCGGCTTGCCCTGCACCTGCTGCCGTGCCACCGCCGTCGCCAGCGGCAGCAGATGGTGGCAGCACGCCGTCAGAGAGCAGCACGGAAGAACAGGGAGAGTCGGAGACCAGCCTGGGCACCTCGATCACCATGTCCCCGCCTCACTCGCTTCCCCACAGAGGCTCCACGGGGGGCGGCGGCGGCGTCCTCCCGGAGGCGGACGGGCACACGGGATGGAAGGCGAGCCAGGAGCAGCAACAGGACAAGGACGACGGCGAGGAGGAGGAGGAGGAGGAGGAGGAGGAGGAAGAGGCCGTGGCCGACCGACAGAGGACGAGGAAGCGTAGCCGGCGGCGGGCGTACAGCCTCAGCCTGATGGGCACGTCGGCGGACAGCGGGCTGTCGGTGACGGCCGCAGAGACGGAGGGGAGGCTGTGGGACGGCGCGGCAGGCAGCCCCCAGTACAGCAACGCCATCCACCACCTGTGGATGATGACGTACAGCCGCAACGCGCCGTACCTCAGCAGCGATGACTCAGACAGCAATGACGAAGAAATGCTGGAGGAGCTTCAGGAGCTCCGGGAGAAGTGAGTGACACGGCCACTGGTGCCCGGACAGAAAACAAAGAACAATGCTGCTCATGATGTTGAGGAGGGGAAAAATGGTTTCATCTGGGATGTCTGAAGTAGCCAAGTGGATGTGATTGAAAAGAAATACTTACAAATGGAAATTGCGTCATGTTTAAACACTTTATTTGCTCAATTTCTAGTGTGATTGTCTTCGGTGACACCTTGGGAGTGAAAATGAATCAGGCCTTTTTTTTTTTTTTTATTTATATAATTGCTTCCCGAGAGCTTGTTTTTCCCCTCATTCCAGAATCTAATTGTATTGCAGCAAACAGAAAAACAGCTCATCTTGAGGAGCTGGATCGAGCACATGTTTTGCCTGATAAGTTATTAAAAAGGATTTAAAGGATTCCTTGTAGAATGTATTTTATGTAAATTGAATGAATCAAAGAGGTTCGATGCTGTATACATTTCATTTGATCATGTCAAGTAAGACAAGAAGATTCCAGGGATTTTCAAGGACCCGTTTTAAGCGCCTTTAACCTCACATATTTTTTTTTTGTGACTTCAGACATCTGGCGGAGGTGCAGGCCCTGCAGGCTTCCCAAAAGCGAGAGATCGAGGAGCTGTATGAGAGGATGGGGAAGGTCCCCCCGCCGGGCATCGTGTCGCCTGCGGCCATGCTGTGCAGTCGACAGCGGCGCCTGTCCAAGGGGAACGGATTCCCCCCGTCCCGCAGGAACAGCCTGCAGCGCCTGGACATCCTGCCGCTCCAAGGTAGAGAAGATAAGACCATAATGAACATTAATGAGTGCAACCTGATGACACTTGACTGTCATAATAATTCATTATTCATTAATGACATGATTATAACAGTGTTATAACAGTCTTATAAACCCCCATTCAAATAATGTTACAAAAGTGTGTCCATATTTCTTTCTGGTTATGCAGTCATCAAAATTATTACCTGGCCAATGTTTGAGAACTTTGTCTACATGTGAGTTATAATGTGTGTAATACTCGATTTCCCAGGTATCATCAGGAGAAACTCTCTTGGAGGCAGCAGCAGCGGCTCCCAGGATAAACTGAGCAAAGGCGTCACCTTTGCCACTGACATTAGTAGAATGGTGAGTGTACAGTGCACAATGGTTGGGGGAAAAGTTAAGTCTGGCATGAAAACTACTACTTAAATTAAGTATATAAGTACCACATATAATAATATCATCAATTTGGTTACTGAACTATCCTTGTATAAGCAGCGTGTTACTGTAGCTGCTGGAGGTGGTGAACGTTTTAACCTCTTTCTGTACTGTTAGTTTAGTGCAGTGGTTCCCAACCTGGAGGTCAGGTCCTTCCAATGGGTCACCAGATGAATCTGAAGGGCCCTGAGATGAATAATGGGGAAAAAACAAAGTTCTGACACACAATTTTTTGTGAAATATTGGATCATTTTAACAGTGAAATGAAATTATTTGATGAGTCACTTTCTGTATTGTTTCACTTATTTGTCATAAGTTTGTATAAACTCAAGTAGGACCGAATAATTTTTCATGCCTGACTTTTCAATTTTTTATTTCTAAAAAAAAAAAAGTTAAAATATCCTATAATTTTATTAAATTTCATGAGTGTGTCCTCCTTGGATTTGATTCTTCAAAAAAAAAAAATTATGTATAAAGCCGCTGAAATCTGGCAAAAGGTTCGACATTTCAAATACTTTCAAAGCACACTTTGAAATTCTACTTAAGTGGCATTGCATTGAAAATGCTGTTATTCTCCTTGGTGAATACAACACACCACATGCATTTAACTTTTCCGCCTCTTGCTTTCTAGTAAGAAACTCTCAGCCGAGCACGCTGTATATCTGGACTACCTCATCTGAAGTGTGACTGCAGTGGTCAGGCCCGTCCTGTAGGAGCATCACTTTAACCCTTTCACTGGCACACCGGTCGGAAAAAACCCCGCTTCCCTCTGCCAGCGATCACAAGGTCCCGCCAGTGGTCGTTTACCTCAGCGCGTAGGAACTCAACAGTCAAGCTGGATCCACACAGGAGCCGTTACGTCCAGTGTTCAAAGCCCCCCTTTTTTTTTTTTTTTCCTTACCGGGTCTCGGTGAATTGTCGTCGCAGCTAAAGGGCAGAAAACCTGCCAATCTGGTAGAGTAATCTGCACATGAAACTGTCAAACCCAGAAAGAAAACCACCTCTGTCCCGGTTGCCACAACTCTCTAGAAACATCACATCCCAGTTTGATTCAAAATGATTTTTTTTTGTTTAGGCAAGCTTATTGTATGAACGCAGCCAAATCATGGGTCTTCCTATGACTTTGGCCTAGACTGATGTTAGCTGTTTTCCTGCTTTATCTGACTCACTACTGTTAATCAATCTGAGCAAAGTAATGTGAACCACAGTGAGGCTAACACACACACACACATATACACACACTCACAGTTGTCATGCACGGATGACATTCTGGATAATCACGGTATCACATTTTATTAGCTGTACTTTAATTGTCTCAGCACCTGCTGACTGCACAGTTCATACACTCCCTTTTAATAAGGTTGATTACTGCCTTCCACCGAGTGGTCTGGATGCATTGTACAGTTTGATTTGTTCAAATACGTATCATGAAAACATGTTTTAGTATCTCTTTATTTTGTTTAGCGAGCGTAACACTAGATCGTCTTGACTCTGCCTGGAGACGTATGACTGCAGTTCTGACATTTTTAGTGAAAAATGATCTCCTAGGGTGACAGATGATACCACAGTGGTACAAGATATCATGTCTGTCAACGCATACGTGGCAAAGAAAGAAAAAATGGCTGCGCAACAGTTAAAAACGTTGATCAGTAGCTTGCATCAGCGAAAAGAAATATATATTTTCAAATCATTGGATATGGGAAGAAATCTGGTTGAATAGCACAGACGACTTTAATGTAGACATCACATATCAACTTTCACACACTATTTTAGTGATTTTTAAGATGAAAATAAAGGATTTTTTTGTTATTTGTTAATTAATTGTGAAAACAAACACTTAGGTTTTAGACTACTGGCTTTCCTGTTGATTGTAAATGTGTATATATTAGAGTGCATTTATAGACTGTGTTTACAAGTCTCGTGTAAACTAAATATTTCAGCAACTTTAATTCTTGCTCGAGCAAAAAAGCAATCACATTTGTTGCTTGTTTCAGTAGATCAAGCACCTTGTGCACTTTAGTAAATTCTATTTTAGTACTCAATAATGTAACACTTTTGTGGATAAAAACTGTGTTCACTTGAGGAAGTGCTGATGTTTCTCCTGATATATTCTATAAGGAGGGAGGGGGGGTAGAGCACATTCTCCACAATGTTTGATCACAATGTCATATTGGATCACAGTAATTATGACCAACCACAGTTCCAATAAGTGTGCTGTGGGATAGAGAAATCAGTCCAAGCTGTGAATCTGTAGCTGTTGCCTTAAAATATTCACATCACACACACTGAACGGCAGTTGAGCTCCTGTAAGATTTTCCAAAGTTCGTAATATATAAAAAAAGTTCCATTTAAAAATTTTTAATGTAAATATATAATTGTGTTGCTTTCTGAAGCTGCTGTCCTGCCATGCTGAATCTGTGCCTTTTCCCTTACAATGTCTTATTTTATATTTTTATCTCCAGATTTGGTGGCTAGATCAGGCTCTGTATATCAAATTTTTGAGAAAAATAAATGCAATTGTAAATACCACAGATTTTGAGTCGTCTTTACTGCTTCAACCAGTGTCATTTTTCTTGCAAAAATATTTACATAGAGGCATGATTGTAGTACAAAAATCAGACATTAGATTTTTATTTTACAAAGGACAATTTTATCAACATAAATAAGCTTCAACAGTTATGATTTTTTCCCCATTTCAGCAGTCTCACTTGCATTATGTTTCTGTTAAAGGCCACTGTAGAGTTAACATTTGTGGACTGAAGTTTAGTTTTTCATACTGGATGCACAAGACATGATGGGACTGTAGTGGCTGGAAATTCATTAGCTAAAAGGTAGTAATTACAGCCTGGATGTAAGGATGTTGAGTCGGTGGATCTGTCCTTTCCCTTGACAGACAAGCAAATCAAGACGTGTCCGCAGCAGACTTAACACAATCGAGAAAATAAAGTCCAACACTGTCCCATCATGGGATATAAATCCGTGGCAACAGCATCCATGTTAAGTCTTTTCTCGGTGAGGTGCAGGACAGAAGTGCGTCTCAGTTGGCGCCGGTCTTGGGTCCCTGCAGCCTTGAATGCTTGGCTTCTTCATCGAGTTCATCCATGATCCGCTCCTGGGAGACTGAATAAAACGTGTAGCCATCTAATAGGGGGGCAAGCCGTCAAGGCAAATATGTGGAACGAAGGTGCACAAGAACAAATGACAAGACAAAGGGAGCGATGCAAAAGCAAAGCCAATTTCCAATGAAAGACGTGCATAATAAAAATATAAGAGGATGCAGGCTTTGAAAATAACAGTTTTAAAGCCCATTTCCAAATCAAGAGAATGAGTGTCATGAATTAATCATAAAGAGGACTAAAGAAACCAGAAAATATAAAAATTTAAGAAGCTGCAATCAGAGAACAAGGACATCAGAACGACTACATGAGAACGACCAAGTCATTTTTAAATGGAGAATTTTATATATTTATCATGTCTAACCTTTAATCCTTTATTTTTTCCATCTTAACTTTTCCATCTTGGAAAAGCTGTGCATCTCTGAATATTATAGTATAAGTGACCAGACCCTTGAGTACAACACTCAACACCATGTAAAAATCTTTAACTGACCATCAGAAAACTGTACTTACGTATTAAAAGTACTCATTCAATACATTAGAGTTTAACGTCTTTGCTTATCGATGTGAAGTTAGTTTCAGCGTATTAATAATGCATTATAAGAAATCTCAAATTGCAAACCACTGCAGATTTAAAAGCAAAACATAACATCACTTGATTATATATAACATTAAAGTATATTAATAATTAAAATATGCACAATAATAATGTTATACATATCCTTGTATAGGTCACCCATCACTGAACTACTCCTTTAGCTGTTAGCATACAATGGAGGACGTTATCGGTCAGTTATTAAAACCACGTGCCCTCAGAGTCTTAAATACAGCATCTGTGGTTAAATTTGCTGCATGTAAAAGAATTATAAGATCATATCTGACTGCAATACGCCGATAACATAAGTGACTTTAGCATGCTAAGCTAACGTCACTGCACGGCGCAGCGTGAGTTCACCTTGTGTTGACGTTAGCTCGGGGTTAGGATACAGATTCCGATAACGAGCGCTCCGATGGTGAGTCCCGTCACGATGTTCCGCGTCTTCATCCGCTCCGCTTTCTTCTTCCACTGCGCCATCTCCACCTGCTTCATGAAGTGTCTCTGCTCGACAGAAAGCGGCTCTTTCTCCGGATCTATCCTGACGGCAAAGGGAGCCTCGGACTGCTGTTGCGACTTGTCAGCCATTTCTGCGGCAGCCCGGTGTTTCGGTGTGACGAGCTTCCGTGTTAGCTGGTGACGTATTTACTTCGTAACGGTTCTTATAATGCGAAAACAAGCCGAGACCGATATTAAACCAATTAACCTATATAATAGGTGTCAAATCACTTATACCGTGCTATTTGCTTTGTTAATATGTATTTTTCTACATATTAAAACGGTTACTTATTGTTGTAAGAAAAACGGGAAAAGACAAATATGGTACATTTTGCCACATTCGGCGAAAGTCACCAGTTAACACGGTCACTGGTTTAACCGAAACCCCAGTCTTTAAAAAATATATACAAAACTTGATTAAACTTTATTAAAAAAACATTCGTGCCTCTCATGAACGCAAAAGACAGACTTGATGTAAGAATAAGAAAGTATAATTAGTATTATTATTTGTTTTATAGTTGTCCATTTAACATGGAATTTTTTAACAATTTAGATGATTTTCACCTATTTTAAAAATAAGGACAGCATTGTACATCTTTTTTTCCCAACATTTTGTAAGCTAAATTTGATATCCATAAACCAGACTTAATATGTCTTTAAATTAAAATGTTATTTATGTTAAGCAATATTTTGAGGAATTGAATCTTGTGAGAAAAGCACGATTTTAATTTTTAATTTTTTTCTCTTACAGATTTTTAACCTTTCTTCTACAAACCACCAGATGAATATTTGTATTATTATGTATTATGTTATGACAGTAACAAATTATACATTTTACGTTAAAACAGTAAATAATGTAGTGGTTTGAAACCTAAGCGTTCTGAATAGAACATACTGTCATTGTTTTGCAGTCTAAGTGTTTTATTATTATTTCTGTTCCGCACAATTAGATGTATTATAAGAATGCATGTATTTAGGTATAATAAGAATCCATGTATTGATGTATTATAAAACTATCTGAATTATAAATTATAAGAATGCATGTATTACTATATTATAAGAGGTCATAAAACATCCATGCTGTGCTGAGGTAGGTTTGTGTAACATTAAAATGAGTCCCCAGTGCCACGCCAGCTTTTGATTCGTTTGGTTCCACAGCGATGAAAACCGCGGGGATAGCGCCATCTTCAGGAAAATAAAGCTTTTGGACACGGGTTATTTTTAGGTTTCCAAAAGCAATTCGGTATCAGCTGTTTAGAAAAAAAGTCAACGTTCTTGACCGGTGGCCTGTTTAGTTTGTTTATTCAACGTCATTTCGAGAAACAAGCCGTCAGTTATCGTAACGTTAAATGGCTCACGTCAAGTTTCGAGAAAGTTCTGACCTGCTCGCAGATTTTCTCATTAACCTCAACAAAGCAAACCAAGAAAACCTTAACGGTTTATCAAAATGCAGCGGAGACTTCAAAAATAAAATGATAATGGGTGAGTAACTTGTTCATTATAACTACATGCCCTGTTAATTAACCTGGTAATTATCACAGCAGCCATATTGGAATATTAACGTCATGTAACCACAGGTAAACTACAGGTGTTGTAATGACTTTAATCTAGTTTCTGTTCTATTCTACAGAGCCTTAATTATTGTGATTAACAGCAGTGCCCAAGCGAACAATTAGTCCACTAAAAGTAAATACATTTAATGTGTAGCTTGTGCTTTTATTACATGTACAAAATATGTATTACATTGGCCGTTATTTGTGTACTTAATACATTTAAGTTATACAGAAGACCTATTCAAACAGTATTAAATTAGGACCTTTTACAAACTTTATTTATACATTACTACAGCCATCTAAACTATTTATTTGTAGACACTTTAAATACACTTTGAGTCAAAATCTTATATATGAACAAATGGGTTCGAAATATAGTTTGCATATCAAAAAAGGTTTTTTTCCATTATCCTACAATCAAATATAATTAAAATATTTCACATTATATCACTAGTATAATATTACTATTATATAATAATAATATTAAACATATAAACAGTGATAATATTATGCAAGCCTTATGTTATTGTTCTAATAATAGTTATTAATCTTACTAGTGAACGATGATAGTGCAAAATATTCAGAAAAAGTACACTTTCTGTGTTAAATTGGGACACTTTTACTTGCAAAAAAAATTGTATTTGTTTTGAATGAATTGTGCCAGACTTTCACTTAACTTTTATGATTGTTGCTCAGAACATTTTTCCCTGACACATCCAGGTAGCTAGAACATATGTTCTTAATCTTTACAGATTCTTTTTATAACCTTATTTATATTACACACAGCTGTGGCAATAGAGCTTGCTACTATAGAAGCTAGATGCCCCCCCCTACCCCTAATTCATGATATATGTTCTGTGTGCTCTATGTACTCCACTGCTACACATCCTTAAAAGGCTAAATTCACAATTTTTCAAGTGTGTCTTAAGACAATATCCAGGTAATTCCTTGCTGTAACTATTCCTGCTGTTCATAATAGCTTTTAAAAAATCCCCTGTGAGTACAAAATCCACAAAAAATGCATGTAAAGGTTAATCTGAATCTTACATACAGTCTCCCATATATCAAGTGGATATCTGCCAAATTTACCTCTCTGTGTGTTTTCTAGGACACTGTCTCCATACCGAGGAAGTGTATTAGGAGGGGATTTGGCTCTGTAAAGGCTGAAATGTTGAAATATGTAATTGATTTTATTGATGTGTTTCACTTACATTGAAAGTGTATGATGATGCATCTTCTCATGGCCAATATGATCAGGAGAAATGATTATGGCAAAAAGAAGCTATCGCAATGTCCGTTTTAAGACAGACCTAAACAACTGTGAAGCCATCATTTAAGTTAAGTAATTTAAAACACAATTTAAAACAAGCTTTATATAGTAGCTGCTGATTCAACTACTATATTAAAACAAGTATAGGCTTATAGAACTCTAATTGTTTTCAAGATTTCATGCTGTCATCCTTTCAACTGGGGGCAGAGAAGCCACTTAGAACCTTTAATAATTTGTCAGCAGGTAGGAGTGCTGTGCTGCAGGACTACCGCTAAGCCTTGTTGTACCTTATCATCACTGGGAACTCTTTCATGCATCTGGAGTGATGAGCTCTGTTATTATTGAGGCCAAAATCTCAATACAAATTATAAACGGCATCTGAGCCTACCTGCTGCCAAACATCAGACAAACCCTGCCAGAGCAGAGCAGATGAAAAGCAGTCTTAATGACGTGATATAATGATTATTTGGAGTGTAGAGTTTGCACAACAGATCAAATAATGTGTATTCAAATAGATTAATGTGGATAGTTCTGTGAGAAGGTGTGAACTCTGATTCATTCATAACTGTCAAAGACAAGAAAGAACTTTCAGATAGTTTAGTTTCTCAAACTTCCTGGACATTAAAAACTGTCCAGTCACAACACTGTGTTGCCCGTGTTTGGCTGGTGGGTGGTGTTGAGGACAGCATATCTGTGATTCAGTGTTAAATGTTGTACTTGCAGCGCCCTCGGCTGTTATTTCCATAAATTCTGGATATTCTCTACCTGTTAATGGATTGTCTGGCCTGTAGGGCAATTCTTAAATCATTGTCTCCTGTACCTTGATAAATGATGTTTAATAGCCATAGTTTTTCATATCTAATTGGTCAATTAAAAGAGCTAATAAAGAGATCATAAGTGACAGTGAATAACCAATAATACCTGGAGTGTAATGGCTCACATTTCATCCATTGATTTTGTTTCACTTTCTGCCCGTGTCACAATACATAAGATTGCTTGGACACTTTTACTGCCTCCATCTCACTGCATGCACCACATTTCCTCACAAATTCCATTTTGCAGATGTATTTACGCTCTCAGTATAATTTGTCAGCTGTGTTCCAACATGCTGAACTGTATGCTTCCACTCAGAAAATGATTTTCCTGTTTTTGGCTATTTTGATATTGCTTAGAGTACATTTTCCTGATAACCAAGCAACAGAGTCTCGATCCCCTGGTTGGGTACCATGCTGTCGAATTACTTCAGAGGTGAGAAGAAACAGCACAGTGAATTTCCTTGCCACACTTAAATTGTTGTACTTGAATTTTTATATCAGGTCTTCGTGTGAATATTTTCAACTTCAAGGTTCATGGTCAAGCACCTTACAGATTTGTTCGCGACACAAACACCTCAAAACACAGCTGTTGATCTACAAAGAAGTGAAGATGCTGTTTATGACAAGCTCAAGGAGAAATTCCCCCTCATCGTCTTTTCCTGTGTTCAACTTGCAAGCAAACTGTCTCTGCACAGTCAAGTAGGTTTTTTGCTGCATTTAATCAGCACATTTCTGTTCTATGTATATTAAAAATGAGAGAAGCTTGGATTTATAGATAATCAACAACAATACTGCGGTGCGCTTCCTGCAATCGGTCGGCCAGAGTGTTTCTAAGCAGACAATCTTGGAATCAGAGCTGATGGTTTTGAAAGGACTTGGTTTCAGACTAAATGCTACTAACCCTCTGATTTATGTGGAGATACTCCTGGAGGTGCTCGGTAAGATATTATGTGCAAACTTATGGAAAAAAAAATAATGATAAGGCTTTTTGTGACACTAATAACTATGAAAAACTGTACTGACTTTTATATTTGTGTGTGTGTCTACAATTTTGTAGGACACAATGAACCAGGCGTCCCGGTGGAACGCATGTATCACCTGTGCCACCTTGTTCTCCAGTTCATCAGTCTGCAGAGGACTGACATTTATGGCTCCTTGTTAATGACTACAATTCAGTGTCTCAGCCCTTCCAAGGAACAGAGGTATTACATTTTTCTTTAAGAGAAATTTTCCTGTGGACAGTTTGCTTGATTGGCAGTTGAGTGAATTACCAATAGCCGAGAACTGTATGTTTTAATTTAAAACTGGCTTGCCCCTTGCAACACCTGAAGGGCCATTACTAAAACACTTGGCGGGTAAGGTTAGGACTGCATTCACCTTCTCTGTAAAACAGGGAGAAGTTCCTGACAGTTACTGAAGACTGCATGCTTATCGGTGTCAATGTCATCGCCGTAGCTACCTTCATCCTTTACATCAGAAACTTTGAACAGGTGAAGTAATGATTTTTTAAACCAGTAGCATTTGTTTTGACATCAGTTTATTTTTAATCAACCTTGAAAAACCCTACAAAGTTCACGCCTCTTTTTTAACATTACAGGTAGTTATAGAACTGAGCCACATCACAGGAATTTCAAGGAGGAGCATCATCGATTTTGCTCATGTGACGTTGATGCATATTGTTAAAAACAGTTTCCCTATAGCATCAACTTGAAGTTTGACAACACTCACTGAAAACTGTTTTGTGCTGTTACTGTTAAGTTTGTTTCCTATAGTTTTGCATGTTGGTGCTGAACTTGGATGAATTGGATGTTTGTTGAATATGTGATGAAATAGCGACAAAAGAATAAATTACATAAGTTCCAAAAAAGTTCAATTCTATCAAGTGTTTGTGTGTTTGTGTGTGTGTGTGTGTGTGTGTGTGTGTGTGTGTGTGTGTGTGTGTGTGTGTGTGTGTGTGTTGCGTCACTCACGGAACACAGCGTGAAGCTCACTGTTTACAGTCAATTTGTGCTTTGGCGTCATCACAACGGTACAGAGACATTTGAACCTGTAAATTACCAGAGTTCACCCTATTATGCAGTTGAGGTTTTAGCTGCTTCTTCATCTATGGCTGATCCGACTCCTCTGATCAACTTTACAAACTGCGCTTATTTGGATAAACTGATGACATATTGGCAATCTAAACTGCTCTAAATTGTCTCTCTTAAAACCTAAAGTGACACATTAGCAGACCTAAAATTAGAGCAAATTTCCTCACCATGTTTATACTGACCTGGCTGGATTCGTGTCTTGATCCAATTTTTCAGGCAGCTTTGGTCAAGGAACTGTATATTTCACAGTCACCATAGTGACAGATCCAACACTAGTGTTCCATTTCATTTGATGTCTCCTTGATAACAGAAGATAATACAATTCAAATTCTATCATTTTACAACCCAAACATTGTATAAATATTCTAAACTGTCTAAATTGTCTTTTTCTGGTTTATATATATTTGCAATTTAAAGTACAAAACACCTGTAGTTTTACAGTTCTCTCTCAAGCTCCTTACTAAAGCTCTGAAAAAGCACAGGTTGTTTTTTGGTCTGTCTCAGAAATACTTATGAGCCTCTCTTGTGATTGACAGATTTTTACTTGAAAGACTGAAAAAAGCTGGATTGACAGTGTAACAGATGGAGGCAGGTGGGCTACGTTGGGAACCTCTACAGGCGGAGGGTGCTACTGCATGACATCAGAGTCAGGGGAAATTCAAATGAGCGATGAAACAGCAAAATTTCTAAGTATAGGCTGTGCTGTGTGCATTTCAGTATTTGATATGTGGGGCAGCTTTGATAGACCTTATCTAGAGTATGAAAAAATCCATTAAAGTGGCTACTTACATGCCAGCCATTAAGCAACTATTGACTCTGTCAGTGGTAGGTGTCAGTGGTGCCATTTGAGATTATTTTGTTTGCTCCAGTAGGTGCATGTGGCTGTATCCATCACTACTTGTAGCTGCTCTACTTGAAGTTTTTTATATATAACTGTGATTTGAAAGCCTACAGGTTATGTGGGCTATGGTTGGCTGGTGGAGGCTGAGTTTGACTGAGAAGCCTCAACAGTGATATAATCACTCCCTCTATATGCACCCTGCCAGGAGGCTAATAGGTCATCATCCTGCTCCTTTTTAGATTACAGTCTAAATCAAGTCTTGAAAGATGTGGGACAGTCTCTTGGGTAGTTGTCCAAACTCTCAGTATTGGAGGGATATTCCAGGTTTATGCCCCCCTCAATGTTTGTTTTTTTGTTGAAAAGCTGTTTCATCTTGTTTTCGCTCCTCGGGGTATCTTGGCTTGGTGTATGTTTGCTTGTTTCTCCATGGGTAGATCCATTTATTGCTCTGCTTTTCACATGCTGAAACCTGCGCTTGCTGTAAGACCATGCAGGGTGCATTTTATTGCTGCACTTCAAGTGAAATCAAATTTATCGACTCACAGAAACAACACAGCAGATATCAAATAACAGTTAAAATTATTTAAGTGGATAGAATCTTAAAAATAGATGAATTGAACCACCAGGTAAAAAATATTGTCCAGTTACATCTTGCTATATAACCCGCAGCACAAAATGTATCCTAGAAAACTTAAATCTGAATGCCGTGGGGGATTTTCCTCTGTGGGGAATCTTTGAAGTCACTGCCAGCTCTGCAATCATGCTCAGAGTCTCAGTAGAGACAGCCCGGAGGCAGGACACCAAGCCTTTGTGTCACGGGCTCGGAGGAAGCACTTCGCCTACAGCCACAGGGAGGTGATCGCAGGTGGCAAGCAAGGAGCCTTTTGTGTGTAAGGCTGTCTTGAAAAATCTGTATTACCTTACTATAAAGAGAGATTGGATGCTACTTTGATGAAACTGTTTAGTTACATGCTCTGTGTATATCCCAAATTTATTGTCCTTTCTAACATCATTTACAGCCCGGTGTAAGTTCTTATTGCAAAGTTTTGAAGCCCTTTGAGAGGTTCCATGCAACTGAATGGGCTGTGATAGTTCTGATGACATCTGCATGCCAGGAATCTGTCATGTCACCTCTGCATCTGGCCTCTTTCTATCCCACCTTTGATCAAGATTCTGACAGGGCAGAGATCCAGAAGACATGACGGTTCAGCGGATTGCAAGACGAGCAAGATTTTTTGTTAAGCTAATTTTTTAAACTTTCAAGTACTCCAATCGTCCATATTTAGTTGTTTCCCTCTCATGCCAAACATATTCTATGTAAGTGAGGTTTTAAGTGTCCTATCAAGGTTTTTAGTGGCCCGTAGTCCTGTGATTACAACACAACAGATGGCAGCTGGCTAGTGTGGTGGAGCATGGGCAGTGCTTAGATACTGCACCATCAGGTGTGAAATAATTCTGAAGGAAAAAAGCCTCTAGAAAGGTGATGTACCTGCGTCCACTGTCAGGTGTACTGGCTGTGTGTGGTGGTCAGCCTCTTACAAGAGTGTAGCACCATTTATACCAATATTAGTGTTGATCAAAAGACATTATCTAAAGACAAAAAACACATTGTGTCAAACATGCTATTATAACATGTATTCAGGAGTATTTATTTTTAAGACTTTATCAAATGCAATGTCTTGAATGAAAATAGTAGCCTGACATCATTACATCATGACATTGAACACAACATTAAATGTGTAACATAGTTCAAAACATTATCATTATCCAAAGTACATAATTGTTATTATGTATTTTTAATTGTTTAAAATGATGCTGTTCTTGTTTCTGATTATTTTTTTTTACAAAAGTTACAAGACATAAAGGAGCCAGATGGAGAAAATATATGATACATACAGTATTTGTATTTATTCTGATAAATAATTGTAGTAATACAGAGTTCCATTTGATCATGCCTGTTCAGAAAGGGCACTTTCTCAATACCTTGAGAGAAACCCTAAATGCCTCACATGAGGATTTCGGAGCTTTGAGCTGAAAGGAACTGAAATCTATTGGATGAACTGTTCAAACCTCATCCTGTACTAGTGGGAATAGTCAAGCTTAACTCTCTATTCTTGTCCTTATCTCTATGGATGTAATCCCCATTCAACCACAATCTGGGTATTTTTATATATTTCTCAAGAACAACTTCCTTGTGAATGGAAATGACTTTGCTCATTTTAGATTATGCCATGTGAAATGACCTTTCTCTGTCTCACTGTGTCTATTCTGAGCTTGACTGTGCTGATTGTTTTAAAGATGGTTTGCATCCAAAATGTTGCATTATCGCCTTCTGCTTGATTGAAAATGAGATTCAATTATTCTATATACTCCAAATAGAATTACAAATATGCACATTTTCCCCCTACCCCTCATCCTGTTCTCTAATATAACCACTCAATCCCAGCTCTGAAGGAGCCTGAAAGCCTCTCAACAGCACTGTATGTCCTCTCCAGAAATTTTCGATATGAAAAACCTACATCAATGAATCTACAAGTGTCTATTTTTTTGGTTTCTTTTCTGCCTCAGCAGCACAGTTTATCACCAAGGCCAGAAATGCTAAGAATTTAATCTTGTCCTGGTCCAAAAAACAATAATCATCATGCTTCTTTTCTGATTTGTCCACCTTTACTTCTGGGATATGTTCATCCTTAGCTGCTTCTTTATGGTCAAGCCTTCTCTTGGACTTGATCCTTGACTTTCATCTCTTTCTTTCTCTTTGGACAGTCGGCATGCCATGCATCATGACTCCCATGACACACTACGGAGTACACTTTTTATTTATTTATTGTCATCTCCACGTTCACCACATATCTCCAAATCATTTACACAAGTGAGCTGTGTGATTTCTGACGTCTCCGTTGAATAGGTTTGGGAACCAAAAGCTTTACTGCGTCACTGATATGATCAAAGAATCCTTTGTCATGGCAGGATTCTGAGACAAAATACAACATAACATATCTTTTTTCCGATCATTCTATGACTGCTACTCCATGAACAATAACACCTTTTAACACTTCATAGAAAACATAACAAACTGTCACCAACTCTCTCAGATACTTCCACTGCCTTCCTCTGTTGTGTCTGGAATGCACATCCACCAATGACCAATCCACTTATTTAAACATCAGCTAAGTTTACATTTTGCCCTTGACCTAATTCCAAGTCCAAATTTGTCCTTGCTCCCAAATTATTCGAGCAAAATGGATTTCTCTTTCGTTCTCTTTATCATTGCTGTAAATCCAAATTTTCTTCTTCTTTCTTCCCCCCCCCCATTTCCTCTTCCCACTGCTTTTTTCAAACTCATTCACCTCAATCTTCCTCCCTTGTTGTTGTTCTTCTCTTGTCTGCGTGATCTGTGCTGCTCAGTCAGCTATTGCAGAGTGGAGCGGCTCACTGATCGCTTTGTTTGTTCAAAGTTTATTAATATTACACATCGCTTGTCCAAACCGTGCCAAATTCAACACTGTATTTACTCCGCAGCCATACACCCTCCATGTGTTAAGTGGATCGGATGACTGTTTCTTGAGATATAGGAAGGATGATTTCACAAAAAGATGTCTTGCATCATTGTATAAAATGATGCGTTTTCTATAGAATTGTATTGATCAACTTTATGTTAAATGTGGATGAACCTATTTTAAAATGAGCTGACCTCAGTATACAAGTGTCAGGTTTCCTTGGCTAATATTGTTTTAGTACTGTCATTCTGGAAATATAAAGTCCTGAGGGAATTTTCTTTTATACGGCTGATTTACCAAACGAGCAAATCAGCTCTTTAGGGATCTGCCCTGTCTCTCCCTAGCAACTGTTGCTATGCTTACTGTTGCTACTGTTTAATGCTTGGAGATTTGGAGCTTGTGTTATGCTACCATGCTCTGATAAAGTGCATCTTTCTTGTTATGTTTTCACCAGACACTCATTAGACAAACACAATCCTTGTTATATGCAACAGTGCAGAGCAGTATGAGATTCTGACTGCCGTCACATACAGTGCAGTTAACCACAGAGCAGTGCAGAGTAGCTGGAGTACCAGTAGATTAGCAGAAAATCCGGGGCCAGGTTTCATGGAGACACTCAATGCTTTGGCGCCCAGCGGCTGCTGATCTCCCCGCAATCTTGTGTTAGCCCCCATTAATCTCACCTTCTCTTTCAGTCCGTTAAAGGGAGAGTGGGTTGCATGCTCACCTTTACTGTTTTCCATTCAGACAGAGGGAGCATACCGTGGAAGACAGAGCGAGAGAAAGCTCTGGCAGGATTTGATTCAAAGCCAGGGGAAGCATATGCATTTCAAGAGGTGGTGGTGTGTGTATATGTGTGTGGGGGGGTGGGGGTGGGGGTGGAGTGGCTTAACCACTGGGCTATCTGTGACCACCTCGTTCATCACACTCCCTGACACACAGGCACACACACACACATGCATGCGCTGTGTCAGAAACCCTGCACCAAAGCCTGTTTCCAGGGCCTCCCTCAGGTATTTCTCATTACCATTTGCAGAGAGGGAGCCTTTTAAAGAACAAATATGTCCTTTGGTGGCTTTATTACGTCTTCACACTGAAGGATATTTTTGGTTACACTGCTTATAAGCTGGACTGTGTGGGGTTGCTATGTCTTAATTCTGGCATGTGTCTATAACGGTAGCAAAGGATTATCACACTACAGCACAGCAAACCCGCTGCACATTTTCCTCTTGCTAGTAAATGATAATTGAAAGGCTTGACCTTTATGCATTGGTATGTAAGCGCTAAAGATATAGAAAGACACATATATCACAATGTGCTGTATACAACATTTTTATCAAGAAGACCAGCCATATGCAGTTCACACATGAAAGCACAGCAATTACAAAAACTCTGGGGGAAAAAAAAGGGACTAGTCTTGTGCAGAAAAGCTTTAGTGACCCCAACTCAACTGCAATGAAGGGTTTTTAAAGTAAGGTATTAATATGTAATAAGATTAACAAGGAAATACATGGATTCAAGATAAGTCCAGATAATCATATTATCGTTCGTAATGATCAGTGAGAATCAGCGTGATGGTAAATTCAAAAGGCATTTTTAAGATATAAAATATTTCTTATAACTTATTATAACATAATGACATAACATGTGATATTAATATTAAACTAATTCCATACAGGTTTAGGTCAGCTGAAGTAATTTAACTTATAGTTTAAAATCTAATTTGACACAATAAAGCATCCCTGGTTATAATTCTGGCTGATTGGCCTGTAATTGTATCGACTGCCTGAAGAAGAGGTCAGGATAACGCCTGAGACCGACCAGCCCATTCTCCATCTATCATTTCAAATGTCAAATGCCACGAGTCTGCAGGGGAGAGCGATCGATGTTTGATTGACATCGACCTTGTTTCTCTTGAATAATTATGAATGATTTAAGTATTACCCCCCTACATAAATAATTCATTAATTCGTGCCCCCCCTATACACACACACTTTATCTTAGTTGCTTAGCTCCTCCGTCTGCTCGTCTCGGTTTTTTAAGCGTCAAGCTGGCTTCAAATATCCGCGTAAACACCGGAAATACCGCAACGATCATCACCCTAAAGCAGTTCAACGCCACATATGAAACGTCAATTATTTACCTCATTTAATTTACAATTTTAAGACATACTCTGGATGTGAGCGGTGCTTCATAACGAGGTATTAACGCCGCAGCCGTTGCCGTGTCTGTTTTATTTTGAAAGGCGGCACCGGAAGCGCCACGCGCGCTCGCTTTAAGCGGCTTGACCCAAGCGACGGGCAGGTCAGCGCTCCATGTTGCGGCGCTGGCGTGGCACTGGGCACCGACCGCGCTGCGACCTGCACCGCACAGCGCGCTGACTTCGGCCGTGAATGCACCGCGGCACTCGCCACCTACAGCGCGGGCGGCTGGGCAGGGCCGGGTGGGCGTGGGTGCGGGGAAGGGGCGGGGAGGAGGAGGTGGTGGGGTGGGGGGGTCCAGAGAAGGATCCGTTCAGCGCGGCCGCTTCGCTACCTGCTGCGGACCCGAGCTCGCGCCGCGCACACCCAACGGGTGTCGCTGCTGTGACCGCCTGCGTCCGGAACCGCTTTTTTTTTATTTTCTCGGTGCGGTGCGTTTTTTTTCCCCCCCAGGAGTCGCCTCGCTTGAGCTGGTTTCTCCCCCCCTGGAGCGATCGTGGAAACGTGCGGCCGCTGCTCGGGCGATAATTTGGGGGAAATTTGGAGGAGCCGCGCAGAGACGCTGCAGCAGAAACAGCAGCAGCAGCAGGAGACACGGATGTAACGCCACAGCTGACCAGAAAAACAAAGCTCCAAGTCGAGGAAAAGGTAAATTATCCGTTTATAACACAAACTTCCGCTCGATCCCCTTATTTGCATTGTAAAGTTTATTCGATTCCACCTTGTAATAAAAACGAGGTGCCAGGCTCCTGCAGCAGCCAAGCTCTTGATGCTTGTATCGTGCTGCTGCTCACAGACAAACCCCAGCCAGCTAAGCCAATAAACACCCCCAGTTGTGTTTAATGAGATAAATTTAGCTAGTCCTTTGTAACCCAATAACAAGCATTTTTTATGCCAGCAGACTGCAACATGTGTAATGTATTTCCTTGACTTTCATCTTGAGACTGTGCAATGCATTGAGGTGTTTTTCTCTTAACATTATATGTTGATCAGAATTTGCAGATGTTCTGTTTTCTGTATGAAGCAATGTGAATGAATACTAAGGTTGTTGCGCAAACTTATCCTCTATGTTTGACTTGTGTTTTTTCACATGTAATCTTAAAATGTAATGGAGGGGGGTGGGTTTGCCCACCCAGACAGACAGACAACAGGCTGTCCACGAAGTGAAGGGGGTTTATATGTAAGAAGCTGTTCTTACTTGTTTAGTGGCTTCAGGCCAGCACCTACCTCACTCTACACAGCCTATTATCTGACATCTGGTCCTTCTCGACAGGGACGTGGTAATAGTATGTTTCAACAAAGGCTGTTAATCTGCGTAATGCCTGTTGTTTTGGAAGGGGAAAACACTTATTTCCCTATGATCATCATTCAGCACTTTATATGGCAGAAGCAAAGGCTGCTTTGAATGGGAAATGTTATGGGATGGTCAGAATCTTGGCAGATGTTTCATGTTATTTCAGTTATATGGTTAGGTGGTTATCTATATATATAGAGAGATATATAGATATTTTAGGGCATAGTTTGCACACACTCTTTGCAGTCCTGAGTTTGGCCTTTTTGATACCAGAATGCTGCTCTGATAAAGCTTTTATCAGAAAAAAAATAGGTCTGCAGCCTGGTTAGATCTGGATTCCAGACTTACTCATAGTGTTTGTATGAGGTTGGAGGTGACGAGATTTCTGGATTTTTTTTTTCTTTTCTTGTTTGTCGGCTCGACTCAGCATAGATAAAACACAGTCATCCTCAAAGTGTTTGCTCATCACATCAATGATAAGCGCCAGTTTTCCCTTCTTGCATGCTACCCAGCTCCTAACACACATCTGTAAGATCAGGGTATGGAGGTTTTCCATTATGAGATCATGATGTTTTTATTTTGTCCACCAGCCCTAAACTTTTTGTCTGTGGGTGCTTATCTCCTCTGCTCATGGGGGCAGTGACAAGGCCTTGTTTTCCACAGTCTGAGCCAGAGCTAACACCACCTCCTGTCACGTTCACTGAAAGGACAAAGGTTAAAAGATTCTGCTTCAGCAAACGGACAAAGGATTTCTTAGGAGACAGAAATAACCTTCAGTTTCTCACCCTTCCTATTGAATAAATCAATCATACTTAAAAAAAAAATCAAGATTGATAGTAAATGTAGCCTACACTCACTGTTAATTTTTTCCATCAGAGAACAAAAGTCATAATTGCAGGTTGTTATATGATTATTTAAGCAGCCCTGATTAAGTAGAATTGTCAGAATAGAACATGAAATCTCAGTTTGCCTCTCAGTGGTCAGAGAAGAGATTTCTCATTTTGTAAATTCTGCACATATGTTGTTGATTTGACGAAGATATTTTTTCATTTGCCTGTGTTTTTTTCGCCTGTTTTCTGGCCAAATCACAGCCCTTTGTCATAAAATATCGCCCTAAATGCATTGAACATCATAGAATAATCTTGCACTGCATTGTACAATAGTTAACTAGCCAATGCTTTTCTTAACAGCGCAACCGATAGATAATCTTATACAACTTACTGAAGTAATTAATATATATCTGATTTTTTTGAGGTACTTCTGACTGCACAATAATGCTTGACTGCTGATTACTGAAGTAAAATTTCTCTCTTTGTGCGTATCCGCCATAGAGCCTAACAGCGCTGGGTGTTGCTCCCTAACTCTTATCAGCCCTGGAAATAGGAGATTGTTTCCTGTACAGGGAATAAAGGTGTTGTCCTCAGGGATGTTTTGATTCATTAACCTGAGCGCTGAGGCAAGTGGCATGCTTGATGCTGTTTTAATCAGGGTAAGAAGGCAGTCGAAGAAAGCAAACTAGAAGAAATGCTAGGAGTTTTAGTTTTGAATGTTTGCATGCGCGTACCTGTATGAACAGTGCAATCATCAGTTTATAAGAAATGCAGCGTAAAGGGGAATTAAAATTGATATTTCTGTCATAATTTATTTCCTTCTTGGGCCATTAACTCAATTCGAGGCCCCAAGAGTGAGCGAGATAGTGGAATTAGGAATGCGAGGCGAAGGAGGACCATGGCGGCAGCCTCATATGCCGTTCAGAAGTTCAGATATCACAGAGAAATACCAGCAGCGCCTTTAACGCGCTGAGAAATCGGCGGATAAAGATATTCCTGATGGCCTGTGAGACACAGAAATTGCCTGATTAACAACGGTGCACTGAACTCCTGAAGGAGGGGGGGGTGGATTCTCCTCAGGCGTGTCCCTCGTTTCGATGTGACCCTTCTGATTATGTAATAACGATGTGGAAAAGGCGTCTTCTTTGTGCCCGCTTCGTTCTCGTTAGCGGCAAACTCCGAGGTATGCAAGGCTGTTCCACCTATCAGGAGAACGCCGCCGTGCTTCGGCTTAGCCGATCTTGTTTTTTTTCCTTTCAGTGGCATTCACAGAGTGTGGATGAGTGTATTTTGACATTTGATATTTAGTTTCCTCACCTGCAGATCTCCATGCGTGTAGGAATCTCCCCTTTAAGATGTTCCCGGGGTGTTAATTGTCACAAACGCCACGTTTGTATAGGTTTACGTGGCGTTGTCATTGCCCTACAGCGCTTCCGACAAAACCCATGACAGCAATGCACCAGCGTTTTAAAGCTAAAAAATCCAGCAAGTGCTATGTAGAGAGGGGGCTATTTAGATAGGTTAGGCATGTTTATAGTTTCAAATAAATGGGAGCATCATGTCAATATATGATAATAATTTTTTTCCACAATATTTCAGTCTGTCTTTCTTTCACTGTATTGTTTTTTTATATATATGCTCAGCAGAAGCTTCAGTAAGTTGTGTCTTTGCGTATAAATTATTACAGTGTTTGGTAACTATTTATACGTCCCAGGAGACGGTGGGTAATAGTTCTATTGTTTTAAATCAGAACCCGACAAAGGGCTGATGGCCTGTCTGCAGAGAATATGTACTGTAAATCTGATATTTATACCCTGCTGTTTTTCTTTACTGCCTCTCATTTTAAATCCACAATTCCACTATGTCCTACTACTGATAATCAAAATCAAAATTGGCTTGCCGGCACGCAGCGTTCTGTGCCTGCTCCGTGCACAATAAACAATGCTTCCAGAGCAGTAGAAATCCACTCGGTGGAAATGAAGGGCGGCTGCCGGCTCAAGTGGCCTGTGAATGCCCCGTGGAAGGAACTGAGGCAGCGCTCTTGTTGGGAAGTTATCTTTTTAAAGAAGCGAGTACGATCTGAAAACACGCTGCCGTGCGACGGCTGTTCTCACTCAGGCTGGGGATGCGTGGGAAGTCTTCTCTACCCTGGGTTTGTGCTGATGTTTAACGCTGTGGCCGGAGACTTCATGCACGCTTTTTTATACGTACAAAACATCACACAACGGTAGTTAACTAGCGGCTGTGCGCCTGCGTCCAATCAGTCTGCCACTCAAAGGTTCCTCCTGGGGACCGGAGATCCCCGTTAGCCCATTAGTCTGGCTACGCTTATAGGCTGCACCTTATAGCCAGAACAGCAGCCACTGCATCAACAACCTTTGATTTGCAATGTTGTCGGGAGCAACCGGTGACCTCTCTTGCCCTGCCTTTTTTTTTTTTTTTGACTTGGTGAAAGCACATATTTTGCACCCTCCAGGTTGTTTCTTTGGTGTCCTCCTGCACACACAGGTATTAACATCAGTCAAGTCTTCTCTCCTGTACTCTCCTCCTCTGCAGCATGTGGGGGTCACTGTGAGTGGATTATCAGGTGTGTCTCACAGCCAGTGACCTGTCAACAATTCTTGTATTGAAGGCCATTTTTTTTTTTTTAATACACCCACCAGATTGATTCTTCTCTCTCATTCTGCACAGAGGAGAACAACGTCCGTGTTGTGTTCATCCTACGCTCTCCTCGCTCACAACATCTGGTGTCACTATTAGCAGATTATTAGGGGCTTTGCTAAGCATCATGAAAGAGTCCACCACGGGACAAATCGGGTTACAGCCCCTACTGGATGCCCGTGCGTTGACGCCGCCGCTACCAGGGCTTTGTGATGAGCTTCTGTCAAGTTCTCAATGAAACAACCAGTGCTCTGTCGCGTTTAAAAGGCGTCGCTGTTCCGCCGTGATGCGAGCGGCCATAAACAGGTTAACTTTGTTGTAATCAGTGAGGCATTTCTACGCCGGTAGAGCATAGTGGGCGTGTTGTTGGCAATACAGCTGCTCCCATTTGGCTTTGTGTGCTAAAATGGGGCGTGATGGTGAGTGTGGGAGGGCAGGAGGAAAAAAAAAAGATTTTATGAAAAGTAGCATTGTTTTGAGGTTGGGCCAGAATTTGTTTTCAATGCTGCCCTTTGTATTAAAGGGGTCCTATTGTGAGGAAAATTTCCCCTGTTTCTCAGTGCTTGTGTGTAAATATTTTGGTCCCGTCGCTGATGTGTTGCTGCACACAACCCGTTTTGGAATGGCTCCTGTTTTGATGTCACAACAGGAGCGTAAGTTAATGGTAATCCGCCCTTGGGATCCATTTGGTCGCCGCCCCCTTCCATCCAGAGTGCTTGGTGTTTGTCAGACCAACCCCAGCTCTCGTAGGGGGTGGGGCATATCCAACAGAGATAGGCCAATCACAACAGAGTGGGTGTTTCGGTAGAACACTGGTGTAACTAGATACGTTTGGACTATAAAAGCAACCATGTTTTCATATATCGTACATGAAAATTTAAGTATCAAATTGAGGAAATGACAAAATACAGCCCCTTTAAGGACCTATGATAAATATATAGCTGGTAATACCTCCTTCTGAAGAGGATCTTGCCTCAATCCCTTTTATTAAGTTGCAGATGTATCTCTTCTGACTTGATGCGGATGACGAAACCAAAACGCCACAAGCTCCTCTTAGCTTAGCGTGCAGATTCTTTGGTCAACTACTGTTTCCAAGGTCACGAAATAACTTAAAGTCTCAGAATATCTGGTATGACCTCGCATCTCTGTTTTGGCAGTGAGATAGTGTACCAGCTCGTGCTCGTGTGGCCGGGCAGAGCCGGCTGGATCAGGCCGTCTGTGACCACTATCGTTTTCACGTCTTCTGTGTTTTGATGACATCAGCTTCTTATCTGGCGTCACTAAGGTCTTCTCGGTGTCATCCTTATCACTCAGGGCTCCCACAGACAAAGCACCTTTGGTTTTCACTCAAACGGCATGGTCCTATATTCATGTTGGAGGAAAAGAAATATTCAGTTATTTTTTCTGATTATCATAAATGGAAAATTTGCACAGATTTCTTCCAGAATGAGCATTTGTAGAATGCTGTTGAATTTGAACTCGATCACACCGTGTCTGACCAAATAAAGACATAAGAGCTTAATAAGCTTGTTTTTTTTCCAGCTCTGCCTCAGTGCGCAAGTTATGAACGATTTAATGCAGCTGTTTGCACTTTGGAAATGATGGCTACACATTTGTCAGCTTTTTCTGATTTCTTTCAAGTAATACAATGTGATTAAATCAGATGTTGTTTTTTGTACGTGTAGTGCTTCTTCTAGAAAATTAATTTTTTTTTTGCTACTTATGCTCAAATCAGCCAGCCAACAACAAATAATATTTGTAAGTAGCTAAGTCCTCATAAAACATCATTTTAGGTAAGATTCTAATATAATTCTAAACACATGACAAGTCCACAATTAATATATGGAATAACTAAATGTGAGTGCAGTGGTCTGCTCTGCGTACTGTCGGTCTGCAGTTCTGTGAATGCGACGTGGCGCATGATGTAGGCTATTTTTAAGGCTCTTTTTTAGCCAAACAATTGATGTTTCCATCAGGCCATGATGGTTTTCGCAGCCCGTGCATTCTTGTAATTTTCAAAAATGAAAGTACATGCGGATCAAAAGGGGTTTTTTTTCCTCCGTTGGAGCCGAACGTCAGATCGCTGACCATAATGGCTGCAGCTGCGAGGGCCTGTCCTTTGCATATCCGAAGTCTCCAACCCCGACTGTGGGAGCAACAGTATTTTACCATTTTTCTTACAACAGCGACTTGAAATATTTTTTTTTAAAGGTAGCAGAGTGGTCCACTGCTTCGCCTCCAGCCACCAACACATGTCCTTGTGCAGGCATTAGTGTTCATTGTGTTCACAGTCAGAACACAGAGTCCCTGAGAGTCCCAGAAGAGTCTGTCTATAAATACCCCCAAAACCACCTCTGCCCTAAACTACACACCAAGGGGCGAGGATAAAGAGCAGCAACACTGAGTCAGACGAGTTAACACGCAAACACACACGGAGCTAAATCAATTCAATCAGAATCTGCAAAAATAATGACATGTTTTTCACACTTTTTATGTTTACACACAACGCATTTTTCTGAAGCACAGGATTTGAAGGACGCCTGTCAGACGCCGTGGCTTGATAGCTGTTCTCCCCCACCAAGGTCAGGGTCAGGCAGTCTCACAGTGGGTGACAGGAAGCCGGGGGGACTGTGGTCTTTAAACGCCTAATGAGCCTCTAATTGATATCCAGCTGAAGTGTTAGTGCCGGTTTCAGGGAAAGCCGCATCGCGCCCCCGCTTACGTTACGGCTAAACGGACGTGGGGAGGGCCCCCGAGCATACATTTTTTAACATGGAGTCACAGAGGTAATGACTAACAATCACAGTAGTGGCTTCAGTGAAATTGCCATTGTGGAAAGTCTTTTTCAAAAAAAAAGACAGACACACATGTTCATGCAAAATTGCCACTGACGACAGATTCCACTTCTCCGTGTTAGTTTTTTTTTTTTAAGGACTGAGTAATATTCCAATTGTCTCCCGGTTAGTTTTTAAAAGGCATAGCTTTAAACCAGCCGGTTTAGCCACATTTTTTCTTTGCTTTTTGGAAGCAGCTTTCCCTCGGCTTGATCGACGTATAAAGTTGACCCCTGAAAATCCGAAGCCTCGACCCCGTAACTGCCGCGTAAAAGCGCGGACACCTGACGGGCTGCTGATAAAACCCAGCGCGCGTTTGAGGAGTCTTTTTTTTTTTTGCGACAGCGTGGATGTTCAGCAGCTTCATATTGATTCTCTCCAGCTTCCTCTCCTCTAACAAAACAGTCTGAAAACCTTTTGTGTTTGAATAGCACACTGTACTTTTCTGTCTCTTCTCCCACACCGAGCAGCATGTTTACATGAGCTGGGGGGGGCAGGATGAAAGGCTACTTTTCCTCAATGGGTGCAGAAGCAGGTGAAAAAGCGTGCGTTATTTTCCGGGGTTGGGGGTGGGGACGGGTGGAGGCCAGAATGTTGGTTTTTAAAGAGAAATGCTTTGAGTTACTGAGCATGTTTTTTTTTTTAATGACATCTTAGAGGTCAGCAGCACAGAAGGAGATTAAGGGGCAACTCGGCCCCTCTCAGACGGGGGTTTCATGGAGGTTCCTAATCACCTCAGCCCGCTGATTCCGAAAACCTTTGATTGTCCGCCCCCTTTTTTTCTGCTAGTATACAAAAAAAACATCCTCAGGCTGACTGTTTTCAGAGTTCTTTTTTTATTATTATTTCCTAAAGCTCATTTTCAGCGTATTTGTACAGTGTGACTTCAGACTGAGACATGAAACAGATGCACAGTCGATACACAATTCACATTATAACCTGTGGATTCCATTTGGATTCTTCCAGAGCTGCAACGATTGGTTGATTATTTTAGACGCCATTACGTGTATTGACAACTATTTTAATAATCTATTAATTGATTTGAGTCATTTTTAAATTCTGTGCTTCCTGCTTTTCAAACCTCATTATTTCTGGTTTCTTTAGTCTTGTGTAATGGTAAACTGGTGGTCTTTGGTTTGTTGGACACCTAACACCAAAACTTAATTGTTTCACCAACTAATAGAGTCATCAACTCTATATATCATAATAGGGCACCTTGTTAATTATATTATGACAATCAATGCAACCTGTACTAATGTGTAATAACAACCATGAAACACTTTTGCCCACCCCAGCGATCAGCTTTCAGATAGAACCCGTGTTCCTGGGAAGCTCGGACACCTTGTAGCGTGCGTCGAGCCCAGTCTAATCTCAGACAGAGAAACGGCCTCCTCATGATATGAAGCTCTCCACTTTGGCCAGTGTGAAAGTTGGTGGCGTGTGTGTGTGTGTGTGTGTGTGGTGGGGGGGACAAGAGCTCCCCGACTTTACACAGAGGCATTTGTATTACATGGAGGCTTAAGCACTGGCAGCCTCTGAGCAGGGGATGAGAGGCATCGCTTAAATGCCACGTTTCTGGGTGAAACGGGGAGCGCATTGTGTCCGTGGCATAATTTGTTTTGATCTTATTTTTGTCCTTTTCGGCTAATAATACAGGAGCCCAGCGGACCTAAGGAGAACTATGCGGTCAGGCCACGTGATTGAGATTTCGGGGTTTCCATGCTACTGGAATTTCTATGGGTGTGTGTCGTATTGTGTGCAAAATTTTGCGTCAACAGCCCATATCGTCGTGAAACAGACGACCAGCACAGGGACGTGTTTCGCCCTCGATGCTTCTCTTCTAATCATTTTTGTTGTTGTTGTTGCGAAGGGCTGAAGAATTCAACCTTGGGAAATATCCTGTGTCATCATGTGCTGCAATATTTCAAAATCATCAGTTATCTATGGAAAAAGAAACTGCATGAACATTAGGATGTTTGTGTTGAGCAGCGTAGGGGGGGGAGAAAAAACTGTATCCAAAATACGTAGATCAGATAATATTTGTTTGAGGAGTTGGCATTTTATTAAAAAGAGCACTGTGTGGGATCTCACAAGCACCTTATATTCATTTTTTTAATTAAAAAAGGCAAATGTTAGCCCCCTTTTCATGGAAAATATTGAAGTCTCCTCTCTACAAGTCTGCAAAAAAATATAAATTTCATATTGCATGATGGAGATACGGCTCTCTCACCGCTTCCTGTTATTAACGCTGTAACTTATTTAGACTCCCATTAGTCGCTTCAGCTTAATTAATACATTGGCAACTCGGTGTAAAATTCCGATTAGGCCCCATAAAAAATGTTTCTTCCAGGGAGCGACGTGCTAATTAAAAAAAACATTGGAAAAAAAAGTCCATCAGACACCCTTGAGGAAACTTGATTATTGTCTTTCAGATTTCTCTGAAGATGCAATGACATTCTGCTCCGTTTCCACCAGAAAAATCCACATCTTACTGATCCTTTTTCTAAATATGAGGAAGTGGAGGGACACTGGAGGATATTCCAGGGTCCGCGAGCTCGGATTTAATTTGTCGAATCGCACCCGGGGACATTTTGTGTGTTTAACACTTTCGGAATGATTTGTTTTCTCAAACACTGGAACGTTCATCTCATATTTTTTTATTAATTTTAACACCAACTAGCGTTGTTTCTCCGAAGGCCTGAGCTTATTTGTCCTCAGATCGTCGCTGCCTGATGACCTGAACATATGTTTCCATAGGTCAGTGCAGCTTAACATTTCATTTATTTTAAAAGATACAATTTCAGAAAGCGAATACGAGACAGGGATGAGATAAATGTCAAAAGACCAAATTGCCACATGTGTTTTGTGAGCAGTTAAGATAGCTGGTTAGATGGAGAAAATCTAAAAATCCCCCATAGAGATTCGAGCCCCCCCCTCCCATCCTTAACTCACCGCCTAATGACATAATGACATATTTGGTTAGAGTGCTTAGGGGTTCAGTGGCTGCGTGAATGCGTTGCTTTATGTAGAAAATCCGCCCCCTGAAGAGGGTGACAACTGTCTGTCTGTTCCACTCTGCCCTCCGACAACCGGCCCTTGTAGCTGCCCCCGAATGCCGTTGTTTGCACCGCCGACCGCTGTTTGTGTTCTCTGCAGGGGGAGGGAGGAAAAAAAGGAAAAAGAGAGAGAGAGAGAGAAAGATAATCAACAGTGAGCGGTGACAGCTCAGGCAGTCGGCTGCTACGTCTCGCCACGCCGGCGAGTCGGATGTCAAACTGCATCTGCCTTTTCTGCTGCGTGCGTCAATATGGACACGCTTTCAGTCCATTGCTCGCCTTGAGTTTAATCCTTTTTATTATTAATATTTATTTTGCCTGTTCTAGAGAACTGTTGGGCACCTCCCTCTTCTGGAGAAAGGATCCGGACGGCGGCTGACATGTAGCGCCTCGCCGCCCCTGGAAGCCGGATTTGGAGACCTGCCCGCTGTTTACTCATGGTGAGTCGCCGCTCCAGTTTCACGCCACTCGAACCGCCTTATTTAAACGTACTGCTGCATCACGCCGAGGTCAGCGCGGGAAGTTCCGTTTCAACGAAAAAAAACATGTCAAAGGTCATTCAAGTGCTTGCTGTAAGGACAGGGATGCATGCAAACTCATCCTTTTTGTTTTTTATTTCCCAATCTTTGCAAAATACTGATCGATGAGTTATCAATCAATTCAATCTTGGTATTTTCGTTGGTCTTAAACTTGTTTATACATGCAAAATGTTTAAACAGGGTCACTATTTTATATTTGTTACATGCATTCATGCCAGCAAGTAGTTGACATGTGGAATATCAGTACAAATTGTAATCAGAAATCATTTATTTTATTTCTTTTTGCTTTCTTTTCCTTATATTACGATTAATATTCAAGATAAGAAAGAAACTCAAGTAAAAAAAACAATAAGAGACATTTCTTAGGATTGACTGGTCAGTTAATGTTCTCACAGAGCTCATGGTGATCCCTTTTTTTCCATTTTTTTTATCATTTCTGGTGTTGATGATGAAGCGGTGCAGAATAACTCTGCTGTTTATCCAAGTAAACTCTATCCTCCAGAAGCAGATTTGTGTTCCCTGCCTCTGTATTTCTTTTTTGCCTTTTTTTTGAGTTTTTATGCTACACGTGGCATTCCTTCAAGAAGTTGTCTATCAAAAAAATAGTTTTATTTTTTTAAAGAAGTGTCCCAGGCACTGATCGATGTGGCTGCTCGGGGCCAGATGTAATTACTCGGTGGCTGGCCAGCCATGAAATTGTTGTTTGGCTCTGAAATGGATCCAAAGTCATTTCATATAAAGTTTTTTTTTTCCCTTTTTTTTTTTTTTTTACTTTAAAGATCCTTCTGGTGCCGCCATAGTCGGCACTGAGGAGGAGGGGGGGTGGTCGGTAAGATAACTGGCTTGACCGATAAATAGAGTGAGGAGCGACCTCTGCAATCTCATTACCAGGCTCTAATACAACCTCATCCACACACACAAACACACACACACACACAGTGTCTGTAGTTTTAGATGTTTTAAGTGCGCGTCTGAAGACAAACAACTGCTGTCAGCTGCTAAAGGCGGTGTGACGCTCTCGGCTGCGGAGAGGTATGTAAAGTGACAGTCGCTGGCTCCCATGTATGCAGCTGTGGCCTGGAAAAACGCAAACAGCAAATGGAGTGGAAGAGTCCCATTAAACTCCGGCTCTCCTCTGAGAAACGGGCTAACAGCTCTGAACGCCGGCCTCTCTCGCTTCCCCCCCCCCCCTCTGGCAGAAAGTTGCTGACACAAAAAAATGTTGTCCCGACTAAAACGCCTCCCTGACCCAGTGACACTGCCTCTTTTTTTTCTCCCTTTTGAGATTCCACGGGCAGCTCCACAAAAGACGCACAGTCTGCAAGCGCCGCTTTTTTCGGAGGTGGCATAAATTATAATCATACCATAAGCCAGCGCTAAAGGTCTGCATTGCTCACATTTTAGAGGGTGAGGCAGGAATTTCTTTGTTTGAGGCAGTTAATTGGATTCCTACGCGTGAAAACGCTGTTTTTGTTTTTCCATCTCCTTGCGTGGAAACAAATTACAGTATCCCGTTCTGAGGACGTGTTCGCTTTTACGGCTTCGCGTATACAATGTGTTCTTTGACAGACACGAATCCTGTAATTCACAAGTGTCTCGGACCGGAGAAAATCCGCCTTGGTTTTTTTTTTTGTTTTCTTCGTTTCTCGGCCTGCAGCGTGCATCTGTCACTTCCTGATCGACGCCGCTCATCTCCTGTGTCGGTCACTGGCGCGGAGACGCGAAAACATGACAATGTCTCCGGGCAGATGAAGGCCTCGTGTCCCCGGTAACCCCGGTTACTCGTGCATGTCATCAGTTGTGATGCTGGTGAAAACCTTTGGCAGTGGCGTGCAGGTATATTTGGCGGCGTGGGGAATTCATGGCTCCGGCCCTCGTTCTAGTAAAGCAGCCGTATTTATAGGCCCGTCTCCCTGCAGCGTTTGTCATGCCTTCACCAATCGCACGCTTCGGGCTGTAAATCTCCGCCGAGAGCTGGTGGGGGGGTGCACGATGATGGGACTGATCAGCGTTGTCAAGCCGCCGAAGGGGATCCGGAGAAGACGGTTGCTCCCCGGTGGCGGCTCGCCGCGGCCCGCCCGCTACCGAAGGGGGAGGCCGCGTCAAATCCGACACGGCGAAAAAAAAAAAAAAAAAAACCACAGACGCTGACAGCGAGTTGTGATGAGAACCAATTCGCCGGCGAGAGCCATTCTCCGTGAGTTGTGGGGGAGCCGCTCTCCCTGGCTTCCATCTTGCTGCTTTTTTTTTTTTGTTCTGTAAAGTCCTCCCTGTCTGGTGGGAGGCACGCTAGTTTCTCTTTGAGGCTCTGTTAGGACTTGTTGTCACACAGGCACTGAAGATTTAGTGCAGATAAAAGGGCTGAGTCCCCCCCCCCACCACCAAGTAGAGGGAATGTACAAGGAATATGATGCAGGTAGCATGCATTGTTACTTTTTATAGAATAAAGAAACCAAAGACTAAATGGCCCCTTTTTTATTTAGATGTATGAAGGAATGCTCCAATCTGCACAGAGGGGCAAGTGCAGTCATGTGACAGCTGGCTCCCCTGTCTTTTCTAAAGTAAACCACTCAGACAGACCTTGCCTGGGTGCATGTGTGACACACATGTGGGGGGGGGGGACACACTCACCCAGCACCGCAGAGACATGGGTTCAATTCCTGGTGGGGTCACCTCTGGGTTAGTCATGCATTCCAGCAAATACAGTTGGCACCGATGGGGGTGGGGGGGGGAGCCAGCGGGGGATTGTTTTCTTGTCACTCGGGATCTGAGGTGGAAGCGTGAAACCTCCCGTGAACCTTATCTTGTGGCTCGCAACATGTTTATCTGGGTGGGTGGGGGGAGGGGACTAACCAGTTCATTTCATATTACTCCTGTCCGCCACATCTCACAGATGCAGGCCTGAACGCTACAGCATTTAGTGCTGTCTGACCATCATGAGGCTCATTAAAACATTTCAGGCCGGCGACTTTGAAGCTGGACACGTCGCTTCGCTCTGGACTCGCCGACTTTTGATAGGAAGCAGCTGCTTTGAACGCTGTGTCGCTCATTCGGGGAAAATGTGTGTGTCAGAATCTATGGTTGGGCAAAAGACCATTATGTTAATAAATCAATAAATTATCAGTTGTGATATTTTCCATCTTGGAGAAGTATGCAGTGCCTTCTAACTTTTAACAATGATAATGCTCCTATGGCTGAGGATTTATTCTGAGGTTATTTGAAATCCACTGGCTAGTATAAGAAAATGACTCCAACTTATCTTTTTTCAATTATCCAGCTTTGAAGTCCTATCATTAAATGTGATGCTGCTCCTGGTTTTCAGTGGTCCTCATAATGACTTGAAAAGTCTGTGTTATGCGTTTGGGGCTCCAACACCAGACGTAAACAGGTGATGTTGAGGCATGGTTTGAGAAACAACAATGAACAGCATTACGATTGTTGGATAAACTGGACAGGTGCGTGTCTGATGCGTGACCCGAAAAGTGCTGTGTGAAGACCTGTTAGACGTCACCATTAGAGAAAATGATGCATATCCCCGGTAATAGATGTTTAGTTCTATGTGCAATGACAGTAGATATTGTCAAATCCTCTTTTGAATTGTACTGATCTTTGCATAAAAAAAGATTCTCTGGACTGGACTTTGAATCCCTTTCTGCCAAATCAGTCATCATCCATCTTTGTCACAGCATTTAGGATAATTAGCGTGTGCACGCATGGCAAATACGCCACAGACGTGTGGGTAAGCGGAGGAATCGAGTTAGCATCTGCGCATTAAAGGGGATTCTTTAAAGTAGGTTTCCTCGGGGACCATGTATGCACAGGTTGGCTTCAAACCCGCCCCCCCTCCTCCCTCCCCTGGCCTCGGCCAGCCGTCATTGACAGCTGGGCCTGGCCAACAGCTGCCTCCCTCCTCCCCCACAATCCAATACATTAAAAAACAAAAGATTTTCCCGGCCGGCGCTCCGCAGGAAAGCAAATGATTTTAAGCTACACTGAATCTGTGGGTGGTCCATTGAGCAGGGTCACACAGTGCAGGTTGACCTTTCAGTTCACTTAATTGCATGTATGTATTCTCAGTGTCCAGAAAGGGAAATTTAGTTAAGACGGGTAGTGACAGATTTTTTTTTTTTAACACGGTTCTATATTTTTGCAATAGAGAATGAAACTATTCACAATGACAAAAAAAAAAAATAAACGTTGCATCCCCTATTGGATCAAAGCGGCTTCTGGTTTTGGTTTGCTAATGCAACTCACATCTTTAACCATCCCTCCCCAAAGTCTCACTGTTTTTGCACCATTTACACCAAGTGTAGATAGTGTGTGACACCGTCTGTCTCAAGAGGGCAGTAGTAACCAAGCTTGTTTTTTTTTTTTTTCTCTTTTGCTGATGTTGGCGAGCCTGGCTCCTCCAGAAGTCCTGACGGAAGGCAGATTCATCCAGCCTGTGACCTTCAACTAAGGGAGGGGGGGAGGGGGGAAGGACTGGAGGCAGCCCTGCGTGTTTCCATTTGCACGACGAGTTTCTTTTAGGGCGACTTCTTTCGCCACCTTAAACATTTTTCTTTTTTTAATCAGACGGACTGCTTGGTGCTCTCGCCACGTGGTGACATCGCGGCCTTGCCCCCCCCTCCAGCCGCTGCAGCTGCAAGACCGCCTTTTCGCTTAAGTGAAATTAGACAGGACAGGAAGCAGATGCCCTTTTCCTGTATGTATAGCTCATTAGTTCCCACAGCGGTGCCTCATCAACGCAGCACTCCGGGGTTTATCATGACGCCACGAGACAAATAATTGTAATGAAATCACCTGCGATAAGCATCTTCCAATTAAAAGCCGTTAAAAGTCGTCACGGCTTGAAGTGGAAGCCTGGCTGATTGCCTGGCGTCTCTACGGGAGGCTGAATATCATTAGGCTTCAGACCGTCTCCATGCTTTATTTATTATTGTGGCGTATATATGTCTTTGAAGCCGAGCTCGCCGTGCTACGTGGGCGGGGGTGAGGGGGAGTAATCCGCGCCTCCATCTCTTCCGAGCCGGCGAGATTGACGCGCCAACGCGACGGCGAGCCCGGACTCTTAACAGACATTTATTGGTGGTCATCAAATTGCCACCGGAGGTCGGCGGCCAGCTAACGCACTAATTGGGTTTCCATTTCCCGCGGTCTTGTCTTCGCTCTCAATCACGCGCCCCCCCCTCCCCTCGTCCGGCCTGACAGCAGCCGCGCCGGAGACGGTGATTTAAGATGTTTTTTTCTCCGCCGCCCACGCTTCCTTCCATCTTTTATACCCTCAGATCCAGGTTCACAGCCGCAGATAGCAACTCCGGAGGTATCGGTGCCCTTTGCGAGGCGCGCTAATATGGTCTTTTATTTGCCAGTGATAGCGGCGTTATGTAGCCGGCTGCAGAATTAATTGCCAGTCTGGATGAAAAGCGTGCGTTTAAGGCCCACATCCTGCATCACGGTCGCTCGTAGAGCTAAATCCTTTTGTCGCTTTCTGCACGCAACACCGATTGCATTCAAAAGGAGAAAAAAAAATGTATGGCGCGTTTCTGGAGCCTACTTTATTTCCCGCTGTTGGAGTAAGTCATTTGCATGCTAACGGCGTACGCTGCGCCCATAGAAACTGTCTGTGGACGAGATGAAAAGAGATTAGAGAGGTGCTGCTAATTCACAGTGGACAAAGCAGTTCTTCTGAGCGCGATGGTGATGTACATGGTAATACGGGGCTCGGAACAATGCATAATTCATCGGGAAATGGATTCATCTCCCATCTCACCAATGTGCCTCTGCTTCGGTGAAACCATGATATATCCGCACCAGCGTAATTCAGATTTTTTTTTTTTTTAACAAAAAGCTAGGGCCCTTGTCAACAATCAATTTTGACAATCATACCTTTTTTTATTTTTTCTCCACAAGTCAAGTGCGATGTGGCCCAGGCGTAGGCAGAAACTCATTTGGGCAGCACCAAATGTCATTATGGGTAACCTTTTGACATACATACCGCAAAGCAAGTCTGGGCCTCCTCTTTTTTTTAATCTTTCTGTCATTCTGACTGGTTGGGTGACAATACCTCATCCATTGATCTGCTCTGTTCTCGTGCTGTGGGTTTGAAACTTACACCCATGCGCTGAATATCTGATGACTGTGCCCACACTTTGGGGACATGCTGCGTGCATCAATTCACCGTGGGTCGTCTAGACATCACTTGCACTATTTGTAGATGTCATGAATATAGAGCATGGCCTTATAACCTCTTTTGATTGCTGTTTTGAAGATTTTTTTTTTAATTTAATACTTTACAGGGGCCCTATTATAGGGGGGGTACTTCACCGATCATTGCTTGACTGTGAAAGAAGAGCTGTTCAGAAGTGTGAAAAGAGCTATTTTAGAAACGTCGCACCCTGATGGCTGCTGTTATGACATCACAACAGAGCTCCATCCTGCCTGCCACATGCGTGTGTGGCAGATTTGCTCGCTCAGTCTCGCTCGCAGGGAGAATGACATTACAAGCCAGATATTCAATTTGTGGCACTTCACTACACACTAATGTATACTATACTAATGTATAGTGCGTGTGTGTCATTCCAAACCTTATTATAAAAGAGTAAAATAGACATTGTTGATGATTTTGCAACAGGGTACAATATGACAAAGCTGTTTGAGCAAGAAAACGGTGTGAACAGAAATTCCCCAAACACCTGATGGCACAGACATCAATAACAGGAACATTCTACAGTGCGACGCCATCTGTGGCAGCTGAAAAATATCAGCACGTAGGGTTGGATGTTGCTTTGTGTCGCCCCCAATGTCCCAGCTCCTGTCACTGTGGTTGTTTTTTTAAGTTGGAGTTCACTTCAGATGAAGACTTTTGTGACTGCCAGTTCTTGAAGTAGAGCAGCCTGGGGGTCCCCCCCCCCCACGCTAAGCCTATCAACCACTCAGATGCACTTGATGCACAACACCCCCAGGCTGGAGAAGTCCAGCATCTCTATCCTCAGCTGAAGTCACTGCGGGCCCTCCACAGGCCCCCGGCTAAGTGACGTGTGGTCAAGCATTTTCAGGAAAATTAATTTAACGGCGATGCACACATCAAGATCAGATGAGAGGGGGGAGGGGGGTGTCCAGCAGTTGGTTCAATTGGCGGCCATATATACACAGCTTTCACGCCTTTGTGATGTTTTATTGTTTTACAATGCCAAATCCCAGTCAATTTTTTTTTTACATTAATCAAGAAGATCTTTGCTTTGCTTTAAATCAATGTGTTTAAATATTGTGCTTATAGTGCCTGAAGTATATTAAGTGGTGAATTGAAGGCAGAATACCACTCCAGAAATGGCAATTTTTGCATAAAATGTTCCAAATTTGTGTCTATTTTGCATCAATGCCGACTATACATTTATAAAATGTACAAATAAAGTGATATTGTTGCAAATACCTTTATTTCATCACTCATTTTCTCAAAATGACCTTTTGACCCATCGTGCCAAATCATTTTAACATTTTGGCAAAACATAAAAACTCCTAAACTAATGTTTTGTGGAAAAAATATACAAATTTGTACATTTTCAAATTTGACATATTCACTATTTGAGCAAAGTAAAAAAAATACCTTATGGATTGGTAGCGTTGAGTTCCTTTTACTTAAATATTCACACTTTATGCTACTTTATACTTTCACTCCACTGCATTTCAGAGGGGAATCTTGTATTTTCTACTCCGCTGCATTGATCTGGCAGCTTGAGTTTCCTTTTCTCAGATAAGTTTATTTGATCAGTCTGTTCACTGTGTGTTGTTGGAGAATTAAAAGAGACTCTGAACTCTGCTCTGAACGCAAACTCTGTACTTGCCTCACATAAACTCATTTTTGTTTCACGCATTCTCCCCGAGCTTTGAATAAGATCCTGAGTTGAAGACAGAAGGAAAATACTTTTTTTGATGACGGTTGATCTTTATTCATCATATGAAGCTCGCTCACAAATCCAATCAGCGAAGTCTGTCAGATGACTCATGTTCAATCACTTCAGGCGCCGATTCACTTCATCCACACAATCAGTCAGTTTAACCCACAATGTCAGAATGTGCGAGAACATCATACGTGATTATTATCATGATAATTGCTTTTTGTATTTACAAAGTGGTGGGAACAAAACATCTCCAATGAATTTGTGTAATTTTGTTTTGTTTTCTCCTTTTAATGCTCTGAAAGAAACTGCACTAATGCACCAAACTAACATTTAGAACAAGAAGTTTACAATTTTATCTGAGAACATATCAGTGTAGGTTGAAGATGACGACTGAGAACAACATTAAAAAGAACAAGACAAAGAACCACCAGAACCCATAAAGAATCCGTCCATCAGGACTTCCTGTAGTTGGTCCCTGAGCTCCACGGCGGCCTGCAGCTGCTGGCTGAGTCCCTGCGTTCAGAGGTGTGGCGGTGAGGGGGAAGTTGTGAGGAGACTGCTTGTGATCCTCTGTGCGTGAGAACAGCTCCAGTTCATCATCCTCCGTCTTCATCCCTCTGATCTCCTGCCGCAGCTTCTCCTGAAGTTCTCTCCACTCCGCGTGCCTCGGCTTCCTGCGGGGATCTGACCTGCCGCTTCACATCAGAGCTTCTTTTCTGGATGAGACGGATCAGCCCGCTGAAGATCCTCTCGCTTTTTTTTTTCCTCCCGCCGAAGCAGCTTCACGTCTCTCTGTCGGTCCTGGATCCTCCGCTGATGCGTTGCTGGCTCGCCTGGAGCTCCCGCTGCCTCGCGGCCCTTTTCAGCTGCAGCCGAGGCCGCGTCGCGGTTCCTCCACAGAGCAGAGATAACCGATAAGCCGAGGATCGGTGCTGCACGTCTTCGTCTTCTCCCTGAGCTTCACGGAGGGATCCACCACCCTGTGCTGCTCAGAAGCAGAGATTATAATTGAATTTCAGATGTCCATTTAATTATTTTTAATTGCATTAAGATCCTTTATTCACCTTGTTACTAAGTTATCATAGATTGTCGATCACACTAAATCAAACCTGAAGACTCCATCTACTTCCTGTACACAGACAGATCCTCGTCTGACATGAACGCGAGACAGAGCGGTGTAGCCCGAGCGTGTGGGAGCACCGCCCTCACGAAATTGCCACCGAGCGCTGTTCTCAAAGTTCAAATTATTTCAACTCCACTGACTCCGCCGACCTCGGCCGCCGCTGACCTTTCACGGCGCCACCAGTTCCACGTCAGCCGTGTGCAATGCGGCCAGAAAGTGACAAACTGAGGGTGGCGGGGGTGGGGGGAGGAAGAGCAATGGTGGCAAAACTCCCACTTTGTGATTTTGAGGAAACGTTAAAACATGGCAGGAGGTCGCCAGCATCAGTGATGCGGAGGTGGCGACCGGCGCCGTAAAGCAACATATATGGTTTACAAGCTAAATCCAAGTTAGGGGTTTTTAATGATGTGCGCCACGCTTCACGCCCTACAGTACCTCGCACATTTTCTTATCATCTGAAGCCAGCTTAAGAATTTAATTTCGCCGGCCGCCCACGCCGAGAGACACCGGCGGATTCTTAAATGCCTCAATCTCAATGCAAATGCCGCGCCTCTGCCGATGTTGATTAACTGCCGTTAGTGGTCCTCCTGCAGGATGACCTTCTCTCCTCATGTCATGACTCGACTTGCCCCTTTAAGCTGCCTGTCAAACATCGAACCATTCTTCCTGTTTGAACAGGATCGGAGCGTTAGAAGCATACAAATGGGATCATCTCGGAGGAGTTGTGCAAAAAAAACACCTCTTCTATGTATTCTGCAGACCAGATGATGGACGCGTCTATGTCATGTGTCTGTAATGGAAAAGGAAGACAATTATTAGGATCAGGTTCAGATTTATCATTACAGCGGTATAACTCCTGGCACCTCTGGTGTCAGGTTTCACATTCATTACTCACAGAGAAGAATAGTTATTAGTGATTACAAATATTTCTGTAGAAGTCTCAACTTTAGCTTTTTACTCATGTAAAAATCTAAAATTACTGGTTACAAAACTAATTACAATATATATGAGTAGAAGAAAAAGTTGCCTTTTTGGAAGAAATATTGCAGATTATGTGTTTTCCCTCTTTTAAAGGTATTTGAACAAGTAATAATGGTAAATCTATTAAATAATAAACACACAAGAATGAGAACAACTTATTTTTTTTTAGATAAAAACAAGCTTAGACTTTTTGGCAAGAGAGGGTGCAATTTATGTGTTTTATTTTCTCTTGAAAATAAAATGAAAAATGATTTACATTTTAAAAATATATTCCTTTCTCCTATTAAATTCCTGTATCCCTAACTTATAACTCATCCAGCCCTTTTCTCCTTGTTTAATACCTCTAAAAGGACTCCTAAAACAGATTTTTTTCCTCCAAAAAAGTGATGACACTTCCTGTTTTGGGAGTTAAAGGTTGTTTAACTTGTTTCTTATTGTTCCCTGTTTGTATTTAATAGATTTCAGCTCACTCGCTCAATATTACTTGGTCAAATACAACATATAAAGTGCAATATCTCCGCCAAAAAAGTGATTACAGCTCATGTATTTCGACTGACAGGCAACTTATTTTAGGCAACGTCTACAGTCGTTCTGTCTCTGGCTGTAGAGATAACCAAGGAAACATGCAAGGTAACAAAACTGCAGCCGTGCAGCTCTGAGAGGACCGATAGGTTTTCTGCATTGAATGATTTACCTTCTTGGCCTGGGAGGGGGGGCGGTTTCTCCACCTGCCTACATGGCTCACAGTATTTCATCCCATTATTTGCTCTTGCACGGAAACAAACCGGGGAGGAGAAAAAGCCAATGAATTACGTCCACCTTCGTTTGGCGCTCTTTGACTCTGATAAAGGTTGAGATGCTATTTCGGTCGCTTCCTTTTGAATAGACCCGAGCGAGAGGGCCAGAGAGCGAGGTCCGTGCTGTTTTTTCTTTTTTAAACCGGACTCAGCACCGGTAATGAAACCGCCTGTGTAGGAGGACCTCTGTTTCCCCCACAGGGAGATGATGCAACCGAAGCACATAATAGTTCACCTGGCTGTGTATGTGGGCCGCGTCGCTGGCTGCTTGGGCCCACTTGTTGGTCCCCTTCATTCTGCAATAAGGAACTTCTGTGCTTTCAGGTGAATTCATTTTTTTTTTAAATGTTTATTTTGCCAATACTGAAGGAAATATCAAATGCATCCATACATTCTGTTTCCCTATGCAGACCAGCCCCTGCATAGATTTATGATAATGAAGCAATCATCCACAGGCATCCATACATATATTTATACCAAGGGAGTCAAACTCGATTATTCCACGGGCCAAATCCAGCGCAATTAGATCTCAAGTGGGTTTGACCAGTAAATAAATACGTAAATATTCACAGGATTAATTAATCATCAACAGACGAAACGGGAGAGCTGATACGAGTGGGGGGAAAAAAAGCAATTTAAACAGTAGGAAGTCTCATGTTCCATATTCATTTCAATTCAGAACACATTTATTCACTGGGAATCATTAACTTTTTTTTTTTTTTAAAGAAGAAGGTAAAGTTATCTCATTCAATAAACACTAGTTACAAATCCAACCTGTGAATATTTAATTCACTCAGTCTTATTTCCCACAGGCCGGATCGGACCACACGTATGATACCTGTGTATTAAACCACTCTCTGTCCATGTACATTATGGTAATAGCCATTGACTGCCCAAAAAAGAGTCTATAAAGCCTCTCTGTAACCCCCCACCTCCCCTGAGGGAACCTGAAGCATGTGCCAAATGTTGCCTTTTGCTCTTTGGCATCACACTTTTACGGCTTTAGGTCACAGATGGCGCGCCGACATTAGGCCTACATTCCGGCCCGTGTGGCCATGGCTGCTAACTGGGAGAACGTGACAGCACATATGAGCCGTGGAGCCGTTCATCAGCGAGCTCAGAAATCCCGTGGCAGGTGCCTGTGACCGCCATTCATGGTTTCAATTGATGAATTATGCAACCGTGTCACAGGATTTTTGTTACAGGCTGCATCAAGGAATCGTTTAAAATTGAATAAGACTGCTTCTGTAGGCAGCAGTAGCTGAGGCTCATGGGTATTGAAGTACTTAGAGCCATGATTTTTTTTTTTTTTTAAAGTAAAGGTGAAATAAATAAAAGCGATGGCTGAAGAATTAGCTAGTGTTACCCATTGGTTAAATTCCTGCTCAACATGGTTAATTGCTTTCATTATGGGATGTTGACCCTAGATATGACACGGTCATATAGCCTGACACACTAGGCAACAAACCTAGATTTTTGTTTGTGTGTGTGTGTTTTTTTTTTTGTGTGTGTGTGTGTGTGTGTGTGTGTTGCAACTCCAATTTTGAGACACTAGATGTTGGCATTCTGCTCATTTTACAAAGTTTCACCTTTAATATTCTCAAGATCCCTTCCAGACAGGTTTTGAGATTTATATCTTATACTCTCTACTTTGAATACCAATTTATATCCTATATGATTTTTCGTTTAAAAAAACATTGAATTATCTTGTTGAAGTCCTTCAATTTACACCTGCTCCTTCTCCCTTATAAAAAAACAAATCTAAAACTTGTGAATATGCTAATGTGTGATTCTGTTATTCAGTACGATGAAGCTCAAACCAGAAAGAAGAGGCGGTGCACTTTAGCAGAGATTGGAGCTACCTTCTGTTTCATGTACGAGTCCCAGTAGAAATATGAGTTATTACACAGCAATCTCGGCCACCCAGACAACCAAATCCGTCTCGCCCCGTGACTGATCTCGCCTCGCTCGTAAGCCACGATACAGATATCACCAGCTCCCCCCCCCCTGCAAAAAAGCAATGAGTGCAGTGGCATTAATCTAGATTAATAAATAATCTTCTGCGGGGCAGGAGTGAAACTTTGTTACCGGCAGCCTTAAGTGGTTCCTGCATCGCCCCGTGCTGCTCACCTTGTGAGTCGGGGCCCTGACACTTCCCTTTATTGATACCCGTGTAATTTATGGAACTCTGCTCCCCCGGCCATCCTCAAACTGGAGATGGGTAGCGTGATTTATCCCTGCCCGCTTCTGCAGGGGGTCGACCGCCGGCGAGATGAGAGAGAAGGCTCCGGCTGCACGGGCTTTTCAGCCTGTTTTTCCAAAGTGTGAACGTTTTTTTTGGAGATGCTGCAGCAGCAGAAATTTAGCTTTAATGAGGAGGTCTGGCTCAGTCCTTTTGCCATGAACCTTAAATATAAAAAAGGAAGAAAACAAGCAAAAAATGCATATAGAAACAAGTGGAGAAAATCGATAGATTGCGGATGACTCGGCTACAATTACGCCATGCCGTTTCATAAAGATAAATAGTCTGAAACTGTACTTTTCTCTGCCACTTGCACGTCTGATTAAGGTTTGATATTCATGTTTGTTTCCTGGTGAGACCCTCGGATTCAACTGTAATTGCTGCAAGAATTTACATTTGTCATCCATTTGTCATTCTCAAACTGTCATTTTCACTCGGCCCAAGAAAATTGTGGTTCTTTTTCTTTCTTCTTTTTTTTTTTTTTTTTTTTTAAATATATTACCTATTTTAAAGCTCATGATAAATTTGATTTTACCATGAAAATCCCTTAGGCATTCCCCCTATCGGAAATATTTAATTAATTTGATTAAAAAATCACAATTTCCTCTTGATTTCTGTATAACACGTGTGTCATAGCGGTAATCACAGTAAGAACGCTTCCACGGGGGGGGGCATGTGTCCTCGCTAATTTTCTGATGGCCTCCGCATGGTTTCCTCTCAGCCGCGTTTTAATTTGGAGGCCGGGGGTAACATGAGATAAATCCTATCGGGTGCCCTGCAGCGCCGTCCTTTGCCACCGCTGGCCCCATTAAAGGATACTTTATTGATTGTAAATAAACTTTGTAATTAATGGCGGGTCACGGCCGTTCCCGGTCCGGGGCTCGGACCCCGGGGGAGGAAACGTCTGCACCTGCTGCAGGCTGAATATTTTAGTTGTGTGTGTGTGTGTGTTTTTTTTTTTTAATTTTTGATGAAGCCTAACAATTAAAGGTGACTTTAATTCATTCTACAGGAGGGCTTTAAGCTCATAACTCTGGTTTCTCAACGTTATGCCATGACGTAGCTACATGTTTGATGACAAAAGGAAAAAAAAAAAAAAATCACACGCCGTTCTGCTCAAAACGCACACTCATGATTCACACTTACAAATGAATCAAGCTGCGTCAGTGTGTCTTTTTTTTCAATTTTTTCACCCCCCCCATCAGACCAAACACAGTGTCCTGCTTTCAGTTGACCAGAGCGGATGAGAAGTGGCTCATCACGCGGGGCTCATGATGATGATGATAAAGTGTTTTTTTTTTCTAAACACACAAAGGGGGGGGGGGGACAAAGAGCCTGAGATGGGCCGCATCCGCTTACGCACATCATCAGTGAGCGCACGCTGCTTCTTGGCTTCCCTTCACAGAGGCCGGTACACGGGGTCAGTGGACGTGGGAATCAGAGATGCGTACGCTTCCACCCTCGGATGAAACACTGATTCAGCGGCGTGGACGCGCCGTTTCCCCGTGTGTGCGCGCGCGCCGCTCTCTCTCCATCCAGCGACCTGCGAAGTCTGAGCGTGGCGCGCGCTCACCTGCCCACTCAGTATCCTGTCCTCTTACATTTCAAGCATTGATCGCCTCCTCCAGAAACAGACAGCCAACTGCTGGTTAGCTAACCGCTATACTGCACATATAAGAGAACACATTTATCAGGCTAGACGGTGAAATCCGCTGAATTTCAGCCCTCATCTCGTCCTTTTTTTTTTTTGTAGGGAAATCATGACCTAAAGCTACAATATTTACGTACTGACTCACGGCTTTTACATCGGTGATTTACTGTTCTAATCACAGAACGCCTCCTGGCCTGGTGACCGGACCAGACATAATAAGCTGTTCCATGCTCATATTTTATGCTGAGGTGAATTTGCGGTGAGTTACGTGAATATTATATGTACCCCCCACCCCCCACCCCACCCCCATTACTACCTGGGCTGTATCTCAGCAAATGAGCATGCACACCGATAGATGTGACCCCTCCACACTTTTACAACGTCTACGTCTCATCATAGGAAGCGCATGATTCATACCAATGAACGGCTTCCAGACAGAGAGGGGGACTCGGTTCCACATGATTATACACACACATACAGGAGTATGTCTCAGGGTTATTTTTTCGATGCAATATTTCCCAATTAGGGCAGCTAAGTTATTTTCTTGGTTAATCAATTAACCATTTTGTTTAATGTCAAAACAATATCAACATATTTATAAATTATATAAATATTATTCTTATTTTGTCTTGTTTGCTGTGATATAACACCCAAGAGATTTTCATCCTTAAAAATGAGAAGTGCTGACATGCAAATGTTCCCTTGTAAAAAATGACTGATGAATTGTCGCTAGAACATTTATGGAGAGGAAATGTGTTATTACATAAAGCGACTACAGTTTATGAAACAGTCTCCAGATGCATCTGATGCTTCGATAGGACTTTCACCAGAAAACAAGACCATCAGTGGGGAGATTGGATGTCTCTGTTTAAATCTGAATGCTCCTGCCAAGAAGAGTGTGTCTTTTTGCAAAATACCTCAAAAAGTAATAGCCAGATTTGTGTCAATTTTTCAGCGAATGTCAGGAATTGTACGATAAACAAACAGTTTATTTTTGGTAATGATCCAGAAGAAATACCAGCTTCTGGATGACTTTGAAGTTTTCTTGTTTGGTAAATGGACCTTCATACCGGCGCCATCGCTTTAATCTATTTTAGGTCAACTGTAGACCCGTGCCGCGCATCACACGGCTAAAAGATTGATGTGGAGGGAAAATCAAGACTGGCGGAGGAATGAAACACGATGAAGCCTCAGAGAGGATACATGTGACTGTTTCCTACTAGTAACAAACCCTGTGATTTCAAATCACTCAGCGTTGTCAGACCAAACAGCAAGCCACTATTATTATGACTACTATTATACAATCACTGTCACACTTACACTAGCAAATGTGATAATACATATGGAAATTCTATTCCATTTTGCATTAACAGGAAGCCTTTGCTTTTAAATTGTTATGTAATTATTCTAATTTTTTACCTTCATGTAATTTAGCACATATAATAATGGAGGAGGGGAGTTATTTTGAGAGCTTATTAGCCTGTAGCATCAGTTAACACGCTGCCTCTGCTCAGTTGCCAAAACAATCATATCTGTCGCTGATAGCGTGTTTATAACAGACCAGGCCTACTACTGGACTGGAGGGATACCACAGGGATCATGATCGGGGCCACATATGAGACAGAGACATATGTCAGGCTTCCTTTGAAGACCCAGCTATTCATTTATTCATTTCTCATTTTTAATTTAAGGGGAACCTGTCACAATGGTTGGATGGCACTGCACAACCTGACATTGGAGTTAAAAAAAACAAAAAAAAAACTGAGAGGAAGGAAAAAGTTTTATTTATCGTCTCTAAACGCGACTTGAAAAATGTGAAGTAATTAGCTCCTGTTGTGTATGTTCTGAGTCTACATCAGAAAATAGAGCGTGGAAATATGTCATAACCATCATTTGCGCTGGCCTTAATCTGACAGTGTTATTGACTTGATTCCCAATGAAATGTCGATCCATGTCTGCCATCCGATGCCCTTAGCCAGTCGGTCTCAGCGGCAAAAATGACTAAATTATATTAATTAAACATTTGGAAAAAAAAGAATGGTTAAAGCAAAGAGTTACAGGTTATAAAATAACTTCCTCTGCTCCATGTTCCTCACAAATTGTCATAAAACATCCGATTCATTGTTTTTTTTATGCTGCGTCGTGGAAGTGAGATGGAGATCAGATTCACAACGTGAGGCTGCTTCCTGTGTCCATCCTCGTTCTCACATAAAACAAGACAAATCAGAAAGAAAATCAAAATAGTTTATTGACGGCATCGCCCTAACGTCATCGCCTCGGCAATTGAGCGGCACAGCTGGAGCCGCCTCGGGAAAGCGTCTGAAGTTGTTGGAGCTCAGGATCTGGTCTCATTTTTCGCAGCAACAGTGGCTCACCTCACTTTTTCCTTCCGTTATATTTGTTGTCTGAATTGACTTCTCTTTCAGTCCTTTCTTTTTTCTTTTCTTTTTTTTTATCCTTTATTCTCTTCCTTGAACTTGAGCCAAACTCCAAATTGGCAACTGCCAGGGCTGCACACGGTTTTCAATCTCGTTGAGATATACCGTGGACAACAAAGGGCAGCCACACGGAATCAGATCAAATCAATTGTTTGTTTTTTTTTGTGTTTTTTTATGCCGTCTAGTTTTTGCAGCTTTGTAGTTGAAGGTTTAATTTCATCACAGTTTATTCTAATCTGCTACAATCCTTAAACCATTAAGCATGAAGACAGCGCATTAATCCTAAAACATTTAAAGAAGAAAAAAAAAGACAAAACGTGTAATTTACCAATCAGTGAAGCTAAATATATATGTTGTATGTCTCAGTTTGACCCTAACTCACTTTTTTATGACTCTGAAAGCATTTTAGACCCCCCCCTCCTCTCAGCATTGTGAAAACATCGGTTAAGCCATGATTTTCTGTGTCCATCTCTTTGTTTTTGTTTTTTTTTTAATTCCCATTGTGTGGGTCCAGAGCTGGCTCCTGGGCTGGAGCTCGTCTGTGGGGCTTTGCTGAGTCACTCCCACCTAATGGAGAACATCTGCTGCCTCCTGACGCTTCCACTTCCACCGCTCGCTGTGCAGGGCGTCCGCTGCTTTCACTCCACTTACCGTTTATTACTCTATACGGTATAATACTGATAGTACCCCCCCCCCCTCCTGCATATTTATGGTGCAGCAGTGAATATTATAACATTCCTGGTGCATCTTGGGCTATTTTTTTACATTAATTTACATCAATATTAAAACCAAAAACTGTTCTTTTCCCCTGACCTTTAAAGACTTAATAGTGACCTTTCACCACTTTTTTTCTGGAGACATCTTTATGTCTCAGTTGGTATATAAAACCATTCAAGAGCTCTCAGAGGACTGGATGTATAATTTATATAAAATAACAAAAAAAAAAAACAATTTATTGTGCTGTAAATAATTTTTAGTGCATAAAAGAGATATTCTTTTCATCATATTCGAAATAAATGTTGATAATGTTGTTGATGATCTCAATCATGGATAAGCAACCCAATTAGTAAATTTGCATGGATAACCTGGTCAACAATCATCCTTTAAATGCACAGATTGTGTATTGTAACATGTCAAGGTGTCTTTGAGCAGGACGCCGAGCCCTCATCGCTCCTCAGCGGCAATGGAAGTGCCTCAAATTAGCCTGTTGCCATTTACTGTGTGTGTGTGTGTGTGTGTGTGTGTGTGTGTGTGTGTGTGTGTGTGTGTGTGTGTGTGTGTGTGTGTGTGTGTGTGTGTGTGTGTGTGTGTGTGTGTGTGTGTGTGTGTGTGTGTGTGTGTGTGAGAGAGGAAAAAAAAAACACATCTCACTTCCCACCCATTATCTAATGATAATGTCACCTCAATCACACTATGCACAAAAAAAAGTTGAGTGCAGGAGATTATTCCTTTTGCTGTAGCAGTAAAAGCTCTGGTACTTCCTTATGTGATCTCCTAATTACAAGGGAACCTTTGAAGCCTTTGGATTTAAGTGTTTTCTGACACATAAACTTCCATATATTTCTTTTATCTCTGCAGTCCGAACAATATATATTCATATATCTCCCTCATGATGCTTTTTTAATTTCGCGTCACAGCGGCAGGAATCAGAGCAGGAATTTGCTCTCCAAGTGTGCTGAGAAAACATTAATATGCGTTTTTGTTTTGTCTTCTCCTTTTCCAGAGAGATCCTTCTGTAGTCTAGTGCGGGGCATCTGCTGCAGTCATGTTTCGGAACAGCTTGAAGATGCTGCTGACGGGGGGGAAGGCCAACCGCAAGAGTCGCAGCAGCGGTGAGTGAACGGCGACGCGTCTACCTGTCAGTAGCGTGGGTCTATTTTTAGGAAGCAGGGAAAGGGGGGGAAAAAAAATGAAGTTATCCAGTTTTCCGGTGTCCTGATTTCTGCTTTGCATAAATGTGGACCACTGTGGCTGTTTGACTCACTGCACCTCCTGCGGTGAAACCCTGACGGCAGTTTTCCGCTGGCGCCCGGAGCTCGCCTCGCTCACACGAGGTCAACGCCGTATGGCGAAGAAAGAGCAGGCTGTTTCCGAGCCAAGCTCGATCATGCACAGCCACAACGCTGTGGCTCCAAACTCAATCGAACTCTTGACTCTGGTCCGCTTCACTGTTTTTCCTGCTTGGGGGGGGTCGCCACTCTCCAACTGTTGTTTCCATCATCTAATAGAGAGCAGCTGTTTGCGTCTGCTTTCCTGTTTATTATCTACTGAACTACTACTGAATCTACTTGCTGCAACCTCCAATACATTTAGCAATTTTGGTGGAAATCAAGCCTTCATTACATCAATATTTCATGGTCAAGCTCAGCAGTGTCAGTTCAAAGGAAGGTATGGCATCCTTAGGGTTAGAAAAGATTGAAAGTTGCACATTAAAATGCAGCAATTGTGTATGTTGTAATAGCAAAATAAGAAACTATCAATAATCAGTATTAGGCCAGTCGTCGTCATAGTCTCTTAACAGCGGCATGTTGCAGGTATCAGTGTCTCCTGTGGTGAATCAGCATGGCAAACTGTGGCAAACTGTGGCACAATGCAGCACGTGTCAGGTGAAATAACCGTTCAGAAACGCAGTGTGCATGTTTGTTCCTGAGGTCCTTGGTGAAACCACACGGAGCCTTTTGTGCACATGCATTACAGCCACTCAGCCATTATAAAGCCCTCGCTTAGGAGCAACGGAGCATTTGTGATGTGATCGATATTCCCGGCCAAAAGCAACGCTTAAAGAGAGCTCGGGCCGCTCGGCACGGAACGGCACGGCCGCTCTCATTTGAATCTAATAAGTTTTAAGGTTATTGCCAGGGCAGTCTAACAACTGTCTCCCCAGGACCGGCTCGTTATTACAGTGCGAAAATGTGCCTTCTTAAGGCTTCTGTCCAGCGGCTCACTCCATTTGCACGGGCTCATTCCTTTTGTAAAAGCTCAAGATATCCTCCCCTCATGGCACAACCTTTATCTGCGTTGATAGACATGGTTATGAAAAAAGCCTGTGTTTAAAGCACTTAAAGAAGCCTGATCTTGCAGTTTGATGCTATGAATGTCACCAAATAGGTCACAGAATGTATAATTCTGTTTTGACCGTTCGTTTTCTTTGAACAGATGATTTGCACAAACACTGAGAATACACTGAGAATAGCATGTGTCACTTAAGTGGTTGTCAAGTCATGATTCAGAAGCTTCACATTTATTCCCCCCCATGTTCAGAGTGTTCATTCATTGTAGATTTTAATATCTGTCTTGCTTCACTTAAAGTCTTTTCTCCTTGTGGAGCATAGGTCCTCTACAGCGTCCTGTTATCTGGAACACTCGTGAACCGCCCGGGTCGCAAAGCCTGGCTGAATAAAACACAGCATTAAAGCCTTTGATTTTTTCTTCCTTTTTTCTTTTTTTAACTGTTACTGGAACTACATTACATCATCTACCGTTTGCAAATATCAGTGAAATCACAGTTTTGTCCAAGCTGACTTGCATTTTTTCCTCTTTGAACATATTTTTTTCTCCTGCAAACTGTGAATAATAATAAATCACGCAATAATAATTTGTCGATGGCAGTAATCCAAGCTCCTGAGTGCCTTTCAAGTCATTTGTACTGTAGACCTTTTATACCCATTGCTTCGGCTTTCAGTGTGAGGCTCTGCCGTGTGCGTGCGTGTGTGTGTTTGTGTTTTTGTGTATTTCTATATGAAGTAGAGAGAGCTGTAGCGCATGACTGGAGCATCTGAAAGTGTTTTGCTATCTGTTGCTGTCACTTTGCAGGGAATCCAGCACACGAATGCTGCTCTTACAATCTCCTTCACTGAAACATCTGTATCCAGTTCCCCCCCAGCATGCAGCATGCACACCCTTCAAAAGATGGAGAGTGACATCATTTTAAACTTTTACTTAACCTAAATTATACCTAAGAAATAGAGATACACACAGACAGATTTATGTTTTTTTTTTTCCATTTATCTGCTCCATTGCTTCCAAGGACATCAGAAGGTCTGTCTGTAGCGCCCCTGACTTATCATCTCATGACAGACAGAGTGCGCTAGAAAGCTGCGGAGGAGCAAACCAGGCCCCCCGTGTCTGAAACGGGTCGCATGCGAGATGGCGAGACGAGGTCGATCGTCCGCCATGTTTTTTTTTTTTGTTGTTGTTTGTTTTTTTTTGTCACTGTTGCAAGGGAGTTTGTGGCTTCAGGAATGCCAGAGCTCTGGAGGGGAACAGGCCCACTAATCTGCACACGGCAGATGAGCCAGCTGTCCCTTGATCTGCACTGCAGACCATGTGAGCCCCCAAGTTGCTAAGCTGATGAATGTCATTTTTTTTCCTTTTTTTTTTTTTTTTTTTTTGACACAGATAAGCTGCTCTGATTGCTGCGCTGCAGAGTCGTATAAATCTCCACCGCGACACGCTCAGAGAATAGGGTGTTATCTCCAGGCAAAACTGCTTTGTTTTGCCCGTTTCGTCCCCGAGACTCTATATCATTAATAGTAGAGTCAGCCCGTAACTTCCTGCCATTCTTCCCCTGGTCCGGCCGCGGAGCGATTAATCAGACGCCATTCAAGATCTGAAGGGAGCGTTGATTGGGGGGGGGGGGGGGGGGCGTGTGTAATCTTGCACGCTGCATCCTGCATCTTTGCATTTCCAGCAGTGGCGGCAGTATTTAGACGTTAGATACAGAAGACACAGATTAGACTTCAACCTGTGTGTGTGTGTGTGTGTGTGTATGTGTAGCTTCGCACTGACATAAATGTAAAGAAGGATAATGTCCCCTCACATTTCTCTGGTGTTATGGCCACATTTCATTCTCTTCTTGCTCTGTCCTCCGGGGTTTTGGGGGGCGGGTGGTGATGCTGGTTCTAGACTCCAGACAAAGTCAGCCTGACAATGCAATTAAAGTTTACGGCGCCGTCTGATTGGAAACTAAGTAATGGGGTTTTAAGGTTGGGGTGTCTGGACGAGGAGCTGTTGCATGACTAATTAGCACCGGGAGAGACGGGCTGGACAACTGCCTTGTCGAGCACACGAGATGTAGCTACTCGACACACGTGCATAACGTAAGAAGCTACTAAAGCACTTAGACTGTTTGATTTCTGCATATATTTATCCATAGAGGCTGTTGATACAGATACAACAACTCACTGGACTGATGCATTGATTAAATTAGATTGATTAGACACTGTCAAACATGAAAAAAATAATGATTTAACAGGAATAGATATTATAATGGATCTGCCATTGTCTCCTTTTCATATTAAACGTATAAAACTGTCTTTTTAAAGTTTTTTTTTCCATTGCAAACCGAGCGGCCACTTTCCTCCTCCTTTCAATCAGATATGGAAACGTTCCGGCAACTCAACAAGTCTGAAGGCAGCAGGTGCTTGACAGGAATCAAATCGCCCCCCCTCCCTTTCCCTAATTACAACACTCTAATTGATGGCTCATTTTCCACAGTGGTGGAGAAATCTAATTAGAGCTCATCAGATCAGCAAACATGCTTTGAGTTGCGCGGCACGATGAGTGACACAACACCCCGGCCTAATGCAGTGCAAAGCTAATTATTGTTGTTCTTAAACTGCAGATCAGCCCACCCACTCTGAGTAATTCTGCTGGAGTCAAATAGGGTTGCAACTAATCGATCAGGCTGTCAATTATTTGATCAAATTACGGATTAGTCTGTAAAGTGTCGCCTAATGTCTTCCAAAACTTAAAGTGGTGGATTTGAATGTCCACAACCTGGATATTTTTTAGGTAAATGTCATAAATGTTAAATAAAATATTCACATTTAAGAAACTGTCAATAGAGAATTTATGTTTTTTTTTCCTTAAAAGATTCAAAATGTTAATTTGAAACCTATTGATTGTTGGACTTATTGATGAATCAAATCACCTTTGACCCATGTTTTGTCTTTACTTTAAAGGGGGAAAAAGCATGGATCAGTTTACTTATGTTATTCCTGGATGCAATGTGCCATTTTTTAAAAATGTGTTATGTTAAATATACCTCATAAATGTCCACACTAATTTGAGAGATTCAGTGTGGACAAGATTTTTGTTCTATATGGACCCTAGACACTAAAGCGGCCCATTAAGATTCTGCGGTTTTCACTAGTACTCCTCTGCTCACAGTTTATAAACCTGCATAATCAGTGCATTGCAAAGATTTTGCAGGTTGATAAGATAAATGCCTTGCACCCTGTTGATCTTCTGCCTAAAACTGTTAAGTTGACCTGTTGTGATTAAACTAGAAGCTATCGGCGATTAAAAATAGATCATAAACATGCCAGTTTAGATTTCATCTGTTGGTAGTTGTGTATTTTAAAATGTAATAAATGCAGCAGGGAGGCGGGGTGTAAATGCACATGTTGCAAATTTCCATATATATTGCTTCTCACATGCAAGGCAAGCTATGACATATCCAATGAACATTAGCGAATGCGGCCGCTAGAATTAATCATTCCACCTCAGTATAATATCATCAGATGGATGTGAGAGGCTACAGGAGGAGCAGCTTAACATGAGCTGAATCTGGCGGATCTCCACGAAGCGACAGATTGGCACCCACTGCTCCGCAGACTGTCCCCTTCCTTCCTGTATTAATGAACCGAAGGGGGGAAAAAAAACAAAAAAAAAAACATGAATGGAGTGATTTCAGTGGAGCGGGTCCAGTTAACATGTGGGAATGCTGTACTCCTGCAGAGGGACATCTTATTAAGCCCGTTGCCTGTTCTGTGAAGATGGTGAAGAAGCTGAGATGGATCCCCTTTAAGGCGATTATTTATCTTTATTTTCTTATATCTTTCTGATGCTGTCAGAAAACTGATGCCTGATTTGTATTCATCTGAGGTTTGTGTTGTTTTGTTCTATCACACACTGGCTACTGCAGGGGGCGGCCTCATCTTTGAACTGTTGCTTTGCCCCGTATGTCTTAATTCCTTTTTAAATGTGAACATTAAGACGTTGTGTAAACACAGACCATAGCCGTCGAGGCAGACAGCCGATCCATGAATCAATACGGCGCACATCTGCCAAGAAAAGGGGCTTTGACCTTTGGTTACCAAGGGCGACGGCGGTCCTGACGGCCTCCTCCGAAGCCCCGGCACCCGCGTGTCATTCAGCGCTCTGTCTTCCGCTGTTGACATTTATTCCTGAGGTGCCTTTATGCGGCGTTGACTAAGCACATCTGCAGGGCCAGATACCGGCCGGACTAATGTTCCCGTATCAGGAATCCGTGCCGACAATGAGACGGCCTGTCATGTAGATATATGCAGGGGTGTAATCAGTCTTCTTTATCAGAGCTTGTGTTTTTTTTTTTTAGCTTTTCCCTTACGCCCTGAAGGTTGTCCCGCATAATATGATTCTTAATCTCCCCCAGAACGCGACTTGTTCATAACATCGGGCAGTTTATAGGTCTCCTCCGCTCGTGAAGAGCGTTGACACGGTCCCCAAAGCTGCCGCCCTCGTCAGCAGGCACCTGTGGCCCCGTCGCCAGGGTAACCATGGTGACAAAACTGTGGCGAAATGAAAGTGGGCCGCAGGTCAGAGTCAAGTCCTTTAGGTCCAGGATCTTTTTCAAAATATGAAGGAGTTGCATTAAATCCTCTTTTTTCTCGAGTTAGTAAATAAACATGTGCAGTCACATTATTGTTTGATGAATTGATTCTGGTCTAACTTTTCTTACTTTTAGGTGTAACTATAATTTCCCATTTTGCCATTGTTAAATATATCAATATATTCTTGTATTATAAACTTACTATCTTCAATAGAGATGGGCAGGACCAAGAATTATATAATAAAAGAGTTATTTATGAAAAAATAAAAGCCTGATAGGAATTGTGGTCCTAATACAGTTAAAGTAACTAATGGCCTTGCACGTGGTCTTTGAGAAACGTTCCACTACTGCATGCTGGGATGTGGAATGATAGCCCAGGTGCAAATATTTACTGCAATGTTACCAAACAGAGAATGCTAAGTGATCTAGAGACCAGATCATTATCAAAATGTAATCATCTGTTCACGGAACTATTCCCAACATTTGCTGAAAATTTGCCCAAAATCCATCCTGAACTTTTTGAGTTATCTTGCTAATAAACAGATGGACAAACCCTAGAAAAATCATAACTTCCTTAGCAGAGATGATAAATTCTCACCACAGTAAGTTAGATATCACATAACATAACTTGTACAGTACACGCTTTTAAGTCTGATCCATTTTAATTATCCATCCATCCATCCATTTTCTATACCTGCTTATTCCTCATTAGGGTCGCAGGGGTCTGCTGGAGCCTATCCCAGCGCGTTACGGCGAGAGGCAGGGATACACCCCAGATGGTCGCCAGCCAATCGTGGGGCACACACACCATTCACTCACACACTCACACCTACGGGCAATTTAGAGTTGCCAATTAACCTGAGCATGTTTTTGGACTGTGGGAGGAAGCCGGAGTACCCGGTGAAAACCCACGCAGACACGGGGAGAACATGCAAACTCCACACAGAAAGGTCCCAGACCCAGGCCCAAGGAGGTCTTGAACCTGCGACCTTCTTGCTGTGAGGCAACAGCACTACCCACTGCTCCACCGTGCCGCCCCCATTTTAATTATAAATATTGTAATTGCAATAATTGCATAAAACTAAATCAACTCTTACACATGACAATAAAATCACAACACTAGATAGTGTTTCCAGCTTTCATTAGACATAGTTACATAGGCAACTCTCATTTGACCTGCAAGTGACATTACTCATTGTTACAGTAGTACCTACAAGTAAAACGTGATTATTGGTTTATTGTAGTGATGCACGATATATCGGCCAACCGATATATATCGGCCGATATGTCACGTTTTTTAACTTATCGGTATCGGTCCGATATCAACAAATTCTGGCCGATGTGTCAACACTTGGCAGAGTTAAACCGCTACAGTTAAACCGCTACAGTTAGTTGGGTCACTGTCTGCGTCTCGGCGACGCGCTAAGCTAGCTGGTCCTAGCGGGCTACTCCGTCACATCGCATCGCCCGAAAAGACAAAAACAATGCGTGGAACGTTGCTCCGGGTGTCGGACGCTGTCTTTTCGGGCGATGCGATGTGACGGAGGACCCCGCTAGGACCAGCTAGCTTAGCGCGTCGCCGAGAGACACGCAGACAGTGACCCAACTAACTGTAGCGGTTTCTCCTAGCGGGCTCCTCCGTCACATCGCATCGCCCGAAAAGACAAAAAAAATGCGCGGAACGTTGCTCCGGGGTGTCGGACGCCGTCCTGCCGTCTTTGTCTCCTCATATATCGATATCGGCAAATATCGGTATCGGCAGTGACTGCCGATATGTATATCGGATATCGATATCGGCCGAAATTTTCACATCGGTGCACCCCTAGTTTATTGGTATCTGGTTACAGTTTTGATGAAGCTCTGATGGATCAAACCGCTAAAACGTGTCTGAATTTTGATGTATTTGAAATTTAAAACAAAAGAACTTTTTTTCTGATATGTCAGCATGTCATGAATGATTGAATGAAAAATCAATGCTGCAAGAATATGACACCACATAGGCTTATGGTTATATACATAATGCAATAATTTAGAGCATCCCGCTGGAAGTTGATATATTAGAATGAATTTGCCTGAGCTTCGCTGCGTGTAGTACATGTGTGACTTTGAAGATAACGAGCTATTGGCTGAATTAAAACACACACACACAACTGTTAAGAGCATTCTTCGCTATAATGGCTGCTACTCGCTGCTGCCTGTGGCACTCGTCTGAACATTGTTCCTTTTGTTATCACCGTCATTGCAGTAATCGCTGTGAAGCACATCCTCTTACGGCGTGAATCACGTCTCTGTTTGCCGAGCCACCCGTTCTGCCTTCTGTGTTCAACGGTCCCGCGTCTGAATGCCGTTATTCATCTGTACATGGAGGCCCGACGCTTCATACGTGTTCTCACGGCGGCGTTCCGGGTAATTTTCGTTTCGCTTGTGTGTGAAAATGCAGTGACGTTTAAATGGAGACCAGTGAAAACTGTTCGCTGTGACTCTCTCATGCGGCTGTTTTTTATGAAAGGGAAAAGTTCTGGTCCAGGCGACGTGAAGCGTGGGCAAAAGGACCTTTCGTCCAACCTCTCCCTCCGCTCTCTGATCAACAACTCTTCTTCCACTCCCCTGTTCCTCCCTCTGTGGCCCTTTTTCCTCGATTACATTTCCTCATTTCACGCCGGCTCTGGGCAGAAAATTGCACGAGAGAGTTGGGGCTTCGATGGTACATTGTAACGTGAGACTCATCTGTTGCATCTTCCAGTCTTTTTTTTTTTTTTTTTTCCTGCTGGGTCTGTAGCAAATCCCCGCTCCTCTGTCCGTGTTGACAAGTTGATTTAAAGACTATCTTCATGACGTGTGACTGATATTCAGCAGTTGGTGTTACTGTGACCTAGATATCGCGCCCCTTTTTTGTTTTTTCTAAGGTGGCAAGTGAGCGGGGATACTGATGACAGTATTTTGTGGTCATGGAAATCGACCTTGAATGTGTGTGGACTGAGAGCCTTTATTCATAAAACTAGGATGAAAACCTATTTAAATACATGCTTGTTTAAAAAGAATTATCAAAGTATCTTTGAGTAAAAATTGGCAGTGTTTCCTACACATAAACCAATCAGTGGTGTAGCGCCACAGAATGAAAACAGAGTGCCACAAACTGACTTTTTTGGCCCGACGTTTTCAACCAACTCAACACACCTCAAGCTAATAATAATACATTAAAATTAAATAAATACCAAATCTGCTTCCTGACCCACTCATTTTAGAATAGCTCTATCAATGTTGATGCATAGCGATTAGCATTAGTGCGTTTTGTCCCATCAGCGTTCACGCAAAAGTTATTAATATCGGAGCTTAACATTTACAATTAATATTAATTTCCCACTAGCCTACATACAGAGCATGAACCGTTACTCAGGGGAATGCTTTATTGATACTACCCTGGAAAGCGTTGCGTAAGTTATTCGTCTTCCGTAAGCCTCGGCTACAAACACTGTATTTGTGTTCTAATTCTAATCGTCCCATATGTCAAATGAAATATTTCGGGTGACTTGCAAATGCTTAATTTAGGTCAAGCTGTGCATACACATGCACACACACACGGAGGCCTGATTCGCCTGCTAATTTAAATATAGTTTGGAAATATTGATTTATTTAATAGCTTTATTATATTATTGATTTTGTTTAACCAACTACAAGTTTGGTATTTGAAATAAAAACCTCAAGATTTACTTTTATGTTGTTTTCTTTCCTTTAACATCAATTCTTGTATGTACTTGTTGATATGAAAATACAGTAAATACTTGGGCTAATGTTTATATGTGGGATGTTACATGTATGTTTAATTGTTGACTTTTTAGCCTTTAGTTTAGGTTCTCTTTCTCTTATCTCTGAACATGAACAGAAGTTTCGCATCTGATCAACTTGTATCTGCCTACATCAGGGGCAGTGGTGTGATTATTGAACCTGACACTGAGAGGACGCCAAAGAATGAAAAAAACAGCGCAAAGCTCCCGGGAAAAATAATCTCCACGTGAAAATGGATTTGGAAAAAATCAAATAAAGCCTGAAAAGCACTCAGAGCATGTCCCTCTTGCAGAGTCGCAATTTATCCCACAAAATCGTTGGTTTAAATGCAGCTAATGTCGTTACTTGGCCTCACTCTGCACTAGATTACCTTTAAATGGGAACAAATGGAACAAAGACATTACATCAAATTCAAGATCATTAATGTAAGTCTTTAGATTCAATATCATTTTAGGTTTTGTCTTCCTAACATAACTATGAAATTAAAAATACTCCTTTGCGATTTGATTCACGGGACGACAGAGACACTCTTGACATGTCGTTGAGACGTTTTTCAGGAGGCGTGCGCGTCGGCATCTCTGCAAAACCTCCGTGAGCTCCTGTTGCCCTGAAGCCTTTCTATCTTCTTCCCAGCAAACCAGACGATTCCATTCATCTTTGCCGAGTTTCAGCTGCGAGTCCCCGATGAGCGCCGAGTGCCCCGGGTTATTATTTCTGTGAGATACAACAGCTCTCAACGTGTTGCTTATATCGATGTGGCCTCTGTCTATATAGAAGAGGATGCAGACTTGTATAAATAGAATAAAACGAAGAGGCAGTAGGAGACACTCAGGAGGATTTGCATACGTGGTTTGGCTTAATCACACTTACCTTCGCCCCCAGTATTCTACTGGAAATTTAACCCCATTTAAGCCCGAGTTTTTTTCATGCATATAACCATATGAGTTGAATCATTATCTGTCATTTTGTGTATCTATTTTTTTTTAAATTGTACTTTGCTAAATGGCATTTCTATGACTGACAACTCCCAGGTACAAAATACGTTTTTCGGGTTAATCTAGAGACCTGAATGATTAAATAGATATTGACAAGTCGGTGTTGAAAATCAGAGTAATGTAAATAGTAGATGCAGAGAAAATAATGTGGTTGCAACCAGTTAACTAGCCAAGAGTAGACATTTATTTAAGCATTACAATAGAAAGACAACAGCCCGCCCTGTTTTCTTTCTTTTTTTTTATTTGGGCCAACTCATTGAGATAATGAGCTACGGCTGAGTAATGACGATGACCTCTGACCTCAAGGCATAAAGGGTGTCAGAAAAAAGCATTGAAGTAAACCAAAAAAAAAAAAAAATCCACGATTTGGAATTAACGATCTTGTTATTTTTTTCCCCCCTCCTCACAAACCACGGCTGCACAGATATAATGGCACACACTCTCTCTAGGGTCATAAATTTATGGACAAGCCCACATTCCTTTCGAGGAAGACTTCTCCTTTTTGTTCACGATGAGCATCTATATATTAACAAAATGCCTACAAAAGTGTGTCAGCATGTACCTCCACTTATCCAACCAGCAGTAATACTGTTTCTTAGGTCTTTCGTTAATTTGTTATGATATGAAATTAAAAATCTGCCTCAAAAACATGGTAATGCACTGCTACTTAGTGACCACTTCAGTGACACTTAGTACGGCCTGATACAAGTAACATGCTATTATATGGAATTTGTATGGTATTGATTTATTATTAACCACCCACATATATTATTTATCTGTGGGTTGAGTGCTAGCATCATTACGTCCTTAGATGTGCTCCTCTGCAACATGAGTGTCTCAGACACATATTAGCAAATGTAGGTCTATTACATGTGGTTTAACTGCTTTTCAGAGAATGGAATAATTGCAAGAATTGCAAGTCTACAGCCTTCACATGTTTTCCCAGACAAAATAGGGGAAAAAAAGTCTTTCATCTCTTTGTCTGGGATCTTGTTCTTCTGTTGTTGTCTCTGCTTCTTTCTCCCCAGTAGTCACAGACAGTCTTTGCATTTTAAACATTCGTCTTTTTCACTTTGGCTGAGAAACAAATGCTGTAGAAAGGAAATCTCAATGAAGAAGAAAAGGCTGCAAAGACGTGTGAGGCCACAAGTTGAGTGTCAATTTAGCTATTAGCGTGACTTCTCCATTTGAATGTTTTTTTTTTTATACTCTTTTTTTGTAGTGTGACAATTATTTGCAATTTTCTCACATTTCTTCCTTATACATATGTTTTTATTTTAAGAGAAAAAAATATGTCCCCTCCAAATACATAAAGCATCCACACTGACTCTTGCTCAGTTGTATTGAAAATGAATCCCACTTGATTTTTAATGTGCCTTAAATGCTATTGTAGCATGTGCAAATATCCTGGTACATTCCCCATAAATTGACAGATTCCACCAAAAAATGTCTGTAAGGAGAAGAGTTTTAGCAGTAGTGAAATGGACAGACTCTGAAATAAACTTCAACATTAACCATGTACATTCTGTTGCTGTTCCCTTCACACAAAAAAATGATGATTTAAATAGAACTAGAAAATCAATCTGGGAGCATCGACCCTACCAAGCATATCGTGACTCCCACCCAATACCTGTACAATGCAAATGCAAGATATACAATTCAAAGCCCTCCAGAAACCAGGATTTGTTCCAGGTCATTCCCAACATTTAATCATTTGATCATTGTACCATTCCCAACATTCGCTGACAGTTTGAAGCAAATCCATCTGGAATTTTTCGACTTACCTCGCTAACAAAAAAGATAAACACTGGTGAAAATACAACTTCCTTGGCAGAGGTAATGAATAAATAACATCCGAGTATGAAGCCATCAGTATGATCAGTAGACCTTACCGGAAGGTCAAAAACGCAGCAATGGCAAAACATCAGTGATGCTGTAAACGCTGAGTCAGCGGGGGGACGCACAGCTGACTGAATTTTTTATAGGAAATTTCCAGACACGTCCGTTGCTGAAGGAACACTTTGCATATTCATGCTGGTGATCTGCTGTATAAACACCTACAAATTAGCATCACCCGGGATTTCTACCGTCTTAATTAGGATCAATGGACCAAGTGTTCCTTTAGAATCTAATAATCTAACATGATACACGTGCATTTTTTTCATGTTCTTTAAATTTAAAGCGGTGCTTTGTGTTGGATGAACATTATGTGGATTGTGAAAAAATTTTCTCTTCTCTTAGATAAAATAAGATAATGTTTGTGGATTCTAGTAATCAGTGAGTACTAAAACCAGTGATTATATATTTCACATCACACACCATAAGCAGTAAGTTTCACTAGCATTTTTTTAAATATATTTTTAACTTCAGATTCATTCCTCTTTTTAATGATTCTGTCCAGCATTGGATTCACCCCCTGAAGAATCACTGAAGCAGCTGCTTCATTGAACCTATAGCGGCTCTCATCTGGCTGTCACCGTGGCAACCTGAAGATCAGAGCATCACCATCCTTGGCAGTGTTCAGGAAACTCATCTGGTCATCAGCCCCTTATATCTAGAGTCTGAGACAGTGTTTAAAATGGATATAGTTAGACTTATCTTCCTCTTTATTTCACCTTTTTTTTCTTTTTTTGATAACCCTCAAATTTTCGTCTTAGAATTTCAGAAACTCTACAGTGATATCATGTTGAATTTAGACTCCTGGCAATTTGCATTCTTTGAAAACGATGACGCTTAATTGTTCAACATTAGCGCGGGTGTAAATGGAGGAGAGAGAGAGTCGCTCTGACGCTCGGCTTTGAAAGAGTTAAGGAATTCTTCCAGAGAGAGAGAGAGAGAGAGAGAGAGGAGAGAGGTGGAGAGAATTAGAGAGAGAGAGTTGCCTGTCTGCGCGTGTGTGTGTGTGTGTGTGTGTGTGTGTGTGTGTGTGTCAGTGAGTGTATGCATGCTGACACCTGGCGCTCGCCCTCCCTCGCTGCTCACATCGCGTGGAGCTCTCTACCCGTCTGGGCCATACTTTACCTCTCTCTCTGTCTCTATCTATCCCTATTCTCCCTTCCATTCCCTGCCTCTCTATCTTTTTGTCCTTCCTTCCTCTGCCTTATTTTTCCCGCGTTGCTATTTTTTTATTTTTTTATTTTCCTTCTTCTCCTTCTCTTCTTTTCCATTCTCCTCGCCCCTACAGTCTCCTTCCTTATTGCTTCTAGGATCTCCCTCACCATGGTGCAGGATTTTTATTGCCCGGGCAGACGAGGCACTCGACTGACAGAGGTGAGCCGGATGAATCAGGGGTTGTGAGGGTGGATGTCTGGATGTCTCAATGTGGCCGTGTCTGGATTCAGTTTTTTTTTTTTTCTTCTTTAATGTGAGGAGCGGCTTTGGACACGAGACGCAGCTCTGATTTTTTTTTTTGCTCCGGGATTTCGGTTCTTTCGCCACAGCGCAAGTCTGAGCAGCTCCGGATTGTCTGTGTAGGTGTGTACTCGGGAGAAGGTGAAGGCTTGTGTGTGATTTAAGGACGGGTGTCTCAGTGTTTCTGGTTGTCAGCAGCATGTGTCGCTGCCCCCCGCCACCACAACGCCCCTGATTTGTTTGCTCTGTTGTGGCGGCTGTGGAGGGTGTCACCTTGACCCGTGCAGCGGGTTTTCAAAGCAATCAGCCAGTATCGTGCCACACCTTAGCACCTTATAACCCCCCTCACACACACACACACACACACACACACACACACTCTCGATCTGCCGATCCCTGAACATCAGTCGTAGCACATAGTATAAAATGCTTTGGCTTTTTCTTGCACTTGCTTGCCTATGTACTCTTTTAATTTATTTTAATTCAACTATTGTTAAAAAGGGCACATTAAGTTTATTCTAACTCATAATGGATCTTGTTTTCTCTTCTGAGATTTCAAAAAAATGCGCTGACTTCCAAAAAAAAAAAAAAAGAGAAGGCGAGTCAGAGGCGGCGAATGTCACGGGAAATCAACGTAACAGCAGACACCTGTAAGCTCTGATGGATGCAGAAGGGGTTGAATTTCAACAAATTTGTTTTTTTTTTCAAATTCCCCGGCTATAAATAAAAGCCGTCTGATTGCTCGAGTGCTCTCGAACGGCGCCAAAATGTTGCCAGACACATCCTGACGCATCACGTCACTTATCCTCAGTCAAGAGGACGATTTTCTCACAGTTGACTCGCTCATTAAATGCCTCTGCTCGGGTTCTTTTTTTTAAGCCAATAAAGCTTTATAGTGTATCTAATTACAGCACATTTCTATCATTTCTTTTTTTCAAGGCAAGGTAAAGTATTTAAAAAGCTGCTGGAAACCCTGCAGGGGTCATTTTTGTTACACTCTGTTTAGTTACTGTACTGTATGAGATTCTAAGGGTTTTATGAATATTTGTGTATTAGTAAGGAATTGCTTAGTATAAGGGCAATAGTGCTGTTTTGATATTAAAAACCCCTTATTGCTGTATTTATACATTCTGGCTGCTCACTAGTCATCTCCCTCCTCTTGTCACCCGTTCTTTTCCTCTCCCCCTCACTCTGTCATCACTTCACTTACTGTAACTCTCCTTCTTCCTTCCACTCTCTCTCTCTCTCTCTCTCTCTCTCTCTGTCACTCTCTCTCTCCCACCCACTCAGATATTTCTGGAGAACAAAAGGAGAGAGAAGAGAGAGGGAGATAAAATGGAAAAGCAGGGAAGGCTTAATATACCGGCCCTGCGTAGGCTAATGAATCTCCACCGCTCCCTCCCTCCCTCCCTCCCTCCTTCTCTCCGTCTCCATTTATCCACATGATCTCATAACCAAACTCCTGTCCAATTTGCCACTTTCAGGTTCTCCCATTTTTAAAGCAATTTCCCTCTTCATCTTTGTCCTATCCATTCATCACTGCTGCTCCAGTTCCTCCCCCATCTCTTCTCATCAGTCCGTACCCTCCAACACTATCATCCTTAAATGATTTTCCCTTTTGAAATTCAGTCTTTTCCTCCCTCCTCCCTCCTCATCTTCCTTTTCTGTGAAGCCCCAATCAATTCACCCATTCATCATCCATTTGTTACAGGTGATTAGGGAAATTCCTGGAATTTCATAAAATTGAAGACATTAGGAATTAATGAAAAGAAAATGGGAAATAATGGGTACAAATCCGAAATGGACCAAATTTTGTATTTGTATATCACAGAAACACAAATCACAGATTTGCCCTAATGTTTGTACCTAATTTGCTTTACAGTTTGTACAAACACAGCACAACATTCCCTGTCCTCAGATTCTCACAAGGTAAAACTCCCTAAAAAAAAACCCTGTTTAAAAAGAAAATGAAATTGGAAGAACCCTCAGGAAGAGTAAGAGAGGAGGGATCCCTCATCCAGGATGGACAGGCGTGCAGCAGATGATGTGAACAGGATGGAAACAACACAAAATGAAGGTTAGCTCTTTAAAGTAAACTCAAATCTAGTTGGGGAAAATATATTCTCACATAATCTTGGATAAAACAACCAGATTTAAAAAGGAAAGTTCAACATTCTTGAAAAAAATTCACCCATCATCATGATTCCTATAGTTAGCAATACCTACTACTGCACAGCTAATGGTATTTTTGGGTTAGCTCATCAAACTCGACAAATACACAATCCAGCAACTCCCGAAAGCTGCGGCGGACGAGTTGTGACCTGCATGTACTCCACGCTATGAGAGAATAACAGAACGGTAGGAAGCGAATGGTCGTGGCTACTTTGCTGTTAAGTTATGAGCTTTATCTTTAGCTGCTTTAGCTGCTGCTGTATTTCTTCAAGCTAACACAGGCCACTGTGTTAGCTTGTGTCTCTTTTCTTCTTTAACTCACTGCAGCCTCTTTACACCAACACACACATTCTTAGACGTTTAATCCTAATCAAAAGTAACTCAATAGTTAATTTCACTGGTAATTAGTAACTTTTATAGTAGAGTAACTCAGTTCTGAACGCAGTTGCTTTTTCATCACGCCTCCCATTCATCCGTTTCAGCCTGTTTCCCTCCATCACGACTTCTTCCATTCATCAAACCTCTTTTCTCCCAAGAGCATAAAACCCTGACATGTCGGCTGACCTCCGTGAAGGAGAAAAAAAAAAAGAAAAGAGCCCGCTGGATGCCTCGTTTTTGGCCGTGAGAAACATGAAATAACACGGCGGCAGTGGCCCACTTTAAATCTTCGATGCTCCTCGGCCCCCGTCCCTCTCGCGGCGGCGTCCTGTTGTTTTTTGCCAGTCGGGGGAAAACTGGGCTTTCATTGTGCCTCTTGATGTTGACGGGCTCATTATTGCCGCTCAACACAGCGTGCCTTTGAATCGCAGGAAGTGGCCTCGCTTGATGAGCATACTGAGGGATATTGTGTTCCTCCGCGCCGATAAAGGCGAGCCGGGCACGGCGTTGCGTAAGAGGAGCGGTGGCGTCGGTCCTCTATGAGAGCTGTCATCTCTTCTCATCCCGAGGACCAAACCCAACCCAGACGGGAGGGCTTGGCGACACGATGGCGTCTCCGAATCCGACCCCCTTCTCCCTTCCTCTCTGGCAGTATTTGCCGCTCTCGACGGCCGCCGACACTTTCTGGAAGGACGGACGGACGGGATTCATCAGGCCTCCAGACGTATTTATCTGGTCTGACACGTCTGGTGACGAGCGTGGTGACTGTGCCACGGACGCGTAACAAATGCTGAGATGATGGGCCGCATTAGATGATTGACACAAAATGAAAATCGCATACAATTTTCATGAATGATTAATCAGTCATCAGTTCCAGCTCATCAAATGTGATCCGTTTCTATCACGAATATAAGAGTATTTTGGACTTTTGTCCAATTTGAAGGTATTGAGCATTTTTCCACATGGTTTATTTAATTTTAGAGCAAAAAATTTGATTCATTAATAACGTCCTTCATTCACTAGTTTGTTGAAGGTTGTCACTATGGAAACCGTTTGACCATTTTATCTTGCTCTCATTATGTCAAATAATGCCACACGTCATATTATTTCATGCTTTATTTTGGCTTATCTGTTGTTAACAGCCAGAACGATCAGGACATGATCTATTTTGACTATTATTTATCATAAACCCTCTGAAATCACTCGTTCCACCTGTAACTGAGATGCTGCAGATAACTACCAAAACAGAAAGGACTTATTAATAGCAAATTATTAACTAATTGAATTCATATTTTGTTCCTTCTGATCTGCATAAAAAAACATGTCCTGCTAGTTTAGTGCATGTGAGACACTGCAACCAGACATAAGCTGCCCGTCTAAAGGAAAGGCATGAAAAATTGATGCAAAAACAATACTTGTCGCTCCCTCTTTCACACTCTCGCACACACACATGCACACACGCACACACACACACACACACACACGCACACTCTCACTTTCACTCACACTCTGACCTATATCCTGGAGTGTCTGACATAGTTTTTCTTTATCCATAGAAAAGCTCTTTGTACTCCCTCCAAAACACGCTTTTGAACCTCTGTGTTAGAAGTCCTTTCTGTAAAAACTCTACTTCAGCAGTTTTGTTAAGAAAAAAAAGTCTTTCAAATTAAATAGGGGTTTCTGTATTGACACGCAGCGTATTGTCTAAAGTAGAACGTCGGAGTCGTGGAGTTTGACGGCAGAGCAACAAGAACCGTCTTGCAGCTGCAGTTCAGGTCAGGACACGCACACATGTGCAACAGTTTTCTAAATATAGGCCACGTATAACACATATTATAGGTTGCAGCGCTCATGTTAACGGTAACACGCCCAGCCACATACAGTAGAGCAGCCTACTTTCTCCTCGCCGTGTATAAGCGAGTGTTTGTGTCTGCTGTGGCGCTGCCGGTCCTTTAATCCCCCAGTCTATTGTATATTTAATGTGTATTTCATTATTTAAGCCTGCTTGTTTGCAGTTGTAGGCCCGTCTCCATTGCAATTGAGATGGTGTGCGTGTGTGTGTGTGTAGTTTTTCTCGTATTTTTTTTGTTTTTTTCCCCTCTCTCGTAGTCACGATGACACCGAGAACCAAGTGAATTATCTCAGTGCCAAGAAAAAGGGAGCAAGCGCCTTCCTCCGTGCACCCATCTCCATCCTCCACGCTTCTTCTGTTACTATGGCCACGTCGTTCTGTTTCTCCTCCTCCCCCTCGTTGCTCCTGAAAGCTTTATGTTCAGGTTGGAATGCAGAGACCAACAAAATGACAGACACCTCGCGTCTCGTCTGTTTTTCCTCTCCCTATTCAGACACCGTTCTGCCGGGCCTTTTTTATCTGTTGTTTGTTTGGCATTTAGCCGGTGCTCCACAAGGAGAAGGGCCACTCTGTTGCGTTGGCCTCAAGGAAAGGTTACCAATTATTAAATCATTATAGATAAACTAGCCATTGCATTGTATTGTTTGGAGTAGCTTTGTGCTGCAAATGGGATTTTTCTCTTTTAGGCTTTTTTTTTTCCTGTTGAAACCTTTGTGGTGCTCGGATACAGTTCCCCTCAATTAGGTGGACTTATATAAAAAAATCTAACCCATTACAGAGTTATTGCTCTTCACTCAGCTAAATGGCCACTCAACCAAGTGATTTACATTAGTCATACAGCCTGCAGACAGTCCACGGAAAGTTCGATTATCTCCTTTATGAACCTGGGTGTGAGGACCGAGACTTTAAATGTGTCTTTATACGGAAATCTACAACCTGGATCTGAATGCCGTGCTGCCTTTTGTGGCTTGTTTGTGTGACTTTCATTACCTAAATTGATTTCCGTATATGTAGTTTTACAGTCGGCTCTCAAGTGCCTCGCTGGAGTTTTTGGTCTGTCTCATAAATATTCATGAGCCTCTCTTCTGATTGGCTGATTATCCATTGGAAGACTGAAGACTCTGAAAACTGAAATTGATTATTAATGACTTGTTAAAGGTCCATTATGCCAAGCAGCATGATATATTTGCAATTAAAAGTGTACAAATTCCATCTCAATGTAGTTTTACGGCCTCTCTGGAGCTCTAAAAAAGCAACAGGTTGTTTTTGGCCCATTATAAATATTCATGAGCTCATCTGATTGATTTTACCTTTAAAGTCTGAACAAAGTGGGTGTGGCATTAGGGGGCGGAGGGTGCTACCGCATGACATCACAAAGTCAAGGAAGTAGAAAACAAACTGTGAAACGACAAACTTTCTCAATCCAGGCTGTGTCCATGCCTCCTGTGTTAAATGCATGTAATAGTTTTGAAAGAACTCCAATGTAACATGGAGCAAACATTTCAGAGAGCCTCGGCAGCAACAGGAATAGATCAAATTGAGCAGCATCCCTACTCGTGTCTGCTAATACTCATTTGCAGGGCAGTAAATCTCTCCCCCCATAATGAACCAGCCCTGGCTGCAGGAGGGATCTTCTCCCTCAGCCTCCTGGTGTGAATTTATCCGGGTCCCAACCTTTTTTCATCAAACACCCTTCATCGGTACGGACCGAGGCATCTGACACCTACAGGGGTTAAACGTGCCTCCACCCACCGTAGACAGCCAGAGGTCAGAGGGGACAGAGGTGGTGTGTATCGGAGATAAACTGGAACAAACTAGGTTTCCTTTGACAGCGGGCACAGTAAGGTGCTGGTGACCGAGCATGCTGTGCACCTTTTTTTCTTGTTTGGTGTTTTCATACAGAAGTACACAAAAGTCAAATTCTCATGACTAGTTTCCAGCTGTTAATTTTTGCAGAAATTACACATCAGAGGCAGATTTGATCATCTGTAGCTGCAGTTGCTGGTTAAGTTAATGTTTGCACCTTGATTTAGTTGAAAACTTGTGAAATTTGGTAGCTGTTTTTGCTCTATAGCCAAAGGCTGAGGTATAGGCCAATGGTGCATACCTCATGTTTAATAAGGAAAATCCTTTCCTTCCTTTCCTCAGAAAAGACTAGATATATTCAAAATATATATATAGTCTTGTCTGTAGACAAAATATATTCGTCAACAATGTTTTCTTATTTTGTTTTTTTAATGGCGAAACCAAGGCGAAACACACAACACATTTTTTGTTGATGGAAAAAGAAGCAAGACAAAATTGCTCTAATAAATGAGAACTTCTTTTTCTGTGACATGCAATTTTTTAATTAGACCCCAAAATTGCCGTTACTGGATGTGTGTGTGTGTGTGTGTGTGTGTGTGTGTGTGTGTGTGTGTGTGTGTGTGTGTGTGTGAGACAAACATCCACCAAGTGCTTCTCTGTTAAAACATGCTGCGACTTTTTATATGCGATCATGTAGCACTTTTCTTTTCTCTCTTTTTTTTTTTTACTTAATTTTCTTTTTTGCATCACTTTGGGCTCTGTGAAATTGTTATTGGCGTTTTATTTCCCAGCTAAATGTCATATGGCCTGACTAGACTAAACGTTTAATTAGAAAATTAAATTACAAATTCAAATAAACCCTCGCAATTTAGCCTGAGACTTGGAAGTGAGGTGACGTTTGTCGTTTTCCTCGGCTGGTGGAAAGCAGGTGGCAGCTTTTTTTTTTTTTTTTCGCCCCCTGTTTCATGGCGGTCCGTCCGCGCGTGGACGTCAAAAGGGTTAAAACCGCTTTGTTCAGAGACGCGTCTCTTCATAGCAACGCCTGGTGGAAGACCAAGAGCCATAACAGCCTCTTATTTCTCCTCTTTTACTTTCTCTGTGAGTCTCAGGGCAGCCGAACGATGAGGGGGGAGGGAGGGTCCCCATTACACTTTCATTTCCGTTTGGTTATTTTTGCTGCGTGCTTTCACCACTTCTCCACTCTGTGATGTGTCACACTGAAGCTAGGAGAAACATGAAGCTGCCCCCAGTCTCTTCACTAGCTTTTTTTTATTTTATGAATTTTTCTTAATAAAGCCCACCCACTCAGTGCAACGACAGAGCTTTTGTTTCTGCATTGGATGGCAATCTACAGTGTAGGAGTCAGGGAATGTCACTCTTTCCTTTCTCTCTCTCTCTCTGTGTTACACACACACACACACACACACAGTCTGTGTCTCTCCCCGCTTCCTCCATCCCCACACCTCCATCCGTCCATCCAGGACCCTGCTGAGTCGTGGCTCTGTCAGCCACAGCCTGACGCACTCAGCCGCTCACATATGCGTCACCTCTCTGGCAGAGCGCCGCCGCCGTGCCGCTCGCTGTCCTCCACATACACCTCTGAGGCCAGGGTCACAGGCTCGGGGCTTTTCTGGAGGATGGAAGGCAATAGGGAGCGTTCTTATTTACTTAGCAGCAAAAATAGATTTGAATTCCTTTTTTATAATCGGGAAGGTCTAAGGTGTTTTTATATATAACCGTCCCATGTTTCAAAATGCACATAGCACCTATTCTGAGATTTCCTGGCAGATATTGCAATTTCAGTTTCATTCAGGATTTTCCTCAAATCTCAAAAGATTCAGTGCACAACAATTACATAGAAGCTTAAATCATAGCATTAAAACAATAAATGCCATAACTCTAATGAAAACTAAAGTCAAGAATTGATTTCAAATGTGGTCCCATTTATTAACCAGAAATCTGCTATAAATAGGCTAAATTGAGCAACGCCAGTTATTATAACTAAAGAATTAAAAAAGCATCTCTATCTAAAGTAGAGCAAAAATATCATTCAACTTAAAGTAGTGCAAGGTCAGGGAGGCAGCATAGGATCCGTAAAATAGTAAAATGGCCAAAAAAAAAAAAATCGCAGCTTTGAAGATCTGAGTCGCGTTTTTCCTGAAATCATGGTTTTCAATTTAAAACAATAGATCGTTCAGGCAAAAGAGCAATCTGGTCTTTTTGAGCTCCAGAGAGAAGCCAGAGAGGAAACATCTACTATCCATGTATAAAACCCAGGAAAAATCTACAAATATTGGCTCTTTTAAAATGTTTTAAAGTAATATCAACATTAATCAGTCATGACCAGTAATTAGCGAAACTGAAACTTAAAAATGTAAGAAACAATAGAATAACTTAACCCCTGCACATCTGACCTTTTTGACTCTTTCCACAGAAAATAATCAATAAAATAATAACAACATCTATTATCCATAAATATACATGCTTTATACTTTGTAAATTCTTCTAAAGAAAAATGTGTGACTAAGTTATGCTTTACAGAGTTGTATTTACAGTATGCTGTTGTAATAATTTATATGAATTAATTGACTGTACTAGTAGTAGTAGTAGTAGTAGTGTGGCTTAATGGGGATGGACTGATGTTATGCTAGAAGTCGGCCTGCGGTGTCTCTTTCATTCCTGTCTAACAACTCTGATATCAGCCGACAAGCCCTCGAGGAATGCAGGTCATATTGTAGCTGGGAACACAGGTGAGGAATATAAAAAAAAAAAAACAGAACGGTGACAGCGGTGTGAGCTAAAAAAAGACCTCCATTAGAATGTGTCCTGGCCCCCAGATACCAAACCATTATATAACAGTGGAAAAATACCTCTGTAGTGCTCTGGGCAAGACAGGGATACAGTATAATGATGATGTTTCTTCCGTTTTACTGCATCCAGTGCTGTGAATTCCAAAGATGCCACTGAATCGTAGTCAGCTCTGGGCACGTGAAACAACATGCACATGCAACAAATGAGCCGTGGTAACAAAGATCCATCTAAATTATTTTCAGTGCTATTATCTTAGAAAATAAATACTGAATACTCTATGACCTCTCTAAAGAGGAGCGTTAACTATAGGTGAAGCACTGAGTCAGTTTGGATTCATAGACAGGATAACATACGCCACTATATACACACATGTATTGTTTTTGGCATGTTTGTTGCACAAAAGCAAGCGAGATCATTAAACAAAGTTGAATATTAGTCAAAGACAACGCAACACAGGCCTATTTACTGCCACACTCTTCTTAATTTCTCAATCTAGAAACTGACTAAATCACTAGGATCTGCCCGACAAACGTATGTGTGTCAGCTGTGGAACTGGCACAACTTGAATCCTATATGTAGTCATCAGGCCGCTATTATAAACAAGAAATTGTTCTCGATTGTTTGCCTTGGTAAATAAAGTTTAAATTAAAAAAAATAGATGCACTGAGTTAAAATGAGTTTCTTGTAGCCCTTTGTTAACACAGTGTTTATCAGATGCAAAGAAAGAATGTTTATGACACATCAGTGAAAACAAATTCCAATCTATTACATAATCTTATTATTATATACCTAATGTATTCTGTTGTATGTTTAGTTGTTGTACAGAAGGATCAGAATGTGCTGTCTGTACAGGTCCCGTTGGTACATCACAGATTGAGTGTGTTAAAACTCCGTTCATGCTGCTTATCATCCGGATCTTGAGCAGGTCGTCGGTGAGGAAGCGTCCAGAAGTGTCTGCTGCCCACACGGCTCACACACACACACACACACACACACACACACACACACACACACACACACACACACACACACACACTCTTCTTGTTCACACAGGAGCATATTAAATCAAAGGTGATTGTGTGTTGTCCTGTGCGCCGTTGGCAGCTTGTGTTGAACGTACCTCGCCCCCTTATTAAAACCAGTTTGAGGTTAAATTCCTTTGTTTTTAAAGGCACTTTTCGTTACATCCTCATATCGACAAAATGATCAATTGATAACAAAAAAAAAGATCATCATTTGCAGCCCTGGTAGGAAAACCCCTTCTCTTGTTTTTTGTTTTTTTTTATTATGCTGCGTGATCAAGGATTCTAGTCCCAACGAGTATCCAAACCCCAAAAAAAAGAATTAATGAAAGAACACTGACATCCGCTTAAGTACTAACAGACTGCTGGTAAAGGGATGGTCTGTGTTTTTTTTGTGGTCCTGCTGTCTCTCCATCACTTCCCTCTCTCATCTGCGGTTCGTCAAATTCCGGGTTTCCAAACCCGAGGTGGGCTCCCAAACATATCAATGTCAGGAGCCTAAAGCGGATTACGTTACACCACAGATTTGCTTTTAACGACTTTGGCATTTTATGCCTTTTTATTAGACAGCTGACTGTAGATTGTAGGAAATGCAAGTGGAGGGATGGGAACATAGACCCCGATCTGAGGTTTTTGTGTAGCGTCCCTTATTCTGTGTGTGAATTGTGTGAATGTTCTGTATCTACAGTGTGCGTGCATGCGTGTGTGTGTGTGTGTTGGGGTTTGGATGAAAGTGACTCCCTATTGTTTTGCATTGGCGAGATGTCAGAACCTTCCACTTCCTGCAGGTCTGGCTGCAGCCAGGAGGAGCAAACACTTGACAGGCTCTCTCTCTCTCTCTCTCTCTCTCTCTCACAGAAGATGTTTGTGTTCCATCTTTTTCGCAGTGCACATGCGTTTGCACGTTAGCTTACGCCGGGGCTGAAGCTAATGAAGATGTCGGCCAATTTTTGCAAGTGAGCAGATGTCGGCGCTCTCGTGTGTCTCACTGCAGCTCTGGTGTTGAGCTTCATTAAGAATCGATCTGAAGAGCCCCACTTTGCAGAGAATCTGCCTAAATTTCACCTAAGTTTTGCATGTAAAATAAACATCATAATAACCATCTTATTCTCCTTGATAACGAACCAATCATTGAATCAAGCAGCCAGTCATTTAACTGACAAACAACAAGTCAAGTTATTATAAAGTGGTTAAGTTCAGCCTTTTTCCTCCTGGTCATTGTGAAAAATACAGTAGATACTAAATATGACAAGTAGTCAGCACTAATCACTGATATTAATTACTGATAAATAATGTGAGCTATATGAGTGCTTGTGTGGGCTGTTATACTGAATAAATGCCACCATGTTTTATAATCGGACATCTCGCATGATCCCTCTGTCTCTACGCCAGATTTACAGGGATTTAAGATAGTTTAACACTCATCTCCCCTGAGAAAGGAGTGCATAATAGAACCAGAGGACGTAAGGATGGCCTGCATCTTAAAATGATGAAAAATCGTTCACTCTTGTTTCCTGTTCAGGCCACGTTGGGCTATCATTCTGTCTTTGTAGACGTCCTGCATTGAAGGAATATAAGGTGTGGGTTCTATGGTTTCATGCTTTGTATAGAAATAGCAATGAAATAGTCTGAAGAAATTTCCCTCACTGTTTCATGGAATATTCCATGGCCCCTCTGTGTGTGTGTGTGTGTGTGTGTGTGTGTGTGTGTGTGTGTGTGTGTGTGTGTGTGTGTGTTTATGGTAGCCCAGATTGTTATTTTGATGAATGCTGGGGTGAATTTGCTGCGACACAGAGAGTAACAAGGAGGATAGGGCTGTTTTAATTAGGGGCCCGGATTGCTTTTCCGGTGAGAAACAGGAGTGACAAGTTGGCAACGGCACAACATTAGGGCCCCACAGAGACAATAAGCAAAAGGTAAAGTAAGGTGAACTTCAGAGTAAATCATTGAGTGAAGCCATTGAGCTGAAGGATGTAATTCTCCAGGCTCCTAATATCCGCTGTGTATCTGGCTAACACGGCCCGGCTGCAAGCTTTTTCTCTCTCTACGGTATTAGATGGAGGCTTTTTTTCCCCTTCTTGTGTGTGTGTGTATGTGTGTGTGTGTGTGTGTGTGCAAGATTATCGATCAAGCTACAGAAAGAGAATCCAATCCCTTTTGAAAATCAGAGTTATTAAAGTCCGCAAAAAAGTTTAGAGTTGTTGGAAAGCATCGTGCTGATCAGAACCTCTGGAAGATTGACGCCTTGGCTTTCTGTCAAATGCAGCCCCTTTTAAAGCTTTTTTTTTTTTTTCAACAAAAGTGATCACTCAGAAAGACCACAATTTAAAATAATCACTCTCAGACAGTAGCTCAGAGGGGGAAAAAGGCCTCATTTCAACAGCTAAACGCCGTGAACACTCTTCATCATAAGTAGCGGGGTATAATGGCGGCGGCGTGTCGCGGCGTGCTCCGTGGGATCACTGCCACACGCGATCCGTGTGCCAAAATTGCCTTGCTCCCTTTTTTTTGACGTCCCTTTATTATTTCCTCGGTTAAAGGAGACGCTCTTTGAGAGAGCCAAGCTTTTGATTTTTACTGCTCACCATTATCTGTTCACTTGTGTTTTTGTGCCTTTTTTTTTGACAGATGTGAGAACCAGAATCATGTCTACAGTTTGTCTCTGCTGTTTTAAAAATGAAAACAGCGTCTCAGTCTTCAGTCAGGTCCTCCCCTTCCATGTTCCCGGTTAAAAGGCCATTGATCCGTGCGACGTGACATTGTGCCGCCATCGCCCGTAACAATAGGGGTAATCTACAGAGAATAATGGACGCTTTTCTCCTTCTAATAAAAGACGCACACAGATATGTTCCCGGAGCTGAAAAAGGAAAACAACGCGAAGCCATGTTTTTCTCAAAACCTCAGTAACAAAAGTCCTTTAAACCGAGGGTTTATTGTCGTTCACTGGGTCCTCGTGCCATCTTAAAGGACCACATTGATTTTCACTGCATCGATTTCACTTAAAGATAAGGCTCATCAGCAACAGGAGGTGACAGAGCTATTTTTAGTCGGCTTCTTTTTGCTTGAATGTGACGTTAGCAAGATCAATTTTCTTTTGTAAATCATTGCCTATTTTCTCATACTAACATATGTTTTCTCTATGTATCCATTAACGTGACACTATTGACTCGAGCTGCAACGAGTAGTTGATTAATCAATTAGTATCTTCTACAAATGTATGTTTTGAATGGCCTATCTTCATTTTATGTTTTCATTGTTGCCCCGAATGCCTGAAACATGCTGCTCTTCTGTTATCAGCCGCAACATTTAGTTGATTAATCCATTAGTTGCCAACTATTTTGTTATATCACATGGTCAGCTACCATGATAATCAGCTATTCGTTAATCAACTTAAGCTTCTCTTCTTTAGCCTTCTATAACAGTAAATTAATGATCTTTGGCTTGTGGATTGACATGACATACCTAGAATGTTGCAAAATTGACAAAATGCTTAAAATCCCATTTGACAATCTAAAACTGGAGCATTTTTTGTCACTCTTGCCTGATAAATGGGTGGATTGATTATCAGAATGTATGTTTAGGAAGTTTCTGCCAATCGTATTATCCATCTAATTGATTGGCTGTGAAGTTTCTCAGTCATCTAGATGATGGCGAATTTAATTTGCTCATTGGCCTGGACAAAATAAGAAAAAGAAACGTTTCAGGGTTGCATCTTTAGGGAAACACTGACATTTCACACCATTTTATCAGTCAAACAACTCATTGATTTATTGTTTTAAAGTAGTCTCTCTTTGCAGGACGCGGCCTGTGGCTCTGGTCAAGCAAACGCTGAAACAAATCCTCCATAGAGGCGCGATTGAGTGTCAGTCCCCCCCCCACCGCTACCGATCGCCTGCCCGTCGGCTTATTTCTATCCATCCATCGACGAGCTTGATCTTTCCACAGGCAGACCCAGTCAGTTGCACGGCTGCCCCCCCCCCCCCGCCCCGGGTGATGGTGGGAGACGCTGCCCCCGTCTTGTGTGTTTGTTTGGGCTTCGTAGGGCTGACGGCGAGATCAGCGGTTGAAACGCAACATGGGGGCTTTCGCCAAGATCTACAAAAATCTGTCCTGTCTCGACTTAATGCACCGAAAATCTGTTTTTATGCAAGTAGCTTAGTTTTAGACTATTAATAGCTCGCTTAATTCTGGTGAGATGTGAGTATAAATCATTTGTTCCAATCCTCCTCTGCTGTGGCGCCCAGTGGTGGTGCCGCCCCCCTCCACACCCCCCACCCCCGCCCCGCTTTTCATCTCCATCCACTGTGGCTAATTCGGCCAGCCTGCTCCCTTGGGCGTAATTGATCCTCATATCATTAGCCCTGTGTGGATCTACCCTGGGAAACGCCCCCACCCAGGCCACAGCGAGCCGCCGCTCGCTGAACCGCTCAGCGCTCCACGCCCTGCACGCAACGCCGGGCGCCATGTAAACCGTTCCCGTTATCTGCACGGGGCATGCCCCGAGATAAAGAGGCCGGCGTTTGGCTGTTTAGTCTGGACCATGGGCAGGCAGAGAAAGCGGAGCGTGGCGGCGCGCTCCCGCCCGGGCCCCGGCAGGAAAGGCGTGGAGGAGCTGTGCGTGAGCAGCGTCCTGGGCGTCCTGCACTCCCGCACCTGGCTGATCAGAGGGGGGGAAGGGCCACGCCCGCACCACCGCCGCGCTCACTCCGTGTCTTTCTGTTCTACGTTTGCAGATGGCGGCAGTGAGGACCTGACAGACCCCCGCTCGCCCGGTCTAGACCCTCACCTGAGCCACATCGGCCAAGGTAAGGAAACCAAACTTATGAGATAACCACTACATTGGTATTGGGTAGTAAGCATAAAGTCCCCAGCAGGTTCTCTGGAAAATCCGAGCAACTAGTCTCCTAATGGTTATTAAGGAATGGACTGATCTGCTCCCAGGTGTGAATATGTATTAGGGGAATGATATAAGAACCAGGGTTTCTGTTAGCGCTTTTCCCATCTTTACCTTCTTATTTCCTGTAATACTTCTCCCGTGGTGCTCTTTCTTTCCCCTCCTCCCTTAATGTCTTTTTTCACAGTGGGAAATAAAGACCAGCCACCAGCCAAACGCTGTTAAAGTATAAAATTGGAGGCAGATCTCCCACCAAACATTGATTCAGAGTGGCGGGCGAACATGCATATCGATGCATGCATATTGTCAGTAGCCGCTAGATGTTCGCGTCCATAAAAGCTGCGTGATTTTTTTTTTTTTGACTTTATCGTAGAAACTGAATGAATTTAATATTCTCGTAATTTTGTCTCCGGGGAAATCGGCCGCATAGAGCAATAAATGTTCACGAACGGCACAAATGACAGCGGCCTTGGCAGGAAATGCGTTGAGCAATTATAATTCCAACGCCTCTCCCCTTCTCTCGTGCGTGTTTTCAGCCGGGTAAACCTTGAGTTGAGTATGTGTTTCTGTTTTTGATGTTTATGTCAAGGCATTGAGTGGCCCTTAAACCTGTTTCTGTTTTATCAGATTAATAAAAAGGAGCTTTTGTTCCCTTGATCTCACTGCCAAAGTGTGCCTCTCCCCTAAATTGCACAAGTTTGGACCTAAATGTCAACATGTGAAGTCGGGGAAAAAGTGTTAAACACAATTTTTTGGTTTATTTTTAGGGTTATACATCTATTGGTCTTTTGTGAGGATAATTACATGATAGTAGTATATTTGTGCATCCTCCTCAAACATTGCAATTTTTCAAATGGCCACTTGAGGCCTGCTCCAGAACCTACATAGACCCCCATGTAAAAAAATTCCCACAGTAGACCCTAGTACAAAATCACTACTTTTATAACTCCATTGTCTATATTTTATGAAGGGTTAAAGTTCTGCATAATTAAGGGAGTGGACACTTTGAGTCACAGGTGCCACCAGCTGCTGTGTACTAGGCGCAGCTCCCTCCCAGCTCCACACTGGTCCATTATTTGGTACCGTGGAAGATCTTTTACCTTCAAAAAGTCGCTGAGACTCTGTCTATTATTTACACAGGCTATGGTTTCCCTTCAGTATTGGAATGCATTAAATTTGAGTGGTCTTGACTACCGATAATTGCTGCCAGAATACAAAGTTTCCCCCCCCCCTTCTGTATTCGCACCAGGCCTCGACATACATGAGAAGTATTTCCATGCTGGGGGATGTAACCACGGGCTCGCGCTGTTGTTTCTGCCTCTGCAGGGACATTCCCCAGTGAATGGATGGACCGACTCCAACGCTGCTGGAGCCACGGAGAAAGGGGGGGGGTTGTTTGTTGTTCCTCGAATGTGCGCGAGTGTTGTATTATTTTTTAAGTGTCTATTTGCATTACGACAACCAAATTCCCCCCTATCGCAGTCTGAACCGTCACACATAGACTCCCCCCCCGGAGATTCGTCAACCGCTGTCCGATAACGGCTCCGCGTCTCACGTCTGCTACCTGACCGGTCGTTTTTTACAGCTCCGTCTGCAGGGGAAAACGAAAAGTTTGAGCAAGAACTGATTCACGAAATGGATGTGGTGTCACACAGAGCTGGCTTCTTTCCCCCTTCACTAGGGAAAGTTTTTTATTTTTGTTTTCATAAAGCTGTAAGTTGTCATAATTTGTGGTTTTTGATGCAAGAGAGGAAAAGAGGGTGTGCGTGAATGATGGAGAGCGGTTGTTTGTTCTCCGTCTGTAATTACCTCTCATTGTCCGAGGCTTTTTTTCAAAAAAAAAAAAAAAAAAAAAAGGGAATCAGAAACCATGCTCTTTTTGGGTCGTTTAAACGCGTTTCAGACGGATAGAAAATCCTCCTCTTAGTATATGAAGACCGTGGAGGGTGTTGTGTGTGTTTGCGTTGGGCTCACAGAGGTCAGGCAGGCTGCGCTTTACGATGCTGAATTTAAATGACACATGGTGCCAGCGGGGCTGTCCTCTCTTCTGGGTCAGGCCAGGCTGGTTACAGTCACTGTCAGTTCCAGCCAGTGGCACTGACACCAGAATCCAGTACCAGCCTGAGCACTGTATCTATGGAAGAGTAGGGCTTTTGAGGATCTCAGGATAATGAATGTTGCTTCTGAGTGGCCATAGTTTGAAATAGTTCCAACAGATTACTTGATTATGTCAACTAAACAGCTAGTTTGATTTGCTCTTTTTTCCTTTTTTATACAAAATGTTGTATTTTGTAAATTTTTGGTCATCATCTTGGGTTTTTGTGGATTCATCACGAGTGTTTTCTCACCATTTTACGACACTTACGACACCATTAAACGATGTACCATTAAAAATAATTGAGCAATCCTTCAAAACGAAAGTAAGCCATATGTTCCAGCCCATAGCCCGTGTACAGCCTGTGACTCCATCTACTGTTAGTGTTAAGTATCAGAAGAATGTCACTCTCATGTAGCTGAATGACATCACTCAGTAATTCATCCACACAGTCAAAGGGCAGCGTGTTATTTGAGAAGTTAGTGACTCACATGCCCCGGGTTTTTCTTTACTATAGAAACATCACCTCCATGCATGCTCCCATGAATTCAGTTTTTCTGTTGCAGAAACAGCATCTGAACTCTGCTTAGTTGCTCTTTAATGTGCCAGTCTAAGCAGAGAAGTGCCCCCCCCCCCACTGATTTGCATCTCCTCCCGTCCTGCAGGTGGCAGCATAGACAGCGACTGTGCCTTTGAGGGAGACTACGCCGTGCCCCCGCTCTCCATGACCGAGGGCATGCAACACATCCGCATAATGGAGGGCGTGTCGCGCTCGCTGCCCTCCTCGCCGCTGCTCACCCACCAGACCATCAGCGTCAGGCTGCAGCCCGTGAAGAAGCTCACAGGTAAAAAGAAAAACACGCTGAGAGTCACACTGCAGGATTCAGATTCACTGAGCAGCCTTGTCACAGTTTTCTTTTGAAAAATCTGCGTTCAGGAAGAAACCTGTAAGCATGACATGGGCTTAAGCTGGTTCAAACTTGTGTTGCACACACATCCTCGCCTGTAGGTGTCCTCCCCCATAGACTCACTGTGGTAAAACAGCCACTGCAGGCACAGTACTCATGCACAGTGAATGAAAACATGTTCAATGACAAAAAAAGGCAATGGCCGGCTTCTCACCCTGATGCTTTTCCGGTAAGCGGGAATCATTTACCCACTAATTCTGAGCAGAAACATAAAGCAGGGCCCCCGGCTCTGGCCCAGAGCGAACACTGCAATTTTCAATTATTGTAATCGCCAAAAAGACCCGTCCTAATGGACGGTGCCAAGAACAGCTGACGGACTGCGAGCTGCGGTCGGCTCTGCCCTCCTCTTAACGCTCTCCCCGTCGCTCATCACTAATCGTTTCCTTCCACACTCATCTCTGACATTTGGAGAATGTGGGAAAGAATCGTCCCCCCTCCCTCCCCACCCCTCTTGTCTCCCCATTAACCGGATCGCTTGAGTCTGTGTCATGTTTCCCCCTCTGCTATTAAGAGGGAAGCTGCGGGTTTTTGGTGCAGGACGACGCAGACGCTCGAGAAGACTCCGCTTATTTTTTTGCGCTGCTGTTTTCGAAAACGAAAGAGATGGAATATTGACATTGCAGCATTGCCCGATACCAGTGCAGCCTCCACACTGAGGTAGAGTGGGTGTGAAGGACTTTTAAAGCGTGAGTGGAGATTCACCACTAGGGTGCACCAGCCTCTCAGCTACCTAGGAACATTCAACATTTGTGATGTGCTGGGGGGAGCCGTGCTTTTTTTTTTTTTTTTTTTACATGATACAGCATGATTTATGCTCTCTCACAGGTCATCCGAACTGTGTGTGTGTGTTTTTTTTTTGTGAAGTCAACAGGATCTAGCAGAGACTGTTGGGTATCAAAGCTTGAGAATTATATTCAAGACCAAGACAATCTTATCAGGCCAAATCACACGTTTTCCCTTTCACTGCTGATCTCTACTCTCTAAGGAACCAGCTTCCTAGTTCCATTTGTGTTTTTTTTCCTTTTTTCCAACTCGATGTGTGCATATCTGTTTGAATGAACTGATTTTTATCAGAATGTTAACGTATATCAATACACATATATAGACTTTTATGGCTTTTATAATAGTAAACTGATGATCTTTGGGCTAGGGAGTGTTGGTCTGGATGAAAATAGGCTGAATCTTAATCTTTATATATATATATATATATATATATATATATGGACAATGTTCAACATTGTGTGATATTGTGTTATTAGTCTATTTGCACTTGTCATCTTAAGTGTTAATGTGTGTTTTGTGCTTGACAGTGAGAGATATCCCTTTAGCCCATCAGCATTTTAATCACGGACAGTATAAATAATAAAGTGTTAATCCTTCCAGACTCCGTCACATCACCCCTTGTGTATCATGAAGTAGTCTTGTAATAATTAAATTCGGCGGCGTGGCAGCACTTACACATGCACGTCACCAACGAGGGTTTGGCTGTCCTCCTACGCTGTGACGCGCTGAGCCGTCACATCAAGGCCCATTCTTCGAGATCCCAGGGCTTGAAACTGGTCCTGTGTCAGCACGTCGGCCTTTGACAAAAATCCACAAAAGCCCTGAAGTGCCCTCTGCCCGTCCGTGGAGTCCCCACTGACCCGAGTCCCCACTCGAGTGGCGTCGAGCACAGATTGTGCTCGGCCTCAACCACCCCGGCATTCTCACCCTTTAATTAATTTCTACCCGGCACCACTTCCTGCACAGCTTGACAGCACCACGCCTGTGTGTGTGTGTGTGTGTGTGTGTGTGTGTGTGTGTGTGTGTGTGTGTGTGTGTGTGTGTGCCGGCCCAATGCCTGAGATGGCAGAGGTGGCAGACGGAGTGAAGACAGAGGAGAGAACAGCAGCAGGTCTAAATGCTGATGCACTTTGATCCCCTCCGGTGGTCTCTCTCTCTCTCTCTGGCCTCCCGCCTTGTTCTGATTGGCCCGAGGGGAGGTCGGGCAGTTTGCCGTTGAAGGCTTGAGTTATTCATCCTCAAGTCTCTGACTGAAAGGAAAACGCTATGAAAAAGCGCTGACCTTTTGAGAGAATCACGGCGGTTCTGATTGAATCCCCCTCTGACCGCATGGGGCTCTTGGGGGGTCCTCCAGACGCTCCAGGGGTCAACCCGTAAGGCCAGAGACGTCCCATGCCGGCAGTGTTCTCACTTCAGATGTTTCTTTCATGGCTACTACAGTTTTCACTCCTGATTTTCTCTGAATATGACAAATAATCTAAAACAAGTTTTAACTGTAGAAAAAGAAAGATGATGATATTACCAATATAATATTTCGTTGGTATGTCATGTGACCAAAATTAAGATTGCAATTAACAACTATTTGTTAATTGATACCTCAATTGCCCATTTGCTCTATATAATATAATGTCAGATAATGGTGGAAATTGTCAATCATTAATACTCAGAGCCTAAGATGATATTTTCCTTCTTCCCAACCAACAGTCCTCACCCTAATATATTCAGTTTTCTTTCATAGATGACTGAAGAAATGAGAAAAAAATTTAAACCTTAAGAAGGAATCTGAGATTTTTTTTTTACCTAAAAGAACAACTTGGATATCAGTATAGTTGGTGGTTAATTTAATCGTTGACAGCTATTGCAATAATTGACTTATTTCCATACTTGGCTCACCTGATGAGTTTCATTCCGTGACGAACTTGACTTGAAACGTTTGACCTTGTGATGCAGTAGAAAGTTCTGGTACAAGCAAATAAATTGACATTGAGTAGGGTATGTGTAGTAAATGGTGAAATGATAATAAATGTTTTTGTGTTTTTACATTGTTTTAATGTTCACAACTTACCTATCTCATCCATCCATCCATAAAAGCATAGTGTCTGGATTTCCTGAGGGTCTGTGAGTGCATCTTGGAGTTTCGGTGTAGTTTATAGAAGGAAAAAAACACAACAGCATGTGAGTTCACCACCACAGCGCGCCTACGGGACTTTAAATTTTAATGATCATAATATAATAATGATGTTTTGACTCTCTATCTGAAAAAAAATCACCAAAAAGGAAAGAAATATCCATCCAAAAAGTCACAAAAAAGGATACGCTCCATCATGCTATGTGCAAACTAAATCGAAAAGTCGAAGTTGATCCAACAAACAGAGAATGCTCCTTGCTTTATAGATAGGTGCTGCCTGTGAAATATTCATTGGTGCATTTATCAACTGCTCCTCATTTTCATTCTGTGTTTGTGCAAACGCACCCACCAGCTCAATGCTGATCTATCTGTGATAAACCATTTTAATATTGGCGTGCGGATTTATCAGTTGAGCTCTAATATTTTCAGCAATCACCTTCAGTCCAACTGATCTAACGGAACGCTTTGTATACGTAGGCTCACTTATCACGTCTCCAGGGTTTCTTTTAAACACTTTTCCTCCCAGAAAGGGCAGACTAAACAACCATGGGAGGGTTTCTGTCTCTGGCTCAAGTGTACTTAAGTAGAATGTTTGCCAACACAGGGCTCGAGTCTGGATTCCCTGTTTGTTTTAAACCATTGTGATTTGACATAATTACAAGGCTTTCCAGAAGGAAAATGTTCATTCTGCAAAAATATTTTTAGAGCGAGTCATGATATGAGGCTTTTTCTGCCTCCTTGCTGTTCACTCATGAAATCATACGTGCGTGCGTTTCAAGTGGCTCCGTGCATGTTCCCCCCCCAACCACTGTTTGTGTTTGCTATTCTCCGTCTTCTGTCATCTGAGACGGCCAATTCACAGATGCTAATTAGCTTGGACCTTCTCCATTCATTTTTGATTTCTAAGGGTGCGCTGTCAACGGGCACGGAACTGAAATGTCTCTGGACGCAACGTGATGTACCTGCAACAAAATGTGTGATGGAGAGTTGAGCACCTAAGAAATGCAAAGTGACTGCTTCTTATCCTTCTTATCAACAAAATCGTTAAGTTTGGTTGTTTCTCGCTTTAGAGCAGAGATGTCAAATTCAGTTTAGTTATTGGGCCCCATCCAGCACAATATGATCTCAAGTGGGTTGGATCAGTAAAATTTTTTGTATAAATACCAACACCTACAAATATCTCCTTCTTTTTGAAAATGTTTGATAAAAATATACACAGTTCATAAGCTGTAATCTACAAAACAGGAGAGATGACATAAGGGTGAGAGGGAGTATGTAAAAAGGAAATTGGTGCCCGTTTCCATTCCTTATTGTTTTGTTTATTATTGGGAGAGGGAGAGATTCCAGATTACAGTCAGTGTATAGTCATAAGAGAGCGCAGATGTATCCATGGCAACAGCATTAAACTCACCGCCAATTAGATAATCGGTTGCCATCGTCCCGACATGGGTCGGGTCATCTGGAAGATCCACATCCTCATTCTCACATATTTATCTCACCAGGCCACATTATTGCGCATCGCGATCACACGATTGCTTGATTGTCACTTTTTAATAAACACCTCACTCGTGCGTCAGAATCGCCGGAGACGGCCGCGCGGGCCGATTGATCGGCCCTGCTCTGCTGCAACATTTAACGGGAATTATTTCAACATCTTTCCCCCAGATTACGCTGCTTTCCCCTAATTAATGCAGGCAATCAATACAATTACTGCCTCCCCGCGGATTGCCACATAAAAGTAGAAAATTGCATTTGGCCTTAAAACATGAAAATAGGCTTGATTTAATTACACCACCTCATTTTTCACCCACTCCAGCTGCAATTACCACGGTAATATGGGTATATCTAAAACCAATTGTCTCACCGGTGCTTACAGTAATAGAGTACGTGCTACAGTCGGGGCTCTTCTGAGCGCTCACGTGACGCACGCCGTCGGGATTGTCGAGGTGGAAGTGCTGCATCAGGTTTTAGGTTTTACAACTCGTGCTGTGTACAGGTGATTTCTAAAAGGTCCACCTTAAATCATTCGATCTCTTCCTGGAGAATATAATGAGATCCCTTGTTGGGATATGTCTTTCACCTATATAATGACCGACTTCATCAGATCCTAAACCTTTAAGATAAAATTTTTAAAGAAAAAAAATCATTATCAGGCACGTTCTTTTAGGGTTTTTAAGGGGATTTTCAGCAGTCTGGGAAATGTAGGAAATGGACAGATGATGCAGCAAGTTTCAGAGAAGGTTAATACAACAAAATTCCTCTCTAACTCTCTGCAAAATACCTCACGGTTCTAGACAGTTAGTGAAGCATGATCCTGTTGAGGGCGTTCTGGACTTCCTTTGGTGCCATCTAAAGCAGAGTTGTGTACCCAGAGACGTTTCTAGTCACCTTAGGGGCCTGAGGCAAGAGTGACCATAGGGATGCTCCTGGCCCCAAAACACCAAGGAGAGTTTATCAAAGCACCTCAAGAAAAAAAAAAATATTTGGTGATGTTGCTCAATATTCCATTCATTGGATGCATCTCCGCTACAGTGTCTACAGCAGTTTAATGATTCTGTAGCATCTCTGTACATCTCATCCTCTCTGTTTTTTTTTTTTTAAACAAACGCTGACCTCGGGGACATTTCAACTTCCCCCACCTCTCCTCTCTCCTCTTTAGCCGTTGGCTGTTGGTTCTCCGGCGTCCACTGTGAATTTTCTGAAACGACCCCTAGACTAGAGGTGTCAATCTCTCTCTTTTTTTTATCCAGCACTGCAGCTTCAGAAAATTGTCCCTGCGATTATTTTTTCAGTATTTTATCCCACAACTATCCCTGCCACCGCAGACTCTCCGAATCATTTGTTCCGCTGAAAGGAAATGAGCCTTATTCAGTTCCACCTGTCGCAGGTGAAAAATAAAGAGTTAGGGTTAAGTGCAGGAAGGTATAATTGAAATGGAGGTATGATACCCTCATGAGGTGTGATAAAATATAATAATGATTGAGTTATGTGCTGTGGCTAGCTATAGAAATCCTTGTGTTATTATTTTATTGTGATAAATTCATAATGAAACTGAATTCCTACTAATAACTACAAATAACAGTTATTGTTCAGAACTAAATGCATCACACATCATCAGTGTAAATTGACTTTCTATTTCTGTATCTGCCATTGGTAATTCTGCAGAATAGTGAAAGCTGAGAAAAAGAAGCTTAAATTCCGCTTAAAAAAACAGACTCCATGTTTTGTTTTTTTTACTGACCTTGGGGTATGTTATACTCTGAATGTCATAGTTCAATTTACACATAAAAACAAAATGTGTTGGAAACTCTTTTATAAATTTAATGGTTAAAACTGAAGAGGAAAACACACAATGTCTGATTTAAAAAAAACTCTTCAGTAGAATGAATTATAATCACGTTTTAAGGGAAAACAACAACAATTTTTATAACTTTTGAAGTTGACTGTTTTGTACACAGAAAAGAACAATTGATGAATGTTGTTTTCACTATTGATGAATCTGCCAATTGGCAATGAAATGCCTCCTAAAAGAAGATTAGCATATCCTCGGCATATCCTAACTCTTAAACTCTTTAATTCTGAAGCCCCCATTTGCACAACATTTATTTTTTGTGCTCATAGTAATGATAATAGTGTGTTACAGTTTAAGCTGGAATGTGATCAACCACCCCCACTTGTCATCTCACTATCTGGATTATGTTGCATGTTTTTGACAATATTTGACTACTCTACAATACAGACAGTTTGTATCATGGCACAGATGGAAATGTCAATGTGCATTTCCCAATGAAAAAACTAAATAAAATAAATTGCATACAGGGATCATCTAGATAATAATAATATTGGTTTGATGATCCTGGATGCAGGATTCGCTCCAAAACTTCAGTCTGTTACTGACACATTTCTTTTTAAGGCTTGTAGTTAACAGGCCATAAACAGTGGTTGGAGATGTCACTCTGGGGAAATAAGGCTGGAGGAGATTAACAAGAAAACAAAAAATGGGGGGGACTTACAGATGAAAACGTGAACCCAGTAAAACGGGTTTGAACCCCTCTGAATACCCGCTTTAACGTGGCAGCAGCTGTACAAATACACTTTCAAGGGTAACACAAGGACAGTTGTGGATGCCTGCGCCCAGGAGGATGCATGGCATCAGCCTTATAGAAACCCTCCTACTCTCTTCCCTCTTTTTTTCCTCTTTTTTTTTTGTACCCTCTTGTGATTTGGCGTGTCCCCTAAGCTCCGTCCACCGACGGCAAAACTGTGTCCCTTTAATGATACCCTCCCTCCCTCCCTCGTTTTTTTTTTTTGCCATTTTCTTTCCTCCCTCACTACCCACCGTTCTCCTCCCCCTCCTTTTTGCTCTGCGGTTGCCATGACAACAGCAGCACTGCACCATTCATCTGTTGGAGACCTGGGCTCCTGTTCCTGTAGAGAGAGAGAGAGAGAGAGAGAGAGAGAGAGAGAGAGAGAGTGTGCATGTGTGTGTGTGTGTGTGCGTGTGTGTGTGTGCGCCTCTCACATCTATACATAACATGCTAAGCGCTAATGCAGTCACGGAGGCGAATGAGGAGCTCACTTCTATCTGTGGCTCACTCTGGATAGCTCCGGGGGGGGAGGCGTTTTTTTTTTTCCCGTTTTCGTTAATGGCATCGGTCACCTGTCAGCCGTACGTGTGCGCTGCCATCGCAGAGGTGTCACCTCCGTGCCCCCTCCCCACCGTCACCACCTCCCTCCCCGCCCTCTTTCGCCCAGTGACACAGTGACTGCTGCGTTCTTCCTTTCGCTTTTCCTTCCCTCCACCTCTCCTATTCCTCCTCCTCCTTCTCCTCCTCCTCCTCCTCCTCTCGCTCCTCCCGTCACTGCCATATCTGCCTGGCTCTGTATCATTTACTGCGACTTAACTGAGCTGGCAGCAAAAACCTGTGGAGATTTCCTCAGCATAAGAGCGAGAGAGAGGAGAGAGCGAGAGAGGAGAGAGAGAGGGAGGTGGGGGAGAGCTTTCTGTTCCTCCGCACTTTTCCCTGCCCTGCTTGGCTGCAGGTGTTTTTTCCTTTTTCCCCTGTTTTTTCTTTCTTTTCTTTGTTTTTTTTCTCCCTCCTCTCTCTCTACGTTTTTTGATGAGCTGGTCATCCCTGGGGGAGGAAGGACTGCTCGTGTCGCTGGAAGCAGAAGTAGCGGAGCTGGTGTCGTACTCCAGACTTCAGGAATGCGTGATCGGGTATGAGAATGGTGAGCCCTGCCACACCCTCCCTTTTTTTATATTATTTATTTTTTTCTGCTTGTTTCATTCCTCCATCTGTGCCGGCACACTCACTCTCTCTCTCTCTCTCTCTCTCTCTCTCTCTCTCCTCCACCCACACCACCCACCCGCCCGTTTCACCTGTCCCACCTTCGCTCGCCCCGCTCCCTCCGCTCTCCTCCGGGTCCTGTACCGGCTGCCGGTCTGAATGACGTTTGTAGAGACGGGCGAGTGGGGGGGTGGGAGGGTTGGGGAGAGGTTGTCTCTCTTATGGGAGGAGCTCGGGAAAAGTAATTTCTCGTCATGAAATGATGCATTTGTCAAAGGGCTGCGCTCTAATGACCACGTAGGCTCGAGGACCTGTGAATCAACCAGAGTGTCATGATGTAAGTGTTTTTTTTTTGTTTTTTTTCTCCCATGGCTTGAAACTGGTTCGTTTCATACGTCAGCGTGGGTGAGCATTCAATTGTCTTTTTGAGTGTGTGTGTGTGTGTGTGTTTGTGTGTGTGTTGGAGGGGGGGGGATGTGTGTCTGAAGCGCAGGCTCGTGGGCGGCTAATGGTGCTTGTTCTTGTTGTGGTGTGTGTGTGTGTCTCACTATCTCCTTCCAGAGCGGAGCGTCATGTGTAGCATATGGTTGCGTAAATGGGTGGAAGTTACTGGGGAGGGGGAATAGTTTGTCCCCCACACCGATCAGCAGCATCAGCATCAGCTTGTTGTTGTGTATCAGTATCACCTCGTCATGTGCCGCGATCGGGATCCCTCCTCCCCGTTCCAGTGCTGCAGGCTGCCTGCCTCCATGCCTGATTCCTTATCCCCTGGGGGGTGGGGGGGGAACGCCGACTCTCTAGCTGGTGTGTGAACAGAACAAAATGTCTCAATAACGCCGTCTGCCAGTGCAACACAAGCACCTCATCAGCAGACGCTATTGCTAGTCTCAGGTGAATGGTTTTTGATGAGGCGCCCACAGACGCTTTTTTCACACCACTTAGCATCACCACCTGGAGGGCGCTTTGATGAGCTGCTGCCCCCCCCCTTCCGTCAGCCGTCACCCCCCTGGGATGTATTGCGCGACGGCTGCTGTTTGTCGGCGGACGTCAATTTCACGGGAGAGCTATGTCGATGGTGTCCCCGGCGTTGGGTTTCGGATCACTCACGGGGGCCATCTAAACCTGATGGAGCATGGCGGGGATATAGCCGCGTACCTGTGTGGTTATGACACACAATCCCGACGTTTGTTCTGGGGAGATATCATTCCAAGAAAGTCTGAAGACAGCCAATCAACAGCAAATTGTCCAAGAGGCTACCTGAGGTATTGTTTGAGCTAGTTCTAAAACTTGCGTTCAAGGCTAGAGAAGACGTCGTATAGGTAGTGATAGCGATGTTATGACCAAACACAAACACAAAGGTTATTCTTATCTCTATTCCCGCCTGTGTTCTTCAAACGCCTTGCTTTCAGTGTCCATAATCTCATATTTATTCAAAAAGACAAATTTGTTAAACCCATCTTGGAAATTGCAGGCCTCTTAGTTCGTGAAGCCGGCTAACCTGATAATCAGCCAAATAAAACCCCTATAAACCCTCTGCAGTGGTTCAGGGTGATTTTCATTAATATAATTGCTCAATTTTCCTCCCTTTCAGTCCCCGGAGCGCGTGTCAGAAAAATTGCTTGTACCATAGTGTAAATCTGGGATCAGTTATGAAATAAATTGCGAAGGATCATCTGAAATTCGTGCTCCTTGTGTAGGTTCTTGTGTGGTATTCTTCAAGCGGACACATGTCGTGTAAAACATAGCCTGGTTGGACTCATACTGAATGCCTCTGCAAGTTGCTTTAATGTCATGTTACTAACCAGTAGCCTCTGGATTGTCTGATGAGGGTTCGGGCCTGTTTCACCGCTTATTCTTGATTGCAAAAGCGGCATACTGAGCGCTTCTATTGATGGGCGGGCACAGTCTGATCCATGCATGACACGCGACTATAAATCAAGCATCAGCTACACCACTGTCCTTTAAAATACTGTTTCTCAGTGCAAAAGGTTAGCAGAGGAATCTAATTATGAGCTGCATGCTGGAGCTGCTGAAAACTACAAGGAGGGTGTCTTGTTCCCTCATCATTTCTTCTCAGACAGGTGACCCGGGGACTTCAACCCCACCGATTTATTCCGCAAATGACTTTCTTTTCCCATCAAGCGGCACTTCTCAAATTGTAGAAATTCTGAAGTAGTCATCAGGACGCGGCATTGCCAAGTCGGTGACAACTCCCTGGAATCTAGAATTACAGTCTTTTATTGTGATGAGAGAAGGCGCAGTCAGTGCCGCCATTAGCAAGATGAAGTCATCCTCTTCTGTGTCTTAAGGACCCTCAGACCAAGCTTGTTAAAGTCAGCTTACAGTGTTTATGCCGGGCAACAACATGCAATTAGAAACCTTCCCCAAAGCTTTCAAAAATATCTACTGTATATACAGTACGCTAATGCCAAAGAAATTTACACATACTGTCTCGACCTTAGCAATTACAGTCTCCATCTCTAGTCTCCTTATCTTTGGCAAACAGCTAAAGAAAATGACAAAGCGTATTATGCAACTTCAGTCTGGTCATGAAGTCAACAACAGCACTCAATCAGCTCGAAAAAATAATGAGGAACTGAGAATTGTTGTTGATGCTTGCAAACTTGATAAAAGGTGCTATCCTGAAATGCTTGTGAAACTTAGCATGGTGTTGGATATGGTTGATCATGACCATTTAATTTACAGACCTGAGAATTGGGTAGTGTATTTGTTTAATTAACTTCATACCTAACCTAATTTTTTGTGGTACTAACTATGGCGTTCCTCAAGGAATCAACCTTGGCCCCTTTTTATTTCCCTTATTCACAGTCCCATTTGGTAACATCATCACAATATCATTTGCCATACAAATGACATACAACTTTATATTTACATTTAACCATATGATCCCAGTGCTCTCAGCACATCAATGCATGAGGGAGAAAAATATTCTTTTCCTATGAGACTTTGCTTTCGAGCTTTCGAGTTGCTAAAAGACAGGATGACATTGCCCTACACTTCAGGGTGCTAACTCTTGTTAAAGTCATTTTAACGTTATATTTCTTATTTTAATACATTTTAAACGATCTACCTCCTTTTTATATCAAAGATTACCGGTGACTTTCTTCTTCATTCACATATATTCTCTTGTTGAGCCACCTTTCACTTGATATTAGAACAGCAAACCTATTCTTTCTTTTTTTTTTCTTAATAGTACTCTATCTTACATTTTTTTTCTGGATATTTAGCAGTAGGCTACTACCTCCTGGATAAAAAGCTCCGGAGGAAAAACAGGGACCCGCAGTGTGCTATTAATAGCAATGATAATGATTTGCTTACAAAACAGAGCAGTGGGTTTCATATACCACCTCACTGCTTTCTGTGAATGCTGGCGGTAGAAAGCTGAGCAAACATTTCTTTGTGAGATGCACACAAACGAAAGAAGTGCTTTATGGTGTGTGTGTGTGTGTGTGTGTGTGTGTGTGTGTGTGTGTGTCCGTCCATGCGTATCCAAACCCTTACAGGCTACTGCACAGGACTACAAAATGACACCAGTTCTCGGTATTAACATTCACCACTTGTCTGTCTGCTGTTAACTTATTTGCTCAGTCATCTCAGGGTGCTGAACCGCTATGAGGCATTAGTCTGGATCACAGCTCTGACTTTGAATGGCTGCAATCAGCCATTTATGCTAAAGACAGTGTCAGATTATCAGATACATCTTAATCAGACGCTTGTGTAATGCTTTCCCTTATTTATTCTCTAGTTTTATTTCCTTTGATTAAATATCAACATTGAACATCCATTTATCCCTATTTTCTCAGTGGCAAGGGTGTGGTTTTCACCTTTTCAATGTAGCTACAAGGTTATAAATATCCTCACTAGGGGCTGAACTCCAGTTGGGATAGAGGTCAAGGCAGTCTTGCTATTATTAGACCGGTGTCACACGCGGTGTCCTTGGCAAATTATGCTAGGCTCACTTTCTTAAAGGGTTCTGGCGATTAACCCCTCGTTGCTCCGGTGTCCTCAGGAATTCAGGTGTGCTGTCAACCTGCTGCCGCAGGAGCAAAACCACAAGAAAGGGAAGTGAACAGTGTCTTAACTGCTTGGTGTTAACAATAGCAACTGTGCTTCTGCAGCTGAGTCATGAAAGCCGAGTCCTTCACCGGAGTAGACGGGTACGCAGAATGCCTGCAGTTTGCACAGGAGGAGGATGAGCAATGATATCAAACGGTACATTTTGGTAGTAGTTTTATAAACATTGTCATAAATTGCCATAAAGATAATGACGTTATACTCAGAAGGAGGTTAGAAGCTGGGTTTAATCATTTTAAGATAAGAATGAAGTAAATCATAGAGATGTCAATAGAAAAGTGTCATTTCTTTCTGAATAAGAGAGTAATCATTTTCCAGTGCTATTTGCATGTTCCAGAGCACTATGGGCCAAAAAAAGCCACATCATGTTTATTCAGCTTCAGTCTGATTTTGGGAACGGCCTTAAAGGTCCTGCTTAAGGATTACCAACTGTGTCCCTTTGTCAAGGTCTTTTGAAAATAGTTTTAAAGGGGCCATTCCCCAATGATTTTCTGTTATTTCTATACTGTTGTAAACTGCATCAGAGGTCCTTGATGGTCCTTGCTCCTCAACGTTTTGCTTTTGTAAAGCTCCATCTACTTCCGTTGTCCGTTAACGCCCACAAGCAGCCAGTCGTTCCTTGACCTTTGTTGCTGATTCGATCCACAAGTTGTTCTGGTTTTGTCGTGTGCAGGTGTATATATTTCCTTTTTGATGAAAAGCAGTGTAATCCTACTACCGTGCACATATATCCTCTCGAGAAGGCAGAAGTTTCCAGGAGCCGCCTAATCAGAAGCGAGTGTCGGGAGAGGGGCTGAAAGGAGTTAAAACAGCCTGTTGACAGAGGCTGATCTAAAAGGCTGCGTAAAGAGCCACTATAAAATAATTACAGACTTTTTAGACGCTTAAATCATGCAAAAATATTTCAGTAGAGCCTTGGAATATAAATATAGACCGAGAAATGTGCATAATATGTCCCTTTTGATTTTGGATACACTGGCGGATAAACAGCTCGTAATACCTTCCACATAATCTGTTATAGACATAGTTAGATTTTTGTGCTGCTGGTCTAATCCTAGCCCAATAAGGTTGTGTTTTTTTCTTTTTTTTGGGGGGGGGGAGCGAGAGCTTGACTAATGAGGGTTCTTAGAAAATCAACCCCTGTCTGCCGCCCTTTTAAAATTCTGCCTGTGCCTCACCTTGCTCTGTTAATCCTCCCAAGGCTGTGATCATAGATGCACATGCGCGCACACACACACACACACAGACGTCCGCGTACATGACAGAGGGAGAGGCCGCCTCCTCTCTCTAATGGACTTGCACTTGCTGCTGAATGTCAGCAGTCTCCTTTTTGTTTTTTTTGTTGTTTTTTTGGAGTATGTGGCTGGAACACCTTGCTGCACAGCAACATCAGTTTCTGCATTGTTTTTTTTGTTTCCTTATCTTTGTTCTACAGGTCTACAACACAAGTGCACAGAATGCTCCTCGGCCTCTGAGCCGGATTACTTTATTGGGTCAAGCATAAAACCGGTGAAATTAATATAAAGTCATTAGTATCACACACATCCAGATCAGCCGCCACGTGTCTGTTAAGAAGAAAAAAAATTATAAAAAATAGACATCAAAGATCCGTCATCAGATTTACCCCAAACTTTGGATGCACACTTTTATTACATTTCTTTTGGCCTCGTAAGCCTATTTGTGGATAATCTCCTTCTCAATGTCAAAGATTATCATCAGAGCCATAACGGGCACATAACAGAGTGTCCTGGTTTATGGTTTAAGATGCCATCGGTGAACCGTTAGATGCCAGCTGGGGGATTTTTATTGCCATTTGCTATTTCCTGTCACCTCTAACAAACATGCTCAACAAAAAAAAAAAAAAAAGAGAGAGAGCGAGATGACACTAATCGCTTGGAAATATACGATGATCTAAAAGAACACTACAACGCTCTGAACAGGGTATCCAAATTACAGGATGAACATTGAAGCAGGTAATTATGCCTCCTGCTGATATCAACCATTAGAAGAGCTCTTCCCAATGCACTTACATTCTAAGTGATGGAGGACTGTCCTCATATTAGGAAATAATCTACTCAAAAGTTCTGAAAAACTGAGGATAAAATGAGGCTTCGGCCTTCTGAGTTAAATAAATGTAATATCTTCCAGTCATTTCAATTAAAAAAACAAGAAATCTCTCTTTGAGGAATATAAAAAAGGCTTTTATTGCAAGACCTTGACTTGAGTTGATTAATGTGGACAGCCGAACCCTCAGATTATCTTGATATAATTGTTTAAATCTGGGTTTGAATTTTTTTTACCACCCATCACTTGCATATAAAGTGTATTTTGTGATGTCACAGCGAACCAAATTACCATAAAGTAAACTTCTTACTCAATGTGAGAAGGTGAACCAGAAAAAACCGTTCAGGTGTAGTTTAGATCACAATGAATCTACATATCATGGGAGTCAAACTCAGTTCACTTCATTGGCCACATACAGTGCAACTTAATTAAGTGGGCAGTAAAAACTTGAATATTAGTAACACCTACAAATTTCTCTACTCTTTCTTATGCAATGAAATAGGTTATACATATTTACAGAATAATTAACCTTCAATTTACAAAACAGGAGAGATGACAGAGAAAGGAAGAGAAATTTCAACAATATGATGTCGCAATTAGTCCATATTCATGCATTTCAATTGAAATCAATTACTTACAGAGCAACTTTTAAGCAGCAGGTGAAGTTATCTCGTACCTTACATTGGAGAAACACGGAAACTCTTGTCTCGTGTTGTGCAGTCATTCAGGCGACAGTATCGGACCCTGTGGTGGACCGTTTCCAGCGCCCTGGGCCACATGTTTGACAACCCTGTTATACTACAATATCAACAGTAGCTTGATAGTCATAAAATATATAAATATCATTTTGTCATCAGAAGAAATGCAAATAAAATCTTACAAAATTACATATTTAATTTGTTAAAATTTCAAAACACTGTTTTATATTCATATATTTATATGTGTATATATATATTATACATAATGTGATTTTGACTAAATCCCTCCTCGCGCCTTACACTGAATCCTAAACATGAAAACTTTATCGCACTTGATAAAGACGACTCCACTTCTTCGCCAAGGCACAAAGGATCAGAGCCACGGTTGTAGCAGCTCGTGCCTTTAAAAGCAGAAATGAATTGATGTGCTGGGGGGATGGGGGGGGCTGGTCCTGTAAAGCAGCTGGGAGTTGTCAATACAAAGAGCTTGTTTGATTACATCTCAGGGAGAAAAAAAAATGTGTTGGGACCTCGGAGCTTTTGGCACCCCCCCCCCCACCTTGGAAAAAGGTGCACGATGCCCGTTGTTTCCCCTGTGCTCTCGCTGTTGCCATGGCGACCAGCGGCGGGCGCTAGGTTCCTGCAAAGCTCTGCTTGGGTTGCAGACAGCTGGGCAATGCATTTCCCTCAGCCCCGTGCTCGTTGTTTTTTTTTTTGCATGCGTGCATGCGTATGTTCCCGGCTTGCGTGTGCGTGGGCGCCCACGTCCTTTTGTCTGAGTGGGCGCCCAAGGTCCCATGTAATCGAGACAGCGGCGCAGACAACGCTCCTGCTGTAGAAATATGTCTCATCTCGCTGGCTTTTTTCATTCACTCATCATGCGGATAAATGAGGACTCGCGCGCGCGGCGTGCCGGCGTTTTACCCCCGATTCATATTCAGATCGTGTAGGTTGTTTTGCTGGGGAAGAAAAAAAAACCCAGGTTGCGTCTGAGGGGACTGTCATGTTGAAAAAGCAGCTTTCCTCTTTCATATGCACAAAGCCCTGCAGGCCAGAATTTGAATCACAATATTGACTCTTTTTCTATGTGTGTGTGTGTGCGTGTTGTATAATTTCACCAAAGCCTCCCTTTCCATCTTGGGAATAAAAATCAGCTTTGAAAAAAATTTCCCATCGTCCCTCAGCTTGTTTATTGTCACCTATCTCTCTGCATTCCTCCCCCCTTCCCCCGCTAATCTCGCATGTACACTTGCATGCATGCGGCATGCATATTCATATTCACACCCTCTCATCCAGAGCATGTAACAAATATCTATTTCACGGCCACATGCATCTGCACACACACAAGACTAGATATATTTATTCATAAGCTCATTAGAGGAGTGGATTTGCCTGCTGCCATCCATCCATGTCACCCGTCCTCGGCCTGGCACACGCTGACAACAGGAATGCAGGGGAGAAAGTCTCTGGGATTTAGTCTCCTGCGCCCGCCGCCATAGAGGGGATTTACTCCAATAGACAAGCTATCGCCTCGCCGTTTCATGGAGGTGAATAGATCAGGAAGACAAAAACTGTAATCTCACAGTCCCCGTGACACTATGCTGCATATCTGCTCCAGAGGACAGAGAAAATTGATTCCAGTCTTGCTTTTCAATCATTTTCAGTTGTGTTCTGTAGCATCCTAGTGTCCTATTGGTGCTACACAGGGGTACTGTACAAAATTTAAAAAATCTTACAGTAAGTTTTAGACTTTTTGTAACCTGTTCTCTGCATTTGCAAGATGCTTGATTGGGGGGAAAACACACATCAATGCCGCAAAGTTTGCCTCCTACTGCAGTGAAGGTCAAGGGTCCTCGACTCGTTCCGAACGTCGCATCCACTGACTGTGTTTCCCCCACTTGTGTAATTCCCCGCCATTCAAAGCAGAAACTCGAAAGCTCCGCTCGAGTGCGTGGACGAGTGCTCTCCGGATGAGCCGAAGATTCCAAGCGAACTCACCCGTTTTGTCTGTAACGAAGACATGAGACATTTGGAAGTCAAAATCTGTAATTAATTGGACTTTGAAGTAAGTAACATGAGTAAGAATACATGTGAGAATGTATAAATGTGTATTAATATGTATTGACTTCCAGACTAATTTTATAGATAATCCTAGTATCATTAGGATTATTGTAATACTAATGTCAATGTGCCCGTTAGCGTGTTCCCCCGTTGACTCCGTCACGTATGTCTCCGTCAGAGCCGCTGTCATGGCGATGGATCCAGTCACGGATAATTCTCCTCCCCGCCTCCTCCTGGCTGTCAGTCGCAGTTTCTCGCCGTGGCATCTGTGCTGGCTCGTTTCCTGGACGCGGTCAATGAGCGGCGTCCCCCCCCCCCCCCCAGACCGCACCAACACAGAGTTAACACATGTTACTTGTACACGCTTTCTGTGCACAAGTATATACCGAAGGAATCCTACGTTTCTTCCGCCAGAGAAGGGTTTTCTTTCCGGTATTATTTGTTTGTTTGTTTGTCGGTGGGCCACGACATTGTGAATCTTGTTGAACAGATGTCCCCGAGTTTGTTTGATAGTTAGAAACAAGCGATGGTGACAATAATGCTAATAATAAAGAGACGTCATTACTTTTTCTCCACTGCGTGGTGATCTTTACATTTTCAGATAAATTGAAGAACTTCATGCTCCCTTTATGGGAAGGGGAGAAATTGGGAAAGAAATTTCATCACAGATATAAAACCCCTTTTTATACCCTGGATGTGTTGGATTGACAGAAATTACTGTTACTAAGCATTGCCATTTTGTCTCCGCTAAAGAATTGACATTTTTAAGATACAGACATTTCAGGCGACGATATCGGCTTTCGAGCGGATTTTGGATGGATGGATTTTCAAATATTTGCCCACTGTCTTGTTCCTCCTCAAATAAAGACACGTGACAGATGTACTCCGGAGTTGAAGGGATTTTTCAGAATGAGCTTCTACATGAGACGGATACAAATGATGACAATTTTATTTTTTTACTATTAATAATCTGCAGAGTGTTTGCAAGCCTCACATTGTAGAAGCTGGAATCATAGAGTCAAGTGTCAAGTGTTTTTTGATTTTTTCTGTATATATATATATACATTACACACATGTGCGTGCATTCCGCTGGGTTTATCTGAAACGTGAACCCAGTCTCATTCTGCAGCCATTGTTTTTCTCAATCGAGCCGGCTGCGTGTCCCAACCGCCGCTCGCCGCCCCGCCCCGTCCCCGGTTCACCCACGATGTTGCGGTGGCAGACGATTTCAGACATGTGCGCCCGCCTTATAATGAATGGTGGTAACAATTACAACACACTGTACAGTGCACTATTCTGAACTCACACCTGACCTTATTCAACAGTCAACTAAGCGCCAATTATGTTCCCTTCCTGCCCGTCCCAAACCCCCACGGGTCCCAAAAAGAAAGTATTTTTATTTTATTTCGTATATCTGGATGACACAAGTCTTTGTCTGCTAAGCCAGACATGTACGTTTTCAACACACTGAAATGTCCCGTTGGATGGAGCGTAGCAGCACAACAATAACAGCTCCAGAAAGAGTTTTCTTTGGCATCTAGACCCGCGACCGTAGCCGGTCTGGGGTTTATGTCACGTTTGAAGCAACGCTCCGTGAACCGTCAAGCCCAGGGAAACATCGTGTCACAACACACCCCGGCCGCCCCCGGCTTTTTTCCAGCGACTCCCTCTGTGTCGTTTCGCCACTGGACGTCTCAGACCCGGCTGCCGGCGTCAGGAGTGAGGACGTTGGGGTTCCACCGAAGGGGCGAATCATGACACTTGACGGCGTGTCTTTGCGTTTCCGTCGGTGCGTACGGCGAGCCTTCTCCTACAGAGGTACGGTCGCGTTGCGGTCGCCGGTTCTTTGGCCTTTTTTTGCTCACGCTTGAGCTTCCACAGCCGCCACAGAAAAGCCTTCAGGATGTTTTTCATTTATCAATGTGTTGCCTTCAAGTTCATGAGCTCTCTGTCTTCCTCCCTCTTTGTCCTGTGTCCCTGTCACTCCTCTCTTTCTCGTCTTCTTCCATCTCCCTGATCTGTGTATGTCTGTGTCTGTGTGTGTGTGTACATGTTGTCTCCCTCCCTGTGTGTGTATGTGTGTGGTGCGTGTATGTGTGTGTTTTATGCTCCCAGCCCCTCTGCGGAAAGCAAAGTTTGTGGAGAGCCCTCGCATTCCACAATCAGAGCTTGGCTCCCCTACACACACCTCCACCACTGCCAAGAATCCAGACCTGGACACATACCGCCCTGGTAAGTTTTTGGCCAGCTCATCCCTCATTTCTGTGTTTTTGCATGCTGCCCCCCCCCCCATCCCCCCATCCCCCCCTTGTCTGAGTAACGATCAGTGAATGCGGCGGTTTTAGGATGTGAAGGGGAAAGACTGGGCGAATTTTAGCTTTTTTTAGGGGAAAACATTAAGTTAAGGTCATTCAAGTAAACGGCGTCCATCCTCGCCCAGCCTGCTCACCGCCCGGGGAGGGGGGGGGGGGGCATGGCTTGCTGAGGTGCCACCGCTGTTTTCTGTTAACTTCCCAGCCGGCGGTTGCTGCTCTGAAATCCTGTGGAAAGTGCAGACCCCCCCCATCCCAGTCTCTCTCTCTCTCTCTCTCTCGCTTGGTGAGGCCGGCAAAGCGGGTCACTTGGGGATATCGCGGAGATTTACTTCTGGCGTATCTGCTTTTGTCATCTCGCCTCTCCTTTTTCCTGTCGGCTTCCCGTCTTGTTTGGTCAGACCTCTGAGCGGCCGAGCGGACCCCCTTCAACGGATCGGGGGGGAAATATTACGACGCCGCAGGGTCGCCCGGAGACACGAGGCCGATGCTGATGGAGGTCTGAGGGTTTAACCGGTGCAATTTAGGAGGAAAAATGGTAATTCTGCCAGCCAGCGTCCACTCAATGGGAGCTCAAAGTAGGTGATCTGACATAGAGATGAGCTGGAATGTGTCATTTCATCCTATTGTATATCTGTATGAGTTGATATAGTGTGTAGTAACTGATGTTGGAGGGGGGAAAAAAAAAACTTGTTTCTGTCACCTCGCGTTCTTTCGAATCTCATGGCTGAAAAACTCTTGAAACTGACTCTGTTTTGTGAAGCAGACTGTGGAAGAACCCATCAGCGGCGGCGAGCTGGTGAGAGCCCCGGCAGATGTGACATTTTCGAGCCTTAAATGCTAATCTCTGCCGCCATCGAGGCACGAAAACAGTTTATTAAGAGCAAGGAAAAAAAAAAAAGCGCCGGCGCAATAACAACTCGAGCTTGGAGAGGAACCGGGTGCCGAGATGAGATTTTTAAAAATTTTTCCTCCCCCTTCAGAGGTGAGGACTCGTGCGTCCCGGGTGGACAGATGGACATCTTAGCTTTTAACTCCCTGGAATGAGAAGCAGCAGGGTGGAGACGTAAACATCTGATCGCATGCCAGTCCGTGCTCGGTTTCTGAGGCCGTTTGCCTGGAGGAAGCCAGGTATCAGCTGATTGGCCTGACCTGCAACGACTGCTGTGCTCTCATGAATATGCTGCTGCGAGATAGTGAATAGAGCATGAAATCATCTATCACGATATATGCCATTTTATATGATATTGATATATAGATTCAAATGTGTTTTTATACTTTTGGATTTTATACATTTGGATTGTTTCACGCATACGTGCATGACGTGCATGCACTGTACCACAGGTGGCAGTAATGTCACCTGTGCCAGGTGTCAAAAAATTAGCAAGGAAGAAGACTTGTCAACATGCATGTTTAAATAATAAAAAAAGGGGGGGGGATTCAAACCTTTTTCATTTTTATTTCCATTCTAATGAAATGTTATTTTAAGGAGACTGCTATAGTAGAAAAATTACCATATAATCTAAATAAAACAGTTTGTAATACCACAAACAACAAAGAAAGCCTTAAGCTGAATTATTTCACGAGGGGTAAAATAACTTATTTGCTTCTCCTACATAAAGTCATGACTGCCATTAAACAGCTCTGCGCATTGATTTGCAGCATTCTCATACACCCTACAATAACGCTACTCTGGTATATAAACATAAGGGCAAAGTCTCTGACAGGTGACAAATTGAGATTTTCTCCTGGCTGATATATCGTCCTATCAGCGAGTGCCGGGTCCACGGTGCTTTTATGCATGAATCCTCCCAAGTGTTGTGGCGTAGATAACCTCGCCGCCGTGCACGCGAGGAATGTGAAATTCACTCTTCTGATCTCTTGATTAGCATTCCAGGTGCCGGGTTGTCTTTGCTCGCGTTGTTCTGTTGCTATTCATATTCGAGGTGCAAGGTTGTTGCGTTTCTTTTTTTCTTTTTTTTTTCATTTCCTGTAACAGCTACTCCACGAATTAATTTTCACCTTCTAATCGATGTGTATAATGTGTTGCTTGGAAGTGGAACCTGGGGAGTAAGTATTTGCTCTCTGAGGACTGGTCCCCCCCTGCTGCAGCGAAAGTTAAGGTGCCCAGGTATAGGGCGAATCAGGAATGTGTGTGTGTGTGTGTGTGTGTGTGTTATCTCACCTGCAGCTCCGGCCTATTAATACATCTCCTCTCCCCGTCCAGACCCCTGCCTGCAGCACACATGCTTCTCTCTGCCTCTCAGCGCATGAGGGCAGATCTGTGAACGGCCAGGGACAAACACATGCGCTCGCACTGAAATACATTCCTAGCTGCGCTCAAAGATAGTTGCCATGGCAACCATCTGTCTCCTTCGCAGCTCAGGAATCCAATGGAGAGGAGTAGATTTGTGTGAGTTGGGGAGGGGGGTAATGGTAAAAAAAAAAAAGTAATAGATGTATTTCTTGCCTGATCCCTTTTATTATTATTATTACTAGTGTTGTTTCTATTCAAATCCTGTCCTAAAGAACCTCATGGTGTCACTTTGATGAGAAATGTTCCACTCAAGCATCCGCCCGGCGCCGTCTTGTAGCTTTGAAGCGATGTAGATGCAAGAGGTAGCGAGCGTGATTGTCATAATCTGTATTTGAATAACAAAAAAAAAAAATCTGTGTGAGCATGAATAAATCTGCACATGTGGACCCCTGCATTATGGTAATGTACTGTACATAACACCCCCCCCACTTCAATAGTAGCTCGGTTTCAAGCGGAGGGAGCTTTAAAAATAGATGAATACAAGCGCTGTGATGTCATGTTCTTTGTGTTTCTTCGCGACCGCTCATGTGAGGTTGTTGATTCCATCCCACATCTCCGTGATTATTGTTGCCCAAACAGACTGTCACGTGTTGAAGGTTTTTTTTTTTTTTTTCTGGGCGTGGGACTGTTTACAAAGAGTTTGCCTACTGTATGCTTTTGCTGGAGGGAGTTACCATGGATCTCTGCCCCCCCCAACCCCCCACCGCCCACATCAAAGAAACTCCAAAAAAAACCTGACTTGTCTCTGTCCAACAACTGGCCGGGACAGAGGTGCGGTAATAAGGAGCTTTAAAAAAAAAAAAAAAGAGAGAGAGTCGGGAACTCAAAGACGCACAGCGCAGGCAGATCGACAAATGAGGCGACCGGGAGGCAGGCGAGGCCCTCTGTTTGATCGCCCCCCCTCCCCCTCCCCAATCCCCAGAAGCAGTTGACTAATCAGTGCTAATGTATTCACTGCTTACTACTACCAGTCTGTCAACCTGGGGAAGCCTGGGCCTCCGTGTCCAGGCAGCGCGGCGAACACACCGCGCTCGGGAACGCTCCGTTCCGTTTCCCCCACCCCGACCCCTCCTTTGCGATATTAGCTCACGAGAGCGGGACGACTGTAATTCCATCTCCATCTTCTCCATTACGCCGTCGAAGCTCCTCCTCCTCCTCGAGGGACACCGGGGCGACTCGGTGACCTTGGAGGCCGCTTCGCAGACGTACTCTCTCTCGTCCAGAGATCATACGTAATTAGCCGCAGACGTCATGTATGCTGTGATTACCTCGTTATTGGTCGCCGTGTGTGTCGTTATTATTACTAGTATTTTTTGGGTTCGGCCTTTGCAACATGTTGGCCCCATTCGCCTCGAAGCTCCCTCTGAAGGTTCCTTACTCCGCTCAGAGAGAATCGGAGTCAATATAATGAGGATCCTGCCTGTCCGTCCAATGAGGCAACGGAGAGCTTTAGATCGCCTGTCCGTCTGAAGGCCTTTTTTTTTTATTGAACAGAAGAGTGAGAGCGTTAGACGGGGGGGGCCGCCCGTCTTGAGAGAGACGCTGCAGCTGCCGGGACCGTCTGCTTGTGTAATGGTTGTCAGTCAGGACTCGGCTCAGATACCTGCCAGTCAGGTCCGACCTGCCCTGCAGGGGAAAAAAAAACAGGCTGTCGCTGTGCTGTTTATCTAAACACCAACGTCCATCTCATGTCAGCCCCGGCTTCAGTGTCATTAATGTCTGGTCCAATTCAGAAGCTTATGCGGCCAATTAGCTGCTCGTATTTAGCCCCCGGTTACTCTTTTTTTTTTTAATAAGGGCCAACGGTGAGTAATTAACCGAAGCTTCAGCAGCGAGAGTGACACTCCAACGAATAAAGGGGAATTGAAACGAAATTGATATTGTCGGCGGCTCCAGGGCTTGACGAGCCAGGTGTTGTTGAAATGTGCGATAGAACGCGGCGCCTGCGACGGTTCGTCCTGGGCGGGGGAGAAAAAAAAAAAAAACAGGCAAGAGGGCGATGAGATGAAGTCATTGGGGGATTTTGTTTTGGGCGCAGAGTTGGCAGCTGAAATCCCTCAGCTGTGTGTTTTTGTGTGTGTGTGTGTGTGTGTGTGGTTTGCGATCATCTGATCATCACGCAGGCTTTACCCGGGTGTTTTCTCTCCTCTCTCTTCAGAGCTGGGAGTGTGTGTGTGTGTGTGTATGTGTGTGTGTGTGTAAACAGGATTCGAGGATACACACCCACTTCTTGTCTGGCGCAGTCAGGAGCAGCACACACACACTGTCACTCTTCTCTCTCTCTCACACACACACACACACACACACACACACACGCCACACAGGTGAAGGGCGTATCTTATTACGTCAACAGAGCTGCAGTGGGGATGAATGGTGCGGAAAGAGCTGCCGTCAGTGCAGAAGGCTCTTTGTCGGCGCGCAAAAAAAAGAAAAGGGTTTTGTAAACAGTTTGGAAGGGGATCCTCGTTCGTGGATGAGCGGATATTCTGAAGCAGTTTGACGTCGGAGGAGAGAGAGAGAAGCAGCCGGCCGCGTGAAATGTGTGTGTAATGCACAGCTCGGAGTTACGGGAAGACTCGGGTAGGGCGTTTCATGTCCACGTCCCGAGCACAGGTGGATCTTGTGTCAGGCTGCTGTAATCGCTGCTGTGTGTGTGTTTTGTATGTTTGTTGTGTGTGTGTGTGTGTGTAGTGTTTCCAGTTACAGAGGTGGGGGATATCGTTGTGAAACTCACACACATTTCCTCTCTATCTCTCTCTCTCCCCCTCCCCCTCCCCACCGCCTCCTGTCTCTCTGCCTCCGCAGGGGAGTCAAGCCAGGAGCTGGGCCCCCCTCCGTCCGTGGATGAGGCAGCCAACACATTGATGACGCGCCTGGGCTTCCTTCTGGGAGACAAAGTGAGCGAGGGGCCAGCCGGCACCCAGTACAGCATGGAGGAACCTGAGGCGAGACAGGTAACGGCCTCAGCCCCGTTCACGGAAAAATACGCTGGGAGGACTCATCTATCTGGTTTTCTTTTACTTACTTAGCGTCTTCTCATCTTTCCCCTACTTCACATTTGAGGACAGAAAACTGAATTTGAGATTGTGTAAGACTCCAGCTATAAACAGTTGGCCCTTAAAACAAACTAGATTTTTTTTTGACTTTTTATTCCTTATCACGCTCGATGCCTGTTGATATGCTTTATCCTGTTGTCTTATCAGGTATGTGATTTTGACACATGATTTTGAACCTGGTCCGATGCTATCTGTTTTGACATCTGTTGTTATTTAAAAAATTGTCTTTGGAAGCCCGGAGAGTCGGGTCAAAAGGCTTCTCCTCAATAGGCCCTCAAACGCCAAAGAGCTTCATATTCAGACTCAACCAGCGCCACTCTATCATACCAGCGTCATCTACCCATCGAATTAGATTTTTTTACATGACAAATGCTCTTAATTTATTTTCCCCGGGTGCCTCGCGCTTATTGAAACCAGGTTCACCGTGCTGACGTGCAACAGGTTAGGCTTCGGAGCGCTCCTCCCATACTGTGACCTTTCTATTTGTATATTTGGCAGTTGTGCAACAAACAGATCTTGGCACCGCATGCCTGCTCTAAGCTCTGCAGCAGATGCCCTGGTTTCTCTACCTAAACCTGATTTGACAGGTTTGAATTCTTTCAGGAAAACACTAGCAGCAGCTGAGAGAGAGAGAGAGAGAGAGAGCGAGGGAGGGAGGAGGAGGAATAGGGAGGGAAAAGAGGCGAACCTGTTGCCGTGGCATTTAAAGCGGGCCTAGCTATGGGTTAGCAGTAAAGCAGTGTGGATAAGCGATTAGACTGATGGACTGCCTGCGCTTGATGTGAGCGCCGCTGTGGCTGTGGGGGTGTATGAATTGAGAGAGGTTTATTCGAGCGGCGTCTTTTTTAGAGACGTGACTCACACCGGCAGCCCGCTGCTCCGCGTACGCCCGACACAAATTCATTGTTTCAGATATCTGCCCCGAAACACGGCTCTCCGGATTGCACTTTGGTTAATTCATTAAGCAGCAACTTGAAACAAAAAAGCATACAAAACAAGGATCGCCTTTAGACACCGTCTATTAGCGGATAAAAGAGTGGGTTTATGTTGTAATCTGTCTTGATGATTGTCATCACAATTAAAAAAAGCATTCAGATATCAACCGGATATAAACATGAGGGATCACTGTTTTCCAGTTGACATGGTTAAATTCCTCCAGTAGCTGAGGCGTCGTCTCCGCCGCTGATGGAACAAGGTGACCTCAACTCTCGGAGTGCAGTTAATTGCCTTTCATACTCTCGCGCTCTCGCTCTCCCTGAATAGACCTGATGTTACCGAGTTCAGTCCGATCCTTCCCTGCGTTTGAGGTCAGACCTGCGCAGGCCGCATCGATGTCTGAAGGCGTGCGTTTGCTGCTGCGTTAAGGTCAAGCTCCTGTAATCACAACACTTCACGGATTGTTCTTCCCTTCTCTCAATCAGCCACACGGGGAGGCGGGAGGCCATGTGGCTTATTGGACAGTTTGTTGACGTGTTTGCAGCCTTTACAGTTTTTTTTTAGCAAACGCATGTCATAACCCAGCTGTCCGGGAAAAAAGTCAGGGGTAAGGTGTTGTACAGCAAGAAAAAAAAAAGGCACAAAGCCTGCAGATGTTGGCTGGGATGAGTCCAAGTGAGAGGGAGCCAGAACAAGGCCGGGGTTGGTCTTTTATAGTCCGAAAGAGCACCAGAACCAGGTGCTCTGAGTCTGGCTGCCAAGACCACGTTCCTCCAGAGCCGCTAGGACCCAAAACCAGCAGCTGGCTGTAGGATCGGCCCGGTGAGGGCGGGGACACCACACACTGTGTTGGCGTACAGATTTTAATGCTCCTGACGTGTGAGTCTGTCAATAGAATATACAATAATTTTATAAACTGATTGAAAAGTAATTGTTTGGCAGTTATCTTGTTAGTTATCTATGGATGATATTGTAGGTCAATCCACACTGTATTATCTCAACAACTTTGATAAGGATTACTATGAAACCTTGTTCAGACATTCAAAGTCGCCACAGGATAATGATTTTGATGGTCCCTTGACTTTTTTGCCGTCCTTCCATTCCAATTAGTTATTTGTTCGCTCATGATGATACACGGTTCCAGGGAAAAAAAACAAAATAAGTTTATACATTCTGTGATCGGAAGGAAGGGAGAAGAAGAAGAAAGTATTTTCACCTAGCTGAAAACATAAATATTCAACAGAAACAATCAATACTTGAGAGATGACAAACAGACAATACACAAAAAAACAGCCATAAACACTAATTCACTAACTTAGAACAAGACAACAAAACTATTACCTGGCAAATGGATATATTTTCTAATTTGAATTTTTATTAAATTTGTGTCATCTGCAGACAAAACTAATACAGGGCCTTGTGCAACTCCAAGTTCCATCTTCAGACACTCAGATATATTAATGGAAAACTGTATGGAATGGAAAATTGTTTGTTTTTCTTAATGAATACTACTATTGTGAATTTTTTTACTTTCTATTACAGTCAAATGTGTTCATTAATGCTTGAGCTGTAGATCGATTTGTCTAAAAGACAGACCCTCAACAATATTTTCTTTTTACTAAAAGTCATTAATTTTTGTTGAAACTTTTTTTAAGCTTCAGAAGCCTCTTAGAAGGTTTTTTTTAATGAGAATAACATTTGGAATTTTCATTGTCTGGAAAAATTGTCTTGAAAGTTAAAAACTCAACAGTTTGATCAGACAATAGTCTTTTTTTGCATGCAATTTGCAAGCCCCTTATTAGACAAGGGTTTTTTGTTGTATTTTCATTGGACAGACATTACAATACAGTAATATATAGGTCTTATTAAAGGGCAAATGCTGCATTTACCTCTTCAACATAAACCTCTTTCCACTCGTCTAAACTTAGCATGAAGGACCATGATATGATTTGTGGTTTAATGTGAAATGTCTCAACTATACAAATGTCTGAAAAGGTACAGTGTGGAGTTTCTGGCATTAAAAAGAAAGACATTACCTACATTAACTAATTACTAATTAGCAAATGTTAGCATGGTGTCATGCTAAACTGTGGTGGTGACGGTTCTTACATACTTGCGTAACTTGCGTAGCATGTTAGCATTGTTGTTCTGAGCATGTTGTCTTGACGTTGGGTAGGCTGACCAGATTTGGGTAGTTGATAAACAGGACACCTTTTTTGTACCATCGCTCTGTTTAAGACACACTGCAAAAGAAGGGATTCTTTTCCAAATGCATTGCATTTACTGATAACTGCAATAAAATGTTTGGGGGAATCAGGCGTAATGAGGAGGGACACAATGTTTCTGCACATTTAAAGAAGTCCCTGCAGAACACAGCTCTTATTGCTGTTGGATGTCCAACAATTGTGTTCACCATGGTGCTGACATCTGAGGAGATATCCATTTTATGTAAACAATAAAGTTTGCAAACTAATCTTTCTCTTTATTTTTTGTAGTAAACTCATCATTATGTTATTAAAGAGAAATAGTAACTAAAGCTAAAATGTGGTGGAGGAGAGAGATCAAGTAGCATAAAACGTATTCAAGTACATGTATGTTTTAGGTCCCAAAAGTAGGACATGTCGGGGAAGTCTGGTCACCCCACGTTAGGATTTAGGTCAGAGGTCAAGCTTACATTAGCATGTTGCCATTGTCATCTTGACGCTGTTACCTTGGCTGTAGGCTGTTGGTTTTGTTGTTTTTTTATTCCTCATTCTTGTTTCAGCTTCTCCATTCTCACTGTTGGCAAGTTGTATATTATTGTTGGGTTTGTGGGGGGAAAAAAACAAGCAAGTTGAAGCCATCATGTTGGGCTCTGGGAAATTCTCATAGGCATTCCATTTCTTTTACATTGACGAGATGATCAAGTCATCGTAAATCTGGAAGTCTTGTCTGGCTATTAGAAGCAATTGGGGACAGGCGTCTTGTTTAAGGTCATTTTTAAATGTGGACAAGGGGACACAGGATTGGGTTTGATCACCTGCTCCACAATCACACACAGCCGCCCCAGCAGAAGATCGACAAGATTGATCAATAATGAGAGCACTTGTCCGTTACAGCCCTATTCCTTATTGAATGTCTGTGTGTGTGTGTAATAACTCACACTCAGTCTTCCTCCTGAAAATTAGAGTAGACAAGGTTCTGTCTGGCACCTTCTTGTTCTCTGTGCGGCCTTCAAATCGTTCAGCGTTGACCTGAACTCATCACCAACCCGATTTAGAAAGAGACCATCACATGTTTTATCCTGATACTTAAACATCCGCGCCCCTCTCCGTAGCAGGCGGTTTAAGTTGGAGCTCTTATTTCTTTAAAGACGTCAACGTAGTCATGGCAATCAAGAGGAAAATGACATTTGGATGATTCTTGATTAAATCATTTTCAAACAAATCGTGTTAATATCGAGCTCCATCAGGATTATAGGATGAGATATCGGTGTTGCATTTAAGACTAGCTGTCACAACTGCTGCAATCCTCCCACATGTTTCTGCACTTTCAAGAGAATTCGTACGAATGGCTGCTGTGTCGTGGGACTACTGAATCTGATTCTGGCGAGGCCACGCCCTTTGGTTTCTCAGGGAGGGAAATTATGGTTTTCCTGCATTTTAATGTGCCCAGTCACATGTTTAATATGTATACTACCTCTCTGAGGTTCTGTTAATTCCTGTCTATCCTTGGGTGTAGTAATTGTGCCTCAGAGTTGTTTATATAATTGTGAAATGATTGAAAGTGATATAGATGCTATTTACTTGTTTTATTAAAGGCACTATAATATGTAAATAGCTAGTAAATAGTAAATAGGTTTTTACTCTAGATAACATCTGGGGGTAGTATAAAAACCGTTGCATGCATCAAAAACTTAAAAAAAAAAAAAAGTCCCAGTCTGGGTTTAGAAACTTTGCTATTTCAAGGCGTGTTTACATTTCCTTGTCTGTGTGATGTCATGCAGTAGCAAACCTCAATCTGTGGTTGGTCCCAGGCCAGACCACACCCATCTCAACCTCCAACACACCACACACTTTTTTCAGTCTTCGAGGTGGTTCTAGCCAATCAGAAGTGACGCACATAAATATTCAATGAGGCAGACTGAAAACGATCGATTTTTTGTATCATGTTACTGGTTTTAAAGCTTCAAATACAGCCAAGAAACATGCATCACATGCAATTTTATGTGCACTGTACATGTGTATTTATCTTAACCTCTGTCGCTTTACCTGATTTTTTTTTGTAAGCTCTTTCATACCTATATTTTAGAAAAATTATACGAATTACTAGTTATGGTATGTGTTTTTGTGGGTGTGGGAGAGACAACCTTGAGAAAGAGTAACTACACGCAGCGAAGGCGGCGGTGCTTGAAAACTGCAATATTGAAATGTGTGAATTAGATATTAAAAATTCAAACATTGTGCTGTGTCATGCATACTGATGTGTGTGTGTTTGTAGTCTAATTGAATGAAAACAAGACTTTGAAATGTGTGTGTGTGTGTGTGTGTGTGTGTGTGTGTGTGTGTGCGCGCTCCAGGGCCAGAACCAGAGGATCAGCCCGTGCTCCACCCTGACCAGCAGCACCGCGTCCCCCCCTGCGGGCAGCCCCTGCTCCACCCTCCCTGCGGCCATGCCCGGCCAGGCCGGCAACAAGGACTGTGCCTACGGTTCCGTCACCAGTCCCACCTCAACCCTGGAGAGCAGGGACAGCGGGATCATTGGTAAAGAACAAAAATAAATCACAAAGAACATTTCCAGTAAACAAATGTGTATGCGAAAAAAATAAATAAATATGTGGAAAGAGGAAAGAGGTTACCAATATAATCCAGCTGGCCAGGATACTTTTTAGTTAATGTAACTCACACAGGAGGACATTGTACATTTGTTCTACTACTACACATTTAGCCCCTAACCAGCGTGTGTGTGTGTGTGTGTGTGTGTGTGTGTGTGTGTGTGTGTGTGTGTGTGTGTGTGTGTGTGTGTGTGTGTGTGTGTGTGTGTGTGTGTGTGTGTGTGTGTGTGTGTGTGTGTGTGTGTGTGTGTGTGTGTGTGTGTGTGTGTGTGTGTGTGTGTGTGTGTGCGTGCGTGTGTGTGTGTGTGTTATAGTGTAGGAACATGACACCCAGTGGAACAATGTCGTTCATTGATGTGTTTTTAATAGTTTTTGACCCCGACAGACCAGAGGAATTAAGAATTATGTTTCAGGTTTTAAGTGCACAGGCAATTCTTGTAAGTCGGATCTATTTTTTATCGCGTAATGAGATTTGTGTTTTTGATAATTGAAGAAAATGACCAGCATCATTATTTAAAGGGGCCATATTGTAGGAAGTAGGATTTTAATTGCTAAGGTCGAGGTGTCCTATAAATGCTGTCCCATGTACCGATGTGTCAGGATTTCTGTGACGTTGTGATGTCACAGCCGTGCTTTCACAGACCCCTATCCAATTCAGAGCCATTCAAAATTAACCAGTCCGAGGAGAGGGATATCAAAGCATCAAAGTTTAAGACATGGGAGAATTCTGGAAGAATGAAAGCATAGTTAGTAATAAAGAACATAACAGTGCTAGATTAATTAATCTGTATTTTATTTATTTATTAAGATGTCACTGTAAGATGTGACTGTCTTATCTTAATTTGATTATTTTCTGCCCCTGCTCTCCAGTGACTGCAAATCTTTCCTTTTTTTAAATATTTTTGTGGCATAGATGTCTTCATTATACAGTAGGCAGACAGGAGTGTTCTACCCCTACACCACCGCAGCACGCCAGCTAGAAATCTTTCTAATGGTTGAAGTGAAAACAAGAAATTATGTAAAGTTAGAAAGCAAATAAAAAAGCAAGTGATTTCTTTGAGGGCCCAGCTGCACGGTCTTGATTGATTCAAAGTCGAGGATCTCTCATCCCGGCACTTAGGGCCCGTGACAGTCAGTAGTCGCTTCAGGCTGCAGGTTGGGTTCCTAAAATCTCAAAATGAGTCTCTTGGCCAGAATTCTGGGGTGTGGTTCACCCTAAAAGAATTTGATTATCTGAGTCATTTTTTCCCCCCCCCAAAAAAAAATCTGGGGCGTGCATCAGAAATCAGCCCCGCTGGTGATCGTTTTCCCGGTGAACCGCTGCACTTCCTGCACTGCTGGAAGTGATGTGAAACGTCAAAACAAGTGCCAACGTTGTCTCCTGGCAACAGTGGCGGACACCTGCGGCCTTAATGAGGGAAGCATCACATCACGATCGACGAGGGGCGACAGTAACAGGGCGTGACAGCGGCCCAGCGGAGGACAACAACGCGCCATTTAGAAAGTCCATTTATCACATGTGGAAATCGTACGAAACATTTCTTCTCTGTGTCTTGCAGCCACACTGACCAGCTACTCCGAGAACATGGAGCGAGGCGGCAAGTACGGCGAGGGCTCGCGGGGGAACCTGAAGCTGTGGCAGTCGCAGAAATCAGGCATGGACTCGTTCCTGTACCGCGTGGACGAAAACATGACCGCCTCCACCTACAGCCTCAACAAAATCCCCGAACGCAACCTGGAGAGCATGTCCTCCCACTCCGCCCACTCCATCCCCCTGTACCTCATGCCCCGCCCCAACTCTGTGGCCGGTGAGTCCCCCCGTAATCTTTCCCCCCCCTCCCTCCCCCATCTGCTCTGAAAGTAGAAAAGTAAGGTTATTAAAATTTGCACGGTAATATGGGTTGGCGAAACTGTAATTAGCCGCCAGTTTTCAGTCATAACCATATTTCTGTCTCATTTATCGCACCTTCACTACTTTCAAGCTTCTTTCCCCCTGCTCGATCTCTGCCTAGATTGACTTTGATCCCCCCCCTCCTCCTCCTCTCGATTCCGTTCCTTTGACTTGTGTTTGTGAGGCTCCCGTGATCACATGCTGTATGTGAAGTGAAGAAGAGCAGGAGAATCTATTAATATTTGGGTAGAGCGAGTGTAAGGATGGAAAAGTGGCAGTAAAAAGAAAAATGTCTGACGCAGAAACCAAATGGTGTGACTTTAAATCAGATCTCTTTATTGCCACATCTCAGCCTTTTCCTCCATAACAGCTGTCGAAAATCTTATATACCATCGAGCTGCTATAAACAGTCAATTTCTTTCTTTCTTTTTTTTTTTAAACCCACTCATTTCCTTGAACCATTCAGATTTTTTTACCCACAAACATCCCTTTTTGTTAGTTATTGCGATGTGAGCCACTACTTCAGGAAGTGAACATGATGTTAAACTAAATGTAAATTGCTCCTATTAAACAGAAAAAAACACGTTTAGGTCTTTAAGATCTTGACCGCATTTCTCTCCAAATTGACAAATCTGGGACGAATTTGCCTCAAATAAAATAAATCAATAAAACCTGAACCTAGTCATAGAAAATGTGTAGTTTGGTTTGATTTAATCTGTTATTTTATAGTGCTTTGTAATTGGAAACAGGATATTGCTCTTGCTGTAAAAAGTCACAGGGTTACTCCATGTGGAGATTCGGGGGTAGCTGCACATATGCGGTGGCATTTTGTTAAACTCTCACATTCCTCTGGTATGAATTCAGCCCGCAGAGCAGAATAATAGAGTCTGGGGAAACAAGAGCTTTAGCGAGACGAACATGCTGCGGATGGAAGAATAACACATAGGAACGCTGGCATTTTCTGTGGCTGTCGGAGGTTTCGTTTATGTGTGTTTTCTTTCGCCGAGGCCACAGCCGGCTCCCGAAAGAACCGTTAAATACCGTCTAAGAGGAGTGAGAAAGAAAAGGAAATGGAAAGTTTCATAACACAGAGGCGGTCCTAATGGTCCTGATTGTGTTATTGTTCTCATTATCGGAGAGAGGCTGTTAGAGATGATGAGCTCTATTATGCACCTCTCCCACTCCCACTGGAGGAAAAAAAAAAAGTGCGCGTAGACACATAAATGTACAGTTTTTTTTTTTCTGCTAAAACACAAAATGTCTGACAAGGCCGCCGCAGCCCTGACCCTCTCTTTATGCCGGTCATGTCCTGCCGGATGACTCCGCTGTCTGGCAGCACGGGCCACGCCGCTTCATATCCAAACGCTTCAAAGGAGGAGCTACAGATGATGCCAAAAATATTTTTTTTTCTTTTTATTTAAACATGATGATGTATAAGGAGTCATTTGTCAAGGAACGGGAATTCCACATCGAGCAAAGAAAAGGGGGGGGGGAGATGGATACACGCAGAAGAGAGAGAGAGAGGAGTAACGGGGAGTTTTCATAATCCCTCTCCTCCACAAAGAGTTATTAGAGGATGCGAGCGGCGGCCGAGGATTGGCTGGTCTCAGACAGCAGTGGAACATCAAAGCCCCGGGCTTTAACCATTTCTATCCCCCAGAGTGACAGAGAGACCCGCTTTGATGTGCGGAGAGAGAGAGGGATGGAGAGAGAGAGAGAGATGAGGAGAGAGAGAGAGATGCAGAGCGAGAGCAGAAGGCGACCAGGGAGGAGGAGGAGGAGGATGGGTGGGGGGTATGAAGGGGGTGGGGTGGGGGCGACTTTATTACCTAATGAAGGCAGCACGTCGCTAGAGCTGAAGATGGATGTAACCAACGATTCCCCCTATTTTTTTTTTCCTCCCCTGCTTTCATGGCGCTGACACTGTTCACCTGTGAGGAGCAGAGCAGAATTTTTAAAACTGCTCTTAATTGGCTTTTTTTTTTTCTTCCAATCTCAAGCTTTCGTTCAGCAAACATTCGCAAGATCCTCATTCGGCGATAATATCTCTACAAACCCTTGTCGTAATTCAAGGCTATTCTGTATTAAGGACCCCTTTATGATTTGTCCATGTTTGTAGCTGCTTTTAACCTTTATACCCTTGTGTAGTTTTCTCTAGTCTTGGCTTCCTTTTATTTGTTGTTTTATAATGTTTTATTCATGCGTCTGATGATGTTTTTGTCCTGCGCTGACCAGGGTTTTCTGACTTCAAATGAGACTTGCTAAAAAAAAATGATTTACTAAAATGTTAGTTACTGTTTTTTCCCCCTTTTAAAGGAAATTAAAATGCCACTCCGGAGAACGGCATTATATCAAACTTGTAAATTGTGGGAGGATCCTCCTGAGCCGCAGAAAACGTCCTCACGGGGTTAGGCGAAAACAAAACTGAAACTAAACCCAGTTTTGCCCCGGGCCAGCAAGAAACTATTCAGCCTCTGAACAATTCTGATCAAAACATGGCCTACATAGGCTGGTGAGCTGGTTGGCTTTAAAGGGCCGATTCACACAAGCTACAAACACACGTCAGAACTGAGATACCAGACAAGTTAAAAGCTCAATTCTCATATATATATATATATGCTATGGGGGTGTATAGGTGAACTGAGCCTTTAAGACGTTAGAGGATCTATATGCACCAGCTTATGTAATTCCCTGCTTAGATAAAGACTACAGGAGCATAGACACATTTAGTGAACTCAGTGTAGTTGCTACATTCACTGAACTAAGATAACAGCTCACCCCAGATAACATTTTGCAATTTGAGGGACGGGGAAGTGTCAATTATTCCCTCGTCCTCCGTTTCTCACCCGGTCGATTTGCATTTTGTCCCCCGTCTCACCTCACACGCCGCTTCTAATACCCGGATATATTAGTGTTTAAAACGAGCAGGGCCGCCGCTGTGTATCATCTGGAGTCATCTCTCGGGGAGATGAGAGGAGAACAGCGAGGCGTTCAGAGCTGCAGCAGCCACCTCATATCTGTGATGACTAGTCGGCTCCCTGGCTGATACCGTGACGAGATCTGGATGGCGGCCCAGCTGGTCTTTGTGCGTACGTGTGTGCGTTAGTGTGCGTGTGTGTATGTGTGCACGCATGCTTTCATGCTGTCAGTCACTTTTTTTTTTTTTAAAAACAGGAAGTGTCTGATGTGGCTGTCATTGCCCGAAGCTGCTGAGTTCTCTGCTGCTGCACAGTTAGACTTTTCTTTTTTTTTGTCTTTCTCTCACTTGTGTTTTTTAGTACTCGCTCCGCGCACTCTTTCCTTTTTTCCCCCCCTCTCTCTCTCTTTACTTCTTTTCACCATGTGTGCAGACTTAGCGCATTGGCACAGCAGCTATGAACGTGATTCCCCGGCAGCCTTCTGCATTGCAGATAGCGACGATGAGCGCAGAGATCGGGACTCCTTCCGATTTAAACGCTGGTTTGATAACAGACATTTTTTTTCTGTCCCGCTGCCCTGAGTCATTCTTCCTCTGTGCAGCAGCAGCAGCAGCAGCAGATTAATGCCTCCACTGTCTCCACATTTAGGATGACCGGCACCCCCCCTCCTCGTTCCCATCAGGGCCAGGCCTCCAGCATTCTCAGCTGCCATTTTCCCTCCATTTTGGGAAGCCCATGTGGCTCATTTTTTGGGTCCATGGCCGGGGTGACTCAGGCGGGCGGCAGCGTGCAGCCATACTTCACTGAGCTGCGCTGCAAACATCATCGTTTTACGATCAGGGTTGAGTTTTTTTTTTTTTGTGGTGCGAGTAGCTGCAGCTGCTACGTGGAGGGATTACCATGTTCTAGCTTTTTTGGAATGATTGGAGACAGTTTCAGACATTTTCCCAACTCCATGAATTTGACTTCCCAGGACCTCAGAGTATTCCAGGTATAGTGCCCGAAGAAAATAACTCCCAGTTCAGATCCTTCTCACTAACACAAATAAATACTGAATATTATTTTTGTGTGTTCTATTCATGGATACATCCAGTTGATTACAACTTTCCTCCTATTTTTGTAGTTTTGTGCTACAGTTCAGCCACTCATGACATTTTAATCACCACAGTGACATTGCAAAAAAATGTTAGTGGTGCCAGGAGACATAAGAAGTCACATAATTTTTTGGGGGGGAGAACGGCCAAATTGTAAAATTATAACCCAAACACCCCTCACAGTCTACACAGCTATTTCCTGGTTCAGCACAGACGGATTATGACGATATTCCAGGTGTGTTCCCTCTCAGTCTAACCCCCAGTAATTGTGGTTCAGTAATCCACTGGCTTGTTCAAAACCTGAATAACTTTAGGGCTGCTCTTATTTGCCTTGTTTTAGCCACGTTACTTCAGAGTTCCCAGATCTCAGATAAAAACAATACATATAAGCTATCATTAAATGCCAACTATTACGTTAATCACTAAAGATTTTGATACCTGCCTAATAAGTTTGAATCTTTTTTTTAAAAAGAAAATATCAAATATTGTGGATCCTGCTTCTCATATCTGATTATTTTATGGTTTCTCTTCTGGATTAAAAAAAGACATGTTAGGTTGCATCTTCAGCTTTGGAAAACAATGATAAGCAATTTATGAACCAAAAAATGAATTGTTTTGTTGATTGATAGATTGATCCTCTGTTGAAGTAGTTAGTAGTTGCATGCCTTATATTTAAAGCAAATTAAATTACTTACCTATCTAAATCCGTGACTATTTCGATAACAGATTAATAGTTACTTTTATAAAAAATGTCCAAATTCTCTGGTTCCAGCTTCTTCAATCTGATTTCTTCTATACTAGTAAATGACAAATTCAGCCTCTATCAATGAATAAAAAACACTTGTCTTGGCTCTGAAGTCCCTTAATCCTTCCTTATTATTATTGTCCAGACTTTCTTACCTTTTATTTTCACCTGCTCCTACACTTTTACCTTTGGGGTTCAGGTGTGACAGGGACTCGGGGTCTGATGCTTTCTCACACAGGCGGCGTCTAATCTTCTTTAAGATTCACCGGTTCAGAGCGGCGGCCCCGAAGACACGGCGTGGTGTGAACAATCAGCAGCCAGCGTCAGACGGCATTCTCTCCATGAATAAGACATTTGTCTGCTGAGCTAATTAATCCTGAGAGGGGCCGGATGGCATCTGCCTCGGTGCCGCGTGACAGACACTGAGAGGAGTGAATATTAGGACACGGCCATGTGGGGCTGGCTCGCTCTTTCCCGAAGGAGTTAGCGGGCATGAAAGCCGGAGCCTGACAACCGCCTGCAGCCACCGGCCCGCCTGGCTTTCGTGTGTTAGCCCGTATCACTTACTGTATGTCTGCGTGTGCCCGCGGTGCTGACAGCAGAATCCTGTTCTTAAAAAAACATCCTCTCTCTGTCTCTCCCTCCCTCTCCCTGATGACCCGCAGCCACCAGCTCGGCCCACCTGGAGGACCTGGCGTACCTGGATGAGCAGAGACACACCCCGCTACGCACCTCGCTGCGCATGCCCAGACAGAGCACCACCTGCGGGCCGGGTCGCTCCGGGCAGGACCTGAGAGGTAGGAGACGAGGCGGTGTAAAGCACACACACACACACACACACACACACACACACAGATACACACACAGACATAGATCCTTCTCACTCGTCCTCATATCACTACCAATAAAAACTGTATGGGGAAATATTACAGATGTTCTCCTCTTTCTGGTAAATGTGTATTTGGACTAAACGCCAACATAGAGGCATGCATGGTCCAATCAGATGCATGTTCCTCGATGCACCTGATTGCATGAGTTCTGTCATTCTTTCGGGTCACTCACTGATTTCCAGAACAGACCAGCTGCCGTCCTGTTTGCAGACTTTCTGTAATATTGTGAAAACGGTTCACGGAAAGGTGTTTTTAGCATTTTAGCCAAGAGATATGCGTAGAAATGAATAATAATCTTTACTTCCGACCAGCAACAGTCAGTCTTGCTTTCCTACTTTCTATCTGGCTCTACTTTCACTCCAAGCAAGGTACTCTTTTGTTAAAAAAAAAAAATCATTCCGATTTTTTTTTCTCTCTCTTTTTTAAAAAAAAATTGTTGTTGAGCTGACAGATGAAAAAGATGAGGAAGCGGAGTTCACTGACAAGACTTGAACTGGAGATGTTGCACTTATACGATTTAAACCACTAGGGCTCCAGGTGCCTGAAATCCAGATTTTTATATATTAGAAAATAACTGTTAGGAAAAAAAAAATTATATTTCTTATCTGTGACTCAACATGTCTAAGTGCAAATATGCTGCTCTGTGAATATCTGCAGATATTTGCTGCTGCAGGCTGCAATCGACCACCATCGGCTTTCACTTAAATTTATAAAATAAAAAAATAAATGAATGAATAACGTGTTGGTTGCTTCACTGGAACACAGCGCAGAAACACAATAGGACACTGTTCTCCCATTTTCACCCTCAAACAACAGCACAACTCAAAGCAGCTGCACATTACAAGGCAGAGCCGTAAAACAAGCGCGTTACTGTTAAAATTCAGCCACCGACAGTGGATTTACGGTTTGCAATGATTCAGATGCAACTGTCTGCATGTACAGTATTTGCCTCTGCTGCTGCAGGGTTTGTGTGTGTGTGTGTGTGTGTGTGTGTGTAAGAGGGGGAGATATGGTCAGGGAGCACTGAGAGGATTTCTTCAGGTTGTACCTTCACTTGACTAAAGTTTGCTCAGTCCTTAACATTCACAGGCCGTCTCAGCCCCTTTGTGATCAGGCAAATCTCCCCCGCCTGCTCGCCAAATGGCCAAATGACCTCATGTCACAACATTATGTGTGTGCCCCCCCCCTACCGCATCGCCCTTCTTCGCTGTCACTTATGCAGTAATGAGCACTGTAATGACAGCCCTCTGCCAACCCCGTGTGTTTTAAACACCTGTTAAGACCTCAGCTCAGCTAAGTCGTGACTTGACCCCCCCACCACCAACACCACCCTGCAGGGTTAGTGAGCTTTAGAAATAGATAAAAGAAAAAATGCTGTGTGGGAGAAGAGATTGAGATGGACACATAGGGAAGAAAAAAGACAGAGGGGATAAGGGGGGGTGGGCAGGTTCCTTTCAGAGCTTCCCTGTCACTGCCAGAGCCATTTGTTTCAACCTCCCCCCAACAAGGGCAGCCAAGTGTGTTTACACGCCGGCCGACTGCATCCTAGCGTGTTTCCTGCCGGATCAGTGTCAGAGGCGTCCTGAGTGCACTTGTCTACACCGGGACAGACTGAGAATGGGAACAAAATGTGTGGAGGCAAATGACGTGAAGAACATGCTTGTTGAGCTCAATTGTTTTAATCCTCAGAGGTCAAAGCTCATTGGCCTAGTAGAGCAGTGTCCTCCCTGAGTTCACTCCCCGAACCGCCTCATACTAAAGACTGTAAAAGTGGTACCATTTTCTCCCTTCTCACTCAGTATCCCAAACCATATGTCATTTTTTAACAAGCTAGAAAAGTTTCAAAACACACAGTACTTGGTCGAAAGTTAATGTTTTATCAACATAAATAAAGCAGTTTGTAGATTTGAAGAAATGTTCTGATTTTGAAGTGACTTTTTATTTATGTGTAGTAGGAATGAGGCAAGAAGGAAAGAGTCAACTTCTGTGAACACGTACATACATTTTGTGCACATAAAAAAAGTCCAAGTCCAAAAATCCAAGCTCATTTTTTTTTTTTTTTTGGTATTTTTGGTTCCCTCTCTCTCTCTTTATATATATATATATATATATATATATATATATATATATATATATATATATATGCTTTATGTCATGGATATGGGAATTAGGCTGCAAAATAGTGAAATTCATCTTGCCGTTCTGATGTAACTATTCAGGGTACTAAAATTACAATAATTGCCATTTATTTGTGATTATTATGGGTTACTACCTTTTTTTCTGGCACATTAAGCATTAACTGGTTGTATTTAATTTGTCACATTATCAGCGGCCTCAGTTTGACACTTTGAGCCCCACAGGTTTGGACTCGTTTGTTAGTTTTTCATGATGGGCTCCTGCACGTCGACTCCCAGAGGAACTAGAGGAAGAAGCTGTCGCTGGCTACGTGTTGGTTAGGTGGCAACGGGCTGCAGCTCTCTCTCTGTGTCTCTCCCTGCGAATGGTTGGTTGGTTGGAGGTTTCTTTTGATGCCGGCCGTCGGGGGGGGGGGGGGGCTCGAGCTGTGCTGCTGTTTTCAGGAGAGTGAGTCAGATGGTAATGGACCTTCTTGTGCTCCTGCCTGCCTACCTCTGAGATTTACCACCCACCTTATCTGTTCACCGCAAACTCTCTCGCATAACCGTACATCGCCGCACACACATTTTCTCCCTCGTTTATCTTTACTTTGCTCTCTTTGTCTTTGTCACTCTCGACCCCCCCTCATCTCTCTCTCCCCCCTCGTTGCCTTTCTACCTCTGCACAAAACAGGCTCTGTTAGCTGATGGCTGCAGCTTTTGGATCACAACAATATATTCAACTTTCATGACTCCATTATACAGTATATTCCCTGGCAGAGGGGCAAACTAAATAATAACTCCTAGAATTTCAAGTAAGCACTGTAATCGATTAGTCATTAAAGTTTTAGAGCCCATGAACATCCCATGAAAGTATCCAAACAACAAATGAGTATTGTTTATGTAGCCAAAACCTGATGTTGCGTATTCCTCCACCGGTGTCCAGAAACTATTAAAAAACACATCAATGAGCAGCACTGTTGCACTGGGTCACATGCTGCCCCATTTCCACGAACATAGTCAGTTTATTCTTGTTAAAAAAAAAACCAAAGCCCACATACACCTTCCTGTTGCTATAAATACTCCCCAGTGCGCCAAATGTGTATTAATCCTCAGCTGGAAATAGTTCCCAACAAATGCAGTAGTTACTCCTGTTTAAGTTACATTTGTTAACAATGCCCAATTAGGAAATTAAAAAAGAAGAAGAATTAAAGATTTACTGTACGTCTCCAACTTGAACCAGTGGGCCTGGAGGGAAGTGAATTAGTTTTCAAGAGATTTGTTGACACACTGCAAAAATCTTAACAGGTGAAGGTATCTTCTGTTTTTGGTCAAATTAGACCAATTTGGAGTAGATTATCATAAATTGTTGGCGAAATTAAATTGTGACTTGTTATCCTATTGTTAGAAATTATCTGCCATCATAATAGGATAATGTACTCAATATTGGACTAAATTTACTAAATTCAATATATTTCCCCCTGATAATATTATATATTTTTTGCGGTGCAATAATAATAGTACAGAATACAGTAGATTTATTCTTCTGTTGAACATCGATGGGAAGACGAAGCTGCAAATCTGAGCTGCACTAGAATTACACTGCTGTTTATAGTAATGATTTATTTACAACTAAATCAGAACAAAGGAGCACACTGTTGCTGCCATAGTCAAGGAAGTCTAGGAAATATCTATTCATCCTCCGCCTGCTACCATCATCCGTCATTTTAATCTGATCTATTTTCCCATATTTGATATGTAGGTCTGTTTTGGGGTTATTTTGAGGACTTTGCATCTTATGTAACGTATCTATCTACGAAGCCAGGAGCATCTGTGTGTCAGTACATCGCGCATCTGACAGTTTGTCAGATCGACCTCAACTTTCAGATATAGCTCGCACCTGGCCCGATTGTTTGCATCCTTTTTTTTCATGGAATTGTTTTGATAAATATTTAAAACATCATTATTATCATTAAAAGTTAAAATCCCATAGACTCACGTATAACAGAGTTATAAGAAAAGTTCACAAGTGAAAAAAGTTACTGTACTTAGCCTGAATCTGCCAAACATGAAAAATCTGCTCTAAGCTTTCTATAGGAATGCATCCTCCCTACAGGCTCTGCACCAGTTGCTGTAGCTTAAAGTAAACGGTCCGCGAGCGAGTTCTTTTTGTAGAATTCCATTTTTTGTGCTGTCAAAGAAGAGGAGAACCTGAACCCCGGGCACCTCCAAGTTTATTATATTGCTTTACAGCAAATGTGCTTATTACATGAGATTTACATTTATTTTAGTGTGATGGTGTAAAACATAGTTGGCGTTGTGAATGCCCGATTTAGCCTTACATCTACTGTGTGAAGAAATGAGCGGAAATGGAACCATATGGTCTGATAAAACCAGACAAGAGGAGAAACTCTCTCTCTCTCTCTATATATATATATATATATATATATATATATCCTTATACTTCAGGCATCACCTTACCCATCGCTGTGTTCCCTCCACCCCTGATAATAGACAATCTGATCACCTGAACTTCCTCCTCTTCCTCCTCCCATCGTTGCCCCTCTGCCTCCAGCTCCATGCCAACTCTCCTCCTCCTCCTCCTCCTCCTCCCACTCCCCCCTCTCTTCCCTCGCCCCCGCCTCCCTTTTTTTCCCCCACTCACTGCTCCTCTCCTCCTCCTCTGCTTCTCTTCCTCCTCCTCAAGGCTGTTCATCCACCGTGAGTCATCCTCACCTGGTGAATAATTAAAACGTCTGAGACTCTCGCTCCGTCTGGCCACGGAGGTTTTGTCGGTGGTGGAGAGGAAGCGGTGGTGGTGGTGGAGGCTCGGGAGGGGGCGGAGGGTGATAGGAGTGATACCGTGCTCAATGACACCCGAGTGGGGGGAGTGTTATGGGCAGGATTATGAGCAACTGCCATCCATCTCTCTCTCTCTCTCTCTCTCTCATACACACACACACACACACACACACATATTGGCTCTTGCCATCCCGGAAACAACTCCCTCAGCCCCCATTCGCAACATGGCTGCCATGTTTTCCTGGATTACCTGACGCAGCGGAGCAGTAGTCGGGGCGGCAGCTGCACGAGGCGGCGCGAACGTGTCCGCCGTGCGGACGGTGGCGTCCGGTGGCGCGTGGGCATGTTCAACAATCCCGCGAGGAACAGAGCAGCCACACGGGCTCATTTCCAAGAAAATTGGATCAGCAGCACTTAAAACCAGAGCCGCTATAGGCACTTAACCTCTCACTTTAGTGGCCTGTGGTATTGTAAAATTGTTATTTTTTTAAATCCCCCCCCCATCAACACTGCATTAGGTCCATTTTTTTCCACAGTGACACTCAATTGGGAGTATATTACATCAGTGTGTGCATTATCGACAGAATGGAGCAGTCCAGCTCTCTCTTGACTGTGTGTGTGTGTGTGTGTGTGTGTGTGTGTTTGCGTCTTGTTTGTTGAGTTAGCACTAAAATAATCTGGGCAGGGAATATGGATGAGATGTCTTTTATTACACTGGGCTGTAGCTGGCACCGAGCTCAGCGCAGTAAAACGCAGTGCTGACCGTGCACTCGGCATAATACGAGGACAGCTCCTCACCCCACACCCAGGTACATGTCTCCGTGCACTTTCTGCAGATTTGCGTGCGAGTGTGAATATCCTCGGCCGCATAATCATTGCATTCCTTTTTTTTTTTTCGATTCCACAATCATAATTAGGATTCCTGGAAAAGAGTCGTGCTTGCGGCAGCACTTCGGAGCTCTGCGCGGTAAAAGAATACATTAAGATGCATTATCAGATCGTTACATTTATGTAGCCGTGCTCTTAATCAGTGCACCAAAGTCATTTGCAGATAACATGCAGATCTAATGCACAACCCTCCACCCATCATTATCGCTGGGATGGTGTAGGGGATAGTGAGCTTGCCTCCTCAGCAGCAAACCTGGGTTCAGGTCCTAGTTAAAGCATTAGTTTGTGTCAATGCTGCAAAATATACAAAAATCTTTGTAGGCTATGCATGCTGCTGTCCACTCCCTACTCACTAGCTTTTACAGTTGGTCAAGAGTATTAGTACAATCATTGCATTCCATTGGCAGATAATTTAATTTTCTTTAATTTTTTTCCCTTGTTAGTTATTTTAAGAAAAAGAGACAAACAAGATGTCACTTTGACTAAAATCAAGATTTAAACAAAAATTGTAATAAACAAAATTATCTGTTAATATAATTAGATAATTATATATTATATTTTGCAGTTTTCAGCCAGTTCTAAAACTCTCCTTCTCATCTGATCTGGCCAGTCCAACCTATGATGCACATTCCTGCTCACAGCGTGCTAATCGCTAATACGCTGCAGAGTGTGAAATGAAGCACTGCCCTGGCTATCATCTGACCAGCAGCTATTTCTCACCGTGCACGCTACAAGAACCCGATCAAATATGAGCTGAGTAAAAAAAAAAGGGGGCCAGGTGCTTTTCAGAGGAAAATCTGATTTTACAGTTTTGCGTAATAAGTCCACATTTCAGATTTGGCCGGCGCTGGGGTTGAATCCTGCGAAGCGGCCTGTTGCAAACACACAACGGGCTGAGGAGTCTAGGTTGACGTCTCCCTATTAGGGTTTAATTTACTCCTGGAACTGGATTAATCAAACTTGCCCAATGCGATGTAACCAATTACATTCTCCCAAAAGTGTAACCCCTCCCCCTCCCTCTAGACATCCTGAAGAATACACTCATTGTAATTCAACTGATTTCAGTAATCGACTCAGATCTGGTGTTTTCCCATATTTCTGAAATAATGATGTGCTGATGCTATTGTTGCTCCCTTTGTTTTTTTTCCTGTTTTATTTTTTTTTTCTCTCCATTGAGCCACACCGTGCCCTGAGCCCTGACACGCCGCGCACTGCTGCCAATTTTCATTCTTGTCATCGCTGACTCTTTTTTTTTGTGTTTTTCCCTTCCCTCGTCTCGCTCACACCTGTGCTCGGGTCGTTGCACTTTTTGCCCTGTTTTACAATTGATTTTCGACGCTCGTTTTTCAGGGCCTGATGTGGTCTGACACTCCCGATATCTCTGTGACATGCATGCGAAAATGGGTGAAATTGCTTTTAGCTTTCATGCCCCGAGCCGCTAAAACATCCCAGCCAATCATGTTAGGTGTGCTCCAACGCTTTTTAAACCAAACTGAGAATAGTCCTTTTCAGCTGTGTCTTTCAGTTTGTTAGTCTTATTTTATATTGTTTTATTTTTTTCCTACTTGTTATGTTTTAAGGTTGTTTTTGACTGTGTTCTTTTTTTATAATTATTATTATTCAATGTTATTCTCACATTTTCACATTTTTTTAATTATATTTTCTGCTTTTATCTCGTGCATCATTATTTACTCATCATAATTATTTTATTCTAACTTATTCCTACTTTCCTAAAGGGGCCTCATTATTAAATAAAAAAAATACTTTTTTAGTGCTTGCATGTAAATATTTACCTCTACTTTCTAATACACACACTTTGAAATAAGACTCTCTCACTCTCTTGTGGCGTGGCCTCCTCTGTAGGAGGAAATCTTCCATTCAAAAAGGACTCCTGTTGTGATGTCACAACAGGAGCGGAAGTTAAAAGTAGTTGCTCCTGGTGCCACGTAATAGTCGCTTGCTTCCAGAGTGTTTGGATTGGACTTCTGTTTCTCCACTTCTCTGAGGGGGGCGGGACATTTTCCACACGGCTCGGCCAATCACAACACAGTAGGCCCTTCAGCAGGGAGGGGAGGGGGAGGGTCTTTCAGAGTGAGTGTGTAAGAAGGCAGACTGTATTGCTGCTACACGTTTAACTAGCTGCTTTTTGAGCAGAAACAGAAGGCAATTTTTAGACTAAAATAGAATTGAAAATAAAAAAGCTAAATAGGGCCCCTTTAATATGTTTTCATGTGTATTATTCATATATTTGTTTTAATTATCTTCACTTGTGTCTAATATTTAATCCTGTACACTATCCATCTTTGTGGCTGCACCTTCTGTAGCGGCTCACGCTCCATGAAGCATTGTGCTCCCACCTGGAATGAGATGTGCTATGTAAATGATTTTTTTTGCTCGCTCGCCCCGCTCGCTTGCTCTCTCTCACTACTGTCTTTCTCCTCCCAATCCCTCCCTCTCTGTCTGCCTTGTGCTCGCCGCCCGCCGCAGCTTCCGCTAATAACGCCCATGCCTGGCAATCCCAGTCACGTAAGTTACCTCAAATTTCATTTGTTGCGTCAGACCACGCGCTCCGCTCGCCCGCCGCCCCGCGGCGCTTCACGCTCCTGCCAGGGAACCATTTGGATTATTCACGTACAGCCCACATTCCAAAATCAGGCGTAATTGCCAGATACTGATATAACATTTAAAAGAAATGACACACCAGATAGAAGAGCGGCATATCTTAATGCTGTCAAAACTGCAAAAGGAAAAAATCCTTTAAAAGCAAATATTCTTAACAAGAGTCCCAAGAGACGACATCTTCAGAAGTTCATACCAGATTCATTTTACCCTCATTAGTCTTTAATGGTCCATATGTTCTGCTGAAAAGATCCCTAACCTCTGGAGGAATTTAGTTTAATGACTCCCCCTACTGAGTAAAATCAACATTCTACAGGGCCCGTTAAAGGAGTCGCTCCCTTGACTTTTTTGGCTTTTTATTTGGCTAGAAAATAATCTCAAAGCACATAGTACTTTGATAGTTGTGAGATATTTCTTCTCGATCTCGAGGATCCGGAAGTGTGGCAGTCAAAGAAGTTTTAAAAATGACTTGCATAAGCTAAATTGTTCCTACTTCATCTTTAAAGCAAGCGCAGTTCATTTTACAAAAACGCTCAATGTGGACCTAGTAAGTACATTTAGAATTAATATATCTTAAAGGGATTCGAGGGCGCCATTCACCACAGAATCCACAATCATTTTTATCATTGTCTCTTCAGTTTAAGCTCTGAAGTTCCCCTTCTCTATGTAGTTTTTAAATGAGAAATAAAACACACATTATTTGTCTAATATCCTTGATTTTGCACTTATTAAGCTGTACATGTGATTCATAGTGTCATTAAGGATTACTCCTTATTAGACTGTATTAATTATATGTTGTATATAGGAGGAAATAATTATGCATATATATCTGACCGTTTATAAGGTTTCACACATATGGAGATAATCATACACAGAAAGTCTACACATTAGAACTGGCTTTATTTCAGTTTCCAGTTGCATTATTGCAGCAAAAGGGGACAGATGCCAAATTGCAAAACATTAACAAGCATAAATGTGACTGACTAATCTCTGTTCCCGTGGCCTCGGCAGTGCGCTTCGCACCCTACCGGCCCCAAGACATCGCCCTCAAGCCGCTGCTGTTCGAGGTGCCCAGCATCACCATGGACTCGGTCTTCACCGGCCGCGAGTGGCTCTTCCAGGAGATCGACGGCCACCTCAACAGCCCCAACTCGGGCGCCAACCGCGGCGTGGTGGTGGTCGGCAACATCGGCTTCGGCAAGACGGCCATCGTCTCGCGCCTGGTGGCGCTCAGCTGCCACGGCACCCGCATGAGGCAGATCGCCTCCGACAGCCCCCAGGCGTCGCCCAAACGTAAGCACCCCACTTATGTGTGCAGAAAAACAGCGATTGATTAAAAAAAAAAAATAAAATAACGTGGCACATGTTGAGAGTCTGTTGCTGCCGTCTCATGTCCAGATGGAGAGGGGCTCCCTCTCACCCAGCCGCAGCCCACGCACGGCACCCTGGGAGGAGGCAGCTGTCCCGGGACCCCTGAGATGAGGCGGCGCCAGGAGGAGGCCATGAGGAGGCTGGCGTCCCAGGTACAGGACGCACCTGTGTGCTGCTCATGCACGCGAATCACACACAAAAGTCACAAACTTCTAAAAGGACAAAATAGAATGTTCCTCCCTAATATGTATATTATATATAATATATATATTGCGAACATTTTTTTTCAAGAACAAGTCCACTTGTAGTGATTGTAAATGTATACATATATCTGTAGAAAACAAAAAACAATTTCTTCCCACATACAGGAATACAAACAGGAAATATTGCATCACTAAAATGGTCATTATGGTATAAGAATACTTGTGTGTCTGGTGGTTTCAGCAAGAAACTTTTCCATTCTATCAGCAATTGGGGAAAAAAAAACAGCCAGATCACCTACATGGTTCCTCTGCACGACTTTTTTTTTCAATTAGTGACAATGATACACCGCCTTTAGAAAACATCTTTTTACATTTCAAAAAAAAATAAATACAAGTTTATTTTTGGTTTCAGGGAGGATTGCTGTTTCACGCTTTTTGAAAGAAAGTCAAAAGTTTAATGCCACCCACCAGCTACCATCATCGCCTCACGCAGGGTTCGCTCCTGAGGTGGCAGACTTCAAAAAAAAAAAAAAGCGAATCGCGAGTTTGTTTTTAGCTTTTTTTTCCCTTTTTTTCTAAATGTTGACTCTCTAACAGAGAATATTGTAATATTGAATTATTTAACTGGCTGTGACCTGTCTGCTATGTAAACCTGCTCTGACGTGTGAAGCCGGCTCCTCTTTCCCTGCCTCCTTCCTGTCTACTTTTGCACCTCGCGCCCCCCCCCTCCCCTGCTGCTCAGCCATCTGCATCCCCAGCCCCAGCCTGATGCATTATGCAGATGTATTTAAAAAAGAAAAAACAACTTTGCCAGGGAGCCTTATGAAATATTTATACCTGCAGAAAGCCATTTCCCAGCCAAGCTATTAGATCTTGTTAACTCTGTGCATTAATAATTGAGCTCACTCCCTTTTTCACCCGTTTTGTTTCATAGTCCCTTTATTCCATTGTGACTGAAAATTAGCATTCCATTTTGATTATTTTTTTCCCCTCACCCCTCCTTTTTTTCCATTCTCACTGCCCTCTCATCATGGCCGCAGCCTCTGGATATTCAAACTCTTTATAATCTCTCAGTCCCCAGGAGTCGGTCACACCTGCTGCTATTATTCCACCATCTAACCCCCCCCCTCCCAGAAACACCACCCACCCACTATTTTCTAATGTCACCGCGCAGCCGCACGGGAATGACTTATTCATTCATTCATTTAATCATTCATTTGAACATGTTTCAAGTGTGTGGCTGTGAAATATGACGGTTTAACACTTGACTCCGTCGTGCCACAGTCATCTCGCACACGAGCATGCATGAGCTAACCAGGAATCAGTCTCCTGGCAGCTGGAAGCGATGCATTATTAATAGCCGAAAACGTACAGCAAAACGAGACGTATTGTGTTTCATTATGCCGCAATCATCCGCCGTTAAGGTGACTCAATGCCAAACGGGTTGTGGCTGCAACAGACGCTGAAGAAGACTCTAGGAAAATTAAAAAGAAAAAAAAAATCTAAAAGTGTGTCATATATCTCCTGCATTGCTCGAAACTGAGTCATAATTGGAAGTGAAAGTGTTGCACCTTTTGTAGTTTTATCTGATCCCAGGCTGCACCCATCCCCCCAACTCTTTGTCGCCCCCAGGTGGTGGCGTACCACTACTGCCAGGCGGACAACGCCTACACCTGCCTGGTGCCGGAGTTCGTGCACAACGTGGCGGCGCTGCTGTGCCGCTCGCCCCACCTCGTGGCCTACAGGGAGCAGCTGCTGCGGGAGCCGCACCTCCAGAGCATCCTGAGCCTCCGCTCCTGCGTCCAGGACCCGCTGGCCTCCTTCCGGCGGGGCGTCCTCGAGCCCCTGGACGCGCTTTACAAAGGTGAACCTCTTTGCTGGCCCCTCACCCCCCCTATGTCAAAGTCGGCATCAGTTGTGTCGAATATATTAGTTGTGAAAGTCACGGCTGATTCAAATTCACCCACACATATGCACACACACACACACAAAAAATCTGAATTTATTGGTGTAGTTTTAACCCCCAATGCAGAGAGGGAAACGGATAACCATGATTTATGTGCTCCAAACGTCTTCGCATTCTTCATATTAAACCGGAATTTATGATATTCAAAGGCCTCACATTCAAACAATGCTTTTGGCAATTTATCACCGATGTCTCCTCAGAGCTCAGTATCCAATAAATCGTCTGACTCGAGTCCTTGGTGCGTGATATTAGATGCCTCTTATGCACAATGTTCTCGATATAAGTCAAGATCAAATTCTTAATCTTAATGCTGGAACAGACTTTTTTTTTTCCTTTTTCCTCCTCGACCTGCTAATTCATCACAGTGTTCCCGGTCAAAGCTTTTATTTAGACCTGAAAACAGAAATATGTGATGAAGGTTTTTTTTGTTTTGTTTTTTTATGATTTCAACACAAATTTCTATTATTTAAGTTAAAAATATTCATATTCAATGTTTTCTTCCAATGTACTTTTTACATTGAGAGATGTTCACTGTCATGTGTTATATGCTGTGCTTTTTTTTTGCACATGATGACATGATGCCGATCATGCATCATTTTCTCTGTCTTTTTGTTTGCCCCATATCCAATGTTGCCAGAGAGGAAGATCAACTCTGAGGAGGACCTCATCGTCCTCATCGACGGGCTGAACGAGGCGGAGTTCCACAAGCCGGACTACGGAGACACCATTGTGTCCTTCCTCACCAAAACCATCAACAAGTTCCCCCCTTGGCTCAAACTGGTGGTTACAGTCAGGACCACGTTACAGGTCGGTGACAGGGTGAATCTTCCATTCCCGCTGCTTTCACTGGCTTGTTTTTTAGATTCGACCCAAGTCATGTTTCTTCCAGCGACGGTGTAACAGGAGGAAACGGCTGCAGCAGCAATTCACTCTTTATTGTTCATCCCCACCACTGGCAGCTAATAACATTTTATATTAGTATTTACCAATTATTAGTTTTACTTCACCTGAAGGCCACTATATGGCAATATTGAAGATTACTTGATTACTTCACCCTCTCTATAATTTTCCATGTTTTCTTTATGTATTAAATTCAGAGGATATGAATATATTTTCTTTTTTGTCTCGTCTCCTTGCTCTTCGTCTATATACAGCTCAACTAGTTATGTATGACGTTTTTTGTATGAGTTCTTATATGAGTGAGGTCACATTTATCGATATGGCTCCGCATCGCCGTCACCAAACAACGTTGTGACCCCGCAGGAGATCACCAACCTGCTGCCGTTCCACCGCATCTCCCTGGACAGCCTGGAGGAGAACGACGCCATAGACCAGGACCTGCAGGGCTACATCCTGCACCGCATCCACAGCAGCCCGGAGATCCAGAACAACATCTCCCTCAACGGCAAAATGGACAACACCACCTTCGGCAAGCTGAGTGCCCACCTCAAGGCCCTGAGCCAGGGCTCGTATCTGTACCTCAAGCTCACCTTTGACCTCATTGAGCGGGGCTACCTCGTCCTGAAGAGCTCCAGCTATAAGGTACAGGAGAAAGTCCTCAAATCATGTGGTTGATCCATGCAACTTTTCCCCTTTTTTTTGACATTTGGACTCCTTTGATAAATAATGCAATCGAATGGGTTTTAGCATTACATACAAAAACTTTCATCTTACATTTCCAGATTCATTTAATTTCATGTATTCAGGAATGCTTCCAGATGCCATGGAAAAAAATTAAAGTGATGAATTCGCATTCTCCCCCTCGAAAGGAGGAGTGTGCATGGAATAGTTGATGCAGCGCAAACACGGCTGCAGGTGTACCCCAGGTTGGAGGGAAACCGCTCTGATTCTGACACTCTTTCCTCCCCCAGGTGGTTCCCGTCAACCTGGCGGAGGTTTACCTGCTGCAGTGCAACATGCGCTTCCCCACGCAGTCGTCGTTCGAGCGGGCGCTGCCCCTGCTCAATGTGGCCGTGGCCTCGCTGCACCCGCTGACCGATGAGCAGATCTACCAGGCCATCAACTCCGGTTCACTACAGGTACGAAGTCCTAAAACACACAAGACCGCAGCTCTCGAGGGCTTAACTCAGGACTTTATTTCATTCATTCGGATAAATCTGTTTTCAACTGGCCTTCGCCAACCATTCAGCATCAAAGCCAACTTTCTCCCCCAAGTACACTATTTAAGCAGCAAACTACCGCTGTTTTACACGTAAGCAAAGGCTAAACTGTGATTTCACTCCGTCCTTCAGCTATAATGAAATAAATGAGTTTTATTTCAATTAAAATTCACGGCATGTTATTCAATGTTTATTTCAACAAAGCCAGTGGGGCTGAACATTTTGATGAAGAAGGAATCTTTTTTTTAATGCATATGAAAAGAATAAATGCACATTCTGTTCCATTTGTGCTTGAAGATGAATAAATGTCATTTGTATTCGAGATGAAACAAGGAGAAGTTTTTGCATGCATAAAGCAGCGATGATATATTTTTTAATCAGAGTGGGAATGTTAAGATGTGCAGGGTTTCGGATTCTTGATGTTGTTATTGAAAATGTCTAAATAGCAAATGTTTTGTCTATTATCTCCGCAATGTGGCTTCCAGAAGCAATTAAGTTGTCTTTGACCGAGGCACTGGCGTGTCCCGGCTTGTAAATAAGAGATAACGAGGAGTGAAATGCTGGTCCCCACAGGGCACGCTGGACTGGGAGGACTTCCAGCAGCGCGTGGACAACCTGTCCGTCTTCCTGGTGAAGAGGAGGGACGGGACGCGGATGTTTGTCCACCCCTCCTTCAGGGAGTGGCTCATATGGAGGGAGGAAGGAGAAAAGACAAAGTTCCTCTGTGATCCGAGGTGAGGGAAGGCAATGAAGGGGTGTGTGTGTAAAAGGATTCTACTGCTAATGTAATGTAATAGAATGTTTAAATTATTCCATCTGGAAACAGGATTTATAAGAGAATGTGGTGGTTTAAAAAACTGTGATGGCATCTACTGCCACACAAACTCCGCTGTTTTCCAGGAAGTATAATGAAAAAAAAATTTGATTTATTAATTCACTTGAGCCAAGGGGCATTTATAGTTGCTGGAGTCTATGACGTAAATGTTACTCATCCACTTCTTCAATGACATAAACAACAACTCAGACGAAGGTTTTAAACAAAAAAAAGTTTCCAAGTGCCTCCTGTCGTAAAAATAGATGAAACACAATGTTAGTGACTTAACTAACTAAAATATGATTATATGCAAAATCTTGAAGTTTTATTTGGTTAAAAAAGAATGCAGACAAATGCAGAAATGTACCTTTAATACAGCAGACTGTTGTTAGTCATGTAGAAATTCAAATCTCTGTTAGTCACAGGTACACCGGGATCCTTTTTTTTCGAGCAGAGGAAGTGTTACTGTTAAGTTTCCAGGCGGAACAGTTATTTCCTATATTATAATTAACGGCGTGCCGACGACACCGTGAGTCAGGCTCGGGGGTTCTGAAACGTTGCGTTTGTCGTCTCCACAGGAGCGGGCACACCCTGCTGGCCTTCTGGTTCTCCCGGCAGGAGAACAAGCTCAACCGGCAGCAGACCATCGAGCTGGGCCACCACATCCTCAAAGCACATATCTTCAAGGTAGGTAGACACACACACATGAGTTTAAGTGAAATCATACTCCTAGTCTATGTGGCTCAATTCGACATATGTGTTAGTTTGCTGCAGCATTCACACTCTTTCACTGGAACTAAGGGGCAATGCCCAGCACCATAACCCCCCCCCCCCCCCTTGACTAAACTTCACCTGCCAATGGAATAAGATAATTCTACTTAGTATTGGACTAATTTTACTGAATACAACAAAACACATATTTCACTTTGTGTAGAATATGCAAACACACACGCTTCAATATAATGTTGCAATGTATATTTACGCTAAATCATTCGGTTCAAGGGTCTCAGCAAGAAAGTTGGGGTTTCCTCCTCAATCTTGCAAGGGCTGTGGGTGTCCTACAGCACCGAGGGCCTTTCAGCTGCACTTTCTTCACTCCGAAACCTCTACACTCCCAACATTAAGGTACAGGAGTTAAATCAAGAATACTTCAACATGTTCTGTTAATATAATATATGAATATAAAAGCGATATGTTGCTATGTGTACTTTTTATTTCATCATTTGTAATGTGTGTGTGTGTGTGTGTGTGTGTGTGTGTGTGTGTGTGTGTGTGTGTGTGTGTGTGTGTGTGTGTGTGTGTGTGTTTTCCAGGTGAGCCGGTTGCTGATGCTGGGCGGTGCCAACGTGAACTACCGTACGGAGGTGCTGAACAATGCGCCTGTCCTGTGCGTCCACTCCCACCTGGGCTACATGGACATGGTGGGCCTGCTGCTGGAGTACGGCGCCTCCGTGGACGCGCCGTCCGAGAGCGGCCTCACGCCGCTGGGCTACGCCGCCGCCGGGGGGAACATGGCCATTGTCACGGCGCTGTGTCGCCGGAGAGCGAAGGTACATGAAGGGTCGGATGTTTATTCGAATTATTTATTTTTTTTTTTTTTGGCCTTCGCCATTTCTAAACGCGCCCCCCCCCCCCCTCGCTGACAGGTTGACCACCTGGATAAGAACGGCCAGTGCGCCCTGGTTCATGCAGCTCTGCGGGGACACATGGAGGTAGTGAAGTTCCTCATCCAGTGCGACTGGGGCATGGCGCCGCCGCAGCAGCAGTCACCGCAGACACAACAACAGGCGACCTTCACAAAGAGCCACGCCGTCCAGCAGGCGCTCATCGCCGCCGCCAGCATGGGCTACACAGAGGTACGGCTTGTTAATACCAGTAATAGCTCTTTTTAGGACGTGTGATGAGATAGATTCTGCTCAGTTTTGAAAAATAAAGCAATAAAATGCTCCTTTACTTGAACTTACCAATGCAAAATTGAATGAATGACTTCATCCATAAATAAATAGACTCGATTATGATTAAAGGGCAATAAAAAAACCTCATTAATCCTTCAAGCACAGGATAAATACAATAATGCAGTAAAATCACTTTATTATCCATTTTCTACAAGCTGCCAAATATTCTCCAAAATGCCTGCTCATTTTGGTCACACGAGGGTATAAAAAAGAATCGCATGGTGTTTAATGTTAATGTCCACTTAATGGCACTTAAACTTTAATTTGGGATAATTAGCATGTTCAGTGGATGTGAGCTGACGACTACAGCTACGAAACGTTCAGAGGAGCCGCTTCTCCTAGTGACACTGTGATTCTCTATTGCGGTTTGTCGTGTGTCGGTGTGTGTGTCCTCTGTTCTTTATTTAGCTCCAAACACACTAATGAGTCAACGTGGAGAGTGCCAGGAGAGACGAATCGGATAATGAAAAAAAAAAAAAAAAAAAAGTTGAGAGAGAAAAACAGGAATGTGATTATTTCAGCACTTTGGAAATCTCCTTGCAAGCCAGTAAACTCTCACTAATTTGAATTTGTAAAGGAAAGAAGGGAGGGAGGGGGAGGGATGGCAGAGTGTGTGATGGAAGGGGGATATAAGTTGGGAAAGTGAGATAAATATGTATTTTTACGATGGTCTGTCGGTCGTTAGACTTGATCACGTTACAGCAAAATAATGAATTTACATTTCAAAGAAAAGCAGGCACGTTTGTATTTTTAACATCTTTTAACAACCGTCGCCATTTTTTTTTTAACCATCGACCTTTGTGTCGCCTTTGCCTCTTGTTCCCCAACCAGATCGTGTCCTACCTGCTGGACCTGCCGGAGAAAGACGAGGAGGAGGTGGAGCGGGCCCAGATCAATAACTTTGACACTCTGTGGGGAGAGACAGGTGGGAACATCCTGGCCAGACGCTACATCAATAACTTACAGACAACTTCCAATAATGAATGATCGGCGTTGACGTCCGGGTGTCATGTCTGTATCTGTTAGACGCGAATTGCGAACACATGAAGCACATAATCCAGGCAGTGCTCTTTTTTTTAATGGATTTTTTAGGTGTTTTATGAAAGGGCTTGTTCTGTACTGTGTGCCACTGTTGAGGCAGAGCGCTGCAGTGCGGCTATGAGAGATTGTTCTTGTGTGTCTGCTGCTGCTGCTGCTGCTGCTGCTGCGTCAGATGCTGATGGCAGTGCAGTGGTGTCATTGGAGCATAGACAGGGCTGGGCTCACAGAGACGAGTGTGTGTGTGTGTGTGTGTGTAGGGGGGGTATGAAGAGTAAGCTCCAGGGTGCTTGGAAATGACTAATCTGATTGCACTGTGGCAGGGTGTTGAGAAATGTATCATCATAGCCTGAAGCTACCAAACCTCATTGCGTGCCCCCCCCCCTCTAAATACAGCATTGAAAAAAAAAAGGGGTTCTGCTGCTCAGCTGTCAGTTGAGAAGGGAGACTTGTAGTCACTCAGCCTTAGTCTCATTGTTTCTAAGAGATCACAAGGAACAGTTGTTCTGGAAGATGATTTGAATCCCAGTGTTACTAGATAGGTCAACTGAAAAATGCATTTTTCTTAACAATAGCCAAAGGGAGAGCTTGTGTGTGTGTGTGTGTGTGTGTGTGTGTGTGTGTGTGTGTGTCAGACACAGAATATACTTACTGAACTGTGTATATCAAAGTGTTCTCCCAGCAGTGGATAAATAGGCTGAGGCTGTGGTCGACTTCAGGGGCTGCAGCCGCTCCACTGAAAAGAAATGTGCTTATCGGGCTTAAATTATTCTAATAATTCTCATTACATTTGTGAAAATCTCAAAAGGTCTCAAGGCCTCAAATGTGTTCCCTTCTTCTCCTCTTTATTTTTCTTCTCTTCTCTTTTCCCTTCGGAAATTTCTCGTTCAAGCTCTCGAATGTGGTCAGAGCTCGAGTTAAGTGCCTCTTAACTCGCGATCCGTCTGAAACGCAAGCATGAAAGCACATGGATAAAAACAGGGGGGGGGGGGGTAAAGATCATATTTCTAACAATGTGTCAGATTTCTATTCTATCAGTGACTTATCCTCCTGTTGTCTGGATGTGTGTGTGTGTGTGTGTGTGTGTATCCAGCTCTGACCGCAGCCTCCGGGCGTGGTAAGCTGGAGGTGTGCCGCCTGCTGCTGGAACAGGGCGCGGCCGTGGCCCAGCCCAACAGGCGAGGCATCGTCCCGCTGTTCAGCGCCGTCCGGCAGGGACACTGGCAGGTCAGCACACCCCACGATCGGATTAAAAATATAGACGGTTGCCTCGTCTCTGATCAGGTAACGCGTCCGTTTTGCGTTCATATAATAAACGGTGGGTGTATCTTTTTTTTTTTTTTAGATCGTCGACCTGCTCCTCACACACGGAGCAGATGTCAACCTGGCCGATAAGCAGGGTCGGACTCCTCTAATGATGGCCGCCTCAGAGGGACACCTGGGAACGGTGGAGTTCTTACTAGCTCAAGGTGAGATGTAAAACTGTGAGTTTAGAGCAAAGTTTTTGTCTCTTAAGGCTTTGTGTATTTGTCAAAGAGCGTTTTTGACACAAATGAAACCAGAGTACAAATCAGGGGTGATTCTAATGACCAGACTAGACAGTCAAGATAAATTCAGCTGGTAAATATATATACACATGTATATCCACCTATAGTTAGGGATAAAAATACCAAATATAGCTACTGGTCTTTATAGAGTTTTATTATGAAATGTCAGTCATTAACAGAAACTGAACTTTTCAATGTTTTCCTGCCTCTTTACCTTTGGGTCTGTATTATATAATACAAATACATCAATAAAAATACACTAAAAAAGGAAAAAATGTGGGAATCTACAAGCTGCTGTATTTTTGTTTAAAATTATGCTTCCAATACTGTATGACGTTATTGTAGCTTGTGCAGTCCTATGGCGCCCCCCCCCCCAAAAAAAACACCCGTGGTTTAAATAGAGCGTCATATGGACAGATTTTGGTGCATGGCATCAACAGCAGCAGCATTTCTCATGTGTGGGTTTCCGTATAGGGAGGATTTGACAGATCTGTGGAGCTAATGATGAAAGCATAAACATTGTCTAAAAGTCGTACAAAAACAACCTGGCGCTGCGGTAATAGGAGCGAGCAAATTACAGCCATCTAATCATGTTTGTGATAATTACAGCCGATTAAATCGACAACAGATTTGAATGAATGCCCCAAAACAAATTAAGCAGTCGCTTTTGTTAAAATACCAAAAATGACAACCACGGACATGGCGTGCTTATGCCTTGGCCCCGTGCCGCTGTTTACTTTATTTTTTTTTTCTTCCCAGGAGCCTCGCTGTCCCTGATGGACAAGGAGGGTCTGACGGCGCTGAGCTGGGCCTGTCTCAAAGGTCACCTGACCGTCGTCCGCTGCCTCGTGGAGAGCGGCGCCGCCACCGACCACGCAGACAAGAACGGACGCACGCCCCTCGACCTGGCCGCCTTCTACGGCGACTCTGACGTGGTGAGTTCACAGTGGGGAGAAAACAGAATGTGAACGTTTAAATAACCGTGTCTCAAACCTCTATACTTGCCTCTTACTATTGAGGGAAATGTCACAACTTCATAACCCAAAACTAACGTCACATTCGTGCCCAGCATCAGACTCTACTTGTAGTTTTTTGGCAGTTTTTCTGAAGAAAGACTCATCTTACTTCTGCATTCTACATTATAACCTGACATGCTATAATATGTCCTGTTGACATGACATTATGACATTGAAACTTAAATTATATGGGGGTTTTATTATCTGAAGGACTTTAAATGGCAGCGGTGTCATGCATTCCTGAAAAGCTGCTTCCATTAATGCCCAGGTCCAGTTCCTGGTCGACCACGGGGCCATGATCGAGCACGTCGACTACAGCGGCATGCGACCCCTCGACAGGGCGGTGGGCTGCAGGAACACGTCGGTGGTGGTCGCTCTGCTCAAGAAAGGCGCCAAGATAGGTAAGAACAGGCCCTGCGGGCTAGAGAGGCGGCCGCGGAGCACACAGAGGGGCCCCTGCTGAGAGTAGCACTGTTGTCCTCTTAAGCCACGTAATGGAGGGTTATTTGCCTGCCGCCAAGCCAGATACAATTCAGTGTTTTTCAGTTGAAAAGGTCACGCGTCGCAGTTCAAGCATGAGCTGCATGTTGAAGTCTGGAGAGAAAAAAAAGCACTTGCTGCTGGTCATTTATACTGTAGAGCTCTGTAATATAATACTGCAATAAGCCATGGATGCAGGTATGTGTCTCCATGCAGCGAAAAACCCACTTCCTGCTGCTGTATGTCATCTGCCCCCCCACTGCCGCACCGCGCTGCTTCTCCTCAGCTATTTATGGCTCGGATGTGTGTTTCTTTTTTATTGTACTACTGTGGCTGCTGTATTGTTTAGCTCTCTTTCTCTCTGTCGTTTTCTATCTCTCTCTCTCCTTCTGCTTCCCTTTGTCCCTATCGCTCCTGCTATCTCCTGTGTTTTTCTCTCAATCACATCCTCTCTCTCTCTCTCTCTCTCTCTCTCTCTCTCTCCTCCGCTCCACGGTTGCTCAGAGACAGGTTGTTATTAGCGCTTGTGGTGTTTCTTTTATATCTGTTTTCTTTTTTTCTTCTTCTTTTCCTCCCTTGCCGAGGCACTTATCTCCGCTTCTCACTGCTGCTTTTTTTTGTGTGTGTGTGTGTTCCTTTTCTCACTTCTTCTCCTCCTCCTCCTACACCACCACCACCGTCATCACCTTCTTTTTTCTTTCACCCCCCCGCTGGATCTCTCTCTCTTTCTTCCTACCGCTCCTACGCACTCCCACACCTCTGTTTTTACTCTGGCAACTCTGCCCCCCCTCCCCCCGCCCCTTCTTCTACCCACTTACACTCCTTCCCTTGCTCATGACCTCCTCCTCCTCCTCCTCCTCCTCCTCCTCCTTCTCCTCCTACTGTACCCCCCCCCCGCCTCTCTCTCCGGCCCCAGGATGTCAGACGCTGCCCAGTCGGCCCCGAGGTAAAGCCAAGGCTGTCGACTTCTCACCCCACCAGGCATTTTGACAGCTCTATCTCCTCTCTCTGTGTTGTGTGTGTCGTCCTGAGTGTCGGCAGGCCCGCTTAGCTTCCGAAAAAAAAAAAAAAAGAAAAGCCCCTTCTCGAACACTTGACAGATAATGACATGCAGAGGTATTAGCACTGACAGTGACGCAGTCGGGGATTGCCTAGAGGTAGACTAACTATCGTCCCACTTTGTCAGTGACCGCATGCCCGGCCTCCGGCCTGTGACGTCGTATCGAGGTGTTTTGCGAAAACCTTCCATCCCACAGAAATTTGCATGACGGGAGCCCTCCGTTAACACTTCTTTTCTTTTGTTTGCGTGGTCGTGAGTTTAGCGGGAGTGCATGTTTGTCTCTAAAATAAAATAATAAAAAAAAAAAAACTCCACCGCCGCCACAGACCAAGGTGATAAACCACTGTGCCGTGCACCGTTCCATCATCCAGACGTGTGTGTGTGTCCCCCCCCCCCCCTCCCCCCCAGTGTCAGCTAGGCCAGTCAGCAGCATCCTTACCCTCCGCAACCATCACCAGCTCAGAGGACAGTCTAGCGCCTGCAGAGCTCTGTTATATCCCTCCTGCCTGCCTCTTTTTGTTTATTGTACCTGCCCTGTGTGTCTCCTTGTGCAAGTTACCCCCCCCAACAACAAAAAAACACCCCCTTCCCTTTCCATCTCTGTGGTGTGTGTGTGTGTGTGTGTACACATGTGTCAAGGATTGCTGTTGCGCACATATGGAAAATAGAGTGGTAGAATTTAGTGTTTTTTTTTTTTTAATTATTCAGTCATCAGAACAAAGTGCAGGGATGAAGTTTCTTCCCAACTCCGATTTGCTTTGGGAGATCAGAGTTTTTCCGGACTTTCATGCTGTCTCGATCACATCTCTCTAATCAGTCGTACAAAGAATTTTATTTTTTTCAACCAGACAGAACACGTGTCTCAACAGAAAGACGTGACGACGTGAAAACACTCACAGTTTATTGACAAATAACCTGATGTCCCATAGCAAGGTCACAATTCTCAAAGTGTCAGAGCAGATTTTTTTTTTGTAATGTTTTCTCTGCAGCGGATTGCCTGTCTTTTTCTCCTCCATTTCCCCATTTTGGCTGTTGTTCTCATCCCTGTTATTATCGTTGTGTGTAGTTTGACTCCCAGTCGCTCCTTCCTTCCTCCTCCTCCTCCTCCTCTGCTTATTACTGTGTGTCTTTCTCACTGTGTTTTTTCTCTCCTTTTTTTCCTTCATCTGCTCCTTCCTGTGTTACCCAGGTCCAGCCACATGGGCCATGGCCACCTCAAAACCCGACATCATGATCATCTTACTCAGCAAGCTCATTGAGGAGGGGGACAGCTTCTACAAGGTCAGAGAACAGCCCGGGCAGCTCGGGTGTCACTGTGTCAATTTATGATGAATTCGATGTGGAAAAAAATACCCTTCACTTTGAGATGTGAAAATCCCAGATCGTCCAGATTCATTTTCAAGGATACTGTTACAGTTGATTTATTTTAGTTTGTGGTCAAATGACATTGATTATGTACCATTTTCTGCTGACAACAAAAGAAAAGTAGAACAATGATGATTCTTTTTTATTAGACATGTTAATAATAATTCAGCCAAGTCACAATGAGGAAAAAGGTTCATTTATTATATACCAAGTATTTCAAATTTATGGTCTTTATACCGGGTGACACGGTGGTGCGGTGGGTAGCACTGTTGCCTCACAGCAAGAAGGTCGCAGGTTCAAGACCGCTTTGGGCCTGGGTCTGGGGCCTTTCTGTGTGGAGTTTGCATGTTCTCCCCGTGTCTGCGTGGGTTTTCACCGGGTACTCCGGTTTCCTCCCACAATACAAAAAACATGCTCAGGTTAATTGGTAAACTCTAAATTGCCCATAGGTGTGAGTGTGAGAGTGAATGGTGTGTGAATGGTGTGTGTGCCCCACGATTGGCTGGCGACCATCTGGGGTGTATCCCCCTGCCTCTCGCCTTAACGCGCTGGGATAGGCTCCAGCAGACCCCTGCGACCCCGAAAGGGAATAAGCGGGATAGACAATGGATGGATGGATGGTCTTTATACCTGTCTCAGGCTTTTATTATCAGTTGATTAGGTTTCATATTGTATTTGACAATCAACTCTGCTCCTTCCTTTGATTGACCAACAGAAGGGGAAGGTGAAGGAGGCGACGCAGCGTTATCAGTACGCTCTAAAAAAGTTTCCCCGCGAAGGCTTCAGCGAGGACCTCAAGACGTTCAGGGAACTCAAAGTATCGCTCTTCCTCAACCTGTCCCGATGTCGGAGGAAAATGAACGTGAGTGCATACGGCGAGTGTCACTTAACGGTGCAAAACTGCAGAAACGTCACAAGTTTGAAGAGGATAAGGCTCACGTTTGAGACCTTTGATTGCCAAATGGGTTATAGATCTGAGCATTATGAGAATAGTGCTGATGTCTCTGGTGTTTTTTTTCCCCCTTCACAATCTCTGCAGGACTTTGGGATGGCTGAGGAATTTGCTACTAAGGCACTTGAACTGAAACCAAAAGCTTACGAGGCGTACTATGCCAGGGCACGTGCCAAGCGTAGCAGCAGGTACACTCCCGTTATCGCTTTGTACATCAGAGTCATTCATACAATTCTGGACTTAAACTTAGATTTTTTTTCATCCTTCCACTAAAATATCATTCAACCTTTTTTCAGACAATTTCCTGAAGCCTTAGAGGACCTGAATGAAGCCATAAAGCAGTGCCCCAATAACCGGGAGATCCAGCGGCTGCTCCAGCGGGTGGAGGAGGAGTGTCACCAGCTCAACCAGGAGGAGCACCAGCAGCAGGACCTGGAGCTGGAGCCTCCTCCCTCCCCTCCTCCTACGCCTCCCCCAGAAGAAGAGGAGTCCCTGTCCCTTTCCATGCCCCTGCCTCCTCCGCCCGAGCCCCGCCTGGAGGACATGGAGCCCGTCCAGGACTTGTTCGAGGACGAGGACTACCTGGAGCAGGAGCTGGAGGCCATGTCCATGGGCCTGCCCCCGCCTGAGTCCCACGCCAGTCCCTCCAGCCTCCCCATCATCCAGAGCCCGCCGCTCTCCCCGACGCACCCAGACCAGATCTACTTAGCTGGAGGCTCGCCGATGGGCCAGCCTTATGAGTATCACCCCACCTCCTCATCCATGTCCTCCCCGACACGCGGGACATACCAGCCCACATCACCCTCCCTGTCCCCGACGCATCAGAACTCCCACTACCGACACAGCCCGCCACACACCTCCCCAGTGCACCATCCGTCCTACCGCTTCAGCCCGCCGCCCATTAGTAGTGGGGGGCAAGGGATGGACCACCAGAGCCCGCCGCCTTCCCCTTTACGCCGGGCCACCCAGTACAGAGCCAGTCCTCCGGTAGAGAGCGTCTGTCTGTACCGATCCCAGTCCGGTTCGCCCGTGCGCTACCAGACGGAGCAGCTCCCTGGCCGTCCCAAGTCCCCCCTGTCCAAGATGAGCAGCCAGCGTTCCTTCCAGCTGAGTTCCCAGCCCTCGCTGTCCTCCCAGCACCACCAAGCCCAAGGCCTCCGTCTCCAGCCATCTATAGCGCAGATCGTCCGCACGAACCAGCCCAGCAACGTGATGGGCAACAGCAGCTACGGCGGTCAGATGGGCCACTCCATGGGCGGGCGATACCAGGGGGTGTCGGTGGACGTGGAGAGCCGGCTGGTGTACCAGCCCTCCCTGGATGGACGATCCATGTCCCAGGTCCAGGCCAGCCTCAGCTCTGGGGCCCTCTGTCAGCACGGCGGCCGAGGAGGGGTTATGGAGTCGGGCTTGTTGAAGGACGAGCTACCCCAGCGCCCCTCCTCTGCCTACCGCGCCAGCAGCGGGGGCCCGGGGGGCATCCGTTACAGCCAGACGCCGCAAATAAGTCGCAGCCAGTCGGCTGCCTACTACCCCGTGTCAGAGCACGTATTGGAGCGTGCCAACGCCATGCCCCCCTGCCAGCTGGGCTCTCCTGAGATCCCACATATGGTGAGACGCCCTGTCAGTGCCAACACTACTGAGATGAAGCAGCACGTACCCACACCCAGGCCTCTCATCCACTCCCAGAGCGTAGGCCTCCGGTTCTCCCCGTCCAGCAACAACATCTCAACTGGCTCCACCTCTAATTTAGCGCCGGGCTTCAGGCCTTCCTCTTCCATCCAGCAGATGGAGATCCCCCTGCAAGCCACGTACGAGCGCACATGTGATGACATCTCTCCCATCTCTCCGTCACAGGGCGGTGGAGGGCTGTATCAGGGTGAGACCACCCGTTCTCGGAACACGCCTTTCATGGGCATCATAGACAAGACGGCACGGACTCAGCAGTACTTGTATCAGCCCTCCCGGTCCAGGGGCATGGCGTCCATGGACTCCGCCATCAGCCCCACCTCGCCCGGCCAGCTGGTCCAGCAAGGCTCCACCTACAGCCCCCCGACCTCGCTGGGCAACATCGCCTACTACAACAAGACCAACAACGCTCAAAATGGACACCTGTTGGAGGAGGACTACTACTCCCAGACTCAGCCCCCATCACTGGGCAAGCTGGCCAACGGCTCGCGCGGCGGCGGGGACATCCTGGAGCGGGTCAGCCAGGTGCCCACCTACCCAGACGTGAAGGTGGCAAGGACTCTGCCCGTGGCACAAGCCTACCAGGACAACATGTACCGCCAGCTTTCCCGTGACTCCCGGACCCAAGGCCCCACCTCCCCCATCAAACCAAAGAGACCGTTTGTGGAATCAAATGTGTGATGGCCGATCTGATCGTTTGTGGGAGTGAAAGAAGAAAACTGTTTAGCTAAACAGCAGATGCTGCTGACTCTTGTGTATGTGACATGGACAAACTCATCCTAACGAACCCGTGAGAGACAGAACGATTCCGAGAGGAAACCAGAGAGCGGACATGCACACACGTTTAGGGAATTAGACATTATCATATAAGAACAACATAACTAACAGTGAGAAGCGATTATTTCATTATCATATTCTGCACACAGGTAGGATAACAGGAGGGTCCTAATTTCTGATCTCATACTAAATCGAAGACCAGTGCACTTCCAAATACGTTGAGCGGCACAAAGTTCCCACAGGTGAACACAATGCGGGACTGAAAGAGTGAAAATACTTCTCATTAGACTCTACTCGTGGACTCTGTATCCATCTTCTGTTCTTTCAAAGTGTGCTCTTAACCAAGGTTGCTAGTAGGCTCTATTCTATGTAATAAATATTATATGTTCAATACTGTACATTGCTCAGAAAATACAAATGGCTCAACAACTCAGTACTTAGAGAAAATGACAATATTTATAATTAAGTTATATATTGTACATAGGAATAAAATGAAACATAGTTTGCGTTTGAATTGTATTCTGTTATCCCTGCCTTTTTGTCCCACTGCTAGTCATATGGATGTGGAAAACCAGCCAGGGAATGGATGGAGGGACACAGACCAACTTTGAACAATATGATTACCTCCATTGTGTCAAAATAAAAAAAAGGTTCTTGCCATTGTGTAATGCAAGAAAATGCTTTTTTTTATGCTGCAGTCGGTCCTCAAGACTCTGATATAGGGCTGCAACTTAAGATGATTTTCCTTATCCTTTGAACATGCGATTATTTGCTTAAATAATTAATTCATCAATGATTGTGTCAAATATCAGAAAATAGTTTTGATTAGTCCAACAAACTAAAAACAGCTAAATCTCACATGTAATCAATAAATGTTTGACATTTTTGTTTGAAAAATTATTAATAAAATTGTAGCTAATTAATTTCCAGTTATTAATCGAAATGTCAGACTTAGACACAATTACAGATTTAATCACTAAAAATATTAGAAATTACATGTATGCACCCCTTTTATTAAAAAAATAGGCTATATTCATATGCAGAACACACTCCAATTAACCTCATTTCAGAGGTTCAGAAACACACTATTATAAGCTGCTCTGTTTATTTATAGCTTCACTACTCTGTGTTGCAGATCTGAAGACATGTTCAATTGTGATGTTAAATCAACCGAAAAGACTGCAACCTCTCATATTTGTCAAGCGCTCCATAAAGAGCTTTGAATATTTTAACCATCCGTTTAAATAAACAAGCAAGTCATCAGATGCTATACATTTTTTTTTTTTTTTTTTTGCATAAACAAATTCTTTTGCAGAATTCATATAACTTGCATTGAGGACAGATTGCTGCATTAGACACAAAATTAGGCCTTGAGAGCAATATATTAGTTTCTAGTGTGAATGATGCCAGTTCAATGAATGAACAGAAGATCCTGCTGTGGGTGTTTTTTTTTTTTTTTTAATCATGTGGTAGATGAATATCAAAGTTTCCTGTTGTCCCTCCTCCTTACATCATGATGCTGTATGCTCCTAGAAGAGAGTAGAACATGCCGTACATATGCTAGTGATGGGGTAACATGAATAGTGCTCAGCAACTAAAAGCAAGCAAATGCATACACAACAACCACTGTTCCACATTTCCCCTTCTCCCCGCATTTCTTCTGTGTCGTTTCTTTCAAAATCCATACCGCATTTCTATTCCACCACTTCTGCACTAAAATGCCTGTTAAGTTCTTAACTAAGGGTGCACTTTATGTATTTAACTTACTTTGTTGTTAACGATTGTTCAACATGGAGAAAGAGGGTGCGGGAGCGGCCAGGCCTCTGACCTGCGACACCAGACTATCATAGACGCTATTATACGATCGACGGAGCAGTGTGTGAATGATGATATGAAGAGTAAACTGATGTTTTTAAACTGATGAAGATGTACAGACTTTCTAGCACAAGTTGTATATACTGGCTCAGATATTCCACTCGGTCCAGCTCGGGGTTCTTAAGTCAAGCCAATCATATTTCATTATTCCGCATCCTTAAAAAAAATAAAATCTCTATTACAGTCCTCTAATGATAAAGCGGCCAGTCGATTGCACTGGTCTTGTGCACATCTGGAAAAATAAGTCATGTCTTCTGCAAAAAAAAATAAAAGGTTTACTGATGTTTCTCTACCAAGAAATTCCACATGTGGAGGTTGACTGATAGAGAAAGCATCATATTGAGAAAATTATGTTATTTGTATATGTGGGGGGAAAAAAAGTTATAGACCATTTGTCTGTAGCCCTTTATTTTAGTTCTATCTATCTAAAGAGAGACGGCTCCTCCTGACTCCTCATCCTCAGCTCCACCTGCAACCACAGAGACGCCCTACTTATCTTTACAGAAATGAAGGTATAAACTGTATTACAATTAATTTAAGCTTCTAAACTGAAGATATTTGAGGGTGTATGGTTTTTCAAAGCTGTCTGTGTATATGAGTTTGCTGTAAATAGTCTGATGCATGTTCTATTCTTTCCATGAGCTCAAGCAGAAACGTGTATAGCAGCGTTCCTGATGCCAGTGTGCGACACATTTGGATTACGATAAGGAAGAACTGCTATCCCTGAACTCTCCTTATCATTTTCCTTCTACTTCACCAGACAAAAAAGCGAGAGGTCCATTTATTTTAATTTTAATGTATTTGCTTGCTGAGCAGAGTTCTCTTGTCTGTAAATGTGAGCTTTCAGATCGCTGTGATAAAAAGTTTAATTAAAAACAATAAAAAAGAATGTGTTTTTATCTCATGATAACTGATTGTAATCTGTACAGTCAAACCTATGTATTAGGGAAAAAAAATAACATATTTATAAATGGTTACCAACTAAAACACCCTGCATGTCCGTCATTTATTTTACATGTGTATTTAACATAACATTTTATTTATTCATTTTGGTCCACAAAACATGTAACACCAACACATTTCTGTACAATATGATGCAATGCAATGCAATATAATTGCTTTGCAATATACATTTGCAAAGTTTGTACTGTCCTGTTGTTGCATTGGATTGCCTGTTCATGTAATTTACATCATCATACATCTATTGACCTTTTAACCCAAATATGGACACTTGTTTGACCAAAGAGTGTTTTTTTTTAACCTTTTTACAACTTTTTTTTCCAATATCAACAATTCCTGCAAAGTTCCTGCACACAAAAAGTGTTGCATGTGGGCTTAAAACTGTCACTAAAAAAAGTGACTGTTGACCACTTAATTACCATTTCGGTCCACCGACCTTCACTGATTAAATTTCACCTCATTTACTTGTAATATTTTCCCCGATGTTGGTGGTGTTGCGGTGTTTTTTGAAATGTAATGTAAAATCCCCACAGAAGGCCCAAAACATCAAAAGAAAGATTAAAAATGACTGAGGACAACATTTTCAACCATCTTGACATCTTGTTTAGGTGAAGGAGCAAGCAGTATAGTCTATTCCCACTAGGGAACCCGAGAACATTAAATATACATATTTGAAGTGTTTGCAGAATCTCAGATGGAAGCTGACGTCATTAGGAGTGAATGACACCGGCACGGACCAGAAGCTGCCCGTCTAGTCCTTCTTTTTGCGTGTGAACAGGTAAATCAGTCCAGGCACCAGCACCATTACGACCTGGGGCACTATGACAAACTTGACAAAGAACAGGCCGTAGAAGAGGCCCTGTGGTCGGACCGGCAGTGGCAGGCGATTGACGTGGTACAGTCCCATGGAGGAAATGGCCAGAGACAAAGCCCGCGGCGCCCAGGGCAACGACCACCCGCCAGGCTTCCAGTACTGGGCCAGACCCAGACCCAGAAGGGCCCCGCAGTCTCGAGTGAGAGAGGAGAAAGGTGCCGTGTCCAATCGGATCCACTCGGGACGGCTGCACCATTTCTTCGCCAAAGTTATAGACCTTCGATGTAAAAAAAACAAAACAGAACAAGTCAAGGCAGGGGAAACTTTCTCCAGCTTCACTTCACAGGGATCATGAGCCCTGGACCAACAGAGAGACTCACCAGGACAGGTCCACTCCCAGCTGCTGCAGGCCAGCGTGCAGCATCAGAGCACTGAGCAGCAGACCCATGCTGAAGCTGAAGAAGAACAGCAGGGGGCGGCCTTGTGGTACTCTACGGCTCAGAACAACCCCCAGAATCCAACCTGAGGCAGAATAATGGTTATGGTGCCAGGTCTCTCTTGTTAAAGAAGTGGCTGATCTTGAAGGGATTAACTTGGTAAAATAAGGGTTAAATAGAATAAACAAAAAAAACATGCATCAATTGAAGAATAATCAAATGTTAATGGTTTTAGTTTTGAGAGCATCCTTTTAGTGTTTAAAGCATTTAAGGTCCTATATATATCAGTATTTTGATGTCAAATTTTTAAATGCCATGACAGAGGAAGAACTAGTATTCAGACCTGTAATGGAGCCAGCGATGACCTGATGAGGGAAGTGGGCAAGGATGAAAATCCTGGAGAGTCCGACTGCCACCAGCATCGCCACATACAGCAGGAAAGGAGTAGCCGATAGGAGCAAACTGAAGAGAGGAATCAACAGAAGAAAGAAACAAAATGGACCCAATGTATTGTAAAAACGGAGGAAACGGGAGGATAAAAAATACAGTGCAGATTGAGAATAACAAAATCCATTTTTTTATTTAATGTGAAACAGTAGCAAAAAGAAATGTCTCAAGCTTTGATTAGTAAAAGTTAGAGCAGCCATCCAGTTTTCTGATATATATGATGCATAAAAACTAAATGCTGCTTCTCCACGTTTTCATTTACATCTAGAAATGGAAAGAAAAACAAGTTTCTTTCATGGAAGGCCAAAAATGTCAGACCTGTGAGTACGGGAGTAGAGATAAGAGCCCAGGGAGGACACCACAACCCACCAGACCGCCGCCGTCACCATGGCATGTCCTGATGGACTGCCTGAAACACAGATGCTGGTTTAAGATTACGTGTATTATTAATGATGAATGTGGTGGCTACACTATGAGGACTAGTCACCTGGGCCAGTTTCACAGGTGGAGGGAAACTGGTGGACGTCAGGTTGTTTGTTGACGAACAGACGTGATTCGCCTATCCACCAGAACGGCCTTTCTCCAAACAGCATCCTGAAAGTTTTTTATTTTTATTTTATTTTACTATTTTTTATTTTATTTAACAACACAAAATGTACATTTCTGCAATATAAAGTAACATGCTGCCAGACCCAGACTTTATATTGTCTTTGGACTCTGGATATTAAATCCTGTTTCTGTTTGTTTGTCCTGTACCTCCCTTCCCTTCCGATTTTTACCACTCTAAACTCTAAATCTGTCTCTTTCTTTCCTGAACTGTCTGCACCTTATACAGTCTTAAGAGTCATAAATGACAACATTGAATTAACTTTCACTTTACATAATTATCTTTTTTAAATAATCGGCAGCCTTGTTTCCTCCCATCCCTGCATATACCAGCATCCATTAGTATGTACATCTTCATGACATAAATACATTGGTATGCGAGGGTTATTACTCTTTATTGTTCAATAACAATAAAGAGTAATAACATTGCAAACGAATGATAACAGTAGCAAATTCTGACATTTAAATAGATTGTATATTATTTTTAGGGGAACATTTTCCTGGGTCTGTAGATCTTTTATAAAAATATGTAAATGCATTATTATAAATATATTTTAATATAGTTAGTAATTCATCCTTCTTCCTGACTTTTCCTTATCTATCATTCTATATATCTATCTAGGTTCTTTAATATATCCTAAATAAAGGTTTGAAAACTCACACTGTGCACTAAAGGACAGCTTCACACTATTATCTTCAGATTTATTTTATTCAGTAGTGAGTATGCTTAAAAAATGTAGTTAGATCAATTTAAAAGTATTTAAGTACTGTAACAAAGTAATGTTTACTTTGTTGCGGTACTTCATGTTATTACTACGGTGTAACAATGTTATATTACTTTAGGAAGTCCTTTAGGAAGTATTGTGACTTCAGCTTCTGCTACATTACACCACTGTCTTGGTTCGTGTTTCAGCACGGACATTACACGGGGTGGGACAGCATGATCCCGGAAGCTGGGTATATAAACTGAGCCAAATATTAAACCGTTTCAGACTTTGTTATAGCACCAGTAAGAGTGTAGTAACAGCAGCAACTACAACAAAAATGCCAAGCGTCATTTCGTGTAGCTTTAACGGTACAGTGACTGATCAGGATGTAAACTGGCCGTTTAGTTAACGTAAGAACTGAATGTTCGGATATTAAAAGCTAGAGTTGCACACTTTTAAACCCCCCTGCTGGAACCTTACTTACCATTTAAACACCAGGTTCAACCACTCCGATATGGCCGCCACCCAGACCACCGCCACTCCGGCGCGTCTGCTGATGAAATACGTGAAGGGAAACACCAGCAGGAAAGCCGCCTTAGGGTCCCCGATGTGGGTCACGACCTGCCAAAAAGTCTCCAGGCGTTTCGTTCTGTGCTGGAGAGTCTCCGCCAGCCAGACACCTTCGGTGTGAACGGCCTCCATTGCCGGTTCCTGGTCAAAAACATGCGATATGAAGGAAAAACCGGCGGTTTGTCCGCTTCTTCCCGGTGGAGACGGGCTGCACGAGCGGTCGCAGTGACGTCACACCTCCGGTAGGGGGAGCCCGTTGACAAGTGAACGGTTGCGCTTCTATTCGGTTTTTATTCTTTTTTTTAATTTTTATTTTTTTATTAATTTCTTACTATTCGTATTCACTACAAATGAAAATTGCAGTGCAAATAAAATATAACTACAATTGTTGTTGCTATTATTATTGTAATTATTATATTATTCCTATTGTTGTTTGTTCATGTATAATGAGGAAATAATTGATTATCGAATAATCAAAGAACACAGTAGAATCATTGAAACATTAAAACATAAAAGAAATATAAAATTTATTGGAGTAAGAGATTGTAAAAAGCGATGATTGGATTTGCATAAATATTTTGCATATATAACGTGTCGTATTTATTGTTTGTTTTACTTTCCCTACTGGGACATAAGGGTTTATAATTCCTACAACGGACAATGTGCGCAAGGTAGTGATTGAATAAAGAAATAAAATTGAAGGAAAAAAAACTTAGCCTGAACTAAATAAAATGAATTAAAAATCATATTCATTATACCATTTTCATTCATATTACTGTGCGGAGGTTGTGCAGTATTTTAACGTGTTCAAGAAGTATTTAAAATTCTCAAATTTACTGGCACATGTATTGAATTTTATTAATAAAGAAATAAGATTAATATACAGTTCTTTCATTGTCCTTTGGTCTTTTCATTGTTTTTCCACTTATCTCAACTTTACATTGTTTTGTCCCTGGAATTAACGTTTGGCTAACTTGTTAGTGCCCTGCTTTTGTTTAGTCCATCAAAACACTTTTGCTATATAAATAAAGTTATCATTATTATTATTTTTTCATCCAGGGAGTGACTATGGATCATGTATTATTATGAATTGACAGAAGAAACATAAACTGGCATTCTTTTTTTTATTTTCACATCCATTTATTTATATAAATCCTTATAAGTTAAGTTAACAAAGTGTGACAATAATATGATAACAGTATAACTAGGCATCATAAGATAACGATAACATAAATAACATGACTTTTGTTGATACTATCTACATAGTATACCAGGACAGATTAAGTCGAAAATAAATCGATTGAAAATAACATTAAAATCTGATTTCTTAAAATAGTCAATAAAATACTAAATAGTAACCTATATTATAAATATAACATTATAATACATCGAGTATACTAGTCATATTTCTTATTGTTTATAGGTTTCAAACACTCAAAACTGTTCCTTTATTAAACCACGCTAAACGACTTGCACCATTAGACCTATAAAGATTTTTATATTTGTATTAATTTATTTATTACTCGACACGCCCAGGCTTTCGTCCGCCTACGTCATCGCGTCGCTTTACGTAAGGCAGGCGCTCCGGTTTCCTGGCGGAGAAGATGGCGGCTCCTGGACCGGGGGAGTATTTCAGCGTCGGGAGCCATGTCTCTTGCTTCACCTGCTTGGGCCAACGTCTGCAGGGAGAAGTGGTCGCGTTTGACTACCAGACCAAGATGTTGACCCTGAGTATCCTTTGTTCGTGTGGAGCCGCGGATGGCTCGCTGGCCTGCCGGGCTGCGAGGGGCCTGTAACCGAAAATATGTCAGATAGTGCTCCGCGCATGCGTGATTGGTGGCCACTGAGTTATATCTTTGTCCGTTTTTTAGATAGTTTCGCCGCGCGGTCGATGCACATCCGCGTGCTATCTGATGCGGCCCGTTTCGGCGGTGCCGGGTTATCTCACGGCTCCGCGTTATCCGCGTGTGTTTTGAAAGCGCTCATTGTGTTACCGGAGCTCGACATGGATCACTATCTGGCAGCGGCATCATGGCTGTGTGCTCCCAACTGGCACCAACCGCTGCTAGTTAACCAAGCTAACCGCCGCGGAGCGCATCCTGCGTTGGCCCCCTCACGCACATTTACAACCACACAGTTTCTGCCGCGTGTTACACGGAGGAACGCTGGCGGGTGTTTCCCAAAAAGCCGCTGATGAATGGACACCGTAGTCCGCCCCCCCCCCCCCCCTCCTTTTTCCACGCTACAATGAAAGTTGCAGTGAACAGCTAGCTCGGCTAATATGCTACGTTTCGGTCAACCCCGCACCGCCGCCGCGAGCTCAATTAACCGTATTAGCCGCCGCCGCTTTCCCCCCACATGTCTCATCCGCATCTGATGACATTGTGATTGTGGGGCGGTTTCGGCTGAAATGCCGCGGTCTCGCTGTACGTTTCGGCACGATACGGGTGCCACAAGCATCATGTGTTCGTTCCAACCGACGTTAGCTCGCCGCCGAGCGCGTCTACACCCTTTCATGCATGGGTGTGTGTGAGTGTGGAACAGGGACGTTATTTAGGGGCCACATCATGACTTACACTGACCGAATCTCTCATAATTTAACCACGTCTGTCTTTTGCCTTATTTATTCAAACTGATCATGAGACAATTTCATAATGAACTTTACAATGTAAGTGATGGGGAGCCAAAAGCTGCCTCCTGTGCAAAAATGTATTTAAAATTCTATCTGAAGCGAACATTTTTAAGCGCCCAAGTCAATTTTTTTATACTGCAGCTGAGGGAACACAAAGTAAATTGCTTTTAAAAAAGACTGTAAATGTGTAGATATCTTAAAATGTCTTACTTAGACTGCCGAAGCCCCACATGAGCATTGGGTAATTTTTTTTTTTCATGTATTAATGCACATTCGCACTGTGAATGTTGATTGACTTGCATTGAAAGCACAATCGGATGGGATTCTTTATCAGGGATGACATCTATCAGTGTTCATATGGGCACCTCAATGTTTTACGATGGACATGGAAGAAATGCGGCTCTAACCTTAAACATGGCTGAACTGTGCTGTAAAACAATGAATGAAGTGAGTACTTTGAACGGGGAGGGACGACTACTGGCATTATGTGACTTTTTTGTGTGCAAGAACCATACATGCAGTCGGTTGGTAGAACCTTGTGACAGATCAGTTTGTTTTGGAAGGTACTCATTTTTAGTAGAGCCCTCCGTGTACTTTGAAGCCAGTGATTGTACACAAGGCTGTCTTTGAGTCTTGTTTTAATATACAGCTCGAAATGAAACCAAGAACAGACTGCCTGTGTGTTGAATACGCTTGGCATTGAACGTCAGAGCAGTTTATTTTTTCCCACGTAGGTCAAACATAAGGTCATGCTGTCTGTCACTGTTACTACAGGTCAAATTTTGCTTTAATTGTAGACTTTTTATTTATTTTATAAATGTGTGTGTGTGGGGGGGTAGAAGGGCATTCAGAAAGGCAATGCTATAAGTATCTCTTAAATTGGTATAATATATGTGGAATGCCTGTTCACAATATACTCAAGCAGCAGGATCAGCCTGACAAGCCGTGCCTTTATTATTTCAGGGTGTGTGAGGTCAGTGCCTCGAGGCTGTGCACTGTCAGGGGTTTCCTAAAACCACAGCTTGTGTTGAGGTACATCTGTAATATTTTTCTGTTACTACTTATTTAAAACTGCGTTCACTCAAAATGTCAATCAACGCACCTGAAATCAGTGCCTGTATAGTTTATTGTGAAGAAGCATGTCATTAAAATTGGTGGGGATTTAATAAGATGTGTGCAATGAGGAAACTGCTACTGGGTAATTGCTTCAAAAGACTTTTTTTCTTTTTCTATTGAAATGGAAGCTGTAAAAGTCACAGAAATAACTAGTTACAGACTGTGTGTTTGTCTTGACATGTGGCTTTTTACCATCGTAATGAAACTTCATTCATTCCTAGTCACTATAGGTGGCAGCACTTCCTCTCGTTGTCACATGGTGTAACTGGCACTACCTCTCGCTATCAGCGTTGCCAGTCGCAGCGAGTCTTCTGTCTCATAAGTGCCTCTGTTCCGTCTCACTGATGGTGTAATGTGTAGGTTTCCCAGAGGTCGAATCTATACTGTCTTTTTTTTATTACTTCTAAAGAAGTTGTCAACAGCGTTCTGTGCCTTGACCCGTGTTTTTCCATAGAATGTGCTTCCTCCAGCGGTAAGCCAAACCTCAACGACGTCATCCTGATCAACTTAGCCTATGTTTCTGAGGTGGACATAATAAATGACCGCACTGAGACTCCACCCCCACTAGCATCACTGAATGTTAGCAAGGTAAGTCCATCAGCTTTGTTTCCCTTCTTTTTTTAAACATGTTAATCTGTCTATTGATCACAGGGATGAAGAGTAATCTAAGCTGTGACTCACTGATGTGTGTCCTCATAATAGACCCAAACTAAAAGTATGTTCAGGTGATCCATGCCAACATGTGTGCGTGTCATGAGGTGACTAACCTCAAACGACTCACAAAGTATGGATATAGATGTTTCGCCCCCCAGCTACAAACGTACGACTTCTGTTTTCATTTTCCTACTTTAAGTAGTGGATTTTAAACTTCTGGTGAATATGATGCGGTCGCTTGGTGTTTCTTGAAATGACCGGCCACAGTGGGTTCTTGTGTAATGAGTCCAAGGAAATGTTGATTTATGTCTTTCATATTTGGTCTAAATGCTGTTAGTCTGCAATTTGAAGAGTTACTGAAACGGGGCGGATTAGTCTGACATGTTCGCTTTATAAATGCAGGCTCCTGAGGATTCAGACCTTTATTTGGGAATTAAAAAATATAGTTTATTTTTCTTTGATAACATATACAATAGATTATATGAAATACTATATGCAAGAGTAAGTTAAGATTTATCAATGATTCTGTTCAGGGCATTTTCACTTGATTATAGTAAAGTAATGTGTACATTGTATATGAGATGCATGACTTTCTTCTGGTAATTATGTTTTTAAAAATTGTAATCAAATCCTTTTTTATAGTGTCTCTCCCAGAACTTCAGATATAATGAGCAATAACGGAGTCCAGAACAATAACACAATACAGGATTAAGTGTCCTGATTTGTTTTTATTGCGTTCAACAATAAGAATTTTGTTCAAATCTGTCAAAGCAAATGCCGTTTAACTTTAATAGTGCCAAACTCTCCACAGCTTGCCAATCGAGCACGGACAGAAAAGGAGGACAAACTGTCCCAAGCCTATGCAATCAGTGCTGGGGTTTCTGTGGAGGGCCAACAGCTATTCCAGACTATTCACAAAACGTAAGAACCTTCATCCCGTTGTTGGTCACTGATCCACTGCACTGTCAATACTGACAAACTGAAAACAGCTATCTGATGTTTATTTGCAACACCCGTCCGCAGCAGGGCTTTTGTGAGAACACAAGGTTAAATTTGTGAGGTAAAATCTGTTTCTAATTTCTCTTATACCCACCAGTGTCGTGTCAGCTCAATCAAAAACCACGGGCCAGAACAGAAAGTCCAAACTAAAGTTAAAAACATAAGAGCTGTATCGACACCAGGTAAATCTCTCTGATAGAGCATGTGTATCAGAGATTTCCACCGGCTACTTCTCTGCAGCCTCCTGCTAACTTGGCTTGTGGATAAAAATAATGCAGTGTTACAGCTCTTCTAGACTCTGCTTCAGAGCCATGATGGCAAGCTTTTTATTTTTTTGTTTGTGCAATTACACTCTCACCACCACGAGACAGAACTCCCACCCTGAGTTTGAAAACAAAAAAACAACAGCTAAGCAGGAACATGCCGCTAATAGGAAGTAAAAGTAAATTAGGAAACTGCTCTGTAGAAGGAAAGGAACATTCTGACAGCAGTTTGTCATTTCTCTCTAAAAGGTCTCATTTATTTTCAATGGAGGGGACGTCTGCAAATTGACGGGTCAGCCTTTAGCCTCACTTGTGTGCACGTTGCTTTCCTCAGGTGCTACTTTCAGTACTGCCCCTGCGTGGTTCTTCTGCTAAACGCCCGATGTCCACATCAAGCTGAGACTCCCCAGCGTATCTATATTATTATGCTTTCATTTTTAATTGGGGAGTTTGGCAATAATTAACTCAACCCTGTGGTAGATATCACCTAGTGTGGTTATTGTCAGAGCCCTAATATCTTTAAAAAATCGTTTCACCCCTGTATGTAACCGTGACAAATTAGACTCATTTAAGGTTAGAGAACTCTTCTCAGATTTTGTTCTGCCTCTGACTCGGCTGGTTCGTTCTCATCCGCTCCTGACACTGCCCGAAATAGTCAGTTGGGATCTTCCCTCTTCTTTGAGTATTGCATTAAAAACCTGTTTTGTGGAGAATCTTGTGCCGAGTGTAATTAATACAGCCCTGAATGTCCCTATTCTTAATGGAAATGAGGATCAAATCATTCATTGTAGATGCCTTTTTACACTATATTTGACAAACAAAATGAAAGCCGTTGCACGCTGACATAAGTTTTGTCGTTTGTGTTGTTGATGAGCTGATCACTTTACATTGAGATGAGAAAAAAAACTGGGTTCAGTTTGAAATAAAGTGTTGGGATGTGGTGCAGTTTGTAGCGTTTCTGGCATTAAGAATCTGTCCTTGGAGAGCCCAAAACATTTTTTCACAATCACATAATTCTGTAACTTGCAATATTTTCTTGTGAAAATTTGATGTGATAAAAGATGTTGAGTTAACAAGACCCCCCCCCCACTTTCATTTAATTCAAATGTTGTATGACTTTTTTAATGGAATCAAGTTTACCTCTTGGATATCTAATCCAACCCTGTTTTAGCCCTGTGTCAGACTGTTATTGGACACCTGTATGGGTGTTTTCCCTACTCTGTGGGATAGATGAACTTTAGTCAATGATCATGCAACAGTTTAATAAATCCTTTACGTCACACTTTCAGATGTAGTTTATCCTTTAATCCCAGATAACCATCCCTTCCTGATCACTTCTGCATATTATTTGGCATAGAAATATTCATATGTTTGGAGATAACTTTCCTCTAACAACCATAGGCCTATAGAAAAGTCAAGTAAATTATGAAAATGAAGTGGAACATTAGGAATACTTGCTTCACAATCAAACCTGTTTTCCACAACATAAGATGATTTCTTTTATCTGCAGCATCAAAGACTGTAAATGGCAGGAGAAGAACATTATTGTGATGGACGACGTCGTAATCTCGCCGCCTTACCAGGTTGAGAACTGCAAAGGCAAAGAGGGAAGCGCTTTAAGTCATGTACGCAAAATAGTAAGTATGTTTCTTATCTATAAAATACACCCTGCTAATGATCCAAGATTATTTACATCAGATTTGTTTGTGGATGGATTTTTTCTTTTGTTTTTAATAAAGATATTCAACTAATAATTTTATAAATGACAACAGAGAGCCTCAAATGCTCACATTTGTGAAGCCTCAATCAGCAGATGTTGGGCATTTTTTGTTAGAAAAACAACAAATTATTTGGTTTCCTTTCTGTATGGCAGAATCAGCAGGATGATTCTTAATGCATTATAGCCAACATTCAAATGGACACGTTTGAAGAGGCTTTGTGTGCCAGAGGAGATTCTGTCCACACAAGCATTTCCATCTTGTTTTTAAGAGTTCACTGTCCATAACGAAGTTTGGGTTTAATTGGATAAATCTCCGTTCTGTTTGGCATTCTGAACACTGCAACAATGCCAACGTCGGGGACAGTTCCTGAGTGTGAAATGAGCAGCTGCAAAGAGAACGAAAACTGCAACCGATTTTTGGAAACAAAGTAATTTTCCATTGACGCTCCAGCATGAAGCTGCAGTCGGATCAACATTCACTAGGCAAAATTTGCTGATGTGGTTTGGCCAAAAGGAAAAGGGGACATGGGATGGTGTGGGTAGGATTGTAACATAAACTGTGGGAGCAGAGTTTCACCACAGTTTAGACTGTTACTGTCCTTGAACTTGCTACAGCTTAATAGCATCTTTCCTTCTGCTTGTGTTATTTGCGCAGAGGTCTGTGTCCCCGTCGTCTGCCCCCCCACCCCATGTGCCAATCTTCTCTTCCCAGAACTCGCCGCTTTAAGCCGTACTTAGCAGCGGCGCCGTTGAGCACTGAGCCTCCCATTGACCCCACGGCTCGTTCTCTTCCATCCGCTCTTTCACCACAGCCCCCACACTCCACCGCCACCGGCCCCACCTCCCGCTGCACTCGTTATCGAGGGTTCCGTTGTGTGGGATGCAAAGAGACGGTCTGCGGGGACCTGTTGCTTTCCAAACTCGAGGGTTGTTGACATTCTGGAGTTGATTCCTGGTGTCTCAGCCAAACAATTAGGTCTGGAATGTAATTATCCACGTAGGCTGTAATGGCATTCCAAGTCTGAAACTTGAAGGCATGAGTTTAGCATGGTCAGACTTTCTTAAAGATCTCACAAGTAGGTTTTTATCTTTTGCCCCATTGCTCCTCTCAAAAGAGGCATTGGTCTGCCTGCATCCACCCCCAATGGCCTGGGTCTACAAACTGTAGCGGTGGATGGTAGTGCACTTGTGGTACTCCAAGCTTTAAAAAAAAAAAAAACATTGGAAAAACTCTAATGACCTTGTCTCTTTCTATAAATCATCACCAGGTTGCTTAACATAATCCAGACCTTGTAGTAACTTGACATGAGAACTACTTTTTACTACACTACACCTGCCAACACACACAGAAGCAAGTGAGCAAGATTCAGATATTTCTTAAAATCTTCTCTTGAGTTCTGATCCACAATTCTGGAAACTGATACATTCCTTTTTTTCTTGAAATCTCTGCTCCTCTATTCATGGATAGTATAACTAATATCTTCAATCCTAAGCGTTTAGGCCAATTTTCAAGTAACCCTGCATCTCAGAAATCTTACATCTTTAGTCGGTGACTAGCTAATTTTTGGTTAACCAAATATCCCATTCTGAGTCTATCAATCTGGATGTACAACACAACATACCAGATCTCTGCTTCAGTCCTGTTTTAAAGAAATTGTGTCCTCTCTAGTAAATTTAATTCATTGTGCAGCTCTTTCTGTTGACCTATTGAATGATTTAAAGACTGTTGCCACGTTAGACTATTGAATACTAGAATGGATGGTTTAACAGCTACCTCTGTGTTATACCGGAGGAGCGTTCCACAGGGTTCCATCTTGGGTCCTGTATTAATCACCATTCTTTAATGCATGTAATCTACATTTGTATGCAGACACTATTATATACAGTTCTGAGTACTCTATGCTGTCAACCTGATAATCTGAAATTCTTGTTTAATAATCTACCTTATGCACCTCTTTTTATCTGTAGTATAAACTTGGTTTTAGACGCAAATTTTTTTTTTTTTTTTAGGAAATGGGGAAGAGAATAGTCCGATCTATACATTACAGTGAAAACCAATTAAGAAAGTTCTTTATTATAAATACTTCTGTATTAACTTTTTTTAACCCATCTAGACATAAGTTGCAAATTTGGTATGCATTTTTTTGTATAGGAACATGTCTCCCCTTAAGTAGAAAAAGGAGAAAGTGACCTTTTGTCTTTGTCGTGGATTATGGCAACATTATTTATAGATGTGCCACTATTTCTAATCTTGAACATCTGGATGCTGTCAATCACTTCACTCTTAGATTTATTACTGACAGTCCATCATATCAGAAAGAGGGCTGGCCCTCCCCTAGCACTTTTATGTATCTTTTAAAGGACTGCTTAAAAGTTGTCCCCCTTATTTATTTTGACTGTTCCCTGACATTCCATTTAACACCTTTTCTCATGACTGGGAACATATTTCTTGCACTAAATACTAATCCAAATCCTGAATTTCAGTCCTTATGAATGTAATATTAAATCTGATAATGTGCTGTTTTACATTGCTACATTAGAATACACTTTCTCAAGAGTGTTGTGTTGCTCTGTTCAATGAGGTTGCGACTGTCAACACGCTTTAAGTGTCCAGATTGATCATGTTGTTTTTTTTTTGTTTGTTTTTTTTTGTGTTTTTTTTTCCCCTCTCCCCCCTTTTTCTTTTGCACCTACAGGTTGAGAAACATTTTAGAGACGTGGAAAGTCAGAAGTCCATGCAACGTTCACAAGCACAGCAAACACAGAAGGACTCCACTTTATCTTCTTGAGTTGGCAGTGTGGTGCAACCGGGGAAGGCAACGCAGGTGGTTTTGTTCCCACTGCCAGACTAAGTCGGCATTCCTTGTCCTCAGTCTGAGACCACAAGGAGGAGCGCTGAGGGCCCTGGATCCAGAAGATCAAAATACCATTAAATGAAAAAGACAAAAAAGAGGAAAGATTAAATCTTAAAATTAGACTTTATAAAGAATAATTTAAACATGAACCATAAAAGCAACCATAGTTTCCTTAACTAACTTGTCTCATTCTGCCCCCACTCCTCCCCTCCTCTCCCTGAAGCCTTTTTCTTTTTTCCACCCTCCTTCCTTTGCCTTGAGTTCCATTTAAAAAAGAAAACTAGAGCAGTCAGAAAGGCTTGTTAGCTTTATTTTCTGTCATTGTTTCCTTTTTTGCTGTATCCATGTTCTACTGTCTGTATTTTCTGTATTTTAAACAAAATGTGACTTGAAACGCCACACTTTAAAGGACATTTTCTAAAATAAAAGTAACAAAAATTCTGACTGTAATACTGTAATTTTCAACAACTTATTCTAGGGCTCATGAAAAAACGCTTTAATTCAACGGCATATAAAATAATTCTTTGTTTTCACCCTGAGGTAATAGAAATGACTGGTAATGTGTATCGGCTGTGGGGCACATTTTAGATCTTGGGTGTATAGGTCTACAGTCATAGATAATTTGTTTTGTTTGTACGGAAATCATCAATGCAGGTTTTTTTTTTTTGTTTGGTTGCCCTACATGTGATTGCAGGTAATTTATGCCATCCCAATTTCAAATTTATTTAAATGCATTATGGTGAAACTTCACCTAAACCAGTTTAATATTTCGGCTGCACCAGTAAATCAGCAGTGTGATATCTTTATTGAAGTATGTTAATTGACCAACATGAGTATGACTGGCCTTCAATGTGGGAAGTGCAAAACATTTGTAAGCTTTTTAGTGAAAATGTGTTGCCAATTTCCGGTAGGCTGGTGTGTTTTTGAGAAATGTGGGTATATAATGAGGTAGCTTATTATTTTTTTTTTTTTTTCACTTTAGACTCCTCTGCTCATTGGTCTTCGTGTTTATTAGTTTGTGTCTGTTGGTAATGATGAAAAATACCTGACAAAGTTTCCTGAAACCTAAAATCACATGTTTCAGTTTGAACAAAACCCCAAAATATAATTTATACAGGACAAGAAAAACAAGCAAAGCATATTTGTGAAGCTGGTAACAGAACAAGTGATGTTTTTTTTCTAATAACTTATTAAATATGGTTGTGCTTCTGTATATTACATGTATGTAATATACATGAGTCTACCTCAAGACCATGCTGTTTTACAATATGATTGTAATCAGGAAAAAGAAAACTTCCTCATGTATCCCTATATGGTAGAAGTAAATCCTGATTTTATGAATTGAGTCCAAAAACAGGACAGGTTTGTTTCCCCCCCAATGGTGTTATGTTTTGTGATTAATCTTTTTAAGCTCATAATCCCTCTATAGCTCAGAGAAAGTTTACTGAATTGACATCATTGTTCCAGTGAAACATGCTCTGTTGGGGACAAGACAGCAGCCATGCTCCGCTGCCATGTGTCTCACCAGGAGATCCAACTTTGATCCAGACAAAAGGCGCCTGTCAGAGCCTGCACAACAATGCTCGCTGTGATTCCTCTGCTGCTTTTATCTGTTAACATGGTGTAGGGATTCAGGCTGTGACCCAGCCACAGCCTGCGCGAGGATTCCTCTGATCTAGTGGACTACAGGTCTCGATGGCTGGTCCGAGTCCACATCAGTGACCCCACCAGGACCCCACAAGGTATACTCCGGATTGCTTGATTGGGGTTGTGGTCATGTTTAATGTACAAGGACAGGAACCAGACTCTGCAAGACACAGGTAACAGGTGATCTAAACATGGGGTATTCAATTAGAAAGTGAATAGGTTAAACAAATTTTCAATGTTTCCATGTTCCAAAGCTCCCTGCTGGTAGCACAAATGCATACTTTTATTCATTACTTTAGGATGACCTTTCTTGAGTGATCTACGATAGTACAGGGGTGTCAAACTCAGATCCTGGAGGGCCATGTGGGTGCAGGTTTTTGTTCCAACCAGGCAATAACACAGCTGATTCTACTAATGAAGGTCCTCAGCAAGAGCTTCGGTTGATTAGTAGAATCGGGTTGGTTGGAACAAAAGCCTGCACCCACTCAGCCCTCCAGGACGTGGGTTTGACACATGTGCTATAGTATAAGTTTTTTGAAGCGACATGCTATAGTATGACCTTTTTTGAGCGGCATACCCGGGTAAAATTTTTTGAGCGAAATAACCCTGTATAGCCTATTTTAAAGCGCCATACCCCCGTATGACCACTTTTGAGCGACATACCCCGGTATGACCTTTTTTGAACAGCATACCCGGGTATGAAATTTTTTGAGCTACATACCCCGAATGATTTTTTTTAAGTGACACACCCCCGTATGGCCTATTTACCCCTGTATGACTACTTTTGAGCGACATACCCGGGTATGACCTTTTTTTGAGTGACATACCCAGGTATGATGTTTTTTGAGCGAGATACCCGGGTATGAAATTTTTTAAGCTACAAACCCCGAATGATCTTTTTAGAGTGACACATCCCGTATGGGCACTTTTGAGCGACATACCCCGGTATGACCTATTTTGAGCGACATACCCGGGTATGAAATTTTTTGAGTTACATACCCCGAATGATGTTTGAGTGACACACCCCCGTATGGCATATTTACCCCTGTTTGAGCACTTTTGAGCGACATACCCCGGTATGACCTTTTTTGAGCGACGTACCCAGGTATGACATTTTTTGAGCGATATATCCGGGTATGAAATTTTTTGAGTTACATACCCCGAATGATGTTTTTTGAGTGACACACCCCCGTATGGCCTCTTGTGAGCGACATACCGCCGTATGGGCACTTTTGAGCGACATACCCCGGTATGACCTTTTTTGAGCGACATACCCGGGTATGACGTTTTTTGAGCGATATACCCGGGTATGAAATTTTTTGAGTTACATACCCCGAATGATGTTTTTTGAGTGACACACCCCCGTATGGCCTCTTGTGAGCGACATACCGCCGTATGAGCACTTTTGAGCGACATACCCCGGTATGACCTTTTTTGAGCAACATACCCGGGTATGGCGTTTTTTGAGCGATATACCAGGGTATGAAATTTTTTGAGTTACATACCCCGAATGATGTTTTTTGAGTGACACACCCCCGTATGGCCTCTTGTGAGCGACATACCGCCGTATGAGCACTTTTGAGCGACATACCCCGGTATGACCTTTTTTGATCGACATACCCGGGTATGACGTTTTTTGAGCGATATACCTGGGTATGAAATTTTTTGAGTTACATGCCCCGAAAGATGTTTTTTGAGTGACACACCCCCGTATGGCATATTTACCCCTGTTTGAGCACTTTTGAGCGACATACCCCGGTATGACCTTTTTGAGCGACATACCCGGGTATGAAATTTTTTGAGTTACATACCCCGAATGATGTTTTTTGAGTGACACACCCCCGTATGGCCTATTTACCCCTGTATTACCACATTTGTGTATGACCTTTTTTGAGCGACATACCCGGGTATGACGTTTTTTGAGTGATATACCCGGGTATGAAATTTTTTGAGCTACATACCCCGAATGATCTTTTTTGAGTGACACACCCCCGTATGGCTTCTTGTGAGCGACATACCGCCGTATGAGCACTTTTGAGCGACATACCCCGGTATGACCTTTTTTGAGCGACATACCCGGGTATGACGTTTTTTGAGCGATATACCAGGGTATGAAATTTTTTGAGTTACATACCCCGAATGATGTTTTTTGAGTGACACACCCCCTTATGGCCTATTTACCCCTGTATTACCACATTTGAGCGACATACCCCGGTATGACCTTTTTTGAGCGACATACCCGGGTATGACGTTTTTTGAGCGATATACCCGGGTATGAAATTTTTTGAGCTACATACCCCGAATGATCTTTTTTGAGTGACACACCCCCGTATATCCTCTTGTGAGCGACATACCGCCGTATGAGCACTTTTGAGCGACATACCCCGGTATGACCTTTTTGAGCGACATACCCGGGTATGACGTTTTTTGAGCGATATACCCGGGTATGACATTTTTTGAGTTACATACCCCGAAGGATGTTTTTTGAGTGACACACCCCCGTATGGCATATTTACCCCTGTTTGAGAACTTTTGAGCGACATACCCCGGTATGACCTTTTTTGAGCGACATACCCGGATATGACATTTTTTGAGCTACATACCCCGAATGATCTTTTTTGAGTGACACAGCCCCGTATGGCCTCTTGTGAGTGACATACCGCCGTATGAGCACTTTTGAGCGACATACCCCGATATGACCTTTTTGAGCGATATACCCGGGTATGAAATTTTTTGAGTTACATACCCCGAATGATGTTTTTTGAGTGACACACCCCCGTATGGCTTCTTGTGAGCGACATACCGCCGTATGAGCACTTTTGAGCGACATACCCCGGTATGACCTTTTTTGAGCGACATACCCGTGTATGACGTTTTTTGAGCGATATACCAGGGTATGAAATTTTTTGAGTTACATACCCCGAATGATGTTTTTTGAGTGACACACCCCCTTATGGCCTATTTACCCCTGTATTACCACATTTGAGTGACATACCCCGGTATGACCTTTTTGAGCGACATACCCGGGTATGACGTTTTTTGAGCGATATACCCGGGTATGAAATTTTTTGAGTTACATACCCCGAATGATGTTTTTTGAGTGACACACCCCCGTATGGCATATTTACCCCTGTTTGAGCACTTTTGAGCGACATACCCCGGTATGACCTTTTTTGAGCGACATACCCGGGTATGACGTTTTTTGAGCGATATACCCGGGTATGAAATTTTTTGAGCTACATACCCCGAATGATCTTTTTTGAGTGACACACCCCCGTATGGCCTCTTGTGAGCGACATACCGCCGTATGAGCACTTTTGAGCGACATACCCCGGTATGACCTTTTTGAGCGACATACCCGGGTATGACGTTTTTTGAGCGATATACCCGGGTATGAAATTTTTTGAGTTACATACCCCGAATGATGTTTTTTGAGTGACACACCCCCGTATGGCATATTTACCCCTGTTTGAGCACTTTTGAGCAACATACCCCGGTATGACCTTTTTGAGCGACATACCCGGGTATGACGTTTTTTGAGCGATATACCCGGGTATGACATTTTTTGAGCTACATACCCCGAATGATCTTTTTTGAGTGACACACCCCCGTATGGCCTCTTGTGAGCGATATACCGCCGTATGAGCACTTTTGAGCGACATACCCCGGTATGACCTTTTTGAGCGACATACCCGGGTATGACGTTTTTTGAGCGATATACCCGGGTATGAAATTTTTTGAGTTACATACCCCGAATGATGTTTTTTGAGTGACACACCCCCGTATGGCCTATTTACCCCTGTATTACCACATTTGTGTATGACCTTTTTTGAGCGACATACCCGGGTATGACGTTTTTTGAGTGATATACCCGGGTATGAAATTTTTTGAGCTACATACCCCGAATGATCTTTTTTGAGTGACACACCCCCGTATGGCTTCTTGTGAGCGACATACCGCCGTATGAGCACTTTTGAGCGACATACCCCGGTATGACCTTTTTTGAGCGACATACCCGGGTATGACGTTTTTTGAGCGATATACCAGGGTATGAAATTTTTTGAGTTACATACCCCGAATGATGTTTTTTGAGTGACACACCCCCTTATGGCCTATTTACCCCTGTATTACCACATTTGAGCGACATACCCCGGTATGACCTTTTTTGAGCGACATACCCGGGTATGACGTTTTTTGAGCGATATACCCGGGTATGAAATTTTTTGAGCTACATACCCCGAATGATGTTTTTTGAGTGACACACCCCCGTATGGCATATTTACCCCTGTTTGAGCACTTTTGAGCGACATACCCCGGTATGACCTTTTTTGAGCGACATACCCGGGTATGACGTTTTTTGAGCGATATACCCGGGTATGAAATTTTTTGAGCTACATACCCCGAATGATCTTTTTTGAGTGACACACCCCCGTATGGCCTCTTGTGAGCGACATACCGCCGTATGAGCACTTTTGAGCGACATACCCCGGTATGACCTTTTTGAGCGACATACCCGGGTATGACGTTTTTTGAGCGATATACCCGGGTATGAAATTTTTTGAGTTACATACCCCGAATGATGTTTTTTGAGTGACACACCCCCGTATGGCATATTTACCCCTGTTTGAGCACTTTTGAGCAACATACCCCGGTATGACCTTTTTGAGCGACATACCCGGGTATGACGTTTTTTGAGCGATATACCCGGGTATGACATTTTTTGAGCTACATACCCCGAATGATCTTTTTTGAGTGACACACCCCCGTATGGCCTCTTGTGAGCGATATACCGCCGTATGAGCACTTTTGAGCGACATACCCCGGTATGACCTTTTTGAGCGACATACCCGGGTATGACGTTTTTTGAGCGATATACCCGGGTATGAAATTTTTTGAGTTACATACCCCGAATGATGTTTTTTGAGTGACACACCCCCGTATGGCCTATTTACCCCTGTATTACCACATTTGTGTATGACCTTTTTTGAGCGACATACCCGGGTATGACGTTTTTTGAGTGATATACCCGGGTATGAAATTTTTTGAGCTACATACCCCGAATGATCTTTTTTGAGTGACACACCCCCGTATGGCTTCTTGTGAGCGACATACCGCCGTATGAGCACTTTTGAGCGACATACCCCGGTATGACCTTTTTTGAGCGACATACCCGGGTATGACGTTTTTTGAGCGATATACCAGGGTATGAAATTTTTTGAGTTACATACCCCGAATGATGTTTTTTGAGTGACACACCCCCTTATGGCCTATTTACCCCTGTATTACCACATTTGAGCGACATACCCCGGTATGACCTTTTTTGAGCGACATACCCGGGTATGACGTTTTTTGAGCGATATACCCGGGTATGAAATTTTTTGAGCTACATACCCCGAATGATCTTTTTTGAGTGACACACCCCCTTATGGCCTCTTGTGAGCGACATACCGCCGTATGAGCACTTTTGAGCGACATACCCCGGTATGACCTTTTTGAGCGATATACCCGGGTATGACATTTTTTGAGTTACATACCCCGAAGGATGTTTTTTGAGTGACACACCCCCGTATGGCATATTTACCCCTGTTTGAGCACTTTTGAGCGACATACCCCGGTATGACCTTTTTTGAGCGACATACCCGGATATGACATTTTTTGAGCAACATACCCCGAATGATCTTTTTTGAGTGACACAGCCCCGTATGGCCTCTTGTGAGCGACATACCGCCGTATGAGCACTTTTGAGCGACATACCCCGATATGACCTTTTTGAGCGATATACCCGGGTATGAAATTTTTTGAGTTACATACCCCGAATGATGTTTTTTGAGTGACACACCCCCGTATGGCTTCTTGTGAGCGACATACCGCCGTATGAGCACTTTTGAGCGACATACCCCGGTATGACCTTTTTTGAGCGACATACCCGTGTATGACGTTTTTTGAGCGATATACCAGGGTATGAAATTTTTTGAGTTACATACCCCGAATGATGTTTTTTGAGTGACACACCCCCTTATGGCCTATTTACCCCTGTATTACCACATTTGAGTGACATACCCCGGTATGACCTTTTTGAGCGACATACCCGGGTATGACGTTTTTTGAGCGATATACCCGGGTATGAAATTTTTTGAGTGACACACCCCCGTATGGCATATTTACCCCTGTTTGAGCACTTTTGAGCGACATACCCCGGTATGACCTTTTTTGAGTGACATACCCGGGTATGACGTTTTTTGAGCGATATACCCGGGTATGAAATTTTTTGAGCTACATACCCCGAATGATCTTTTTTGAGTGACACACCCCCGTATGGCCTCTTGTGAGCGACATACCGCCGTATGAGCACTTTTGAGCGACATACCCCGGTATGACCTTTTTGAGCGACATACCCGGGTATGACGTTTTTTGAGCGATATACCCGGGTATGAAATTTTTTGAGTTACATACCCCGAATGATGTTTTTTGAGTGACACACCCCCGTATGGCATATTTACCCCTGTTTGAGCACTTTTGAGCAACATACCCCGGTATGACCTTTTTGAGCGACATACCCGGGTATGACGTTTTTTGAGCGATATACCCGGGTATGACATTTTTTGAGCTACATACCCCGAATGATCTTTTTTGAGTGACACACCCCCGTATGGCCTCTTGTGAGCGACATACCGCCGTATGAGCACTTTTGAGCGACATACCCCGGTATGACCTTTTTGAGCGACATACCCGGGTATGACGTTTTTTGAGCGATATACCCGGGTATGAAATTTTTTGAGTTACATACCCCGAAGGATGTTTTTTGAGTGACACACCCCCGTATGGCATATTTACCCCAGTTTGAGCACTTTTGAGCGACATACCCCGGTATGACCTTTTTTGAGCGACATACCCGGATATGACATTTTTTGAGCTACATACCCCGAATGATCTTTTTTGAGTGACACAGCCCCGTATGGCCTCTTGTGAGCGACATACCGCCGTATGAGCACTTTTGAGCGACATACCCCGATATGACCTTTTTGAGCGATATACCCGGGTATGAAATTTTTTGAGTTACATACCCCGAATGATGTTTTTTGAGTGACACACCCCCGTATGGCCTCTTGTGAGCGACATACCGCCGTATGGGCACTTTTGAGCGACATACCCCGGTATGACCTTTTTTGAGCGACATACCCGGGTATGACGTTTTTTGAGCGATATACCCGGGTATGAAATTTTTTGAGTTACATACCCCGAATGATGTTTTTTGAGTGACACACCCCCGTATGGCCTCTTGTGAGCGACATACCGCCGTATGAGCACTTTTGAGCGACATACCCCGGTATGACCTTTTTTGAGCAACATACCCGGGTATGGCGTTTTTTGAGCGATATACCAGGGTATGAAATTTTTTGAGTTACATACCCCGAATGATGTTTTTTGAGTGACACAGCCCCGTATGGCTTCTTGTGAGCGACATACCGCCGTATGAGCACTTTTGAGCGACATACCCCGGTATGACCTTTTTTGAGCGACATACCCGTGTATGACGTTTTTTGAGCGATATACCAGGGTATGAAATTTTTTGAGTTACATACCCCGAATGATGTTTTTTGAGTGACACACCCCCTTATGGCCTATTTACCCCTGTATTACCACATTTGAGTGACATACCCCGGTATGACCTTTTTGAGCGACATACCCGGGTATGACGTTTTTTGAGCGATATACCCGGGTATGAAATTTTTTGAGTTACATACCCCGAATGATGTTTTTTGAGTGACACACCCCCGTATGGCATATTTACCCCTGTTTGAGCACTTTTGAGCGACATACCCCGGTATGACCTTTTTTGAGCGACATACCCGGGTATGACGTTTTTTGAGCGATATACCCGGGTATGAAATTTTTTGAGCTACATACCCCGAATGATCTTTTTTGAGTGACACACCCCCGTATGGCCTCTTGTGAGCGACATACCGCCGTATGAGCACTTTTGAGCGACATACCCCGGTATGACCTTTTTGAGCGACATACCCGGGTATGACGTTTTTTGAGCGATATACCCGTGTATGAAATTTTTTGAGTTACATACCCCGAATGATGTTTTTTGAGTGACACACCCCCGTATGGCATATTTACCCCTGTTTGAGCACTTTTGAGCAACATACCCCGGTATGACCTTTTTGAGCGACATACCCGGGTATGACGTTTTTTGAGCGATATACCCGGGTATGACATTTTTTGAGCTACATACCCCGAATGATCTTTTTTGAGTGACACACCCCCGTATGGCCTCTTGTGAGCGATATACCGCCGTATGAGCACTTTTGAGCGACATACCCCGGTATGACCTTTTTGAGCGACATACCCGGGTATGACGTTTTTTGAGCGATATACCCGGGTATGAAATTTTTTGAGTTACATACCCCGAATGATGTTTTTTGAGTGACACACCCCCGTATGGCCTCTTGTGAGCGACATACCGCCGTATGAGCACTTTTGAGCGACATACCCCGGTATGACCTTTTTTGAGCAACATACCCGGGTATGGCGTTTTTTGAGCGATATACCAGGGTATGAAATTTTTTGAGTTACATACCCCGAATGATGTTTTTTGAGTGACACACCCCCGTATGGCCTCTTGTGAGCGACATACCGCCGTATGAGCACTTTTGAGCGACATACCCCGGTATGACCTTTTTTGATCGACATACCCGGGTATGACGTTTTTTGAGCGATATACCTGGGTATGAAATTTTTTGAGTTACATACCCCGAAAGATGTTTTTTGAGTGACACACCCCCGTATGGCATATTTACCCCTGTTTGAGCACTTTTGAGCGACATACCCCGGTATGACCTTTTTGAGCGACATACCCGGGTATGACGTTTTTTGAGCGATATACCCGGGTATGAAATTTTTTGAGTTACATACCCCGAATGATGTTTTTTGAGTGACACACCCCCGTATGGCCTATTTACCCCTGTATTACCACATTTGTGTATGACCTTTTTTGAGCGACATACCCGGGTATGACGTTTTTTGAGTGATATACCCGGGTATGAAATTTTTTGAGCTACATACCCCGAATGATCTTTTTTGAGTGACACACCCCCGTATGGCTTCTTGTGAGCGACATACCGCCGTATGAGCACTTTTGAGCGACATACCCCGGTATGACCTTTTTTGAGCGACATACCCGGGTATGACGTTTTTTGAGCGATATACCAGGGTATGAAATTTTTTGAGTTACATACCCCGAATGATGTTTTTTGAGTGACACACCCCCTTATGGCCTATTTACCCCTGTATTACCACATTTGAGTGACATACCCCGGTATGACCTTTTTGAGCGACATACCCGGGTATGACGTTTTTTGAGCGATATACCCGGGTATGAAATTTTTTGAGTTACATACCCCGAATGATGTTTTTTGAGTGACACACCCCCGTATGGCATATTTACCCCTGTTTGAGCACTTTTGAGCGACATACCCCGGTATGACCTTTTTTGAGCGACATACCCGGGTATGACGTTTTTTGAGCGATATACCCGGGTATGAAATTTTTTGAGCTACATACCCCGAATGATCTTTTTTGAGTGACACACCCCCGTATGGCCTCTTGTGAGCGACATACCGCCGTATGAGCACTTTTGAGCGACATACCCCGGTATGACCTTTTTTGATCGACATACCCGGGTATGACGTTTTTTGAGCGATATACCTGGGTATGAAATTTTTTGAGTTACATACCCCGAAAGATGTTTTTTGAGTGACACACCCCCGTATGGCATATTTACCCCTGTTTGAGCACTTTTGAGCGACATACCCCGGTATGACCTTTTTGAGCGACATACCCGGGTATGACGTTTTTTGAGCGATATACCCGGGTATGAAATTTTTTGAGTTACATACCCCGAATGATGTTTTTTGAGTGACACACCCCCGTATGGCCTATTTACCCCTGTATTACCACATTTGTGTATGACCTTTTTTGAGCGACATACCCGGGTATGACGTTTTTTGAGTGATATACCCGGGTATGAAATTTTTTGAGCTACATACCCCGAATGATCTTTTTTGAGTGACACACCCCCGTATGGCTTCTTGTGAGCGACATACCGCCGTATGAGCACTTTTGAGCGACATACCCCGGTATGACCTTTTTTGAGCGACATACCCGGGTATGACGTTTTTTGAGCGATATACCAGGGTATGAAATTTTTTGAGTTACATACCCCGAATGATGTTTTTTGAGTGACACACCCCCTTATGGCCTATTTACCCCTGTATTACCACATTTGAGTGACATACCCCGGTATGACCTTTTTGAGCGACATACCCGGGTATGACGTTTTTTGAGCGATATACCCGGGTATGAAATTTTTTGAGTTACATACCCCGAATGATGTTTTTTGAGTGACACACCCCCTTATGGCCTATTTACCCCTGTATTACCACATTTGTGTATGACCTTTTTTGAGCGACATACCCGGGTATGACGTTTTTTGAGTGATATACCCGGGTATGAAATTTTTTGAGCTACATACCCCGAATGATCTTTTTTGAGTGACACACCCCCGTATGGCTTCTTGTGAGCGACATACCGCCGTATGAGCACTTTTGAGCGACATACCCCGGTATGACCTTTTTTGAGCGACATACCCGGGTATGACGTTTTTTGAGCGATATACCAGGGTATGAAATTTTTTGAGTTACATACCCCGAATGATGTTTTTTGAGTGACACACCCCCTTATGGCCTATTTACCCCTGTATTACCACATTTGAGCGACATACCCCGGTATGACCTTTTTTGAGCGACATACCCGGGTATGACGTTTTTTGAGCGATATACCCGGGTATGAAATTTTTTGAGCTACATACCCCGAATGATCTTTTTTGAGTGACACACCCCCTTATGGCCTCTTGTGAGCGACATACCGCCGTATGAGCACTTTTGAGCGACATACCCCGGTATGACCTTTTTGAGCGACATACCCGGGTATGACGTTTTTTGAGCGATATACCCGGGTAGGATGTTTTTTGAGTGACACACCCCCGTATGGCATATTTACCCCTGTTTGAGCACTTTTGAGCGACATACCCCGGTATGACCTTTTTTGAGCGACATACCCGGATATGACATTTTTTGAGCTACATACCCCGAATGATCTTTTTTGAGTGACACAGCCCCGTATGGCCTCTTGTGAGCGACATACCGCCGTATGAGCACTTTTGAGCGACATACCCCGATATGACCTTTTTGAGCGATATACCCGGGTATGAAATTTTTTGAGTTACATACCCCGAATGATGTTTTTTGAGTGACACACCCCCGTATGGCTTCTTGTGAGCGACATACCGCCGTATGAGCACTTTTGAGCGACATACCCCGGTATGACCTTTTTTGAGCGACATACCCGTGTATGACGTTTTTTGAGCGATATACCAGGGTATGAAATTTTTTGAGTTACATACCCCGAATGATGTTTTTTGAGTGACACACCCCCTTATGGCCTATTTACCCCTGTATTACCACATTTGAGTGACATACCCCGGTATGACCTTTTTGAGCGACATACCCGGGTATGACGTTTTTTGAGCGATATACCCGGGTATGAAATTTTTTGAGTTACATACCCCGAATGATGTTTTTTGAGTGACACACCCCCGTATGGCATATTTACCCCTGTTTGAGCACTTTTGAGCGACATACCCCGGTATGACCTTTTTTGAGCGACATACCCGGGTATGACGTTTTTTGAGCGATATACCCGGGTATGAAATTTTTTGAGCTACATACCCCGAATGATCTTTTTTGAGTGACACACCCCCGTATGGCCTCTTGTGAGCGACATACCGACGTATGAGCACTTTTGAGCGACATACCCCGGTATGACCTTTTTGAGCGACATACCCGGGTATGACGTTTTTTGAGCGATATACCCGGGTATGAAATTTTTTGAGTTACATACCCCGAATGATGTTTTTTGAGTGACACACCCCCGTATGGCATATTTACCCCTGTTTGAGCACTTTTGAGCAACATACCCCGGTATGACCTTTTTGAGCGACATACCCGGGTATGACGTTTTTTGAGCGATATACCCGGGTATGACATTTTTTGAGCTACATACCCCGAATGATCTTTTTTGAGTGACACACCCCTGTATGGCCTCTTGTGAGCGATATACCGCCGTATGAGCACTTTTGAGCGACATACCCCGGTATGACCTTTTTGAGCGACATACCCGGGTATGACGTTTTTTGAGCGATATACCCGGGTATGAAATTTTTTGAGTTACATACCCCGAATGATGTTTTTTGAGTGACACACCCCCGTATGGCATATTTACCCCTGTTTGAGCACTTTTGAGCAACATACCCCGGTATGACCTTTTTGAGCGACATACCCGGGTATGACGTTTTTTGAGCGATATACCCGGGTATGAAATTTTTTGAGCTACATACCCCGAATGATCTTTTTTGAGTGACACACCCCCGTATGGCCTCTTGTGAGCGACATACCGCCGTATGAGCACTTTTGAGCGACATACCCCGGTATGACCTTTTTGAGCGACATACCCGGGTATGACGTTTTTTGAGCGATATACCCGGGTATGAAATTTTTTGAGTTACATACCCCGAAGGATGTTTTTTGCGTGACACACCCCCGTATGGCATATTTACCCCAGTTTGAGCACTTTTGAGCGACATACCCCGGTATGACCTTTTTTGAGCGACATACCCGGATATGACATTTTTTGAGCTACATACCCCGAATGATCTTTTTTGAGTGACACAGCCCCGTATGGCCTCTTGTGAGCGACATACCGCCGTATGAGCACTTTTGAGCGACATACCCCGATATGACCTTTTTGAGCGATATACCCGGGTATGAAATTTTTTGAGTTACATACCCCGAATGATGTTTTTTGAGTGACACACCCCCGTATGGCATATTTACCCCTGTTTGAGCACTTTTGAGCAACATACCCCGGTATGACCTTTTTGAGCGACATACCCGGGTATGACGTTTTTTGAGCGATATACCCGGGTATGAAATTTTTTGAGTTACATACCCCGAATGATGTTTTTTGAGTGACACACCCCCGTATGGCCTCTTGTGAGCGACATACCGCCGTATGGGCACTTTTGAGCGACATACCCCGGTATGACCTTTTTTGAGCGACATACCCGGGTATGACGTTTTTTGAGCGATATACCCGGGTATGAAATTTTTTGAGTTACATACCCCGAATGATGTTTTTTGAGTGACACACCCCCGTATGGCCTCTTGTGAGCGACATACCGCCGTATGAGCACTTTTGAGCGACATACCCCGGTATGACCTTTTTTGAGCAACATACCCGGGTATGGCGTTTTTTGAGCGATATACCAGGGTATGAAATTTTTTGAGTTACATACCCCGAATGATGTTTTTTGAGTGACACACCCCCGTATGGCCTCTTGTGAGCGACATACCGCCGTATGAGCACTTTTGAGCGACATACCCCGGTATGACCTTTTTTGATCGACATACCCGGGTATGACGTTTTTTGAGCGATATACCTGGGTATGAAATTTTTTGAGTTACATACCCCGAAAGATGTTTTTTGAGTGACACACCCCCGTATGGCATATTTACCCCTGTTTGAGCACTTTTGAGCGACATACCCCGGTATGACCTTTTTGAGCGACATACCCGGGTATGACGTTTTTTGAGCGATATACCCGGGTATGAAATTTTTTGAGCTACATACCCCGAATGATCTTTTTTGAGTGACACACCCCCGTATGGCCTCTTGTGAGCGACATACCGCCGTATGAGCACTTTTGAGCGACATACCCCGGTATGACCTTTTTGAGCGACATACCCGGGTATGACGTTTTTTGAGCGATATACCCGGGTATGACATTTTTTGAGTTACATACCCCGAAGGATGTTTTTTGAGTGACACACCCCCGTATGGCATATTTACCCCTGTTTGAGCACTTTTGAGCGACATACCCCGGTATGACCTTTTTTGAGCGACATACCCGGATATGACATTTTTTGAGCTACATACCCCGAATGATCTTTTTTGAGTGACACAGCCCCGTATGGCCTCTTGTGAGCGACATACCGCCGTATGAGCACTTTTGAGCGACATACCCCGATATGACCTTTTTGAGCGATATACCCGGGTATGAAATTTTTTGAGTTACATACCCCGAATGATGTTTTTTGAGTGACACACCCCCGTATGGCTTCTTGTGAGCGACATACCGCCGTATGAGCACTTTTGAGCGACATACCCCGGTATGACCTTTTTGAGCGACATACCCGGGTATGACGTTTTTTGAGCGATATACCCGGGTATGAAATTTTTTGAGTTACATACCCCGAATGATGTTTTTTGAGTGACACACCCCCGTATGGCATATTTACCCCTGTTTGAGCACTTTTGAGCAACATACCCCGGTATGACCTTTTTGAGCGACATACCCGGGTATGACGTTTTTTGAGCGATATACCCGGGTATGAAATTTTTTGAGCTACATACCCCGAATGATCTTTTTTGAGTGACACCCCCCCTAATGGCCTCTTGTGAGCGACATACCGCCGTATGAGCACTTTTGAGCGACATACCCCGGTATGACCTTTTTGAGCGACATACCCGGGTATGACGTTTTTTGAGCGATATACCCGGGTATGAAATTTTTGGAGTTACATACCCCGAAGGATGTTTTTTGAGTGACACACCCCCGTATGGCATATTTACCCCTGTTTGAGCACTTTTGAGCGACATACCCCGGTATGACCTTTTTTGAGCGACATACCCGGATATGACATTTTTTGAGCTACATACCCCGAATGATCTTTTTTGAGTGACACAGCCCCGTATGGCCTCTTGTGAGCGACATACCGCCGTATGAGCACTTTTGAGCGACATACCCCGATATGACCTTTTTGAGCGATATACCCGGGTATGAAATTTTTTGAGTTACATACCCCGAATGATGTTTTTTGAGTGACACACCCCCGTATGGCATATTTACCCCTGTTTGAGCACTTTTGAGCAACATACCCCGGTATGACCTTTTTGAGCGACATACCCGGGTATGACGTTTTTTGAGCGATATACCCGGGTATGAAATTTTTTGAGCTACATACCCCGAATGATCTTTTTTGAGTGACACACCCCCGTATGGCCTCTTGTGAGCGACATACCGCCGTATGAGCACTTTTGAGCGACATACCCCGGTATGACCTTTTTGAGCGACATACCCGGGTATGACGTTTTTTGAGCGATATACCCGGGTATGAAATTTTTTGAGTTACATACCCCGAATGATGTTTTTTGAGTGACACACCCCCGTATGGCATATTTACCCCTGTTTGAGCACTTTTGAGCAACATACCCCGGTATGACCTTTTTGAGCGACATACCCGGGTATGACGTTTTTTGAGCGATATACCCGGGTATGAAATTTTTTGAGCTACATACCCCGAATGATCTTTTTTGAGTGACACACCCCCGTATGGCCTCTTGTGAGCGACATACCGCCGTATGAGCACTTTTGAGCGACATACCCCGGTATGACCTTTTTGAGCGACATACCCGGGTATGACGTTTTTTGAGCGATATACCCGGGTATGAAATTTTTTGAGTTACATACCCCGAAGGATGTTTTTTGAGTGACACACCCCCGTATGGCATATTTACCCCTGTTTGAGCACTTTTGAGCGACATACCCCGGTATGACCTTTTTTGAGCGACATACCCGGATATGACATTTTTTGAGCTACATACCCCGAATGATCTTTTTTGAGTGACACAGCCCCGTATGGCCTCTTGTGAGCGACATACCGCCGTATGAGCACTTTTGAGCGACATACCCCGATATGACCTTTTTGAGCGATATACCCGGGTATGAAATTTTTTGAGTTACATACCCCGAATGATGTTTTTTGAGTGACACACCCCCGTATGGCATATTTACCCCTGTTTGAGCACTTTTGAGCAACATACCCCGGTATGACCTTTTTGAGCGACATACCCGGGTATGACGTTTTTTGAGCGATATACCCAGGTATGAAATTTTTTGAGCTACATACCCCGAATGATCTTTTTTGAGTGACACACCCCCGTATGGCCTCTTGTGAGCGACATACCGCCGTATGAGCACTTTTGAGCGACATACCCCGGTATGACCTTTTTGAGCGACATACCCGGGTATGACGTTTTTTGAGCGATATACCCGGGTATGAAATTTTTTGAGTTACATACCCCGAATGATCTTTTTTGAGTGACACACCCCCGTATGGCCTCTTGTGAGCGACATACCGCCGTATGAGCACTTTTGAGCGACATACCCCGGTATGACCTTTTTTGAACGACATACCCGGGTATGGCGTTTTTTGAGCGATATACCAGGGTATGAAATTTTTTGAGTTACATACCCCGAATGATGTTTTTTGAGTGACACACCCCCGTATGGCCTCTTGTGAGCGACATACCGCCGTATGAGCACTTTTGAGCGACATACCCCGGTATGACCTTTTTTGATCGACATACCCGGGTATGACGTTTTTTGAGCGATATACCTGGGTATGAAATTTTTTGAGTTACATACCCCGAAAGATGTTTTTTGAGTGACACACCCCCGTATGGCATATTTACCCCTGTTTGAGCACTTTTGAGCGACATACCCCGGTATGACCTTTTTGAGCGACATACCCGGGTATGACGTTTTTTGAGCGATATACCCGGGTATGAAATTTTTTGAGTTACATACCCCGAAAGATGTTTTTTGAGTGACACACCCCCGTATGGCATATTTACCCCTGTTTGAGCACTTTTGAGCGACATACCCCGGTATGACCTTTTTGAGCGACATACCCGGGTATGAAATTTTTTGAGTTACATACCCCGAATGATGTTTTTTGAGTGACACACCCCCTTATGGCCTATTTACCCCTGTATTACCACATTTGAGCGACATACCCCGGTATGACCTTTTTTGAGCGACATACCCGGGTATGACGTTTTTTGAGCGATATACCCGGGTATGAAATTTTTTGAGCTACATACCCCGAATGATCTTTTTTGAGTGACACACCCCCGTATATCCTCTTGTGAGCGACATACCGCCGTATGAGCACTTTTGAGCGACATACCCTGGTATGACCTTTTTTGAGCGACATACCCGGGTATGACATTTTTTGAGCGATATACCCGGGTATGAAATTTTTTGAGCTACATACCCCGAATGATCTTTTTTGAGTGACACACCCCCGTATGGCCTCTTGTGAGCGACATACCGCCGTATGAGCACTTTTGAGCGACATACCCCGGTATGACCTTTTTGAGCGACATATCCGGGTATGACGTTTTTTGAGCGATATACCCGGGTATGAAATTTTTTGAGTTACATACCCCGAATGATGTTTTTTGAGTGACACACCCCCGTATGGCATATTTACCCCTGTTTGAGCACTTTTGAGCGACATACCCCGGTATGACCTTTTTGAACGACATATCCGGGTATGACGTTTTTTGAGCGATATACCCGGGTATGAAATTTTTTGAGTTACATACCCCGAATGATCTTTTTTGAGTGACACACCCCCGTATGGCCTCTTGTGAGCCACATACCGCCAGATGAGCACTTTTGAGCGACATACCCCGGTATGACCTTTTTGAGCGACATATCCGGGTATGACGTATTTTGAGCGATATACCCGGGTATGAAATTTTTTGAGTTACATACCCCGAATGATGTTTTTTGAGTGACACACCCCCTTATGGCCTCTTGTGAGCGACATACCGCCGTATGAGCACTTTTGAGCGACATACCCCGGTATGACCTTTTTGAGCGACATATCCGGGTATGACGTTTTTTGAGCGATATACCCGGGTATGAAATTTTTTGAGTTACATACCCCGAATGATGTTTTTTGAGTGACACACCCCCGTATGGCATATTTACCCCTGTTTGAGCACTTTTGAGCAACATACCCCGGTATGACCTTTTTGAGCGACATACCCGGGTATGACGTTTTTTGAGCGATATACCCGGGTATGAAATTTTTTGAGCTACATACCCCGAATGATCTTTTTTGAGTGACACACCCCCGTATGGCATATTTACCCCTGTTTGAGCACTTTTGAGCGACATACCCCGGTATGACCTTTTTGAACGACATATCCGGGTATGACGTTTTTTGAGCGATATACCCGGGTATGAAATTTTTTGAGTTACATACCCCGAATGATCTTTTTTGAGTGACACACCCCCGTATGGCCTCTTGTGAGCGACATACCGCCAGATGAGCACTTTTGAGCGACATACCCCGGTATGACCTTTTTGAGCGACATATCCGGGTATGACGTTTTTTGAGCGATATACCCGGGTATGAAATTTTTTGAGTTACATACCCCGAATGATGTTTTTTGAGTGACACACCCCCTTATGGCCTCTTGTGAGCGACATACCGCCGTATGAGCACTTTTGAGCGACATACCCCGGTATGACCTTTTTGAGCGACATATCCGGGTATGACGTTTTTTGAGCGATATACCCGGGTATGAAATTTTTTGAGTTACATACCCCGAATGATGTTTTTTGAGTGACACACCCCCGTATGGCATATTTACCCCTGTTTGAGCACTTTTGAGCAACATACCCCGGTATGACCTTTTTGAGCGACATACCCGGGTCTGACGTTTTTTGAGCGATATACCCGGGTATGAAATTTTTTGAGCTACATACCCCGAATTATCTTTTTTGAGTGACACACCCCCGTATGGCCTCTTGTGAGCGACATACCGCCGTATGAGCACTTTTGAGCGACATACCCCGGTATGACCTTTTTGAGCGACATACCCGGGTATGACGTTTTTTGAGCGATATACCCGGGTATGAAATTTTTTGAGTTACATACCCCGAATGATGTTTTTTGAGTGACACACCCCCGTATGGCATATTTACCCCTGTTTGAGCACTTTTGAGCGACATACCCCGGTATGACCTTTTTGAGCGACATATCCGGCTATGACGTTTTTTGAGCGATATACCCGGGTATGAAATTTTTTGAGTTACATACCCCGAATGATGTTTTTTGAGTGACACACCCCCGTATGGCATATTTACCCCTGTTTGAGCACTTTTGAGCAACATACCCCGGTATGACCTTTTTGAGCGACATACCCGGGTATGACGTTTTTTGAGCGATATACCCGGGTATGAAATTTTTTGAGCTACATACCCCGAATGATCTTTTTTGAGTGACACACCCCCGTATGGCATATTTACCCCTGTTTGAGCACTTTTGAGCGACATACCCCGGTATGACCTTTTTGAGCGACATACCCGGGTATGAAATTTTTTGAGTTACATACCCCGAATGATTTTTTTTGAGTGACACACCCCCGTATGGCCTATTTACCCCTGTATTACCACATTTGTGCGACATACCCCGGTATGACCTTTTTTGAGCGACATACCCGGGTATGACGTTTTTTGAGTGATATACCAGGGTATGACATTTTTTGAGTTACATACCCCGAATGATCTTTTTTGAGTGACACACCCCCGTATGGCTTCTTGTGAGCGACATACCGCCGTATGAGCACTTTTGAGCGACATACCCCGGTATGACCTTTTTTGAGCGACATACCCGTGTATGACGTTTTTTGAGCGATATACCAGGGTATGAAATTTTTTGAGTTACATATCCCGAATGATGTTTTTTGAGTGACACACCCCCTTATGGCCTATTTACCCCTGTATTACCACATTTGAGCGACATACCCCGGTATGACCTTTTTTGAGCGACATACCCGGGTATGACGTTTTTTGAGCGATATACCCGGGTATGAAATTTTTTGAGCGATATACCCGGGTATGAAATTTTTTGAGCGACATACCCGGGTATGACGTTTTTTGAGCGATATACCCGGGTATGAAATTTTTTGAGCTACATACCCCGAATTATCTTTTTTGAGTGACACACCCCCGTATGGCCTCTTGTGAGCGACATACCGCCGTATGAGCACTTTTGAGCGACATACCCCGGTATGACCTTTTTGAGCGACATACCCGGGTATGACGTTTTTTGAGCGATATACCCGGGTATGACATTTTTTGAGTTACATACCCCGAAGGATGTTTTTTGAGTGACACACCCCCGTATGGCATATTTACCCCTGTTTGAGCACTTTTGAGCGACATACCCCGGTATGACCTTTTTTGAGCGACATACCCGGATATGACATTTTTTGAGCTACATACCCCGAATGATCTTTTTTGAGTGACACAGCCCCGTATGGCCTCTTGTGAGCGACATACCGCCATATGAGCACTTTTGAGCGACATACCCCGATATGACCTTTTTGAGCGATATACCCGGGTATGAAATTTTTTGAGTTACATACCCCGAATGATGTTTTTTGAGTGACACACCCCCGTATGGCTTCTTGTGAGCGACATACCGCCGTATGAGCACTTTTGAGCGACATACCCCGGTATGACCTTTTTTGAGCGACATACCCGGGTATGACGTTTTTTGAGCGATATACCAGGGTATGAAATTTTTTGAGTTACATACCCCGAATGATGTTTTTTGAGTGACACACCCCCTTATGGCCTATTTACCCCTGTATTACCACATTTGAGCGACATACCCCGGTATGACCTTTTTTGAGCGACATACCCGGGTATGACGTTTTTTGAGCGATATACCCGGGTATGAAATTTTTTGAGCTACATACCCCGAATTATCTTTTTTGAGTGACACACCCCCGTATGGCCTCTTGTGAGCGACATACCGCCGTATGAGCACTTTTGAGCGACATACCCCGGTATGACCTTTTTGAGCGACATACCCGGGTATGACGTTTTTTGAGCGATATACCCGGGTATGACATTTTTTGAGTTACATACCCCGAAGGATGTTTTTTGAGTGACACACCCCCGTATGGCATATTTACCCCTGTTTGAGCACTTTTGAGCGACATACCCCGGTATGACCTTTTTTGAGCGACATACCCGGATATGACATTTTTTGAGCTACATACCCCGAATGATCTTTTTTGAGTGACACAGCCCCGTATGGCCTCTTGTGAGCGACATACCGCCATATGAGCACTTTTGAGCGACATACCCCGATATGACCTTTTTGAGCGATATACCCGGGTATGAAATTTTTTGAGTTACATACCCCGAATGATGTTTTTTGAGTGACACACCCCCGTATGGCTTCTTGTGAGCGACATACCGCCGTATGAGCACTTTTGAGCGACATACCCCGGTATGACCTTTTTTGAGCGACCTACCCGTGTATGACGTTTTTTGAGCGATATACCAGGGTATGAAATTTTTTGAGTTACATACCCCGAATGATGTTTTTTGAGTGACACACCCCCTTATGGCCTATTTACCCCTGTATTACCACATTTGAGTGACATACCCCGGTATGACCTTTTTGAGCGACATACCCGGGTATGACGTTTTTTGAGCGATATACCCGGGTATGAAATTTTTTGAGTTACATACCCCGAATGATGTTTTTTGAGTGACACACCCCCGTATGGCATATTTACCCCTGTTTGAGCACTTTTGAGCGACATACCCCGGTATGACCTTTTTTGAGCGACATACCCGGGTATGACGTTTTTTGAGCGATATACCCGGGTATGAAATTTTTTGAGCTACATACCCCGAATGATCTTTTTTGAGTGACACACCCCCGTATGGCCTCTTGTGAGCGATATACCGCCGTATGAGCACTTTTAAGCGACATACCCCGGTATGACCTTTTTGAGCGACATACCCGGGTATGACGTTTTTTGAGCGATATACCCGGGTATGAAATTTTTTGAGTTACATACCCCGAATGATGTTTTTTGAGTGACACACCCCCGTATGGCATATTTACCCCTGTTTGAGCACTTTTGAGCAACATACCCCGGTATGACCTTTTTGAGCGACATACCCGGGTATGACGTTTTTTGAGCGATATACCCCTTGTATGAAATTTTTTGAGCTACATACCCCGAATGATCTTTTTTGAGTGACACACCCCCGTATGGCCTCTTGTGAGCGACATACCGCCGTATGAGCACTTTTGAGCGACATACCCCGGTATGACCTTTTTCAGCGACATACCCGGGTATGACGTTTTTTGAGCGACATACCCGGATATGACATTTTTTGAGCTACATACCCCGAATGATCTTTTTTGAGTGACACAGCCCCGTATGGCATATTTACCCCTGTTTGAGCACTTTTGAGCGACATACCCCGGTATGACCTTTTTTGAGCGACATACCCGGATATGACATTTTTTGAGCTACATACCCCGAATGATCTTTTTTGAGTGACACAGCCCCGTATGGCCTCTTGTGAGCGACATACCGCCGTATGAGCACTTTTGAGCGACATACCCCGATATGACCTTTTTGAGCGATATACCCGGGTATGAAATTTTTTGAGTTACATACCCCGAATGATGTTTTTTGAGTGACACACCCCCGTATGGCATATTTACCCCTGTTTGAGCACTTTTGAGCAACATACCCCGGTATGACCTTTTTGAGCGACATACCCGGGTATGACGTTTTTTGAGCGATATACCCAGGTATGAAATTTTTTGAGCTACATACCCCGAATGATCTTTTTTGAGTGACACACCCCCGTATGGCCTCTTGTGAGCGACATACCGCCGTATGAGCACTTTTGAGCGACATACCCCGGTATGACCTTTTTGAGCGACATACCCGGGTATGACGTTTTTTGAGCGATATACCCGGGTATGAAATTTTTTGAGTTACATACCCCGAATGATCTTTTTTGAGTGACACACCCCCGTATGGCCTCTTGTGAGCGACATACCGCCGTATGAGCACTTTTGAGCGACATACCCCGGTATGACCTTTTTTGAACGACATACCCGGGTATGGCGTTTTTTGAGCGATATACCAGGGTATGAAATTTTTTGAGTTACATACCCCGAATGATGTTTTTTGAGTGACACACCCCCGTATGGCCTCTTGTGAGCGACATACCGCCGTATGAGCACTTTTGAGCGACATACCCCGGTATGACCTTTTTTGATCGACATACCCGGGTATGACGTTTTTTGAGCGATATACCTGGGTATGAAATTTTTTGAGTTACATACCCCGAAAGATGTTTTTTGAGTGACACACCCCCGTATGGCATATTTACCCCTGTTTGAGCACTTTTGAGCGACATACCCCGGTATGACCTTTTTGAGCGACATACCCGGGTATGACGTTTTTTGAGCGATATACCCGGGTATGAAATTTTTTGAGTTACATACCCCGAATGATGTTTTTTGAGTGACACACCCCCGTATGGCCTCTTGTGAGCGACATACCGCCGTATGAGCACTTTTGAGCAACATACCCCGGTATGACCTTTTTTGATCGACATACCCGGGTATGACGTTTTTTGAGCGATATACCTGAGTATGAAATTTTTTGAGTTACATACCCCGAAAGATGTTTTTTGAGTGACACACCCCCGTATGGCATATTTACCCCTGTTTGAGCACTTTTGAGCGACATACCCCGGTATGACCTTTTTGAGCGACATACCCGGGTATGACGTTTTTTGAGCGATATACCCGGGTATGAAATTTTTTGAGTTACATACCCCGAATGATTTTTTTTGAGTGACACACCCCCGTATGGCCTATTTACCCCTGTATTACCACATTTGTGCGACATACCCCGGTATGACCTTTTTGAGCGACATACCCGGGTATGACGTTTTTTGAGCGATATACCCGGGTATGAAATTTTTTGAGTTACATACCCCGAATGATCTTTTTTGAGTGACACACCCCCGTATGGCCTCTTGTGAGCGACATACCGCCGTATGAGCACTTTTGAGCGACATACCCCGGTATGACCTTTTTTGAACGACATACCCGGGTATGGCGTTTTTTGAGCGATATACCAGGGTATGAAATTTTTTGAGTTACATACCCCGAATGATGTTTTTTGAGTGACACACCCCCGTATGGCCTCTTGTGAGCGACATACCGCCGTATGAGCACTTTTGAGCGACATACCCCGGTATGACCTTTTTTGATCGACATACCCGGGTATGACGTTTTTTGAGCGATATACCTGGGTATGAAATTTTTTGAGTTACATACCCCGAAAGATGTTTTTTGAGTGACACACCCCCGTATGGCATATTTACCCCTGTTTGAGCACTTTTGAGCGACATACCCCGGTATGACCTTTTTGAGCGACATACCCGGGTATGACGTTTTTTGAGCGATATACCCGGGTATGAAATTTTTTGAGTTACATACCCCGAATGATGTTTTTTGAGTGACACACCCCCGTATGGCCTCTTGTGAGCGACATACCGCCGTATGAGCACTTTTGAGCAACATACCCCGGTATGACCTTTTTTGATCGACATACCCGGGTATGACGTTTTTTGAGCGATATACCTGAGTATGAAATTTTTTGAGTTACATACCCCGAAAGATGTTTTTTGAGTGACACACCCCCGTATGGCATATTTACCCCTGTTTGAGCACTTTTGAGCGACATACCCCGGTATGACCTTTTTGAGCGACATACCCGGGTATGACGTTTTTTGAGCGATATACCCGGGTATGAAATTTTTTGAGTTACATACCCCGAATGATTTTTTTTGAGTGACACACCCCCGTATGGCCTATTTACCCCTGTATTACCACATTTGTGCGACATACCCCGGTATGACCTTTTTTGAGCGACATACCCGGGTATGACGTTTTTTGAGTGATATACCAGGGTATGAAATTTTTTGAGTTACATACCCCGAATGATCTTTTTTGAGTGACACACCCCCGTATGGCTTCTTGTGAGCGACATACCGCCGTATGAGCACTTTTGAGCGACATACCCCGGTATGACCTTTTTTGAGCGACATACCCGTGTATGACGTTTTTTGAGCGATATACCAGGGTATGAAATTTTTTGAGTTACATACCCCGAATGATGTTTTTTGAGTGACACACCCCCTTATGGCCTATTTACCCCTGTATTACCACATTTGAGCGACATACCCCGGTATGACCTTTTTTGAGCGACATACCCGGGTATGACGTTTTTTGAGCGATATACCCGGGTATGAAATTTTTTGAGCTACATACCCCGAATGATCTTTTTTGAGTGACACACCCCCGTATATCCTCTTGTGAGCGACATACCGCCAGATGAGCACTTTTGAGCGACATACCCCGGTATGACCTTTTTGAGCGACATATCCGGGTATGACGTTTTTTGAGCGATATACCCGGGTATGAAATTTTTTGAGTTACATACCCCGAATGATGTTTTTTGAGTGACACACCCCCTTATGGCCTCTTGTGAGCGACATACCGCCGTATGAGCACTTTTGAGCGACATACCCCGGTATGACCTTTTTGAGCGACATATCCGGGTATGACGTTTTTTGAGCGATATACCCGGGTATGAAATTTTTTGAGTTACATACCCCGAATGATGTTTTTTGAGTGACACACCCCCGTATGGCATATTTACCCCTGTTTGAGCACTTTTGAGCAACATACCCCGGTATGACCTTTTTGAGCGACATACCCGGGTATGACGTTTTTTGAGCGATATACCCGGGTATGAAATTTTTTGAGCTACATACCCCGAATGATCTTTTTTGAGTGACACACCCCCGTATGGCATATTTACCCCTGTTTGAGCATTTTTGAGCGACATACCCCGGTATGACCTTTTTGAATGACATATCCGGGTATGACGTCTTTGAGCGATATACCCGGGTATGAAATTTTTTGAGTTACATACCCCGAATGATCTTTTTTGAGTGACACACCCCCGTATGGCCTCTTGTGAGCGACATACCGCCAGATGAGCACTTTTGAGCGACATACCCCGGTATGACCTTTTTGAGCGACATATCCGGGTATGACGTTTTTTGAGCGATATACCCGGGTATGAAATTTTTTGAGTTACATACCCCGAATGATGTTTTTTGAGTGACACACCCCCTTATGGCCTCTTGTGAGCGACATACCGCCGTATGAGCACTTTTGAGCGACATACCCCGGTATGACCTTTTTGAGCGACATATCCGGGTATGACGTTTTTTGAGCGATATACCCGGGTATGAAATTTTTTGAGTTACATACCCCGAATGATGTTTTTTGAGTGACACACCCCCGTATGGCATATTTACCCCTGTTTGAGCACTTTTGAGCAACATACCCCGGTATGACCTTTTTGAGCGACATACCCGGGTATGACGTTTTTTGAGCGATATACCCGGGTATGAAATTTTTTGAGCTACATACCCCGAATGATCTTTTTTGAGTGACACACCCCCGTATGGCCTCTTGTGAGCGACATACCGCCGTATGAGCACTTTTGAGCGACATACCCTGGTATGACCTTTTTGAGCGACATACCCGGGTATGACGTTTTTTGAGCGATATACCCGGGTATGAAATTTTTTGAGTTACATACCCCGAATGATGTTTTTTGAGTGACACACCCCCGTATGGCATATTTACCCCTGTTTGAGCACTTTTGAGCAACATACCCCGGTATGACCTTTTTGAGCGACATACCCGGGTATCACGTTTTTTGAGTGATATTTCCGGGTATGAAATTTTTTGAGTTACATACCCCGAATGATGTTTTTTGAGTGACACACCCCCGTATGGCATATTGTGAGCGACATACCGCCGTATGAGCACTTTTGAGCGACATACCCTGGTATGACCTTTTTTGAGCGACATACCCGGGTATGACGTTTTTTGAGCGATATACCCGGGTATGAAATTTTTTGAGTTACATACCCCGAATGATGTTTTTTGAGTGACACACCCCCGTATGGCATATTTACCCCTGTTTGAGCACTTTTGAGCAACATACCCCGGTATGACCTTTTTGAACGACATATCCGGGTATGATGTTTTTTGAGCGATATACCCGGGTATGAAATTTTTTGAGTTACATACCCCGAATGATCTTTTTTGAGTGACACACCCCCGTATGGCCTCTTGTGAGCGACATACCGCCAGATGAGCACTTTTGAGTGACATACCCCGGTATGACCTTTTTGAGCGACATATCCGGGTATGACGTTTTTTGAGCGATATACCCGGGTATGAAATTTTTTGAGTTACATACCCCGAATGATGTTTTTTGAGTGACACACCCCCTTATGGCCTCTTGTGAGCGACATACCGCCGTATGAGCACTTTTGAGCGACATACCCCGGTATGACCTTTTTGAGCGACATATCCAGGTATGACGTTTTTTGAGCGATATACCCGGGTATGAAATTTTTTGAGTTACATACCCCGAATGATGTTTTTTGAGTGACACACCCCCGTATGGCATATTTACCCCTGTTTGAGCACTTTTGAGCAACATACCCCGGTATGACCTTTTTGAGCGACATACCCGGGTATGACGTTTTTTGAGCGATATACCCGGGTATGAAATTTTTTGAGCTACATACCCCGAATGATCTTTTTTGAGTGACACACCCCCGTATGGCATATTTACCCCTGTTTGAGCACTTTTGAGCGACATACCCCGGTATGACCTTTTTGAACGACATATCCGGGTATGACGTTTTTTGAGCGATATACCCGGGTATGAAATTTTTTGAGTTACATACCCCGAATGATCTTTTTTGAGTGACACACCCCCGTATGGCCTCTTGTAAGCGACATACCGCCAGATGAGCACTTTTGAGCGACATACCCCGGTATGACCTTTTTGAGCGACATATCCGGGTATGACGTTTTTTGAGCGATATACCCGGGTATGAAATTTTTTGAGTTACATACCCCGAATGATGTTTTTTGAGTGACACACCCCCGTATGGCATATTTACCCCTGTTTGAGCACTTTTGAGCAACATACCCCGGTATGACCTTTTTGAGCGACATACCCGGGTATGACGTTTTTTGAGCGATATACCCGGGTATGAAATTTTTTGAGCTACATACCCCGAATGATCTTTTTTGAGTGACACACCCCCGTATGGCATATTTACCCCTGTTTGAGCACTTTTGAGCGACATACCCCGGTATGACCTTTTTGAACGACATATCCGGGTATGACGTTTTTTGAGCGATATACCCGGGTATGAAATTTTTTGAGTTACATACCCCGAATGATCTTTTTTGAGTGACACACCCCCGTATGGCCTCTTGTAAGCGACATACCGCCAGATGAGCACTTTTGAGCGACATACCCCGGTATGACCTTTTTGAGCGACATATCCTGGTATGACGTTTTTTGAGCGATATACCCGGGTATGAAATTTTTTGAGTTACATATCCCGAATGATGTTTTTTGAGTGACACACCCCCTTATGGCCTCTTGTGAGCGACATACCGCCGTATGAGCACTTTTGAGCGACATACCCCGGTATGACCTTTTTGAGCGACATATCCGGGTATGACGTTTTTTGAGCGATATACCCGGGTATGAAATTTTTTGAGTTACATACCCCGAAAGATGTTTTTTGAGTGACACACCCCCGTATGGCATATTTACCCCTGTTTGAGCACTTTTGAGCGACATACCCCGGTATGACCTTTTTGAGCGACATACCCGGGTATGACGTTTTTTGAGCGATATACCCGGGTATGAAATTTTTTGAGTTACATACCCCGAATGATGTTTTTTGAGTGACACACCCCCGTATGGCCTCTTGTGAGCGACATACCGCCGTATGAGCACTTTTGAGCAACATACCCCGGTATGACCTTTTTTGATCGACATACCCGGGTATGACGTTTTTTGAGCGATATACCTGAGTATGAAATTTTTTGAGTTACATACCCCGAAAGATGTTTTTTGAGTGACACACCCCCGTATGGCATATTTACCCCTGTTTGAGCACTTTTGAGCGACATACCCCGGTATGACCTTTTTGAGCGACATACCCGGGTATGACGTTTTTTGAGCGATATACCCGGGTATGAAATTTTTTGAGTTACATACCCCGAATGATTTTTTTTGAGTGACACACCCCCGTATGGCCTATTTACCCCTGTATTACCACATTTGTGCGACATACCCCGGTATGACCTTTTTGAGCGACATACCCGGGTATGACGTTTTTTGAGCGATATACCCGGGTATGAAATTTTTTGAGTTACATACCCCGAATGATCTTTTTTGAGTGACACACCCCCGTATGGCCTCTTGTGAGCGACATACCGCCGTATGAGCACTTTTGAGCGACATACCCCGGTATGACCTTTTTTGAACGACATACCCGGGTATGGCGTTTTTTGAGCGATATACCAGGGTATGAAATTTTTTGAGTTACATACCCCGAATGATGTTTTTTGAGTGACACACCCCCGTATGGCCTCTTGTGAGCGACATACCGCCGTATGAGCACTTTTGAGCGACATACCCCGGTATGACCTTTTTTGATCGACATACCCGGGTATGACGTTTTTTGAGCGATATACCTGGGTATGAAATTTTTTGAGTTACATACCCCGAAAGATGTTTTTTGAGTGACACACCCCCGTATGGCATATTTACCCCTGTTTGAGCACTTTTGAGCGACATACCCCGGTATGACCTTTTTGAGCGACATACCCGGGTATGACGTTTTTTGAGCGATATACCCGGGTATGAAATTTTTTGAGTTACATACCCCGAATGATGTTTTTTGAGTGACACACCCCCGTATGGCCTCTTGTGAGCGACATACCGCCGTATGAGCACTTTTGAGCAACATACCCCGGTATGACCTTTTTTGATCGACATACCCGGGTATGACGTTTTTTGAGCGATATACCTGAGTATGAAATTTTTTGAGTTACATACCCCGAAAGATGTTTTTTGAGTGACACACCCCCGTATGGCATATTTACCCCTGTTTGAGCACTTTTGAGCGACATACCCCGGTATGACCTTTTTGAGCGACATACCCGGGTATGACGTTTTTTGAGCGATATACCCGGGTATGAAATTTTTTGAGTTACATACCCCGAATGATTTTTTTTGAGTGACACACCCCCGTATGGCCTATTTACCCCTGTATTACCACATTTGTGCGACATACCCCGGTATGACCTTTTTTGAGCGACATACCCGGGTATGACGTTTTTTGAGTGATATACCAGGGTATGAAATTTTTTGAGTTACATACCCCGAATGATCTTTTTTGAGTGACACACCCCCGTATGGCTTCTTGTGAGCGACATACCGCCGTATGAGCACTTTTGAGCGACATACCCCGGTATGACCTTTTTTGAGCGACATACCCGTGTATGACGTTTTTTGAGCGATATACCAGGGTATGAAATTTTTTGAGTTACATACCCCGAATGATGTTTTTTGAGTGACACACCCCCTTATGGCCTATTTACCCCTGTATTACCACATTTGAGCGACATACCCCGGTATGACCTTTTTTGAGCGACATACCCGGGTATGACGTTTTTTGAGCGATATACCCGGGTATGAAATTTTTTGAGCTACATACCCCGAATGATCTTTTTTGAGTGACACACCCCCGTATATCCTCTTGTGAGCGACATACCGCCAGATGAGCACTTTTGAGCGACATACCCCGGTATGACCTTTTTGAGCGACATATCCGGGTATGACGTTTTTTGAGCGATATACCCGGGTATGAAATTTTTTGAGTTACATACCCCGAATGATGTTTTTTGAGTGACACACCCCCTTATGGCCTCTTGTGAGCGACATACCGCCGTATGAGCACTTTTGAGCGACATACCCCGGTATGACCTTTTTGAGCGACATATCCGGGTATGACGTTTTTTGAGCGATATACCCGGGTATGAAATTTTTTGAGTTACATACCCCGAATGATGTTTTTTGAGTGACACACCCCCGTATGGCATATTTACCCCTGTTTGAGCACTTTTGAGCAACATACCCCGGTATGACCTTTTTGAGCGACATACCCGGGTATGACGTTTTTTGAGCGATATACCCGGGTATGAAATTTTTTGAGCTACATACCCCGAATGATCTTTTTTGAGTGACACACCCCCGTATGGCATATTTACCCCTGTTTGAGCATTTTTGAGCGACATACCCCGGTATGACCTTTTTGAATGACATATCCGGGTATGACGTCTTTGAGCGATATACCCGGGTATGAAATTTTTTGAGTTACATACCCCGAATGATCTTTTTTGAGTGACACACCCCCGTATGGCCTCTTGTGAGCGACATACCGCCAGATGAGCACTTTTGAGCGACATACCCCGGTATGACCTTTTTGAGCGACATATCCGGGTATGACGTTTTTTGAGCGATATACCCGGGTATGAAATTTTTTGAGTTACATACCCCGAATGATGTTTTTTGAGTGACACACCCCCTTATGGCCTCTTGTGAGCGACATACCGCCGTATGAGCACTTTTGAGCGACATACCCCGGTATGACCTTTTTGAGCGACATATCCGGGTATGACGTTTTTTGAGCGATATACCCGGGTATGAAATTTTTTGAGTTACATACCCCGAATGATGTTTTTTGAGTGACACACCCCCGTATGGCATATTTACCCCTGTTTGAGCACTTTTGAGCAACATACCCCGGTATGACCTTTTTGAGCGACATACCCGGGTATGACGTTTTTTGAGCGATATACCCGGGTATGAAATTTTTTGAGCTACATACCCCGAATGATCTTTTTTGAGTGACACACCCCCGTATGGCCTCTTGTGAGCGACATACCGCCGTATGAGCACTTTTGAGCGACATACCCTGGTATGACCTTTTTGAGCGACATACCCGGGTATGACGTTTTTTGAGCGATATACCCGGGTATGAAATTTTTTGAGTTACATACCCCGAATGATGTTTTTTGAGTGACACACCCCCGTATGGCATATTTACCCCTGTTTGAGCACTTTTGAGCAACATACCCCGGTATGACCTTTTTGAGCGACATACCCGGGTATGACGTTTTTTGAGCGATATACCCGGGTATGAAATTTTTTGAGTTACATACCCCGAATGATGTTTTTTGAGTGACACACCCCCTTATGGCCTTTTTACCCCTGTATTACCACATTTGTGCGACATACCCCGGTATGACCTTTTTTGAGCGACATACCCGGGTATCACGTTTTTTGAGTGATATTTCCGGGTATGAAATTTTTTGAGTTACATACCCCGAATGATGTTTTTTGAGTGACACACCCCCGTATGGCATATTGTGAGCGACATACCGCCGTATGAGCACTTTTGAGCGACATACCCTGGTATGACCTTTTTTGAGCGACATACCCGGGTATGACGTTTTTTGAGCGATATACCCGGGTATGAAATTTTTTGAGTTACATACCCCGAATGATGTTTTTTGAGTGACACACCCCCGTATGGCATATTTACCCCTGTTTGAGCACTTTTGAGCAACATACCCCGGTATGACCTTTTTGAACGACATATCCGGGTATGATGTTTTTTGAGCGATATACCCGGGTATGAAATTTTTTGAGTTACATACCCCGAATGATCTTTTTTGAGTGACACACCCCCGTATGGCCTCTTGTGAGCGACATACCGCCAGATGAGCACTTTTGAGTGACATACCCCGGTATGACCTTTTTGAGCGACATATCCGGGTATGACGTTTTTTGAGCGATATACCCGGGTATGAAATTTTTTGAGTTACATACCCCGAATGATGTTTTTTGAGTGACACACCCCCTTATGGCCTCTTGTGAGCGACATACCGCCGTATGAGCACTTTTGAGCGACATACCCCGGTATGACCTTTTTGAGCGACATATCCAGGTATGACGTTTTTTGAGCGATATACCCGGGTATGAAATTTTTTGAGTTACATACCCCGAATGATGTTTTTTGAGTGACACACCCCCGTATGGCATATTTACCCCTGTTTGAGCACTTTTGAGCAACATACCCCGGTATGACCTTTTTGAGCGACATACCCGGGTATGACGTTTTTTGAGCGATATACCCGGGTATGAAATTTTTTGAGCTACATACCCCGAATGATCTTTTTTGAGTGACACACCCCCGTATGGCATATTTACCCCTGTTTGAGCACTTTTGAGCGACATACCCCGGTATGACCTTTTTGAACGACATATCCGGGTATGACGTTTTTTGAGCGATATACCCGGGTATGAAATTTTTTGAGTTACATACCCCGAATGATCTTTTTTGAGTGACACACCCCCGTATGGCCTCTTGTAAGCGACATACCGCCAGATGAGCACTTTTGAGCGACATACCCCGGTATGACCTTTTTGAGCGACATATCCGGGTATGACGTTTTTTGAGCGATATACCCGGGTATGAAATTTTTTGAGTTACATACCCCGAATGATGTTTTTTGAGTGACACACCCCCGTATGGCATATTTACCCCTGTTTGAGCACTTTTGAGCAACATACCCCGGTATGACCTTTTTGAGCGACATACCCGGGTATGACGTTTTTTGAGCGATATACCCGGGTATGAAATTTTTTGAGCTACATACCCCGAATGATCTTTTTTGAGTGACACACCCCCGTATGGCATATTTACCCCTGTTTGAGCACTTTTGAGCGACATACCCCGGTATGACCTTTTTGAACGACATATCCGGGTATGACGTTTTTTGAGCGATATACCCGGGTATGAAATTTTTTGAGTTACATACCCCGAATGATCTTTTTTGAGTGACACACCCCCGTATGGCCTCTTGTAAGCGACATACCGCCAGATGAGCACTTTTGAGCGACATACCCCGGTATGACCTTTTTGAGCGACATATCCTGGTATGACGTTTTTTGAGCGATATACCCGGGTATGAAATTTTTTGAGTTACATATCCCGAATGATGTTTTTTGAGTGACACACCCCCTTATGGCCTCTTGTGAGCGACATACCGCCGTATGAGCACTTTTGAGCGACATACCCCGGTATGACCTTTTTGAGCGACATATCCGGGTATGACGTTTTTTGAGCGATATACCCGGGTATGAAATTTTTTGAGTTACATACCCCGAATGATGTTTTTTGAGTGACACACCCCCGTATGGCATATTTACCCCTGTTTGAGCACTTTTGAGCAACATACCCCGGTATGACCTTTTTGAGCGACATACCCGGGTATGACGTTTTTTGAGCGATATACCCGGGTATGAAATTTTTTGAGCTACATACCCCGAATGATCTTTTTTGAGTGACACACCCCCGTATGGCCTCTTGTGAGCGACATACCGCCGTATGAGCACTTTTGAGCGACATACCCCGGTATGACCTTTTTGAGCGACATACCCGGGTATGACGTTTTTTGAGCGATATACCCGGGTATGAAATTTTTTGAGTTACATACCCCGAATGATGTTTTTTGAGTGACACACCCCCGTATGGCATATTTACCCCTGTTTGAGCACTTTTGAGCAACATACCCCGGTATGACCTTTTTGAGCGACATACCCGGGTATGACGTTTTTTGAGCGATATACCCGGGTATGAAATTTTTTGAGCTACATACCCCGAATTATCTTTTTTGAGTGACACTCCCCCGTATGGCCTCTTGTGAGCGACATACCGCCATATGAGCACTTTTGAGCGACATACCCCGGTATGACCTTTTTGAGCGACATACCCGGGTATGACGTTTTTTGAGCGATATACCCGGGTATGAAATTTTTTGAGTTACATACTCCGAATGATGTTTTTTGAGTGACACACCCCCGTATGGCATATTTACCCCTGTTTGAGCACTTTTGAGCAACATACCCCGGTATGACCTTTTTGAGCGACATAACCCGGGTATGACGTTTTTTGAGCGATATACCCGGCTATGACATTTTTTGAGTTACATAGCCCGAATGATGTTTTTTGAGTGACACACCCCCGTATGGCCTCTTGTAAGCGACATACCGCCAGATGAGCACTTTTGAGCGACATACCCCGGTATGACCTTTTTGAGCGACATATCCGGGTATGACGTTTTTTGAGCGATATACCCGGGTATGAAATTTTTTGAGTTACATACCCCGAATGATGTTTTTTGAGTGACACACCCCCTTATGGCCTCTTGTGAGCGACATACCGCCGTATGAGCACTTTTGAGCGACATACCCCGGTATGACCTTTTCGAGCGACATATCCGGGTATGACGTTTTTTGAGCGATATACCCGGGTATGAAATTTTTTGTTACATACCCCGAATGATGTTTTTTGAGTGACACACCCCCGTATGGCATATTTACCCCTGTTTGAGCACTTTTGAGCAACATACCCCGGTATGACCTTTTTGAGCGACATACCTGGGTATGACGTTTTTTGAGCGATATACCCGGGTATGAAATTTTTTGAGCTACATACCCCGAATGATCTTTTTTGAGTGACACACCCCCGTATGGCCTCTTGTGAGCGACATACCGCCGTATGAGCACTTTTGAGCGACATACCCCGGTATGACCTTTTTGAGCGACATACCCGGGTATGACGTTTTTTGAGCGATATACCCGGGTATGAAATTTTTTGAGTTACATACCCCGAATGATGTTTTTTGAGTGACACACCCCCGTATGGCATATTTACCCCTGTTTGAGCACTTTTGAGCAACATACCCCGGTATGACCTTTTTTGAGCAACATACCCGGGTATGGCGTTTTTTGAGCGATATACCAGGGTATGAAATTTTTTGAGTTACATACCCCGAATGATGTTTTTTGAGTGACACACCCCCGTATGGCCTCTTGTGAGCGACATACCGCCGTATGAGCACTTTTGAGCGACATACCCCGGTATGACCTTTTTTGATCGACATACCCGGGTATGACGTTTTTTGAGCGATATACCTGGGTATGAAATTTTTTGAGTTACATACCCCGAAAGATGTTTTTTGAGTGACACACCCCCGTATGGCATATTTACCCCTGTTTGAGCACTTTTGAGCGACATACCCCGGTATGACCTTTTTGAGCGACATACCCGGGTATGACGTTTTTTGAGCGATATACCCGGGTATGAAATTTTTTGAGTTACATACCCCGAATGATGTTTTTTGAGTGATACACCCCCGTATGGCCTATTTACCCCTGTATTACCACATTTGTGTATGACCTTTTTTGAGCGACATACCCGGGTATGACGTTTTTTGAGTGATATACCCGGGTATGAAATTTTTTGAGCTACATACCCCGAATGATCTTTTTTGAGTGACACACCCCCGTATGGCTTCTTGTGAGCGACATACCGCCGTATGAGCACTTTTGAGCGACATACCCCGGTATGACCTTTTTTGAGCGACATTCCCGGGTATGACGTTTTTTGAGCGATATACCAGGGTATGAAATTTTTTGAGTTACATACCCCGAATGATGTTTTTTGAGTGACACACCCCCTTATGGCCTATTTACCCCTGTATTACCACATTTGAGCGACATACCCCGGTATGACCTTTTTTGAGCGACATACCCGGGTATGACGTTTTTTGAGCGATATACCCGGGTATGAAATTTTTTGAGCTACATACCCCGAATTATCTTTTTTGAGTGACACACCCCCGTATGGCATATTTACCCCTGTTTGAGCACTTTTGAGCAACATACCCCGGTATGACCTTTTTGAGCGACATACCCGGGTATGACGTTTTTTGAGCGATATACCCGGGTATGAAATTTTTTGAGCTACATACCCCGAATGATCTTTTTTGAGTGACACACCCCCGTATGGCCTCTTGTGAGCGACATACCGCCGTATGAGCACTTTTGAGCGACATACCCCGATATGACCTTTTTGAGCGATATACCCGGGTATGAAATTTTTTGAGTTACATACCCCGAATGATGTTTTTTGAGTGACACACCCCCGTATGGCTTCTTGTGAGCGACATACCGACGTATGAGCACTTTTGAGCGACATACCCCGGTATGACCTTTTTTGAGCGACCTACCCGTGTATGACGTTTTTTGAGCGATATACCAGGGTATGAAATTTTTTGAGTTACATACCCCGAATGATGTTTTTTGAGTGACACACCCCCTTATGGCCTATTTACCCCTGTATTACCACATTTGAGTGACATACCCCGGTATGACCTTTTTGAGCGACATACCCGGGTATGAAATTTTTTGAGCTACATACCCCGAATGATCTTTTTTGAGTGACACACCCCCGTATGGCTTCTTGTGAGCGACATACCGCCGTATGAGCACTTTTGAGCGACATACCCCGGTATGACCTTTTTTGAGCGACATTCCCGGGTATGACGTTTTTTGAGCGATATACCAGGGTATGAAATTTTTTGAGTTACATACCCCGAATGATGTTTTTTGAGTGACACACCCCCTTATGGCCTATTTACCCCTGTATTACCACATTTGAGCGACATACCCCGGTATGACCTTTTTTGAGCGACATACCCGGGTATGACGTTTTTTGAGCGATATACCCGGGTATGAAATTTTTTGAGCTACATACCCCGAATTATCTTTTTTGAGTGACACACCCCCGTATGGCCTCTTGTGAGCGACATACCGCCGTATGAGCACTTTTGAGCGACATACCCCGGTATGACCTTTTTGAGCGACATACCCGGGTATGACGTTTTTTGAGCGATATACCCGGGTATGAAATTTTTTGAGTTACATACTCCGAATGATGTTTTTTGAGTGACACACCCCCGTATGGCATATTTACCCCTGTTTGAGCACTTTTGAGCAACATACCCCGGTATGACCTTTTTGAGCGACATACCCGGGTATGACGTTTTTTGAGCGATATACCCGGGTATGAAATTTTTTGAGCTACATACCCCGAATGATCTTTTTTGAGTGACACACCCCCGTATGGCCTCTTGTGAGCGACATACCGCCGTATGAGCACTTTTGAGCGACATACCCCGATATGACCTTTTTGAGCGATATAGCCGGGTATGAAATTTTTTGAGTTACATACCCCGAATGATGTTTTTTGAGTGACACACCCCCGTATGGCTTCTTGTGAGCGACATACCGACGTATGAGCACTTTTGAGCGACATACCCCGGTATGACCTTTTTTGAGCGACCTACCCGTGTATGACGTTTTTTGAGCGATATACCAGGGTATGAAATTTTTTGAGTTACATACCCCGAATGATGTTTTTTGAGTGACACACCCCCTTATGGCCTATTTACCCCTGTATTACCACATTTGAGTGACATACCCCGGTATGACCTTTTTGAGCGACATACCCGGGTATGAAATTTTTTGAGTTACATACCCCGAATGATGTTTTTTGAGTGACACACCCCCGTATGGCATATTTACCCCTGTTTGAGCACTTTTGAGCGACATACCCCGGTATGACCTTTTTTGAGCGACATACCCGGGTATGACGTTTTTTGAGCGATATACCCGGGTATGAAATTTTTTGAGCTACATACCCCGAATGATCTTTTTTGAGTGACACACCCCCGTATGGCCTCTTGTGAGCGATATACCGCCGTATGAGCACTTTTAAGCGACATACCCCGGTATGACCTTTTTGAGCGACATACCCGGGTATGACGTTTTTTGAGCGATATACCCGGGTATGAAATTTTTTGAGTTACATACCCCGAATGATGTTTTTTGAGTGACACACCCCCGTATGGCATATTTACCCCTGTTTGAGCACTTTTGAGCAACATACCCCGGTATGACCTTTTTGAGCGACATACCCGGGTATGACGTTTTTTGAGCGATATACCCCTTGTATGAAATTTTTTGAGCTACATACCCCGAATGATCTTTTTTGAGTGACACACCCCCGTATGGCCTCTTGTGAGCGACATACCGCCGTATGAGCACTTTTGAGCGACATACCCCGGTATGACCTTTTTGAGCGACATACCCGGGTATGACGTTTTTTGAGCGATATACCCGGGTATGAAATTTTTTGAGTTACATACCCCGAAGGATGTTTTTTGAGTGACACACCCCCGTATGGCATATTTACCCCTGTTTGAGCACTTTTGAGCGACATACCCCGGTATGACCTTTTTTGAGCGACATACCCGGATATGACATTTTTTGAGCTACATACCCCGAATGATCTTTTTTGAGTGACACAGCCCCGTATGGCCTCTTGTGAGCGACATACCGCCGTATGAGCACTTTTGAGCGACATACCCCGATATGACCTTTTTGAGCGATATACCCGGGTATGAAATTTTTTGAGTTACATACCCCGAATGATGTTTTTTGAGTGACACACCCCCGTATGGCATATTTACCCCTGTTTGAGCACTTTTGAGCAACATACCCCGGTATGACCTTTTTGAGCGACATACCCGGGTATGACGTTTTTTGAGCGATATACCCGGGTATGAAATTTTTTGAGCTACATACCCCGAATGATCTTTTTTGAGTGACACACCCCCGTATGGCATATTTACCCCTGTTTGAGCACTTTTGAGCGACATACCCCGGTATGACCTTTTTGAACGACATATCCGGGTATGACGTTTTTTGAGCGATATACCCGGGTATGAAATTTTTTGAGTTACATACCCCGAATGATCTTTTTTGAGTGACACACCCCCGTATGGCCTCTTGTGAGCGACATACCGCCAGATGAGCACTTTTGAGCGACATACCCCGGTATGACCTTTTTGAGCGACATATCCGGGTATGACGTTTTTTGAGCGATATACCCGGGTATGAAATTTTTTGAGTTACATACCCCGAATGATGTTTTTTGAGTGACACACCCCCTTATGGCCTCTTGTGAGCGACATACCGCCGTATGAGCACTTTTGAGCGACATACCCCGGTATGACCTTTTTGAGCGACATATCCGGGTATGACGTTTTTTGAGCGATATACCCGGGTATGAAATTTTTTGAGTTACATACCCCGAATGATGTTTTTTGAGTGACACACCCCCGTATGGCATATTTACCCCTGTTTGAGCACTTTTGAGCAACATACCCCGGTATGACCTTTTTTGAGCAACATACCCGGGTATGGCGTTTTTTGAGCGATATACCAGGGTATGAAATTTTTTGAGTTACATACCCCGAATGATGTTTTTTGAGTGACACACCCCCGTATGGCCTCTTGTGAGCGACATACCGCCGTATGAGCACTTTTGAGCGACATACCCCGGTATGACCTTTTTTGATCGACATACCCGGGTATGACGTTTTTTGAGCGATATACCTGGGTATGAAATTTTTTGAGTTACATACCCCGAAAGATGTTTTTTGAGTGACACACCCCCGTATGGCATATTTACCCCTGTTTGAGCACTTTTGAGCGACATACCCCGGTATGACCTTTTTGAGCGACATACCCGGGTATGACGTTTTTTGAGCGATATACCCGGGTATGAAATTTTTTGAGTTACATACCCCGAATGATGTTTTTTGAGTGACACACCCCCGTATGGCCTATTTACCCCTGTATTACCACATTTGTGTATGACCTTTTTTGAGCGACATACCCGGGTATGACGTTTTTTGAGTGATATACCCGGGTATGAAATTTTTTGAGCTACATACCCCGAATGATCTTTTTTGAGTGACACACCCCCGTATGGCTTCTTGTGAGCGACATACCGCCGTATGAGCACTTTTGAGCGACATACCCCGGTATGACCTTTTTGAGCGACATACCCGGGTATGACGTTTTTTGAGCGATATACCCGGGTATGAAATTTTTTGAGTTACATACTCCGAATGATGTTTTTTGAGTGACACACCCCCGTATGGCATATTTACCCCTGTTTGAGCACTTTTGAGCAACATACCCCGGTATGACCTTTTTGAGCGACATACCCGGGTATGACGTTTTTTGAGCGATATACCCGGGTATGAAATTTTTTGAGCTACATACCCCGAATGATCTTTTTTGAGTGACACACCCCCGTATGGCCTCTTGTGAGCGACATACCGCCGTATGAGCACTTTTGAGCGACATACCCCGATATGACCTTTTTGAGCGATATACCCGGGTATGAAATTCTTTGAGTTACATACCCCGAATGATGTTTTTTGAGTGACACACCCCCGTATGGCTTCTTGTGAGCGACATACCGCCGTATGAGCACTTTTGAGCGACATACCCCGGTATGACCTTTTTTGAGCGACCTACCCGTGTATGACGTTTTTTGAGCGATATACCAGGGTATGAAATTTTTTGAGTTACATACCCCGAATGATGTTTTTTGAGTGACACACCCCCTTATGGCCTATTTACCCCTGTATTACCACATTTGAGTGACATACCCCGGTATGACCTTTTTGAGCGACATACCCGGGTATGAAATTTTTTGAGTTACATACCCCGAATGATGTTTTTTGAGTGACACACCCCCGTATGGCATATTTACCCCTGTTTGAGCACTTTTGAGCGACATACCCCGGTATGACCTTTTTTGAGCGACATACCCGGGTATGACGTTTTTTGAGCGATATACCCGGGTATGAAATTTTTTGAGCTACATACCCCGAATGATCTTTTTTGAGTGACACACCCCCGTATGGCCTCTTGTGAGCGATATACCGCCGTATGAGCACTTTTAAGCGACATACCCCGGTATGACCTTTTTGAGCGACATACCCGGGTATGACGTTTTTTGAGCGATATACCCGGGTATGAAATTTTTTGAGTTACATACCCCGAATGATGTTTTTTGAGTGACACACCCCCGTATGGCATATTTACCCCTGTTTGAGCACTTTTGAGCAACATACCCCGGTATGACCTTTTTGAGCGACATACCCGGGTATGACGTTTTTTGAGCGATATACCCCTTGTATGAAATTTTTTGAGCTACATACCCCGAATGATCTTTTTTGAGTGACACACCCCCGTATGGCCTCTTGTGAGCGACATACCGCCGTATGAGCACTTTTGAGCGACATACCCCGGTATGACCTTTTTGAGCGACATACCCGGGTATGACGTTTTTTGAGCGATATACCCGGGTATGAAATTTTTTGAGTTACATACCCCGAAGGATGTTTTTTGAGTGACACACCCCCGTATGGCATATTTACCCCTGTTTGAGCACTTTTGAGCGACATACCCCGGTATGACCTTTTTTGAGCGACATACCCGGATATGACATTTTTTGAGCTACATACCCCGAATGATCTTTTTTGAGTGACACAGCCCCGTATGGCCTCTTGTGAGCGACATACCGCCGTATGAGCACTTTTGAGCGACATACCCCGATATGACCTTTTTGAGCGATATACCCGGGTATGAAATTTTTTGAGTTACATACCCCGAATGATGTTTTTTGAGTGACACACCCCCGTATGGCATATTTACCCCTGTTTGAGCACTTTTGAGCAACATACCCCGGTATGACCTTTTTGAGCGACATACCCGGGTATGACGTTTTTTGAGCGATATACCCAGGTATGAAATTTTTTGAGCTACATACCCCGAATGATGTTTTTTGAGTGACACACCCCCGTATGGCCTCTTGTGAGCGACATACCGCCGTATGAGCACTTTTGAGCGACATACCCCGGTATGACCTTTTTTGATCGACATACCCGGGTATGACGTTTTTTGAGCGATATACCTGGGTATGAAATTTTTTGAGTTACATACCCCGAAAGATGTTTTTTGAGTGACACACCCCCGTATGGCATATTTACCCCTGTTTGAGCACTTTTGAGCGACATACCCCGGTATGACCTTTTTGAACGACATATCCGGGTATGACGTTTTTTGAGCGATATACCCGGCTATGAAATTTTTTGAGTTACATACCCCGAATGATGTTTTTTGAGTGACACACCCCCGTATGGCCTCTTGTGAGCGACATACCGCCGTATGAGCACTTTTGAGCAACATACCCCGGTATGACCTTTTTTGATCGACATACCCGGGTATGACGTTTTTTGAGCGATATACCTGAGTATGAAATTTTTTGAGTTACATACCCCGAAAGATGTTTTTTGAGTGACACACCCCCGTATGGCATATTTACCCCTGTTTGAGCACTTTTGAGCGACATACCCCGGTATGACCTTTTTGAGCGACATACCCGGGTATGACGTTTTTTGAGCGATATACCCGGGTATGAAATTTTTTGAGTTACATACCCCGAATGATTTTTTTTGAGTGACACACCCCCGTATGGCCTATTTACCCCTGTATTACCACATTTGTGCGACATACCCCGGTATGACCTTTTTTGAGCGACATACCCGGGTATGACGTTTTTTGAGTGATATACCAGGGTATGAAATTTTTTGAGTTACATACCCCGAATGATCTTTTTTGAGTGACACACCCCCGTATGGCTTCTTGTGAGCGACATACCGCCGTATGAGCACTTTTGAGCGACATACCCCGGTATGACCTTTTTTGAGCGACATACCCGTGTATGACGTTTTTTGAGCGATATACCAGGGTATGAAATTTTTTGAGTTACATACCCCGAATGATGTTTTTTGAGTGACACACCCCCTTATGGCCTATTTACCCCTGTATTACCACATTTGAGCGACATACCCCGGTATGACCTTTTTTGAGCGACATACCCGGGTATGACGTTTTTTGAGCGATATACCCGGGTATGAAATTTTTTGAGCTACATACCCCGAATGATCTTTTTTGAGTGACACACCCCCGTATATCCTCTTGTGAGCGACATACCGCCGTATGAGCACTTTTGAGCGACATACCCTGGTATGACCTTTTTTGAGCGACATACCCGGGTATGACGTTTTTTGAGCGATATACCCGGGTATGAAATTTTTTGAGCTACATACCCCGAATGATCTTTTTTGAGTGACACACCCCCGTATGGCCTCTTGTGAGCGACATACCGCCGTATGAGCACTTTTGAGCGACATACCCCGGTATGACCTTTTTGAGCGACATATCCGGGTATGACGTTTTTTGAGCGATATACCCGGGTATGAAATTTTTTGAGTTACATACCCCGAATGATGTTTTTTGAGTGACACACCCCCGTATGGCATATTTACCCCTGTTTGAGCACTTTTGAGCGACATACCCCGGTATGACCTTTTTGAACGACATATCCGGGTATGACGTTTTTTGAGCGATATACCCGGGTATGAAATTTTTTGAGTTACATACCCCGAATGATCTTTTTTGAGTGACACACCCCCGTATGGCCTCTTGTGAGCGACATACCGCCAGATGAGCACTTTTGAGCGACATACCCCGGTATGACCTTTTTGAGCGACATATCCGGGTATGACGTTTTTTGAGCGATATACCCGGGTATGAAATTTTTTGAGTTACATACCCCGAATGATGTTTTTTGAGTGACACACCCCCTTATGGCCTCTTGTGAGCGACATACCGCCGTTTGAGCACTTTTGAGCGACATACCCCGGTATGACCTTTTTGAGCGACATATCCGGGTATGACGTTTTTTGAGCGATATACCCGGGTATGAAATTTTTTGAGTTACATACCCCGAATGATGTTTTTTGAGTGACACACCCCCGTATGGCATATTTACCCCTGTTTGAGCACTTTTGAGCAACATACCCCGGTATGACCTTTTTGAGCGACATACCCGGGTATGACGTTTTTTGAGCGATATACCCGGGTATGAAATTTTTTGAGCTACATACCCCGAATGATCTTTTTTGAGTGACACACCCCCGTATGGCATATTTACCCCTGTTTGAGCATTTTTGAGCGACATACCCCGGTATGACCTTTTTGAACGACATATCCGGGTATGACGTCTTTGAGCGATATACCCGGGTATGAAATTTTTTGAGTTACATACCCCGAATGATCTTTTTTGAGTGACACACCCCCGTATGGCCTCTTGTGAGCGACATACCGCCAGATGAGCACTTTTGAGCGACATACCCCGGTATGACCTTTTTGAGCGACATATCCGGGTATGACGTTTTTTGAGCGATATACCCGGGTATGAAATTTTTTGAGTTACATACCCCGAATGATGTTTTTTGAGTGACACACCCCCTTATGGCCTCTTGTGAGCGACATACCGCCGTATGAGCACTTTTGAGCGACATACCCCGGTATGACCTTTTTGAGCGACATATCCGGGTATGACGTTTTTTGAGCGATATACCCGGGTATGAAATTTTTTGAGTTACATACCCCGAATGATGTTTTTTGAGTGACACACCCCCGTATGGCATATTTACCCCTGTTTGAGCACTTTTGAGCAACATACCCCGGTATGACCTTTTTGAGCGACATACCCGGGTATGACGTTTTTTGAGCGATATACCCGGGTATGAAATTTTTTGAGCTACATACCCCGAATGATCTTTTTTGAGTGACACACCCCCGTATGGCCTCTTGTGAGCGACATACCGCCGTATGAGCACTTTTGAGCGACATACCCCGGTATGACCTTTTTGAGCGACATACCCGGGTATGACGTTTTTTGAGCGATATACCCGGGTATGAAATTTTTTGAGTTACATACCCCGAATGATGTTTTTTGAGTGACACACCCCCGTATGGCATATTTACCCCTGTTTGAGCACTTTTGAGCAACATACCCCGGTATGACCTTTTTGAGCGACATACCCGGGTATGACGTTTTTTGAGCGATATACCCGGGTATGAAATTTTTTGAGTTACATACCCCGAATGATGTTTTTTGAGTGACACACCCCCTTATGGCCTTTTTACCCCTGTATTACCACATTTGTGCGACATACCCCGGTATGACCTTTTTTGAGCGACATACCCGGGTATCACGTTTTTTGAGTGATATTTCCGGGTATGAAATTTTTTGAGTTACATACCCCGAATGATGTTTTTTGAGTGACACACCCCCGTATGGCATATTGTGAGCGACATACCGCCGTATGAGCACTTTTGAGCGACATACCCTGGTATGACCTTTTTTGAGCGACATACCCGGGTATGACGTTTTTTGAGCGATATACCCGGGTATGAAATTTTTTGAGTTACATACCCCGAATGATGTTTTTTGAGTGACACACCCCCGTATGGCATATTTACCCCTGTTTGAGCACTTTTTAGCAACATACCCCGGTATGACCTTTTTGAACGACATATCCGGGTATGATGTTTTTTGAGCGATATACCCGGGTATGAAATTTTTTGAGTTACATACCCCGAATGATCTTTTTTGAGTGACACACCCCCGTATGGCCTCTTGTGAGCGACATACCGCCAGATGAGCACTTTTGAGTGACATACCCCGGTATGACCTTTTTGAGCGACATATCCGGGTATGACGTTTTTTGAGCGATATACCCGGGTATGAAATTTTTTGAGTTACATACCCCGAATGATGTTTTTTGAGTGACACACCCCCGTATGGCATATTTACCCCTGTTTGAGCACTTTTGAGCAACATACCCCGGTATGACCTTTTTGAACGACATATCCGGGTATGATGTTTTTTGAGCGATATACCCGGGTATGAAATTTTTTGAGTTACATACCCCGAATGATCTTTTTTGAGTGACACACCCCCGTATGGCCTCTTGTGAGCGACATACCGCCAGATGAGCACTTTTGAGTGACATACCCCGGTATGACCTTTTTGAGCGACATATCCGGGTATGACGTTTTTTGAGCGATATACCCGGGTATGAAATTTTTTGAGTTACATACCCCGAATGATGTTTTTTGAGTGACACACCCCCTTATGGCCTCTTGTGAGCGACATACCGCCGTATGAGCACTTTTGAGCGACATACCCCGGTATGACCTTTTTGAGCGACATATCCGGGTATGACGTTTTTTGAGCGATATACCCGGGTATGAAATTTTTTGAGTTACATACCCCGAATGATGTTTTTTGAGTGACACACCCCCGTATGGCATATTTACCCCTGTTTGAGCACTTTTGAGCAACATACCCCGGTATGACCTTTTTGAGCGACATACCCGGGTATGACGTTTTTTGAGCGATATACCCGGGTATGAAATTTTTTGAGCTACATACCCCGAATGATCTTTTTTGAGTGACACACCCCCGTATGGCATATTTACCCCTGTTTGAGCACTTTTGAGCGACATACCCCGGTATGACCTTTTTGAACGACATATCCGGTATGACGTTTTTTGAGCGATATACCCGGGTATGAAATTTTTTGAGTTACATACCCCGAATGATCTTTTTTGAGTGACACACCCCCGTATGGCCTCTTGTAAGCGACATACCGCCAGATGAGCACTTTTGAGCGACATACCCCGGTATGACCTTTTTGAGCGACATATCCGGGTATGACGTTTTTTGAGCGATATACCCGGGTATGAAATTTTTTGAGTTACATACCCCGAATGATGTTTTTTGAGTGACACACCCCCGTATGGCATATTTACCCCTGTTTGAGCACTTTTGAGCAACATACCCCGGTATGACCTTTTTGAGCGACATACCCGGGTATGACGTTTTTTGAGCGATATACCCGGGTATGAAATTTTTTGAGCTACATACCCCGAATGATCTTTTTTGAGTGACACACCCCCGTATGGCATATTTACCCCTGTTTGAGCACTTTTGAGCGACATACCCCGGTATGACCTTTTTGAACGACATATCCGGGTATGACGTTTTTTGAGCGATATACCCGGGTATGAAATTTTTTGAGTTACATACCCCGAATGATCTTTTTTGAGTGACACACCCCCGTATGGCCTCTTGTAAGCGACATACCGCCAGATGAGCACTTTTGAGCGACATACCCCGGTATGACCTTTTTGAGCGACATATCCGGGTATGACGTTTTTTGAGCGATATACCCGGGTATGAAATTTTTTGAGTTACATACCCCGAATGATGTTTTTTGAGTGACACACCCCCGTATGGCATATTTACCCCTGTTTGAGCACTTTTGAGCAACATACCCCGGTATGACCTTTTTGAGCGACATACCCGGGTATGACGTTTTTTGAGCGATATACCCGGGTATGAAATTTTTTGAGCTACATACCCCGAATGATCTTTTTTGAGTGACACACCCCCGTATGGCCTCTTGTGAGCGACATACCGCCGTATGAGCACTTTTGAGCGACATACCCCGGTATGACCTTTTTGAGCGACATACCCGGGTATGGCGTTTTTTGAGCGATATACCCGGGTATGAAATTTTTGGAGTTACATACCCCGAATGATGTTTTTTGAGTGACACACCCCCGTATGGCATATTTACCCCTGTTTGAGCACTTTTGAGCAACATACCCCGGTATGACCTTTTTGAGCGACATACCCGGGTATGACGTTTTTTGAGCGATATACCCGGGTATGAAATTTTTTGAGCTACATACCCCGAATTATCTTTTTTGAGTGACACTCCCCCGTATGGCCTCTTGTGAGCGACATACCGCCATATGAGCACTTTTGAGCGACATACCCCGGTATGACCTTTTTGAGCGACATACCCGGGTATGACGTTTTTTGAGCGATATACCCGGGTATGAAATTTTTTGTGTTACATACTCCGAATAATGTTTTTTGAGTGACACACCCCCGTATGGCATATTTACCCCTGTTTGAGCACTTTTGAGCAACATACCCCGGTATGACCTTTTTGAGCGACATAACCCGGGTATGACGTTTTTTGAGCGATATACCCGGGTATGACATTTTTTGAGTTACATAGCCCGAATGATGTTTTTTGAGTGACACACCCCCGTATGGCCTCTTGTAAGCGACATACCGCCAGATGAGCACTTTTGAGCGACATACCCCGGTATGACCTTTTTGAGCGACATATCCGGGTATGACGTTTTTTGAGCGATATACCCGGGTATGAAATTTTTTGAGTTACATACCCCGAATGATGTTTTTTGAGTGACACACCCCCTTATGGCCTCTTGTGAGCGACATACCGCCGTATGAGCACTTTTGAGCGACATACCCCGGTATGACCTTTTTGAGCGACATATCCGGGTATGACGTTTTTTGAGCGATATACCCGGGTATGAAATTTTTTGAGTTACATACCCCGAATGATGTTTTTTGAGTGACACACCCCCGTATGGCATATTTACCCCTGTTTGAGCACTTTTGAGCAACATACCCCGGTATGACCTTTTTGAGCGACATACCCGGGTATGACGTTTTTTGAGCGATATACCCGGGTATGAAATTTTTTGAGCTACATACCCCGAATGATCTTTTTTGAGTGACACACCCCCGTATGGCCTCTTGTGAGCGACATACCGCCGTATGAGCACTTTTGAGCGACATACCCCGGTATGACCTTTTTGAGCGACATACCCGGGTATGACGTTTTTTGAGCGATATACCCGGGTATGAAATTTTTTGAGTTACATACCCCGAATGATGTTTTTTGAGTGACACACCCCCGTATGGCATATTTACCCCTGTTTGAGCACTTTTGAGCAACATACCCCGGTATGACCTTTTTGAGCGACATACCCGGGTATGACGTTTTTTGAGCGATATACCCGGGTATGAAATTTTTTGAGCTACATACCCCGAATGATCTTTTTTGAGTGACACACCCCCGTATGGCATATTTACCCCTGTTTGAGCACTTTTGAGCGACATACCCCGGTATGACCTTTTTGAACGACATATCCGGGTATGACGTTTTTTGAGCGATATACCCGGGTATGAAATTTTTTGAGTTACATACCCCGAATGATCTTTTTTGAGTGACACACCCCCGTATGGCCTCTTGTAAGCGACATACCGCCAGATGAGCACTTTTGAGCGACATACCCCGGTATGACCTTTTTGAGCGACATATCCGGGTATGACGTTTTTTGAGCGATATACCCGGGTATGAAATTTTTTGAGTTACATACCCCGAATGATGTTTTTTGAGTGACACACCCCCTTATGGCCTCTTGTGAGCGACATACCGCCGTATGAGCACTTTTGAGCGACATACCCCGGTATGACCTTTTTGAGCGACATATCCGGGTATGACGTTTTTTGAGCGATATACCCGGGTATGACATTTTTTGAGTTACATAGCCCGAATGATGTTTTTTGAGTGACACACCCCCGTATGGCCTCTTGTAAGCGACATACCGCCAGATGAGCACTTTTGAGCGACATACCCCGGTATGACCTTTTTGAGCGACATATCCGGGTATGACGTTTTTTGAGCGATATACCCGGGTATGAAATTTTTTGAGTTACATACCCCGAATGATGTTTTTTGAGTGACACACCCCCTTATGGCCTCTTGTGAGCGACATACCGCCGTATGAGCACTTTTGAGCGACATACCCCGGTATGACCTTTTTGAGCGACATATCCGGGTATGACGTTTTTTGAGCGATATACCCGGGTATGAAATTTTTTGAGTTACATACCCCGAATGATGTTTTTTGAGTGACACACCCCCGTATGGCATATTTACCCCTGTTTGAGCACTTTTGAGCAACATACCCCGGTATGACCTTTTTGAGCGACATACCCGGGTATGACGTTTTTTGAGCGATATACCCGGGTATGAAATTTTTTGAGCTACATACCCCGAATGATCTTTTTTGAGTGACACACCCCCGTATGGCCTCTTGTGAGCGACATACCGCCGTATGAGCACTTTTGAGCGACATACCCCGGTATGACCTTTTTGAGCGACATACCCGGGTATGACGTTTTTTGAGCGATATACCCGGGTATGAAATTTTTTGAGTTACATACCCCGAATGATGTTTTTTGAGTGACACACCCCCGTATGGCATATTTACCCCTGTTTGAGCACTTTTGAGCAACATACCCCGGTATGACCTTTTTGAGCGACATACCCGGGTATGACGTTTTTTGAGCGATATACCCGGGTATGAAATTTTTTGAGCTACATACCCCGAATGATCTTTTTTGAGTGACACACCCCCGTATGGCATATTTACCCCTGTTTGAGCACTTTTGAGCGACATACCCCTGTTTGAGCACTTTTGAGCGACATACCCCGGTATGACCTTTTTTGAGCGACATACCCGGGTATGAAATTTTTTGAGCTACATACCCCGAATGATGTTTTTTGAGTGACACACCCCCTTATGGCCTCTTGTGAGCGACATACCGCCGTATGAGCACTTTTGAGCGACATACCCCGGTATGACCTTTTTGAGCGACATATCCGGGTATGACGTTTTTTGAGCGATATACCCGGGTATGAAATTTTTTGAGTTACATACCCCGAATGATGTTTTTTGAGTGACACACCCCCGTATGGCATATTTACCCCTGTTTGAGCACTTTTGAGCAACATACCCCGGTATGACCTTTTTGAGCGACATACCCGGGTATGACGTTTTTTGAGCGATATACCCGGGTATGAAATTTTTTGAGCTACATACCCCGAATGATCTTTTTTGAGTGACACACCCCCGTATGGCCTCTTGTGAGCGACATACCGCCGTATGAGCACTTTTGAGCGACATACCCCGGTATGACCTTTTTGAGCGACATACCCGGGTATGACGTTTTTTGAGCGATATACCCGGGTATGAAATTTTTTGAGTTACATACCCCGAATGATGTTTTTTGAGTGACACACCCCCGTATGGCATATTTACCCCTGTTTGAGCACTTTTGAGCAACATACCCCGGTATGACCTTTTTGAGCGACATACCCGGGTATGACGTTTTTTGAGCGATATACCCGGGTATGAAATTTTTTGAGCTACATACCCCGAATTATCTTTTTTGAGTGACACTCCCCCGTATGGCCTCTTGTGAGCGACATACCGCCATATGAGCACTTTTGAGCGACATACCCCGGTATGACCTTTTTGAGCGACATACCCGGGTATGACGTTTTTTGAGCGATATACCCGGGTATGAAATTTTTTGTGTTACATACTCCGAATAATGTTTTTTGAGTGACACACCCCCGTATGGCATATTTACCCCTGTTTGAGCACTTTTGAGCAACATACCCCGGTATGACCTTTTTGAGCGACATAACCCGGGTATGACGTTTTTTGAGCGATATACCCGGGTATGACATTTTTTGAGTTACATAGCCCGAATGATGTTTTTTGAGTGACACACCCCCGTATGGCCTCTTGTAAGCGACATACCGCCAGATGAGCACTTTTGAGCGACATACCCCGGTATGACCTTTTTGAGCGACATATCCGGGTATGACGTTTTTTGAGCGATATACCCGGGTATGAAATTTTTTGAGTTACATACCCCGAATGATGTTTTTTGAGTGACACACCCCCTTATGGCCTCTTGTGAGCGACATACCGCCGTATGAGCACTTTTGAGCGACATACCCCGGTATGACCTTTTTGAGCGACATATCCGGGTATGACGTTTTTTGAGCGATATACCCGGGTATGAAATTTTTTGAGTTACATACCCCGAATGATGTTTTTTGAGTGACACACCCCCGTATGGCATATTTACCCCTGTTTGAGCACTTTTGAGCAACATACCCCGGTATGACCTTTTTGAGCGACATACCCGGGTATGACGTTTTTTGAGCGATATACCCGGGTATGAAATTTTTTGAGCTACATACCCCGAATTATCTTTTTTGAGTGACACTCCCCCGTATGGCCTCTTGTGAGCGATATACCGCCATATGAGCACTTTTGAGCGACATACCCCGGTATGACCTTTTTGAGCGACATAACCCGGGTATGACGTTTTTTGAGCGATATACCCGGGTATGACATTTTTTGAGTTACATAGCCCGAATGATGTTTTTTGAGTGACACACCCCCGTATGGCATATTTACCCCTGTTTGAGCACTTTTGAGCGACATACCCCGGTATGACCTTTTTTGAGCGACATACCCGGGTATGAAATTTTTTGAGCTACATACCCCGAATGATCTTTTTTGAGTGACACACCCCCGTATGGCCTCTTGTGAGCGACATACCGCCATATGAGCACTTTTGAGCGACATACCCCGGTATGACCTTTTTGAGCGACATATCCGGGTATGACGTTTTTTGAGCGATATACCCGAGTATGAATTTTTTTGAGTTACATACCCCGAATGATGTTTTTTGAGTGACACACCCCCGTATGGCCTCTTGTGAGCGACATACCGCCGTATGAGCACTTTTGAGCGACATACCCCGGTATGACCTTTTTTGAGCGACATACCCGGGTATGACGTTTTTTGAGCGATATACCAGGGTATGAAATTTTTTGAGTTACATACCCCGAATGATGTTTTTTGAGTGACAAACCCCCGTATGGCATATTTACCCCTGTTTGAGCACTTTTGAGCGACATACCCCGGTATGACCTTTTTTGAGCGACATACCCGGGTATGACGTTTTTTGAGCGATATACCCGGGTATGAAATATTTTGAGCTACATACCCCGAATGATGTTTTTTGAGTGACACACCCCCGTATGGCCTCTTGTGAGCGACATACCGCCGTATGAGCACTTTTGAGCGACATACCCCGGTATGACCTTTTTGAGCGACATACCCGGGTATGACGTTTTTGAGCGACATAACCCGGGTATGACGTTTTTTGAGCGATATACCCGGGTATGACATTTTTTGAGTTACATAGCCCGAATGATGTTTTTTGAGTGACACACCCCCGTATGGCCTCTTGTAAGCGACATACCGCCAGATGAGCACTTTTGAGCGACATACCCCGGTATGACCTTTTTGAGCGACATATCCGGGTATGACGTTTTTTGAGCGATATACCCGGGTATGAAATTTTTTGAGTTACATACCCCGAATGATGTTTTTTGAGTGACACACCCCCTTATGGCCTCTTGTGAGCGACATACCGCCGTATGAGCACTTTTGAGCGACATACCCCGGTATGACCTTTTTGAGCGACATATCCGGGTATGACGTTTTTTGAGCGATATACCCGGGTATGAAATTTTTTGAGTTACATACCCCGAATGATGTTTTTTGAGTGACACACCCCCGTATGGCATATTCACCCCTGTTTGAGCACTTTTGAGCAACATACCCCGGTATGACCTTTTTTGAGCGACATACCCGGGTATGACGTTTTTTGAGCGATATACCCCGGTATGAAATATTTTGAGCTACATACCCCGAATGATGTTTTTTGAGTGACACACCCCCGTATGGCCTCTTGTGAGCGACATACCGCCGTATGAGCACTTTTGAGCGACATACCCCGGTATGACCTTTTTTGAGCGACATACCCGAGTATGACGTTTTTTGAGCGATATACCAGGGTATGAAATTTTTTGAGTTACATACCCCGAATGATGTTTTTTGAGTGACACACCCCCTTATGGCCTTTTTACCCCTGTATTACCACATTTGTGCGACATACCCCGGTATGACCTTTTTTGAGCGACATACCCGGGTATGACGTTTTTTGAGTGATATTTCCGGGTATGAAATTTTTTGAGTTACATACCCCGAATGATGTTTTTTGAGTGACACACCCCGGTATGGCATATTGTGAGCGACATACCGCCGTATGAGCACTTTTGAGCGACATACCCTGGTATGACCTTTTTTGAGCGACATACCCGGGTATGACGTTTTTTGAGCGATATACCCGGGTATGAAATTTTTTGAGTTAGATACCCCGAATGATGTTTTTTGAGTGACACACCCCCGTATGGCATATTTACCCCTGTTTGAGCACTTTTGAGCAACATACCCCGGTATGACCTTTTTGAACGACATATCCGGGTATGATGTTTTTTGAGCGATATACCCGGGTATGAAATTTTTTGAGTTACATACCCCGAATGATCTTTTTTGAGTGACACACCCCCGTATGGCCTCTTGTGAGCGACATACCGCCGTATGAGCACTTTTGAGCGACATACCCTGGTATGACCTTTTTTGAGCGACATACCCGGGTATGACGTTTTTTGAGCGATATACCCGGGTATGAAATTTTTTGAGTTACATACCCCGAATGATGTTTTTTGAGTGACACAACCCCTTATGGCCTCTTGTGAGCGACATACCGCCGTATGAGCACTTTTGAGCGACATACCCCGGTATGACCTTTTTGAGCGACATATCCGGGTATGACGTTTTTTGAGCGATATACCCGGGTATGAAATTTTTTGAGTTACATACCCCGAATGATGTTTTTTGAGTGACACACCCCCGTATGGCATATTTACCCCTGTTTGAGCACTTTTGAGCAACATACCCCGGTATGACCTTTTTGAGCGACATACCCGGGTATGACGTTTTTTGAGCGATATACCCGGGTATGAAATTTTTTGAGCTACATACCCCGAATGATCTTTTTTGAGTGACACACCCCCGTATGGCATATTTACCCCTGTTTGAGCACTTTTGAGCAACATACCCCGGTATGACCTTTTTGAACGACATATCCGGGTATGACGTTTTTTGAGCGATATACCCGGGTATGAAATTTTTTGAGTTACATACCCCGAATGATCTTTTTTGAGTGACACACCCCCGTATGGCCTCTTGTAAGCGACATACCGCCAGATGAGCACTTTTGAGCGACATACCCCGGTATGACCTTTTTGAGCGACATATCCGGGTATGACGTTTTTTGAGCGATATACCCGGGTATGAAATTTTTTGAGTTACATACCCCGAATGATGTTTTTTGAGTGACACACCCCCTTATGGCCTCTTGTGAGCGACATACCGCCGTATGAGCACTTTTGAGCGACATACCCCGGTATGACCTTTTTGAGCGACATATCCGGGTATGACGTTTTTTGAGCGATATACCCGGGTATGAAATTTTTTGAGTTACATACCCCGAATGATGTTTTTTGAGTGACACACCCCCGTATGGCATATTTACCCCTGTTTGAGCACTTTTGAGCAACATACCCCGGTATGACCTTTTTGAGCGACATACCCGGGTATGACGTTTTTTGAGCGATATACCCGGGTATGAAATTTTTTGAGCTACATACCCCGAATGATCTTTTTTGAGTGACACACCCCCGTATGGCCTCTTGTGAGCGACATACCGCCGTATGAGCACTTTTGAGCGACATACCCCGGTATGACCTTTTTGAGCGACATACCCGGGTATGACGTTTTTTGAGCGATATACCCGGGTATGAAATTTTTTGAGTTACATACCCCGAATGATGTTTTTTGAGTGACACACCCCCGTATGGCATATTTACCCCTGTTTGAGCACTTTTGAGCAACATACCCCGGTATGACCTTTTTGAGTGACATACCCGGGTATGACGTTTTTTGAGCGATATACCCGGGTATGAAATTTTTTGAGCTACATACCCCGAATTATCTTTTTTGAGTGACACTCCCCCGTATGGCCTCTTGTGAGCGACATACCGCCATATGAGCACTTTTGAGCGACATACCCCGGTATGACCTTTTTGAGCGACATACCCGGGTATGACGTTTTTTGAGCGATATACCCGGGTATGAAATTTTTTGAGTTACATAGCCCGAATGATCTTTTTTGAGTGACACACCCCCGTATGGCATATTTACCCCTGTTTGAGCACTTTTGAGCAACATACCCCGGTATGACCTTTTTGAGCGACATAACCCGGGTATGACGTTTTTTGAGCGATATACCCGGGTATGACATTTTTTGAGTTACATAGCCCGAATGATGTTTTTTGAGTGACACACCCCCGTATGGCATATTTACCCCTGTTTGAGCACTTTTGAGCGACATACCCCGGTATGACCTTTTTTGAGCGACATACCCGGGTATGAAATTTTTTGAGCTACATACCCCGAATGATCTTTTTTGAGTGACACACCCCCGTATGGCCTCTTGTGAGCGACATACCGCCATATGAGCACTTTTGAGCGACATACCCCGGTATGACCTTTTTGAGCGACATACCCGGGTATGACGTTTTTTGAGCGATATACCCGGGTATGAAATTTTTTGAGTTACATAGCCCGAATGATCTTTTTTGAGTGACACACCCCCGTATGGCATATTTACCCCTGTTTGAGCACTTTTGAGCAACATACCCCGGTATGACCTTTTTGAGCGACATAACCCGGGTATGACGTTTTTTGAGCGATATACCCGGGTATGACATTTTTTGAGTTACATAGCCCGAATGATGTTTTTTGAGTGACACACCCCCGTATGGCATATTTACCCCTGTTTGAGCACTTTTGAGCGACATACCCCGGTATGACCTTTTTTGAGCGACATACCCGGGTATGAAATTTTTTGAGCTACATACCCCGAATGATCTTTTTTGAGTGACACACCCCCGTATGGCCTCTTGTGAGCGACATACCGCCATATGAGCACTTTTGAGCGACATACCCCGGTATGACCTTTTTGAGCGACATATCCGGGTATGACGTTTTTTGAGCGATATACCCGAGTATGAATTTTTTTGAGTTACATACCCCGAATGATGTTTTTTGAGTGACACACCCCCGTATGGCCTCTTGTGAGCGACATACCGCCGTATGAGCACTTTTGAGCGACATACCCCGGTATGACCTTTTTTGAGCGACATACCCGGGTATGACGTTTTTTGAGCGATATACCAGGGTATGAAATTTTTTGAGTTACATACCCCGAATGATGTTTTTTGAGTGACACACCCCCGTATGGCATATTTACCCCTGTTTGAGCACTTTTGAGCGACATACCCCGGTATGACCTTTTTTGAGCGACATACCCGGGTATGACGTTTTTTGAGCGATATACCCGGGTATGAAATATTTTGAGCTACATACCCCGAATGATGTTTTTTGAGTGACACACCCCCGTATGGCCTCTTGTGAGCGACATACCGCCGTATGAGCACTTTTGAGCGACATACCCCGGTATGACCTTTTTTGAGCGACATACCCGAGTATGACGTTTTTTGAGCGATATACCAGGGTATGAAATTTTTTGAGTTACATACCCCGAATGATGTTTTTTGAGTGACACACCCCCTTATGGCCTTTTTACCCCTGTATTACCACATTTGTGCGACATACCCCGGTATGACCTTTTTTGAGCGACATACCCGGGTATGACGTTTTTTGAGTGATATTTCCGGGTATGAAATTTTTTGAGTTACATACCCCGAATGATGTTTTTTGAGTGACACACCCCCGTATGGCATATTGTGAGCGACATACCGCCGTATGAGCACTTTTGAGCGACATACCCTGGTATGACCTTTTTTGAGCGACATACCCGGGTATGACGTTTTTTGAGCGATATACCCGGGTATGAAATTTTTTTAACTACATACCCCGAATGATCTTTTTTGAGTGACACACCCCCGTATGGCCTCTTGTGAGCGACATACCGCCATATGAGCACTTTTGAGCGACATACCCCGGTATGACCTTTTTGAGCGACATACCCGGGTATGACGTTTTTTGAGCGATATACCCGGGTATGAAATTTTTTGAGTTACATACCCCGAATGATGTTTTTTGAGTGACACACCCCCGTATGGCCTCTTGTGAGCGACATACCGCCGTATGAGCACTTTTGAGCAACATACCCCGGTATGACCTTTTTTGATCGACATACCCGGGTATGACGTTTTTTGAGCGATATACCTGAGTATGAAATTTTTTGAGTTACATACCCCGAAAGATGTTTTTTGAGTGACACACCCCCGTATGGCATATTTACCCCTGTTTGAGCACTTTTGAGCGACATACCCCGGTATGACCTTTTTGAGCGACATACCCGGGTATGACGTTTTTTGAGCGATATACCCGGGTATGAAATTTTTTGAGTTACATACCCCGAATGATTTTTTTTGAGTGACACATCCCCGTATGGCCTATTTACCCCTGTATTACCACATTTGTGCGACATACCCCGGTATGACCTTTTTTGAGCGACATACCCGGGTATGACGTTTTTTGAGTGATATACCAGGGTATGAAATTTTTTGAGTTACATACCCCGAATGATCTTTTTTGAGTGACACACCCCCGTATGGCTTCTTGTGAGCGACATACCGCCGTATGAGCACTTTTGAGCGACATACCCCGGTATGACCTTTTTTGAGCGACATACCCGTGTATGACGTTTTTTGAGCGATATACCAGGGTATGAAATTTTTTGAGTTACATACCCCGAATGATGTTTTTTGAGTGACACACCCCCTTATGGCCTATTTACCCCTGTATTACCACATTTGAGCGACATACCCCGGTATGACCTTTTTTGAGCGACATACCCGGGTATGACGTTTTTTGAGCGATATACCCGGGTATGAAATTTTTTGAGTTACATACCCCGAATGATCTTTTTTGAGTGACACACCCCCGTATGGCCTCTTGTGAGCGACATACCGCCAGATGAGCACTTTTGAGCGACATACCCCGGTATGACCTTTTTGAGCGACATATCCGGGTATGACGTTTTTTGAGCGATATACCCGGGTATGAAATTTTTTGAGTTACATACCCCGAATGATGTTTTTTGAGTGACACACCCCCGTATGGCATATTTACCCCTGTTTGAGCACTTTTGAGCAACATACCCCGGTATGACCTTTTTGAGCGACATACCCGGGTATGACGTTTTTTGAGCGATATACCCGGGTATGAAATTTTTTGAGCTACATACCCCGAATGATCTTTTTTGAGTGACACACCCCCGTATGGCATATTTACCCCTGTTTGAGCATTTTTGAGCGACATACCCCGGTATGACCTTTTTGAACGACATATCCGGGTATGACGTTTTTTGAGCGATATACCCGGGTATGAAATTTTTGGAGTTACATACCCCGAATGATCTTTTTTGAGTGACACACCCCCGTATGGCCTCTTGTGAGCGACATACCGCCAGATGAGCACTTTTGAGCGACATACCCCGGTATGACCTTTTTGAGCGACATATCCGGGTATGACGTTTTTTGAGCGATATACCCGGGTATGAAATTTTTTGAGTTACATACCCCGAATTATGTTTTTTGAGTGACACACCCCCTTATGGCCTCTTGTGAGCGACATACCGCCGTATGAGCACTTTTGAGCGACATACCCCGGTATGACCTTTTTGAGCGACATATCCGGGTATGACGTTTTTTGAGCGATATACCCGGGTATGAAATTTTTTGAGTTACATACCCCGAATGATGTTTTTTGAGTGACACACCCCCGTATGGCATATTTACCCCTGTTTGAGCACTTTTGAGCAACATACCCCGGTATGACGTTTTTTGAGCGATATACCCGGGTATGAAATTTTTTGAGCTACATACCCCGAATGATCTTTTTTGAGTGACACACCCCCGTATGGCCTCTTGTGAGCGACATACCGCCGTATGAGCACTTTTGAGCGACATACCCCGGTATGACCTTTTTGAGCGACATACCCGGGTATGACGTTTTTTGAGCGATATACCCGGGTATGAAATTTTTTGAGTTACATACCCCGAATGATGTTTTTTGAGTGACACACCCCCGTATGGCATATTTACCCCTGTTTGAGCACTTTTGAGCAACATACCCCGGTATGACCTTTTTGAGCGACATACCCGGGTATGACGTTTTTTGAGCGATATACCCGGGTATGAAATTTTTTGAGTTACATACCCCGAATGATGTTTTTTGAGTGACACACCCCCTTATGGCCTTTTTACCCCTGTATTACCACATTTGTGCGACATACCCCGGTATGACCTTTTTTGAGCGACATACCCGGGTATCACGTTTTTTGAGTGATATTTCCGGGTATGAAATTTTTTGAGTTACATACCCCGAATGATGTTTTTTGAGTGACACACCCCCGTATGGCATATTGTGAGCGACATACCGCCGTATGAGCACTTTTGAGCGACATACCCTGGTATGACCTTTTTTGAGGGACATACCCGGGTATGAAATTTTTTGAGTTACATACCCCGAATGATGTTTTTTGAGTGACACACCCCCGTATGGCATATTTACCCCTGTTTGAGCACTTTTGAGCAACATACCCCGGTATGACCTTTTTGAACGACATATCCGGGTATGATGTTTTTTGAGCGATATACCCGGGTATGAAATTTTTTGAGTTACATACCCCGAATGATCTTTTTTGAGTGACACACCCCCGTATGGCCTCTTGTGAGCGACATACCGCCAGATGAGCACTTTTGAGCGACATACCCCGGTATGACCTTTTTGAGCGACATATCCGGGTATGACGTTTTTTGAGCGATATACCCGGGTATGAAATTTTTTGAGTTACATACCCCGAATGATGTTTTTTGAGTGACACACCCCCTTATGGCCTCTTGTGAGCGACATACCGCCGTATGAGCACTTTTGAGCGACATACCCCGGTATGACCTTTTTGAGCGACATATCCGGGTATGACGTTTTTTGAGCGATATACCCGGGTATGAAATTTTTTGAGTTACATACCCCGAATGATGTTTTTAGAGTCACACACCCCCGTATGGCATATTTACCCCTGTTTGAGCACTTTTGAGCAACATACCCCGGTATGACCTTTTTGAGCGACATACCCGGGTATGACGTTTTTTGAGCGATATACCCGGGTATGAAATTTTTTGAGCTACATACCCCGAATGATCTTTTTTGAGTGACACACCCCCGTATGGCATATTTACCCCTGTTTGAGCACTTTTGAGCGACATACCCCGGTATGACCTTTTTGAACGACATATCCGGGTATGACGTTTTTTGAGCGATATACCCGGGTATGAAATTTTTTGAGTTACATACCCCGAATGATCTTTTTTGAGTGACACACCCCCGTATGGCCTCTTGTAAGCGACATACCGCCAGATGAGCACTTTTGAGCGACATACCCCGGTATGACCTTTTTGAGCGACATATCCGGGTATGACGTTTTTTGAGCGATATACCCGGGTATGAAATTTTTTGAGTTACATACCCCGAATGATGTTTTTTGAGTGACACACCCCCTTATGGCCTCTTGTGAGCGACATACCGCCGTATGAGCACTTTTGAGCGACATACCCCGGTATGACCTTTTTGAGCGACATATCCGGGTATGACGTTTTTTGAGCGATATACCCGGGTATGAAATTTTTTGAGTTACATACCCCGAATGATGTTTTTTGAGTGACACACCCCCGTATGGCATATTTACCCCTGTTTGAGCACTTTTGAGCAACATACCCCGGTATGACCTTTTTGAGCGACATACCCGGGTATGACGTTTTTTGAGCGATATACCCGGGTATGAAATTTTTTGAGCTACATACCCCGAATGATCTTTTTTGAGTGACACACCCCCGTATGGCCTCTTGTGAGCGACATACCGCCGTATGAGCACTTTTGAGCGACATACCCCGGTATGACCTTTTTGAGCGACATACCCGGGTATGACGTTTTTTGAGCGATATACCCGGGTATGAAATTTTTTGAGTTACATACCCCGAATGATGTTTTTTGAGTGACACACCCCCGTATGGCATATTTACCCCTGTTTGAGCACTTTTGAGCAACATACCCCGGTATGACCTTTTTGAGCGACATACCCGGGTATGACGTTTTTTGAGCGATATACCCGGGTATGAAATTTTTTGAGCTACATACCCCGAATTATCTTTTTTGAGTGACACTCCCCCGTATGGCCTCTTGTGAGCGACATACCGCCATATGAGCACTTTTGAGCGACATACCCCGGTATGACCTTTTTGAGCGACATACCCGGGTATGACGTTTTTTGAGCGATATACCCGGGTATGAAATTTTTTGAGTTACATACTCCGAATGATGTTTTTTGAGTGACACACCCCCGTATGGCGTATTTACCCCTGTTTGAGCACTTTTGAGCAACATACCCCGGTATGACCTTTTTGAGCGACATAACCCGGGTATGACGTTTTTTGAGCGATATACCCGGGTATGACATTTTTTGAGTTACATAGCCCGAATGATGTTTTTTGAGTGACACACCCCCGTATGGCATATTTACCCCTGTTTGAGCACTTTTGAGCGACATACCCCGGTATGACCTTTTTTGAGCGACATACCCGGGTATGAAATTTTTTGAGCTACATACCCCGAATGATCTTTTTTGAGTGACACACCCCCGTATGGCCTCTTGTGACCGACATACCGCCATATGAGCACTTTTGAGCGACATACCCCGGTATGACCTTTTTGAGCGACATATCCGGGTATGACGTTTTTTGAGCGATATACCCGAGTATGAATTTTTTTGAGTTACATACCCTGAATGATGTTTTTTGAGTGACACACCCCCGTATGGCCTCTTGTGAGCGACATACCGCCGTATGAGCACTTTTGAGCGACATACCCCGGTATGACCTTTTTTGAGCGATATACCAGGGTATGAAATTTTTTGAGTTACATACCCCGAATGATGTTTTTTGAGTGACACACCCCCGTATGGCATATTTACCCCTGTTTGAGCACTTTTGAGCGACATACCCCGGTATGACCTTTTTTGAGCGACATACCCGGGTATGACGTTTTTTGAGTGACACACCCCCGTATGGCCTCTTGTGAGCGACATACCGCCGTATGAGCACTTTTGAGCGACATACCCCGGTATGACCTTTTTTGAGCGACATACCCGAGTATGACGTTTTTTGAGCGATATACCAGGGTATGAAATTTTTTGAGTTACATACCCCGAATGATGTTTTTTGAGTGACACACCCCCTTATGGCCTTTTTACCCCTGTATTACCACATTTGTGCGACATACCCCGGTATGACCTTTTTTGAGCGACATACCCGGGTATGACGTTTTTTGAGTGATATTTCCGGGTATGAAATTTTTTGAGTTACATACCCCGAATGATGTTTTTTGAGTGACACACCCCCGTATGGCATATTGTGAGCGACATACCGCCGTATGAGCACTTTTGAGCGACATACCCTGGTATGACCTTTTTTGAGCGACATACCCGGGTATGACGTTTTTTGAGCGATATACCCGGGTATGAAATTTTTTTAACTACATACCCCGAATGATCTTTTTTGAGTGACACACCCCCGTATGGCCTCTTGTGAGCGACATACCGCCGTATGAGCACTTTTGAGCGACATACCCCGGTATGACCTTTTTTGAGCGACATACCCGGGTATGACGTTTTTTGAGCGATATACCAGGGTATGAAATTTTTTGAGTTACATACCTCGAATGATGTTTTTTGAGTGACACACCCCCGTATGGCATATTTACCCCTGTTTGAGCACTTTTGAGCGACATACCCCGGTATGACCTTTTTTGAGCGACATACCCGGGTATGACGTTTTTTGAGCGATATACCCGGGTATGAAATATTTTGAGCTACATACCCCGAATGATGTTTTTTGAGTGACACACCTCCGTATGGCCTCTTGTGAGCGACATACCGCCATATGAGCACTTTTGAGCGACATACCCCGGTATGACCTTTTTGAGCGACATATCCGGGTATGACGTTTTTTGAGCGATATACCCGGTTATGAAATTTTTTGAGTTACATACCCCGAATGATGTTTTTTGAGTGACACACCCCCTTATGGCCTTTTTACCCCTGTATTACCACATTTGTGCGACATACCCCGGTATGACCTTTTTTGAGCGACATACCCGGGTATCACGTTTTTTGAGTGATATTTCCGGGTATGAAATTTTTTGAGTTACATACCCCGAATGATGTTTTTTGAGTGACACACCCCCGTATGGCATATTGTGAGCGACATACCGCCGTATGAGCACTTTTGAGCGACATACCCTGGTATGACCTTTTTTGAGCGACATACCCGGGTATGACGTTTTTTGAGCGATATACCCGGGTATGAAATTTTTTGAGCTACATACCCCGAATGATCTTTGTTGAGTGACACACCCCCGTATGGCCTCTTGTGAGCGACATACCGCCGTATGAGCACTTTTGAGCGACATACCCCGGTATGACCTTTTTGAGCGACATACCCGGGTATGACGTTTTTTGAGCGATATACCCGGGTATGAAATTTTTTGAGCTACATACCCCGAATGATCTTTTTTGAGTGACACACCCCCGTATGGCCTCTTGTGAGCGACATACCGCCAGATGAGCACTTTTGAGCGACATACCCCGGTATGACCTTTTTGAGCGACATATCCGGGTATGACGTTTTTTGAGCGATATACCCGGGTATGAAATTTTTTGAGTTACATACCCCGAATGATGTTTTTTGAGTGACACACCCCCTTATGACCTCTTGTGAGCGACATACCGCCGTATGAGCACTTTTGAGCGACATACCCCGGTATGACCTTTTTGAGCGACATACCCGGGTATGACGTTTTTTGAGCGATATACCCGGGTATGAAATTTTTTGAGCTACATACCCCGAATGATCTTTTTTGAGTGACACACCCCCGTATGGCCTCTTGTGAGCGACATACCGCCGTATGAGCACTTTTGAGCGACATACCCCGGTATGACCTTTTTGAGCGACATACCCGGGTATGACGTTTTTTGAGCGATATACCCGGGTATGAAATTTTTTAAATTACATACCCCGAATGATGTTTTTTGAGTGACACACCCCCGTATGGCATATTTACCCCTGTTTGAGCACTTTTGAGCAACATACCCCGGTATGACCTTTTTGAGCGACATACCCGGGTATGACGTTTTTTGAGCGATATACCCGGGTATGAAATTTTTTGAGTTACATACCCCGAATGATGTTTTTTGAGTGACACACCCCCTTATGGCCTTTTTACCCCTGTATTACCACATTTGCTGCGACATACCCCGGTATGACCTTTTTTGAGCGACATACCCGGGTATCACGTTTTTTGAGTGATATTTCCGGGTATGAAATTTTTTGAGTTACATACCCCGAATGATGTTTTTTGAGTGACACACCCCCGTATGGCATATTTACCCCTGTTTGAGCACTTTTGAGCAACATACCCCGGTATGACCTTTTTGAGCGACATACCCGGGTATGACGTTTTTTGAGCGATATACCCGGGTATGAAATTTTTTGAGCTACATACCCCGAATGATCTTTTTTGAGTGACACACCCCCGTATGGCCTCTTGTGAGCGACATACCGCCGTATGAGCACTTTTGAGCGACATACCCCGGTATGACCTTTTTGAGCGACATACCCGGGTATGACGTTTTTTGAGCGATATACCCGGGTATGAAATTTTTTAAATTACATACCCCGAATGATGTTTTTTGAGTGACACACCCCCGTATGGCATATTTACCCCTGTTTGAGCACTTTTGAGCAACATACCCCGGTATGACCTTTTTGAGCGACATACCCGGGTATGACGTTTTTTGAGCGATATACCCGGGTATGAAATTTGAGTTACATACCCCGAATGATGTTTTTTGAGTGACACACCCCCTTATGGCCTTTTTACCCCTGTATTACCACATTTGTGCGACATACCCCGGTATGACCTTTTTTGAGCGACATACCCGGGTATCACGTTTTTTGAGTGATATTTCCGGGTATGAAATTTTTTGAGTTACATACCCCGAATGATGTTTTTTGAGTGACACACCCCCGTATGGCATATTGTGAGCGACATACCGCCGTATGAGCACTTTTGAGCGACATACCCTGGTATGACCTTTTTGAGCGACATATCCGGGTATGACGTTTTTTGAGCGATATACCCGGGTATGAAATTTTTTGAGTTACATACCCCGAATGATGTTTTTTGAGTGACACACCCCCTTATGGCCTCTTGTGAGCGACATACCGCCGTATGAGCACTTTTGAGCGACATACCCCGGTATGACCTTTTTGAGCGACATATCCGGGTATGACGTTTTTTGAGCGATATACCCGGGTATGAAATTTTTTGAGTTACATACCCCGAATGATGTTTTTTGAGTGACACACCCCCGTATGGCATATTTACCCCTGTTTGAGCACTTTTGAGCAACATACCCCGGTATGACCTTTTTGAGCGACATACCCGGGTATGACGTTTTTTGAGCGATATACCCGGGTATGAAATTTTTTGAGCTACATACCCCGAATGATCTTTTTTGAGTGACACACCCCCGTATGGCCTCTTGTGAGCGACATACCGCCGTATGAGCACTTTTGAGCGACATACCCCGGTATGACCTTTTTGAGCGACATACCCGGGTATGACGTTTTTTGAGCGATATACCCGGGTATGAAATTTTTTGAGTTACATACCCCGAATGATGTTTTTTGAGTGACACACCCCCGTATGGCATATTTACCCCTGTTTGAGCACTTTTGAGCAACATACCCCGGTATGACCTTTTTGAGCGACATACCCGGGTATGACGTTTTTTGAGCGATATACCCGGGTATGAAATTTTTTGAGCTACATACCCCGAATTATCTTTTTTGAGTGACACACCCCCGTATGGCCTCTTGTGAGCGACATACCGCCATATGAGCACTTTTGAGCGACATACCCCGGTATGACCTTTTTGAGCGTCATATCCGGGTATGACGTTTTTTGAGCGATATACCCGAGTATGAATTTTTTTGAGTTACATACCCCGAATGATGCTTTTTGAGTGACACACCCCCTTATGGCCTCTTGTGAGCGACATACCGCCGTATGAGCACTTTTGAGCGACATACCCCGGTATGACCTTTTTGAGCGACATATCCGGGTATGACGTTTTTTGAGCGATATACCCGGGTATGAAATTTTTTGAGTTACATACCCCGAATGATGTTTTTTGAGTGACACACCCCCGTATGGCATATTTACCCCTGTTTGAGCACTTTTGAGCAACATACCCCGGTATGACCTTTTTGAGCGACATACCCGGGTATGACGTTTTTTGAGCGATATACCCGGGTATGAAATTTTTTGAGCTACATACCCCGAATGATCTTTTTTGAGTGACACACCCCCGTATGGCATATTTACCCCTGTTTGAGCACTTTTGAGCGACATACCCCGGTATGACCTTTTTGAACGACATATCCGGGTATGACGTTTTTTGAGCGATATACCCGGGTATGAAATTTTTTGAGTTACATACCCCGAATGATCTTTTTTGAGTGACACACCCCCGTATGGCCTCTTGTAAGCGACATACCGCCAGATGAGCACTTTTGAGCGACATACCCCGGTATGACCTTTTTGAGCGACATATCCGGGTATGACGTTTTTTGAGCGATATACCCGGGTATGAAATTTTTTGAGTTACATACCCCGAATGATGTTTTTTGAGTGACACACCCCCTTATGGCCTCTTGTGAGCGACATACCGCCGTATGAGCACTTTTGAGCGACATACCCCGGTATGACCTTTTTGAGCGACATATCCGGGTATGACGTTTTTTGAGCGATATACCCGGGTATGAAATTTTTTGAGTTACATACCCCGAATGATGTTTTTTGAGTGACACACCCCCGTATGGCATATTTACCCCTGTTTGAGCACTTTTGAGCAACATACCCCGGTATGACCTTTTTGAGCGACATACCCGGGTATGACGTTTTTTGAGCGATATACCCGGGTATGAAATTTTTTGAGCTACATACCCCGAATGATCTTTTTTGAGTGACACACCCCCGTATGGCCTCTTGTGAGCGACATACCGCCGTATGAGCACTTTTGAGCGACATACCCCGGTATGACCTTTTTGAGCGACATACCCGGGTATGACGTTTTTTGAGCGATATACCCGGGTATGAAATTTTTTGAGTTACATACCCCGAATGATGTTTTTTGAGTGACACACCCCCGTATGGCATATTTACCCCTGTTTGAGCACTTTTGAGCAACATACCCCGGTATGACCTTTTTGAGCGACATACCCGGGTATGACGTTTTTTGAGCGATATACCCGGGTATGAAATTTTTTGAGCTACATACCCCGAATTATCTTTTTTGAGTGACACTCCCCCGTATGGCCTCTTGTGAGCGACATACCGCCATATGAGCACTTTTGAGCGACATACCCCGGTATGACCTTTTTGAGCGACATACCCGGGTATGACGTTTTTTGAGCGATATACCCGGGTATGAAATTTTTTGAGTTACATACTCCGAATGATGTTTTTTGAGTGACACACCCCCGTATGGCATATTTACCCCTGTTTGAGCACTTTTGAGCAACATACCCCGGTATGACCTTTTTGAGCGACATAACCCGGGTATGACGTTTTTTGAGCGATATACCCGGGTATGACATTTTTTGAGTTACATAGCCCGAATGATGTTTTTTGAGTGACACACCCCCGTATGGCATATTTACCCCTGTTTGAGCACTTTTGAGCGACATACCCCGGTATGACCTTTTTTGAGCGACATACCCGGGTATGAAATTTTTTGAGCTACATACCCCGAATGATCTTTTTTGAGTGACACACCCCCGTATGGCCTCTTGTGAGCGACATACCGCCATATGAGCACTTTTGAGCGACATACCCCGGTATGACCTTTTTGAGCGACATATCCGGGTATGACGTTTTTTGAGCGATATACCCGAGTATGAATTTTTTTGAGTTACATACCCTGAATGATGTTTTTTGAGTGACACACCCCCGTATGGCCTCTTGTGAGCGACATACCGCCGTATGAGCACTTTTGAGCGACATACCCCGGTATGACCTTTTTTGAGCGACATACCCGGGTATGACGTTTTTTGAGCGATATACCAGGGTATGAAATTTTTTGAGTTACATACTCCGAATGATGTTTTTTGAGTGACACACCCCCGTATGGCATATTTACCCCTGTTTGAGCACTTTTGAGCAACATACCCCGGTATGACCTTTTTGAGCGACATAACCCGGGTATGACGTTTTTTGAGCGATATACCCGGGTATGACATTTTTTGAGTTACATAGCCCGAATGATGTTTTTTGAGTGACACACCCCCGTATGGCATATTTACCCCTGTTTGAGCACTTTTGAGCAACATACCCCGGTATGACCTTTTTGAGCGACATAACCCGGGTATGACGTTTTTTGAGCGATATACCCGGGTATGACATTTTTTGAGTTACATAGCCCGAATGATGTTTTTTGAGTGACACACCCCCGTATGGCCTCTTGTGAGCGACATACCGCCATATGAGCACTTTTGAGCGACATACCCCGGTATGACCTTTTTGAGCGACATATCCGGGTATGACGTTTTTTGAGCGATATACCCGAGTATGAATTTTTTTGAGTTACATACCCTGAATGATGTTTTTTGAGTGACACACCCCCGTATGGCCTCTTGTGAGCGACATACCGCCGTATGAGCACTTTTGAGCGACATACCCCGGTATGACCTTTTTTGAGCGACATACCCGGGTATGACGTTTTTTGAGCGATATACCAGGGTATGAAATTTTTTGAGTTACATACCCCGAATGATGTTTTTTGAGTGACACACCCCCGTATGGCATATTTACCCCTGTTTGAGCACTTTTGAGCGACATACCCCGGTATGACCTTTTTTGAGCGACATACCCGGGTATGACGTTTTTTGAGCGATATACCCGGGTATGAAATATTTTGAGCTACATACCCCGAATGATGTTTTTTGAGTGACACACCCCCGTATGGCCTCTTGTGAGCGACATACCGCCGTATGAGCACTTTTGAGCGACATACCCCGGTATGACCTTTTTTGAGCGACATACCCGAGTATGACGTTTTTTGAGCGATATACCAGGGTATGAAATTTTTTGAGTTACATACCCCGAATGATGTTTTTTGAGTGACACACCCCCTTATGGCCTTTTTACCCCTGTATTACCACATTTGTGCGACATACCCCGGTATGACCTTTTTTGAGCGACATACCCGGGTATGACGTTTTTTGAGTGATATTTCCGGGTATGAAATTTTTTGAGTTACATACCCCGAATGATGTTTTTTGAGTGACACACCCCCGTATGGCATATTGTGAGCGACATACCGCCGTATGAGCACTTTTGAGCGACATACCCTGGTATGACCTTTTTTGAGCGACATACCCGGGTATGACGTTTTTTGAGCGATATACCCGGGTATGAAATTTTTTTAACTACATACCCCGAATGATCTTTTTTGAGTGACACACCCCCGTATGGCCTCTTGTGAGCGACATACCGCCATATGAGCACTTTTGAGCGACATACCCCGGTATGACCTTTTTGAGCGACATATCCGGGTATGACGTTTTTTGAGCGATATACCCGAGTATGAATTTTTTTGAGTTACATACCCTGAATGATGTTTTTTGAGTGACACACCCCCGTATGGCCTCTTGTGAGCGACATACCGCCGTATGAGCACTTTTGAGCGACATACCCCGGTATGACGTTTTTTGAGCGATATACCAGGGTATGAAATTTTTTGAGTTACATACCCCGAATGATGTTTTTTGAGTGACACACCCCCGTATGGCATATTTACCCCTGTTTGAGCACTTTTGAGCGACATACCCCGGTATGACCTTTTTTGAGCGACATACCCGGGTATGACGTTTTTTGAGCGATATACCCGGGTATGAAATATTTTGAGCTACATACCCCGAATGATGTTTTTTGAGTGACACACCTCCGTATGGCCTCTTGTGAGCGACATACCGCCATATGAGCACTTTTGAGCGACATACCCCGGTATGACCTTTTTGAGCGACATATCCGGGTATGACGTTTTTTGAGCGATATACCCGGGTATGAAATTTTTTGAGTTACATACCCCGAATGATGTTTTTTGAGTGACACACCCCCGTATGGCATATTGTGAGCGACATACCGCCGTATGAGCACTTTTGAGCGACATACCCTGGTATGACCTTTTTTGAGCGACATACCCGGGTATGACGTTTTTTGAGCGATATACCCGGGTATGAAATTTTTTGAGCTACATACCCCGAATGATCTTTTTTGAGTGACACACCCCCGTATGGCCTCTTGTGAGCGACATACCGCCGTATGAGCACTTTTGAGCGACATACCCCGGTATGACCTTTTTGAGCGACATACCCGGGTATGACGTTTTTTGAGCGATATACCCGGGTATGAAATTTTTTGAGCTACATACCCCGAATGATCTTTTTTGAGTGACACACCCCCGTATGGCCTCTTGTGAGCGACATACCGCCAGATGAGCACTTTTGAGCGACATACCCCGGTATGACCTTTTTGAGCGACATATCCGGGTATGACGTTTTTTGAGCGATATACCCGGGTATGAAATTTTTTGAGTTACATACCCCGAATGATGTTTTTTGAGTGACACACCCCCTTATGACCTCTTGTGAGCGACATACCGCCGTATGAGCACTTTTGAGCGACATACCCCGGTATGACCTTTTTGAGCGACATATCCGGGTATGACGTTTTTTGAGCGATATACCCGGGTATGAAATTTTTTGAGTTACATACCCCGAATGATGTTTTTTGAGTGACACACCCCCGTATGGCATATTTACCCCTGTTTGAGCACTCTTGAGCAACATACCCCGGTATGACCTTTTTGAGCGACATACCCGGGTATGACGTTTTTTGAGCGATATACCCGGGTATGAAATTTTTTGAGCTACATACCCCGAATGATCTTTTTTGAGTGACACACCCCCGTATGGCCTCTTGTGAGCGACATACCGCCGTATGAGCACTTTTGAGCGACATACCCCGGTATGACCTTTTTGAGCGACATACCCGGGTATGACGTTTTTTGAGCGATATACCCGGGTATGAAATTTTTTGAGTTACATACCCCGAATGATGTTTTTTGAGTGACACACCCCCGTATGGCATATTTACCCCTGTTTGAGCACTTTTGAGCAACATACCCCGGTATGACCTTTTTGAGCGACATACCCGGGTATGACGTTTTTTGAGCGATATACCCGGGTATGAAATTTTTTGAGTTACATACCCCGAATGATGTTTTTTGAGTGACACACCCCCTTATGGCCTTTTTACCCCTGTATTACCACATTTGTGCGACATACCCCGGTATGACCTTTTTTGAGCGACATACCCGGGTATCACGTTTTTTGAGTGATATTTCCGGGTATGAAATTTTTTGAGTTACATACCCCGAATGATGTTTTTTGAGTGACACACCCCCGTATGGCATATTGTGAGCGACATACCGCCGTATGAGCACTTTTGAGCGACATACCCTGGTATGACCTTTTTGAGCGACATACCCGGGTATGACGTTTTTTGAGCGATATACCCGGGTATGAAATTTTTTGAGCTACATACCCCGAATGATCTTTTTTGAGTGACACACCCCCGTATGGCCTCTTGTGAGCGACATACCGCCGTATGAGCACTTTTGAGCGACATACCCCGGTATGACCTTTTTGAGCGACATATCCGGGTATGAAATTTTTTGAGTTACATACCCCGAATGATGTTTTTTGAGTGACACACCGCCGTAGGGCATATTTACCCCTGTTTGAGCACTTTTGAGCGACATACCCCGGTATGACCTTTTTGAACGACATATCCGGGTATGACGTTTTTTGAGCGATATACCCGGGTATGAAATTTTTTGAGTTACATACCCCGAATGATCTTTTTTGAGTGACACACCCCCGTATGGCCTCTTGTGAGCGACATACCGCCAGATGAGCACTTTTGAGCAACATACCCCGGTATGACCTTTTTGAGCGACATACCCGGGTATGACGTTTTTTGAGCGATATACCCGGGTATGAAATTTTTTGAGCTACATACCCCGAATGATCTTTTTTGAGTGACACACCCCCGTATGGCCTCTTGTGAGCGACATACCGCCGTATGAGCACTTTTGAGCGACATACCCCGGTATGACCTTTTTGAGCGACATACCCGGGTATGACGTTTTTTGAGCGATATACCCGGGTATGAAATTTTTTGAGTTACATACCCCGAATGATGTTTTTTGAGTGACACACCCCCGTATGGCATATTTACCCCTGTTTGAGCACTTTTGAGCAACATACCCCGGTATGACCTTTTTGAGCGACATACCCGGGTATGACGTTTTTTGAGCGATATACCCGGGTATGAAATTTTTTGAGCTACATACCCCGAATTATCTTTTTTGAGTGACACACCCCCGTATGGCCTCTTGTGAGCGACATACCGCCATATGAGCACTTTTGAGCGACATACCCCGGTATGACCTTTTTGAGCGTCATATCCGGGTATGACGTTTTTTGAGCGATATACCCGAGTATGAATTTTTTTGAGTTACATACCCCGAATGATGCTTTTTGAGTGACACACCCCCTTATGGCCTCTTGTGAGCGACATACCGCCGTATGAGCACTTTTGAGCGACATACCCCGGTATGACCTTTTTGAGCGACATATCCGGGTATGACGTTTTTTGAGCGATATACCCGGGTATGAAATTTTTTGAGTTACATACCCCGAATGATGTTTTTTGAGTGACACACCCCCGTATGGCATATTTACCCCTGTTTGAGCACTTTTGAGCAACATACCCCGGTATGACCTTTTTGAGCGACATATCCGGGTATGACGTTTTTTGAGCGATATACCCGAGTATGAATTTTTTTGAGTTACATACCCTGAATGATGTTTTTTGAGTGACACACCCCCGTATGGCCTCTTGTGAGCGACATACCGCCGTATGAGCACTTTTGAGCGACATACCCCGGTATGACGTTTTTTGAGCGATATACCAGGGTATGAAATTTTTTGAGTTACATACCCCGAATGATGTTTTTTGAGTGACACACCCCCGTATGGCATATTTACCCCTGTTTGAGCACTTTTGAGCAACATACCCCGGTATGACCTTTTTTGAGCGACATACCCGGGTATGACGTTTTTTGAGCGACATTCCCGGGTATGAAATATTTTGAGCTACATACCCCGAATGATGTTTTTTGAGTGACACACCTCCGTATGGCCTCTTGTGAGCGACATACCGCCATATGAGCACTTTTGAGCGACATACCCCGGTATGACCTTTTTGAGCGACATATCCGGGTATGACGTTTTTTGAGCGATATACCCGGGTATGAAATTTTTTGAGTTACATACCCCGAATGATGTTTTTTGAGTGACACACCCCCGTATGGCCTCTTGTGAGCGACATACCGCCGTATGAGCACTTTTGAGCGACATACCCCGGTATGACCTTTTTGAGCGACATACCCGGGTATGACGTTTTTTGAGCGATATACCCGGGTATGAAATTTTTTGAGCTACATACCCCGAATTATCTTTTTTGAGTGACACACCCCCGTATGGCCTCTTGTGAGCGACATACCGCCAGATGAGCACTTTTGAGCAACATACCCCGGTATGACCTTTTTGAGCGACATACCCGGGTATGACGTTTTTTGAGCGATATACCCGGGTATGAAATTTTTTGAGCTACATACCCCGAATGATCTTTTTTGAGTGACACACCCCCGTATGGCCTCTTGTGAGCGACATACCGCCGTATGAGCACTTTTGAGCGACATACCCCGGTATGACCTTTTTGAGCGACATACCCGGGTATGACGTTTTTTGAGCGATATACCCGGGTATGAAATTTTTTGAGTTACATACCCCGAATGATGTTTTTTGAGTGACACACCCCCTTATGACCTCTTGTGAGCGACATACCGCCGTATGAGCACTTTTGAGCGACATACCCCGGTATGACCTTTTTGAGCGACATATCCGGGTATGACGTTTTTTGAGCGATATACCCGGGTATGAAATTTTTTGAGTTACATACCCCGAATGATGTTTTTTGAGTGACACACCCCCGTATGGCATATTTACCCCTGTTTGAGCACTTTTGAGCAACATACCCCGGTATGACCTTTTTGAGCGACATACCCGGGTATGACGTTTTTTGAGCGATATACCCGGGTATGAAATTTTTTGAGCTACATACCCCGAATGATCTTTTTTGAGTGACACACCCCCGTATGGCCTCTTGTGAGCGACATACCGCCGTATGAGCACTTTTGAGCGACATACCCCGGTATGACCTTTTTGAGCGACATACCCGGGTATGACGTTTTTTGAGCGATATACCCGGGTATGAAATTTTTTGAGTTACATACCCCGAATGATGTTTTTTGAGTGACACACCCCCGTATGGCATATTTACCCCTGTTTGAGCACTTTTGAGCAACATACCCCGGTATGACCTTTTTGAGCGACATACCCGGGTATGACGTTTTTTGAGCGATATACCCGGGTATGAAATTTTTTGAGTTACATACCCCGAATGATGTTTTTTGAGTGACACACCCCCTTATGGCCTTTTTACCCCTGTATTACCACATTTGTGCGACATACCCCGGTATGACCTTTTTTGAGCGACATACCCGGGTATCACGTTTTTTGAGTGATATTTCCGGGTATGAAATTTTTTGAGTTACATACCCCGAATGATGTTTTTTGAGTGACACACCCCCGTATGGCATATTGTGAGCGACATACCGCCGTATGAGCACTTTTGAGCGACATACCCTGGTATGACCTTTTTGAGCGACATACCCGGGTATGACGTTTTTTGAGCGATATACCCGGGTATGAAATTTTTTGAGCTACATACCCCGAATGATCTTTTTTGAGTGACACACCCCCGTATGGCCTCTTGTGAGCGACATACCGCCGTATGAGCACTTTTGAGCGACATACCCCGGTATGACCTTTTTGAGCGACATATCCGGGTATGAAATTTTTTGAGTTACATACCCCGAATGATGTTTTTTGAGTGACACACCGCCGTAGGGCATATTTACCCCTGTTTGAGCACTTTTGAGCGACATACCCCGGTATGACCTTTTTGAACGACATATCCGGGTATGACGTTTTTTGAGCGATATACCCGGGTATGAAATTTTTTGAGTTACATACCCCGAATGATCTTTTTTGAGTGACACACCCCCGTATGGCCTCTTGTGAGCGACATACCGCCAGATGAGCACTTTTGAGCGACATACCCCGGTATGACCTTTTTGAGCGACATATCCGGGTATGACGTTTTTTGAGCGATATACCCGGGTATGAAATTTTTTGAGCTACATACCCCGAATTATCTTTTTTGAGTGACACACCCCCGTATGGCCTCTTGTGAGCGACATACCGCCAGATGAGCACTTTTGAGCAACATACCCCGGTATGACCTTTTTGAGCGACATACCCGGGTATGACGTTTTTTGAGCGATATACCCGGGTATGAAATTTTTTGAGCTACATACCCCGAATGATCTTTTTTGAGTGACACACCCCCGTCTGGCCTCTTGTGAGCGACATACCGCCGTATGAGCACTTTTGAGCGACATACCCCGGTATGACCTTTTTGAGCGACATACCCGGGTATGACGTTTTTTGAGCGATATACCCGGGTATGAAATTTTTTGAGTTACATACCCCGAATGATGTTTTTTGAGTGACACACCCCCGTATGGCATATTTACCCCTGTTTGAGCACTTTTGAGCAACATACCCCGGTATGACCTTTTTGAGCGACATACCCGGGTATGACGTTTTTTGAGCGATATACCCGGGTATGAAATTTTTTGAGCTACATACCCCGAATTATCTTTTTTGAGTGACACACCCCCGTATGGCCTCTTGTGAGCGACATACCGCCATATGAGCACTTTTGAGCGACATACCCCGGTATGACCTTTTTGAGCGTCATATCCGGGTATGACGTTTTTTGAGCGATATACCCGAGTATGAATTTTTTTGAGTTACATACCCCGAATGATGCTTTTTGAGTGACACACCCCCTTATGGCCTCTTGTGAGCGACATACCGCCGTATGAGCACTTTTGAGCGACATACCCCGGTATGACCTTTTTGAGCGACATATCCGGGTATGACGTTTTTTGAGCGATATACCCGGGTATGAAATTTTTTGAGTTACATACCCCGAATGATGTTTTTTGAGTGACACACCCCCGTATGGCATATTTACCCCTGTTTGAGCACTTTTGAGCAACATACCCCGGTATGACCTTTTTGAGCGACATATCCGGGTATGACGTTTTTTGAGCGATATACCCGAGTATGAATTTTTTTGAGTTACATACCCTGAATGATGTTTTTTGAGTGACACACCCCCGTATGGCCTCTTGTGAGCGACATACCGCCGTATGAGCACTTTTGAGCGACATACCCCGGTATGACGTTTTTTGAGCGATATACCAGGGTATGAAATTTTTTGAGTTACATACCCCGAATGATGTTTTTTGAGTGACACACCCCCGTATGGCATATTTACCCCTGTTTGAGCACTTTTGAGCGACATACCCCGGTATGACCTTTTTTGAGCGACATACCCGGGTATGACGTTTTTTGAGCGACATTCCCGGGTATGAAATATTTTGAGCTACATACCCCGAATGATGTTTTTTGAGTGACACACCTCCGTATGGCCTCTTGTGAGCGACATACCGCCATATGAGCACTTTTGAGCGACATACCCCGGTATGACCTTTTTGAGCGACATATCCGGGTATGACGTTTTTTGAGCGATATACCCGGGTATGAAATTTTTTGAGTTACATACCCCGAATGATGTTTTTTGAGTGACACACCCCCGTATGGCATATTGTGAGCGACATACCGCCGTATGAGCACTTTTGAGCGACATACCCTGGTATGACCTTTTTTGAGCGACATACCCGGGTATGACGTTTTTTGAGCGATATACCCGGGTATGAAATTTTTTGAGCTACATACCCCGAATGATCTTTTTTGAGTGACACACCCCCGTATGGCCTCTTGTGAGCGACATACCGCCGTATGAGCACTTTTGAGCGACATACCCCGGTATGACCTTTTTGAGCGACATACCCGGGTATGACGTTTTTTGAGCGATATACCCGGGTATGAAATTTTTTGAGCTACATACCCCGAATGATCTTTTTTGAGTGACACACCCCCGTATGGCCTCTTGTGAGCGACATACCGCCAGATGAGCACTTTTGAGCGACATACCCCGGTATGACCTTTTTGAGCGACATATCCGGGTATGACGTTTTTTGAGCGATATACCCGGGTATGAAATTTTTTGAGTTACATACCCCGAATGATGTTTTTTGAGTGACACACCCCCTTATGACCTCTTGTGAGCGACATACCGCCGTATGAGCACTTTTGAGCGACATACCCCGGTATGACCTTTTTGAGCGACATATCCGGGTATGACGTTTTTTGAGCGATATACCCGGGTATGAAATTTTTTGAGTTACATACCCCGAATGATGTTTTTTGAGTGACACACCCCCGTATGGCATATTTACCCCTGTTTGAGCACTTTTGAGCAACATACCCCGGTATGACCTTTTTGAGCGACATACCCGGGTATGACGTTTTTTGAGCGATATACCCGGGTATGAAATTTTTTGAGCTACATACCCCGAATGATCTTTTTTGAGTGACACACCCCCGTATGGCCTCTTGTGAGCGACATACCGCCGTATGAGCACTTTTGAGCGACATACCCCGGTATGACCTTTTTGAGCGACATACCCGGGTATGACGTTTTTTGAGCGATATACCCGGGTATGAAATTTTTTGAGTTACATACCCCGAATGATGTTTTTTGAGTGACACACCCCCGTATGGCATATTTACCCCTGTTTGAGCACTTTTGAGCAACATACCCCGGTATGACCTTTTTGAGCGACATACCCGGGTATGACGTTTTTTGAGCGATATACCCGGGTATGAAATTTTTTGAGTTACATACCCCGAATGATGTTTTTTGAGTGACACACCCCCTTATGGCCTTTTTACCCCTGTATTACCACATTTGTGCGACATACCCCGGTATGACCTTTTTTGAGCGACATACCCGGGTATCACGTTTTTTGAGTGATATTTCCGGGTATGAAATTTTTTGAGTTACATACCCCGAATGATGTTTTTTGAGTGACACACCCCCGTATGGCATATTGTGAGCGACATACCGCCGTATGAGCACTTTTGAGCGACATACCCTGGTATGACCTTTTTGAGCGACATACCCGGGTATGACGTTTTTTGAGCGATATACCCGGGTATGAAATTTTTTGAGCTACATACCCCGAATGATCTTTTTTGAGTGACACACCCCCGTATGGCCTCTTGTGAGCGACATACCGCCGTATGAGCACTTTTGAGCGACATACCCCGGTATGACCTTTTTGAGCGACATATCCGGGTATGAAATTTTTTGAGTTACATACCCCGAATGATGTTTTTTGAGTGACACACCGCCGTAGGGCATATTTACCCCTGTTTGAGCACTTTTGAGCGACATACCCCGGTATGACCTTTTTGAACGACATATCCGGGTATGACGTTTTTTGAGCGATATACCCGGGTATGAAATTTTTTGAGTTACATACCCCGAATGATCTTTTTTGAGTGACACACCCCCGTATGGCCTCTTGTGAGCGACATACCGCCAGATGAGCACTTTTGAGCGACATACCCCGGTATGACCTTTTTGAGCGACATATCCGGGTATGACGTTTTTTGAGCGATATACCCGGGTATGAAATTTTTTGAGTTACATACCCCGAATGATGTTTTTTGAGTGACACACCCCCGTATGGCATATTTACCCCTGTTTGAGCACTTTTGAGCAACATACCCCGGTATGACCTTTTTGAGCGACATATCCGGGTATGACGTTTTTTGAGCGATATACCCGGGTATGAAATTTTTTGAGTTACATACCCCGAATGATGTTTTTTGAGTGACACACCCCCGTATGGCATATTTACCCCTGTTTGAGCACTTTTGAGCAACATACCCCGGTATGACCTTTTTGAGCGACATACCCGGGTATGACGTTTTTTGAGCGATATACCCGGGTATGAAATTTTTTGAGCTACATACCCCGAATGATCTTTTTTGAGTGACACACCCCCGTATGGCCTCTTGTGAGCGACATACCGCCGTATGAGCACTTTTGAGCGACATACCCCGGTATGACCTTTTTGAGCGACATACCCGGGTATGACGTTTTTTGAGCGATATACCCGGGTATGAAATTTTTTGAGTTACATACCCCGAATGATGTTTTTTGAGTGACACACCCCCGTATGGCATATTTACCCCTGTTTGAGCACTTTTGAGCAACATACCCCGGTATGACCTTTTTGAGCGACATACCCGGGTATGACGTTTTTTGAGCGATATACCCGGGTATGAAATTTTTTGAGCTACATACCCCGAATTATCTTTTTTGAGTGACACACCCCCGTATGGCCTCTTGTGAGCGACATACCGCCATATGAACACTTTTGAGCGACATACCCCGGTATGACCTTTTTGAGCGTCATATCCGGGTATGACGTTTTTTGAGCGATATACCCGAGTATGAATTTTTTTGAGTTACATACCCCGAATGATGTTTTTTGAGTGACACACCCCCGTATGGCCTCTTGTGAGCGACATACCGCCGTATGAGCACTTTTGAGCGACATACCCCGGTATGACCTTTTTTGAGCGACATACCCGGGTATGACGTTTTTTGAGCGATATACCCGGGTATGAAATTTTTTGAGCTACATACCCCGAATGATCTTTTTTGAGTGACACACCCCCGTATGGCCTCTTGTGAGCGACATACCGCCGTATGAGCACTTTTGAGCGACATACCCCGGTATGACCTTTTTGAACGACATATCCGGGTATGACGTTTTTTGAGCGATATACCCGGGTATGAAATTTTTTGAGTTACATACCCCGAATGATGTTTTTTGAGTGACACACCCCCGTATGGCTTCTTGTGAGCGACATACCGCCGTATGAGCACTTTTGAGCGACATACCCCGGTATGACCTTTTTTGAGCGACATACCCGGGTATGACGTTTTTTGAGCGATATACCAGGGTATGAAATTTTTTGAGTTACATACCCCGAATGATGTTTTTTGAGTGACACACCCCCTTATGGCCTATTTACCCCTGTATTACCACATTTGAGCGACATACCCCGGTATGACCTTTTTTGAGCGACATACCCGGGTATGACGTTTTTTGAGCGATATACCCGGGTATGAAATTTTTTGAGCTACATACCCCGAATTATCTTTTTTGAGTGACACACCCCCGTATGGCCTCTTGTGAGCGACATACCGCCGTATGAGCACTTTTGAGCGACATACCCCGGTATGACCTTTTTGAGCGACATACCCGGGTATGACGTTTTTTGAGCGATATACCCGGGTATGACATTTTTTGAGTTACATACCCCGAAGGATGTTTTTTGAGTGACACACCCCCGTATGGCATATTTACCCCTGTTTGAGCACTTTTGAGCGACATACCCGGGTATGACCTTTTTTGAGCGACATACCCGGATATGACATTTTTTGAGCTACATACCCCGAATGATCTTTTTTGAGTGACACAGCCCCGTATGGCCTCTTGTGAGCGACATACCGCCATATGAGCACTTTTGAGCGACATACCCCGATATGACCTTTTTGAGCGATATACCCGGGTATGAAATTTTTTGAGTTACATACCCCGAATGATGTTTTTTGAGTGACACACCCCCGTATGGCTTCTTGTGAGCGACATACCGCCGTATGAGCACTTTTGAGCGACATACCCCGGTATGACCTTTTTTGAGCGACATACCCGGGTATGACGTTTTTTGAGCGATATACCAGGGTATGAAATTTTTTGAGTTACATACCCCGAATGATGTTTTTTGAGTGACACACCCCCTTATGGCCTATTTACCCCTGTATTACCACATTTGAGCGACATACCCCGGTATGACCTTTTTTGAGCGACATACCCGGGTATGACGTTTTTTGAGCGATATACCCGGGTATGAAATTTTTTGAGCTACATACCCCGAATTATCTTTTTTGAGTGACACACCCCCGTATGGCCTCTTGTGAGCGACATACCGCCGTATGAGCACTTTTGAGCGACATACCCCGGTATGACCTTTTTGAGCGACATACCCGGGTATGACGTTTTTTGAGCGATATACCCGGGTATGACATTTTTTGAGTTACATACCCCGAAGGATGTTTTTTGAGTGACACACCCCCGTATGGCATATTTACCCCTGTTTGAGCACTTTTGAGCGACATACCCCGGTATGACCTTTTTTGAGCGACATACCCGGGTATGACGTTTTTTGAGCGATATACCCGGGTATGAAATTTTTTGAGCTACATACCCCGAATGATCTTTTTTGAGTGACACACCCCCGTATGGCCTCTTGTGAGCGATATACCGCCGTATGAGCACTTTTAAGCGACATACCCCGGTATGACCTTTTTGAGCGACATACCCGGGTATGACGTTTTTTGAGCGATATACCCGGGTATGAAATTTTTTGAGTTACATACCCCGAATGATGTTTTTTGAGTGACACACCCCCGTATGGCATATTTACCCCTGTTTGAGCACTTTTGAGCAACATACCCCGGTATGACCTTTTTGAGCGACATACCCGGGTATGACGTTTTTTGAGCGATATACCCCTTGTATGAAATTTTTTGAGCTACATACCCCGAATGATCTTTTTTGAGTGACACACCCCCGTATGGCCTCTTGTGAGCGACATACCGCCGTATGAGCACTTTTGAGCGACATACCCCGGTATGACCTTTTTCAGCGACATACCCGGGTATGACGTTTTTTGAGCGATATACCCGGGTATGAAATTTTTTGAGTTACATACCCCGAAGGATGTTTTTTGAGTGACACACCCCCGTATGGCATATTTACCCCTGTTTGAGCACTTTTGAGCGACATACCCCGGTATGACCTTTTTTGAGCGACATACCCGGATATGACATTTTTTGAGCTACATACCCCGAATGATCTTTTTTGAGTGACACAGCCCCGTATGGCCTCTTGTGAGCGACATACCGCCGTATGAGCACTTTTGAGCGACATACCCCGATATGACCTTTTTGAGCGATATACCCGGGTATGAAATTTTTTGAGTTACATACCCCGAATGATGTTTTTTGAGTGACACACCCCCGTATGGCATATTTACCCCTGTTTGAGCACTTTTGAGCAACATACCCCGGTATGACCTTTTTGAGCGACATACCCGGGTATGACGTTTTTTGAGCGATATACCCAGGTATGAAATTTTTTGAGCTACATACCCCGAATGATCTTTTTTGAGTGACACACCCCCGTATGGCCTCTTGTGAGCGACATACCGCCGTATGAGCACTTTTGAGCGACATACCCCGGTATGACCTTTTTGAGCGACATACCCGGGTATGACGTTTTTTGAGCGATATACCCGGGTATGAAATTTTTTGAGTTACATACCCCGAATGATCTTTTTTGAGTGACACACCCCCGTATGGCCTCTTGTGAGCGACATACCGCCGTATGAGCACTTTTGAGCGACATACCCCGGTATGACCTTTTTTGAACGACATACCCGGGTATGGCGTTTTTTGAGCGATATACCAGGGTATGAAATTTTTTGAGTTACATACCCCGAATGATGTTTTTTGAGTGACACACCCCCGTATGGCCTCTTGTGAGCGACATACCGCCGTATGAGCACTTTTGAGCGACATACCCCGGTATGACCTTTTTTGATCGACATACCCGGGTATGACGTTTTTTGAGTTACATACCCCGAAAGATGTTTTTTGAGTGACACACCCCCGTATGGCATATTTACCCCTGTTTGAGCACTTTTGAGCGACATACCCCGGTATGACCTTTTTGAGCGACATACCCGGGTATGACGTTTTTTGAGCGATATACCCGGGTATGAAATTTTTTGAGTTACATACCCCGAATGATGTTTTTTGAGTGACACACCCCCGTATGGCCTCTTGTGAGCGACATACCGCCGTATGAGCACTTTTGAGCAACATACCCCGGTATGACCTTTTTTGATCGACATACCCGGGTATGACGTTTTTTGAGCGATATACCTGAGTATGAAATTTTTTGAGTTACATACCCCGAAAGATGTTTTTTGAGTGACACACCCCCGTATGGCATATTTACCCCTGTTTGAGCACTTTTGAGCGACATACCCCGGTATGACCTTTTTGAGCGACATACCCGGGTATGACGTTTTTTGAGCGATATACCCGGGTATGAAATTTTTTGAGTTACATACCCCGAATGATTTTTTTTGAGTGACACACCCCCGTATGGCCTATTTACCCCTGTATTACCACATTTGTGCGACATACCCCGGTATGACCTTTTTTGAGCGACATACCCGGGTATGACGTTTTTTGAGTGATATACCAGGGTATGAAATTTTTTGAGTTACATACCCCGAATGATCTTTTTTGAGTGACACACCCCCGTATGGCTTCTTGTGAGCGACATACCGCCGTATGAGCACTTTTGAGCGACATACCCCGGTATGACCTTTTTTGAGCGACATACCCGTGTATGACGTTTTTTGAGCGATATACCAGGGTATGAAATTTTTTGAGTTACATACCCCGAATGATGTTTTTTGAGTGACACACCCCCTTATGGCCTATTTACCCCTGTATTACCACATTTGAGCGACATACCCCGGTATGACCTTTTTTGAGCGACATACCCGGGTATGACGTTTTTTGAGCGATATACCCGGGTATGAAATTTTTTGAGCTACATACCCCGAATGATCTTTTTTGAGTGACACACCCCCGTATGGCCTCTTGTGAGCGACATACCGCCGTATGAGCACTTTTGAGCGACATACCCCGGTATGACCTTTTTGAGCGACATATCCGGGTATGACGTTTTTTGAGCGATATACCCGGGTATGAAATTTTTTGAGTTACATACCCCGAATGATGTTTTTTGAGTGACACACCCCCGTATGGCATATTTACCCCTGTTTGAGCACTTTTGAGCGACATACCCCGGTATGACCTTTTTGAACGACATATCCGGGTATGACGTTTTTTGAGCGATATACCCGGGTATGAAATTTTTTGAGTTACATACCCCGAATGATCTTTTTTGAGTGACACACCCCCGTATGGCCTCTTGTGAGCGACATACCGCCAGATGAGCACTTTTGAGCGACATACCCCGGTATGACCTTTTTGAGCGACATATCCGGGTATGACGTTTTTTGAGCGATATACCCGGGTATGAAATTTTTTGAGTTACATACCCCGAATGATGTTTTTTGAGTGACACACCCCCTTATGGCCTCTTGTGAGCGACATACCGCCGTATGAGCACTTTTGAGCGACATACCCCGGTATGACCTTTTTGAGCGACATATCCGGGTATGACGTTTTTTGAGCGATATACCCGGGTATGAAATTTTTTGAGTTACATACCCCGAATGATGTTTTTTGAGTGACACACCCCCGTATGGCATATTTACCCCTGTTTGAGCACTTTTGAGCAACATACCCCGGTATGACCTTTTTGAGCGACATACCCGGGTATGACGTTTTTTGAGCGATATACCCGGGTATGAAATTTTTTGAGCTACATACCCCGAATGATCTTTTTTGAGTGACACACCCCCGTATGGCATATTTACCCCTGTTTGAGCATTTTTGAGCGACATACCCCGGTATGACCTTTTTGAACGACATATCCGGGTATGACGTCTTTGAGCGATATACCCGGGTATGAAATTTTTTGAGTTACATACCCCGAATGATCTTTTTTGAGTGACACACCCCCGTATGGCCTCTTGTGAGCGACATACCGCCAGATGAGCACTTTTGAGCGACATACCCCGGTATGACCTTTTTGAGCGACATATCCGGGTATGACGTTTTTTGAGCGATATACCCGGGTATGAAATTTTTTGAGTTACATACCCCGAATGATGTTTTTTGAGTGACACACCCCCTTATGGCCTCTTGTGAGCGACATACCGCCGTATGAGCACTTTTGAGCGACATACCCCGGTATGACCTTTTTGAGCGACATATCCGGGTATGACGTTTTTTGAGCGATATACCCGGGTATGAAATTTTTTGAGTTACATACCCCGAATGATGTTTTTTGAGTGACACACCCCCGTATGGCATATTTACCCCTGTTTGAGCACTTTTGAGCAACATACCCCGGTATGACCTTTTTGAGCGACATACCCGGGTATGACGTTTTTTGAGCGATATACCCGGGTATGAAATTTTTTGAGCTACATACCCCGAATGATCTTTTTTGAGTGACACACCCCCGTATGGCCTCTTGTGAGCGACATACCGCCGTATGAGCACTTTTGAGCGACATACCCCGGTATGACCTTTTTGAGCGACATACCCGGGTATGACGTTTTTTGAGCGATATACCCGGGTATGAAATTTTTTGAGTTACATACCCCGAATGATGTTTTTTGAGTGACACACCCCCGTATGGCATATTTACCCCTGTTTGAGCACTTTTGAGCAACATACCCCGGTATGACCTTTTTGAGCGACATACCCGGGTATGACGTTTTTTGAGCGATATACCCGGGTATGAAATTTTTTGAGTTACATACCCCGAATGATGTTTTTTGAGTGACACACCCCCTTATGGCCTTTTTACCCCTGTATTACCACATTTGTGCGACATACCCCGGTATGACCTTTTTTGAGCGACATACCCGGGTATCACGTTTTTTGAGTGATATTTCCGGGTATGAAATTTTTTGAGTTACATACCCCGAATGATGTTTTTTGAGTGACACACCCCCGTATGGCATATTGTGAGCGACATACCGCCGTATGAGCACTTTTGAGCGACATACCCTGGTATGACCTTTTTTGAGCGACATACCCGGGTATGACGTTTTTTGAGCGATATACCCGGGTATGAAATTTTTTGAGTTACATACCCCGAATGATGTTTTTTGAGTGACACACCCCCGTATGGCATATTTACCCCTGTTTGAGCACTTTTGAGCAACATACCCCGGTATGACCTTTTTGAACGACATATCCGGGTATGATGTTTTTTGAGCGATATACCCGGGTATGAAATTTTTTGAGTTACATACCCCGAATGATCTTTTTTGAGTGACACACCCCCGTATGGCCTCTTGTGAGCGACATACCGCCAGATGAGCACTTTTGAGTGACATACCCCGGTATGACCTTTTTGAGCGACATATCCGGGTATGACGTTTTTTGAGCGATATACCCGGGTATGAAATTTTTTGAGTTACATACCCCGAATGATGTTTTTTGAGTGACACACCCCCTTATGGCCTCTTGTGAGCGACATACCGCCGTATGAGCACTTTTGAGCGACATACCCCGGTATGACCTTTTTGAGCGACATATCCAGGTATGACGTTTTTTGAGCGATATACCCGGGTATGAAATTTTTTGAGTTACATACCCCGAATGATGTTTTTTGAGTGACACACCCCCGTATGGCATATTTACCCCTGTTTGAGCACTTTTGAGCAACATACCCCGGTATGACCTTTTTGAGCGACATACCCGGGTATGACGTTTTTTGAGCGATATACCCGGGTATGAAATTTTTTGAGCTACATACCCCGAATGATCTTTTTTGAGTGACACACCCCCGTATGGCATATTTACCCCTGTTTGAGCACTTTTGAGCGACATACCCCGGTATGACCTTTTTGAACGACATATCCGGGTATGACGTTTTTTGAGCGATATACCCGGGTATGAAATTTTTTGAGTTACATACCCCGAATGATCTTTTTTGAGTGACACACCCCCGTATGGCATATTTACCCCTGTTTGAGCACTTTTGAGCAACATACCCCGGTATGACCTTTTTGAGCGACATACCCGGGTATGACGTTTTTTGAGCGATATACCCGGGTATGAAATTTTTTGAGCTACATACCCCGAATGATCTTTTTTGAGTGACACACCCCCGTATGGCATATTTACCCCTGTTTGAGCACTTTTGAGCGACATACCCCGGTATGACCTTTTTGAACGACATATCCGGGTATGACGTTTTTTGAGCGATATACCCGGGTATGAAATTTTTTGAGTTACATACCCCGAATGATCTTTTTTGAGTGACACACCCCCTTATGGCCTCTTGTGAGCGACATACCGCCGTATGAGCACTTTTGAGCGACATACCCCGGTATGACCTTTTTGAGCGACATATCCGGGTATGACGTTTTTTGAGCGATATACCCGGGTATGAAATTTTTTGAGTTACATACCCCGAATGATGTTTTTTGAGTGACACACCCCCGTATGGCATATTTACCCCTGTTTGAGCACTTTTGAGCAACATACCCCGGTATGACCTTTTTGAGCGACATACCCGGGTATGACGTTTTTTGAGCGATATACCCGGGTATGAAATTTTTTGAGCTACATACCCCGAATGATCTTTTTTGAGTGACACACCCCCGTATGGCCTCTTGTGAGCGACATACCGCCGTATGAGCACTTTTGAGCGACATACCCCGGTATGACCTTTTTGAGCGACATACCCGGGTATGACGTTTTTTGAGCGATATACCCGGGTATGAAATTTTTTGAGTTACATACCCCGAATGATGTTTTTTGAGTGACACACCCCCGTATGGCATATTTACCCCTGTTTGAGCACTTTTGAGCAACATACCCCGGTATGACCTTTTTGAGCGACATACCCGGGTATGACGTTTTTTGAGCGATATACCCGGGTATGAAATTTTTTGAGCTACATACCCCGAATGATCTTTTTTGAGTGACACTCCCCCGTATGGCCTCTTGTGAGCGACATACCGCCATATGAGCACTTTTGAGCGACATACCCCGGTATGACCTTTTTGAGCGACATATCCGGGTATGACGTTTTTTGAGCGATATACCCGGGTATGAAATTTTTTGAGTTACATACTCCGAATGATGTTTTTTGAGTGACACACCCCCTTATGGCCTTTTTACCCCTGTATTACCACATTTGTGCGACATACCCCGGTATGACCTTTTTTGAGCGACATACCCGGGTATCACGTTTTTTGAGTGATATTTCCGGGTATGAAATTTTTTGAGTTACATACCCCGAATGATGTTTTTTGAGTGACACACCCCCGTATGGCATATTGTGAGCGACATACCGCCGTATGAGCACTTTTGAGCGACATACCCTGGTATGACCTTTTTTGAGCGACATACCCGGGTATGACGTTTTTTGAGCGATATACCCGGGTATGAAATTTTTTGAGTTACATACCCCGAATGATGTTTTTTGAGTGACACACCCCCGTATGGCATATTTACCCCTGTTTGAGCACTTTTGAGCAACATACCCCGGTATGACCTTTTTGAACGACATATCCGGGTATGATGTTTTTTGAGCGATATACCCGGGTATGAAATTTTTTGAGTTACATACCCCGAATGATCTTTTTTGAGTGACACACCCCCGTATGGCCTCTTGTGAGCGACATACCGCCAGATGAGCACTTTTGAGTGACATACCCCGGTATGACCTTTTTGAGCGACATATCCGGGTATGACGTTTTTTGAGCGATATACCCGGGTATGAAATTTTTTGAGTTACATACCCCGAATGATGTTTTTTGAGTGACACACCCCCTTATGGCCTCTTGTGAGCGACATACCGCCGTATGAGCACTTTTGAGCGACATACCCCGGTATGACCTTTTTGAGCGACATATCCGGGTATGACGTTTTTTGAGCGATATACCCGGGTATGAAATTTTTTGAGTTACATACCCCGAATGATGTTTTTTGAGTGACACACCCCCGTATGGCATATTTACCCCTGTTTGAGCACTTTTGAGCAACATACCCCGGTATGACCTTTTTGAGCGACATACCCGGGTATGACGTTTTTTGAGCGATATACCCGGGTATGAAATTTTTTGAGCTACATACCCCGAATGATCTTTTTTGAGTGACACACCCCCGTATGGCATATTTACCCCTGTTTGAGCACTTTTGAGCGACATACCCCGGTATGACCTTTTTGAACGACATATCCGGGTATGACGTTTTTTGAGCGATATACCCGGGTATGAAATTTTTTGAGTTACATACCCCGAATGATGTTTTTTGAGTGACACACCCCCGTATGGCCTCTTGTGAGCGACATACCGCCAGATGAGCACTTTTGAGTGACATACCCCGGTATGACCTTTTTGAGCGACATATCCGGGTATGACGTTTTTTGAGTGATATACCCGGGTATGAAATTTTTTGAGTTACATACCCCGAATGATGTTTTTTGAGTGACACACCCCCGTATGGCATATTTACCCCTGTTTGAGCACTTTTGAGCAACATACCCCGGTATGACCTTTTTGAACGACATATCCGGGTATGATGTTTTTTGAGCGATATACCCGGGTATGAAATTTTTTGAGTTACATACCCCGAATGATCTTTTTTGAGTGACACACCCCCGTATGGCCTCTTGTGAGCGACATACCGCCAGATGAGCACTTTTGAGTGACATACCCCGGTATGACCTTTTTGAGCGACATATCCGGGTATGACGTTTTTTGAGCGATATACCCGGGTATGAAATTTTTTGAGTTACATACCCCGAATGATGTTTTTTGAGTGACACACCCCCTTATGGCCTCTTGTGAGCGACATACCGCCGTATGAGCACTTTTGAGCGACATACCCCGGTATGACCTTTTTGAGCGACATATCCGGGTATGACGTTTTTTGAGCGATATACCCGGGTATGAAATTTTTTGAGTTACATACCCCGAATGATGTTTTTTGAGTGACACACCCCCGTATGGCATATTTACCCCTGTTTGAGCACTTTTGAGCAACATACCCCGGTATGACCTTTTTGAGCGACATACCCGGGTATGACGTTTTTTGAGCGATATACCCGGGTATGAAATTTTTTGAGCTACATACCCCGAATGATCTTTTTTGAGTGACACACCCCCGTATGGCATATTTACCCCTGTTTGAGCACTTTTGAGCGACATACCCCGGTATGACCTTTTTGAACGACATATCCGGGTATGACGTTTTTTGAGCGATATACCCGGGTATGAAATTTTTTGAGTTACATACCCCGAATGATCTTTTTTGAGTGACACACCCCCGTATGGCCTCTTGTAAGCGACATACCGCCAGATGAGCACTTTTGAGCGACATACCCCGGTATGACCTTTTTGAACGACATATCCGGGTATGACGTTTTTTGAGCGATATACCCGGGTATGAAATTTTTTGAGTTACATACCCCGAATGATCTTTTTTGAGTGACACACCCCCGTATGGCCTCTTGTAAGCGACATACCGCCAGATGAGCACTTTTGAGCGACATACCCCGGTATGACCTTTTTGAGCGACATATCCGGGTATGACGTTTTTTGAGCGATATACCCGGGTATGAAATTTTTTGAGTTACATACCCCGAATGATGTTTTTTGAGTGACACACCCCCTTATGGCCTCTTGTGAGCGACATACCGCCGTATGAGCACTTTTGAGCGACATACCCCGGTATGACCTTTTTGAGCGACATATCCGGGTATGACGTTTTTTGAGCGATATACCCGGGTATGAAATTTTTTGAGTTACATACCCCGAATGATGTTTTTTGAGTGACACACCCCCGTATGGCATATTTACCCCTGTTTGAGCACTTTTGAGCAACATACCCCGGTATGACCTTTTTGAGCGACATACCCGGGTATGACGTTTTTTGAGCGATATACCCGGGTATGAAATTTTTTGAGCTACATACCCCGAATGATCTTTTTTGAGTGACACACCCCCGTATGGCCTCTTGTGAGCGACATACCGCCGTATGAGCACTTTTGAGCGACATACCCCGGTATGACCTTTTTGAGCGACATACCCGGGTATGGCGTTTTTTGAGCGATATACCCGGGTATGAAATTTTTTGAGTTACATACCCCGAATGATGTTTTTTGAGTGACACACCCCCGTATGGCATATTTACCCCTGTTTGAGCACTTTTGAGCAACATACCCCGGTATGACCTTTTTGAGCGACATACCCGGGTATGACGTTTTTTGAGCGATATACCCGGGTATGAAATTTTTTGAGCTACATACCCCGAATTATCTTTTTTGAGTGACACTCCCCCGTATGGCCTCTTGTGAGCGACATACCGCCATATGAGCACTTTTGAGCGACATACCCCGGTATGACCTTTTTGAGCGACATACCCGGGTATGACGTTTTTTGAGCGATATACCCGGGTATGAAATTTTTTGTGTTACATACTCCGAATAATGTTTTTTGAGTGACACACCCCCGTATGGCATATTTACCCCTGTTTGAGCACTTTTGAGCAACATACCCCGGTATGACCTTTTTGAGCGACATAACCCGGGTATGACGTTTTTTGAGCGATATACCCGGGTATGACATTTTTTGAGTTACATAGCCCGAATGATGTTTTTTGAGTGACACACCCCCGTATGGCCTCTTGTAAGCGACATACCGCCAGATGAGCACTTTTGAGCGACATACCCCGGTATGACCTTTTTGAGCGACATATCCGGGTATGACGTTTTTTGAGCGATATACCCGGGTATGAAATTTTTTGAGTTACATACCCCGAATGATGTTTTTTGAGTGACACACCCCCTTATGGCCTCTTGTGAGCGACATACCGCCGTATGAGCACTTTTGAGCGACATACCCCGGTATGACCTTTTTGAGCGACATATCCGGGTATGACGTTTTTTTGAGCGATATACCCGGGTATGAAATTTTTTGAGTTACATACCACGAATGATGTTTTTTGAGTGACACACCCCCGTATGGCATATTTACCCCTGTTTGAGCACTTTTGAGCAACATACCCCGGTATGACCTTTTTGAGCGACATACCCGGGTATGACGTTTTTTGAGCGATATACCCGGGTATGAAATTTTTTGAGCTACATACCCCGAATGATCTTTTTTGAGTGACACACCCCCGTATGGCCTCTTGTGAGCGACATACCGCCGTATGAGCACTTTTGAGCGACATACCCCGGTATGACCTTTTTGAGCGACATACCCGGGTATGACGTTTTTTGAGCGATATACCCGGGTATGAAATTTTTTGAGTTACATACCCCGAATGATGTTTTTTGAGTGACACACCCCCGTATGGCATATTTACCCCTGTTTGAGCACTTTTGAGCAACATACCCCGGTATGACCTTTTTGAGCGACATACCCGGGTATGACGTTTTTTGAGCGATATACCCGGGTATGAAATTTTTTGAGCTACATACCCCGAATGATCTTTTTTGAGTGACACACCCCCGTATGGCATATTTACCCCTGTTTGAGCACTTTTGAGCGACATACCCCGGTATGACCTTTTTGAACGACATATCCGGGTATGACGTTTTTTGAGCGATATACCCGGGTATGAAATTTTTTGAGTTACATACCCCGAATGATCTTTTTTGAGTGACACACCCCCGTATGGCCTCTTGTAAGCGACATACCGCCAGATGAGCACTTTTGAGCGACATACCCCGGTATGACCTTTTTGAGCGACATATCCGGGTATGACGTTTTTTGAGCGATATACCCGGGTATGAAATTTTTTGAGTTACATACCCCGAATGATGTTTTTTGAGTGACACACCCCCTTATGGCCTCTTGTGAGCGACATACCGCCGTATGAGCACTTTTGAGCGACATACCCCGGTATGACCTTTTTGAGCGACATATCCGGGTATGACGTTTTTTGAGCGATATACCCGGGTATGAAATTTTTTGAGTTACATACCCCGAATGATGTTTTTTGAGTGACACACCCCCGTATGGCATATTTACCCCTGTTTGAGCACTTTTGAGCAACATACCCCGGTATGACCTTTTTGAGCGACATACCCGGGTATGACGTTTTTTGAGCGATATACCCGGGTATGAAATTTTTTGAGCTACATACCCCGAATTATCTTTTTTGAGTGACACTCCCCCGTATGGCCTCTTGTGAGCGATATACCGCCATATGAGCACTTTTGAGCGACATACCCCGGTATGACCTTTTTGAGCGACATACCCGGGTATGACGTTTTTTGAGCGATATACCCGGGTATGAAATTTTTTGAGTTACATACTCCGAATGATGTTTTTTGAGTGAACCACCCCCGTATGGCATATTTACCCCTGTTTGAGCACTTTTGAGCAACATACCCCGGTATGACCTTTTTGAGCGACATAACCCGGGTATGACGTTTTTTGAGCGATATACCCGGGTATGACATTTTTTGAGTTACATAGCCCGAATGATGTTTTTTGAGTGACACACCCCCGTATGGCATATTTACCCCTGTTTGAGCACTTTTGAGCGACATACCCCGGTATGACCTTTTTTGAGCGACATACCCGGGTATGAAATTTTTTGAGCTACATACCCCGAATGATCTTTTTTGAGTGACACACCCCCGTATGGCCTCTTGTGAGCGACATACCGCCATATGAGCACTTTTGAGTGACATACCCCGGTATGACCTTTTTGAGCGACATATCCGGGTATGACGTTTTTTGAGCGATATACCCGAGTATGAATTTTTTTGAGTTACATACCCCGAATGATGTTTTTTGAGTGACACACCCCCGTATGGCCTCTTGTGAGCGACATACCGCCGTATGAGCACTTTTGAGCGACATACCCCGGTATGACCTTTTTTGAGCGACATACCCGGGTATGACGTTTTTTGAGCGATATACCAGGGTATGAAATTTTTTGAGTTACATACCCCGAATGATGTTTTTTGAGTGACACACCCCCGTATGGCATATTTACCCCTGTTTGAGCACTTTTGAGCGACATACCCCGGTATGACCTTTTTTGAGCGACATACCCGGGTATGACGTTTTTTGAGCGATATACCCGGGTATGAAATATTTTGAGCTACATACCCCGAATGATGTTTTTTGAGTGACACACCCCCGTATGGCCTCTTGTGAGCGACATACCGCCGTATGAGCACTTTTGAGCGACATACCCCGGTATGACGTTTTTGAGCGACATACCCGGGTATGAAATTTTTTGAGTTACATACCCCGAATGATGTTTTTTGAGTGACACACCCCCTTATGGCCTTTTTACCCCTGTTTGAGCACTTTTGAGCAACATACCCCGGTATGACCTTTTTGAGCGACATACCCGGGTATGACGTTTTTTGAGCGATATACCCGGGTATGAAATTTTTTGAGCTACATACCCCGAATTATCTTTTTTGAGTGACACTCCCCCGTATGGCCTCTTGTGAGCGACATACCGCCATATGAGCACTTTTGAGCGACATACCCCGGTATGACCTTTTTGAGCGACATACCCGGGTATGACGTTTTTTGAGCGATATACCCGGGTATGAAATTTTTTGAGTTACATACTCCGAATGATGTTTTTTGAGTGACACACCCCCGTATGGCATATTTACCCCTGTTTGAGCACTTTTGAGCAACATACCCCGGTATGACCTTTTTGAGCGACATAACCCGGGTATGACGTTTTTTGAGCGATATACCCGGGTATGACATTTTTTGAGTTACATAGCCCGAATGATGTTTTTTGAGTGACACACCCCCGTATGGCCTCTTGTAAGCGACATACCGCCAGATGAGCACTTTTGAGCGACATACCCCGGTATGACCTTTTTGAGCGACATATCCGGGTATGACGTTTTTTGAGCGATATACCCGGGTATGAAATTTTTTGAGTTACATACCCCGAATGATGTTTTTTGAGTGACACACCCCCTTATGGCCTCTTGTGAGCGACATACCGCCGTATGAGCACTTTTGAGCGACATACCCCGGTATGACCTTTTTGAGCGACATAACCCGGGTATGACGTTTTTTGAGCGATATACCCGGGTATGACATTTTTTGAGTTACATAGCCCGAATGATGTTTTTTGAGTGACACACCCCCGTATGGCATATTTACCCCTGTTTGAGCACTTTTGAGCGACATACCCCGGTATGACCTTTTTTGAGCGACATACCCGGGTATGAAATTTTTTGAGCTACATACCCCGAATGATCTTTTTTGAGTGACACACCCCCGTATGGCCTCTTGTGAGCGACATACCGCCATATGAGCACTTTTGAGCGACATACCCCGGTATGACCTTTTTGAGCGACATATCCGGGTATGACGTTTTTTGAGCGATATACCCGAGTATGAATTTTTTTGAGTTACATACCCCGAATGATGTTTTTTGAGTGACACACCCCCGTATGGCCTCTTGTGAGCGACATACCGCCGTATGAGCACTTTTGAGCGACATACCCCGGTATGACCTTTTTTGAGCGACATACCCGGGTATGACGTTTTTTGAGCGATATACCAGGGTATGAAATTTTTTGAGTTACATACCCCGAATGATGTTTTTTGAGTGACACACCCCCGTATGGCATATTTACCCCTGTTTGAGCACTTTTGAGCGACATACCCCGGTATGACCTTTTTTGAGCGACATACCCGGGTATGACGTTTTTTGAGCGATATACCCGGGTATGAAATATTTTGAGCTACATACCCCGAATGATGTTTTTTGAGTGACACACCCCCGTATGGCCTCTTGTGAGCGACATACCGCCGTATGAGCACTTTTGAGCGACATACCCCGGTATGACGTTTTTGAGCGACATACCCGGGTATGAAATTTTTTGAGTTACATACCCCGAATGATGTTTTTTGAGTGACACACCCCCTTATGGCCTTTTTACCCCTGTTTGAGCACTTTTGAGCAACATACCCCGGTATGACCTTTTTGAGCGACATACCCGGGTATGACGTTTTTTGAGCGATATACCCGGGTATGAAATTTTTTGAGCTACATACCCCGAATTATCTTTTTTGAGTGACACTCCCCCGTATGGCCTCTTGTGAGCGACATACCGCCATATGAGCACTTTTGAGCGACATACCCCGGTATGACCTTTTTGAGCGACATACCCGGGTATGACGTTTTTTGAGCGATATACCCGGGTATGAAATTTTTTGAGTTACATACTCCGAATGATGTTTTTTGAGTGACACACCCCCGTATGGCATATTTACCCCTGTTTGAGCACTTTTGAGCAACATACCCCGGTATGACCTTTTTGAGCGACATAACCCGGGTATGACGTTTTTTGAGCGATATACCCGGGTATGACATTTTTTGAGTTACATAGCCCGAATGATGTTTTTTGAGTGACACACCCCCGTATGGCCTCTTGTAAGCGACATACCGCCAGATGAGCACTTTTGAGCGACATACCCCGGTATGACCTTTTTGAGCGACATATCCGGGTATGACGTTTTTTGAGCGATATACCCGGGTATGAAATTTTTTGAGTTACATACCCCGAATGATGTTTTTTGAGTGACACACCCCCTTATGGCCTCTTGTGAGCGACATACCGCCGTATGAGCACTTTTGAGCGACATACCCCGGTATGACCTTTTTGAGCGACATATCCGGGTATGACGTTTTTTGAGCGATATACCCGGGTATGAAATTTTTTGAGTTACATACCCCGAATGATGTTTTTTGAGTGACACACCCCCGTATGGCATATTCACCCCTGTTTGAGCACTTTTGAGCAACATACCCCGGTATGACCTTTTTGAGCGACATACCCGGGTATGACGTTTTTTGAGCGATATACCCGGGTATGAAATTTTTTGAGCTACATACCCCGAATGATCTTTTTTGAGTGACACACCCCCGTATGGCCTCTTGTGAGCGACATACCGCCGTATGAGCACTTTTGAGCGACATACCCCGGTATGACCTTTTTGAGCGACATACCCGGGTATGACGTTTTTTGAGCGATATACCCGGGTATGAAATTTTTTGAGTTACATACCCCGAATGATGTTTTTTGAGTGACACACCCCCGTATGGCATATTTACCCCTGTTTGAGCACTTTTGAGCAACATACCCCGGTATGACCTTTTTGAGCGACATACCCGGGTATGACGTTTTTTGAGCGATATACCCGGGTATGAAATTTTTTGAGCTACATACCCCGAATTATCTTTTTTGAGTGACACTCCCCCGTATGGCCTCTTGTGAGCGACATACCGCCATATGAGCACTTTTGAGCGACATACCCCGGTATGACCTTTTTGAGCGACATACCCGGGTATGACGTTTTTTGAGCGATATACCCGGGTATGAAATTTTTTGAGTTACATACTCCGAATGATGTTTTTTGAGTGAACCACCCCCGTATGGCATATTTACCCCTGTTTGAGCACTTTTGAGCGACATACCCCGGTATGACCTTTTTTGAGCGACATACCCGGGTATGAAATTTTTTGAGCTACATACCCCGAATGATCTTTTTTGAGTGACACACCCCCGTATGGCCTCTTGTGAGCGACATACCGCCATATGAGCACTTTTGAGCGACATACCCCGGTATGACCTTTTTGAGCGACATATCCGGGTATGACGTTTTTTGAGCGATATACCAGAGTATGAATTTTTTTGAGTTACATACCCCGAATGATGTTTTTTGAGTGACACACCCCCGTATGGCCTCTTGTGAGCGACATACCGCCGTATGAGCACTTTTGAGCGACATACCCCGGTATGACCTTTTTTGAGCGACATACCCGGGTATGACGTTTTTTGAGCGATATACCAGGGTATGAAATTTTTTGAGTTACATACCCCGAATGATGTTTTTTGAGTGACACACCCCCGTATGGCATATTTACCCCTGTTTGAGCACTTTTGAGCGACATACCCCGGTATGACCTTTTTTGAGCGACATACCCGGGTATGACGTTTTTTGAGCGATATACCCCGGTATGAAATATTTTGAGCTACATACCCCGAATGATGTTTTTTGAGTGACACACCCCCGTATGGCCTCTTGTGAGCGACATACCGCCGTATGAGCACTTTTGAGCGACATACCCCGGTATGACCTTTTTTGAGCGACATACCCGAGTATGACGTTTTTTGAGCGATATACCAGGGTATGAAATTTTTTGAGTTACATACCCCGAATGATGTTTTTTGAGTGACACACCCCCTTATGGCCTTTTTACCCCTGTATTACCACATTTGTGCGACATACCCCGGTATGACCTTTTTTGAGCGACATACCCGGGTATGACGTTTTTTGAGTGATATTTCCGGGTATGAAATTTTTTGAGTTACATACCCCGAATGATGTTTTTTGAGTGACACACCCCGGTATGGCATATTGTGAGCGACATACCGCCGTATGAGCACTTTTGAGCGACATACCCTGGTATGACCTTTTTTGAGCGACATACCCGGGTATGACGTTTTTTGAGCGATATACCCGGGTATGAAATTTTTTGAGTTACATACCCCGAATGATGTTTTTTGAGTGACACACCCCCGTATGGCATATTTACCCCTGTTTGAGCACTTTTGAGCAACATACCCCGGTATGACCTTTTTGAACGACATATCCGGGTATGATGTTTTTTGAGCGATATACCCGGGTATGAAATTTTTTGAGTTACATACCCCGAATGATCTTTTTTGAGTGACACACCCCCGTATGGCCTCTTGTGAGCGACATACCGCCGTATGAGCACTTTTGAGCGACATACCCTGGTATGACCTTTTTTGAGCGACATACCCGGGTATGACGTTTTTTGAGCGATATACCCGGGTATGAAATTTTTTGAGTTACATACCCCGAATGATGTTTTTTGAGTGACACACCCCCTTATGGCCTCTTGTGAGCGACATACCGCCGTATGAGCACTTTTGAGCGACATACCCCGGTATGACCTTTTTGAGCGACATATCCGGGTATGACGTTTTTTGAGCGATATACCCGGGTATGAAATTTTTTGAGTTACATACCCCGAATGATGTTTTTTGAGTGACACACCCCCGTATGGCATATTTACCCCTGTTTGAGCACTTTTGAGCAACATACCCCGGTATGACCTTTTTGAGCGACATACCCGGGTATGACGTTTTTTGAGCGATATACCCGGGTATGAAATTTTTTGAGCTACATACCCCGAATGATCTTTTTTGAGTGACACACCCCCGTATGGCATATTTACCCCTGTTTGAGCACTTTTGAGCAACATACCCCGGTATGACCTTTTTGAACGACATATCCGGGTATGACGTTTTTTGAGCGATATACCCGGGTATGAAATTTTTTGAGTTACATACCCCGAATGATCTTTTTTGAGTGACACACCCCCGTATGGCCTCTTGTAAGCGACATACCGCCAGATGAGCACTTTTGAGCGACATACCCCGGTATGACCTTTTTGAGCGACATATCCGGGTATGACGTTTTTTGAGCGACATATCCGGGTATGAAATTTTTTGAGTTACATACCCCGAATGATGTTTTTTGAGTGACACACCCCCTTATGGCCTCTTGTGAGCGACATACCGCCGTATGAGCACTTTTGAGCGACATACCCCGGTATGACCTTTTTGAGCGACATATCCGGGTATGACGTTTTTTGAGCGATATACCCGGGTATGAAATTTTTTGAGTTACATACCCCGAATGATGTTTTTTGAGTGACACACCCCCGTATGGCATATTTACCCCTGTTTGAGCACTTTTGAGCAACATACCCCGGTATGACCTTTTTGAGCGACATACCCGGGTATGACGTTTTTTGAGCGATATACCCGGGTATGAAATTTTTTGAGCTACATACCCCGAATGATCTTTTTTGAGTGACACACCCCCGTATGGCCTCTTGTGAGCGACATACCGCCGTATGAGCACTTTTGAGCGACATACCCCGGTATGACCTTTTTGAGCGACATACCCGGGTATGACGTTTTTTGAGCGATATACCCGGGTATGAAATTTTTTGAGTTACATACCCCGAATGATGTTTTTTGAGTGACACACCCCCGTATGGCATATTTACCCCTGTTTGAGCACTTTTGAGCAACATACCCCGGTATGACCTTTTTGAGCGACATACCCGGGTATGACGTTTTTTGAGCGATATACCCGGGTATGAAATTTTTTGAGCTACATACCCCGAATTATCTTTTTTGAGTGACACTCCCCCGTATGGCCTCTTGTGAGCGACATACCGCCATATGAGCACTTTTGAGCGACATACCCCGGTATGACCTTTTTGAGCGACATACCCGGGTATGACGTTTTTTGAGCGATATACCCGGGTATGAAATTTTTTGAGTTACATAGCCCGAATGATCTTTTTTGAGTGACACACCCCCGTATGGCATATTTACCCCTGTTTGAGCACTTTTGAGCAACATACCCCGGTATGACCTTTTTGAGCGACATAACCCGGGTATGACGTTTTTTGAGCGATATACCCGGGTATGACATTTTTTGAGTTACATAGCCCGAATGATGTTTTTTGAGTGACACACCCCCGTATGGCATATTTACCCCTGTTTGAGCACTTTTGAGCGACATACCCCGGTATGACCTTTTTTGAGCGACATACCCGGGTATGAAATTTTTTGAGCTACATACCCCGAATGATCTTTTTTGAGTGACACACCCCCGTATGGCCTCTTGTGAGCGACATACCGCCATATGAGCACTTTTGAGCGACATACCCCGGTATGACCTTTTTGAGCGACATATCCGGGTATGACGTTTTTTGAGCGATATACCCGAGTATGAATTTTTTTGAGTTACATACCCCGAATGATGTTTTTTGAGTGACACACCCCCGTATGGCCTCTTGTGAGCGACATACCGCCGTATGAGCACTTTTGAGCGACATACCCCGGTATGACCTTTTTTGAGCGACATACCCGGGTATGACGTTTTTTGAGCGATATACCAGGGTATGAAATTTTTTGAGTTACATACCCCGAATGATGTTTTTTGAGTGACACACCCCCGTATGGCATATTTACCCCTGTTTGAGCACTTTTGAGCGACATACCCCGGTATGACCTTTTTTGAGCGACATACCCGGGTATGACGTTTTTTGAGCGATATACCCGGGTATGAAATATTTTGAGCTACATACCCCGAATGATGTTTTTTGAGTGACACACCCCCGTATGGCCTCTTGTGAGCGACATACCGCCGTATGAGCACTTTTGAGCGACATACCCCGGTATGAGCACTTTTGAGCGACATACCCCGGTATGACCTTTTTTGAGCGACATACCCGAGTATGACGTTTTTTGAGCGATATACCAGGGTATGAAATTTTTTGAGTTACATACCCCGAATGATGTTTTTTGAGTGACACACCCCCTTATGGCCTTTTTACCCCTGTATTACCACATTTGTGCGACATACCCCGGTATGACCTTTTTTGAGCGACATACCCGGGTATGACGTTTTTTGAGTGATATTTCCGGGTATGAAATTTTTTGAGTTACATACCCCGAATGATGTTTTTTGAGTGACACACCCCCGTATGGCATATTGTGAGCGACATACCGCCGTATGAGCACTTTTGAGCGACATACCCTGGTATGACCTTTTTTGAGCGACATACCCGGGTATGACGTTTTTTGAGCGATATACCCGGGTATGAAATTTTTTTAACTACATACCCCGAATGATCTTTTTTGAGTGACACACCCCCGTATGGCCTCTTGTGAGCGACATACCGCCATATGAGCACTTTTGAGCGACATACCCCGGTATGACCTTTTTGAGCGACATACCCGGGTATGACGTTTTTTGAGCGATATACCCGGGTATGAAATTTTTTGAGTTACATACCCCGAATGATGTTTTTTGAGTGACACACCCCCGTATGGCCTCTTGTGAGCGACATACCGCCGTATGAGCACTTTTGAGCAACATACCCCGGTATGACCTTTTTTGATCGACATACCCGGGTATGACGTTTTTTGAGCGATATACCTGAGTATGAAATTTTTTGAGTTACATACCCCGAAAGATGTTTTTTGAGTGACACACCCCCGTATGGCATATTTACCCCTGTTTGAGCACTTTTGAGCGACATACCCCGGTATGACCTTTCTGAGCGACATACCCGGGTATGACGTTTTTTGAGCGATATACCCGGGTATGAAATTTTTTGAGTTACATACCCCGAATGATTTTTTTTGAGTGACACACCCCCGTATGGCCTATTTACCCCTGTATTACCACATTTGTGCGACATACCCCGGTATGACCTTTTTTGAGCGACATACCCGGGTATGACGTTTTTTGAGTGATATACCAGGGTATGAAATTTTTTGAGTTACATACCCCGAATGATCTTTTTTGAGTGACACACCCCCGTATGGCTTCTTGTGAGCGACATACCGCCGTATGAGCACTTTTGAGCGACATACCCCGGTATGACCTTTTTTGAGCGACATACCCGTGTATGACGTTTTTTGAGCGATATACCAGGGTATGAAATTTTTTGAGTTACATACCCCGAATGATGTTTTTTGAGTGACACACCCCCTTATGGCCTATTTACCCCTGTATTACCACATTTGAGCGACATACCCCGGTATGACCTTTTTTGAGCGACATACCCGGGTATGACGTTTTTTGAGCGATATACCCGGGTATGAAATTTTTTGAGTTACATACCCCGAATGATCTTTTTTGAGTGACACACCCCCGTATGGCCTCTTGTGAGCGACATACCGCCAGATGAGCACTTTTGAGCGACATACCCCGGTATGACCTTTTTGAGCGACATATCCGGGTATGACGTTTTTTGAGCGATATACCCCGAATGATGTTTTTTGAGTGACACACCCCCGTATGGCATATTTACCCCTGTTTGAGCACTTTTGAGCAACATACCCCGGTATGACCTTTTTGAGCGACATACCCGGGTATGACGTTTTTTGAGCGATATACCCGGGTATGAAATTTTTTGAGCTACATACCCCGAATGATCTTTTTTGAGTGACACACCCCCGTATGGCATATTTACCCCTGTTTGAGCATTTTTGAGCGACATACCCCGGTATGACCTTTTTGAACGACATATCCGGGTATGACGTTTTTTGAGCGATATACCCGGGTATGAAATTTTTGGAGTTACATACCCCGAATGATCTTTTTTGAGTGACACACCCCCGTATGGCATATTTACCCCTGTTTGAGCACTTTTGAGCAACATACCCCGGTATGACCTTTTTGAGCGACATACCCGGGTATGACGTTTTTTGAGCGATATACCCGGGTATGAAATTTTTTGAGTTACATACCCCGAATGATGTTTTTTGAGTGACACACCCCCTTATGGCCTTTTTACCCCTGTATTACCACATTTGTGCGACATACCCCGGTATGACCTTTTTTGAGCGACATACCCGGGTATCACGTTTTTTGAGTGATATTTCCGGGTATGAAATTTTTTGAGTTACATACCCCGAATGATGTTTTTTGAGTGACACACCCCCGTATGGCATATTGTGAGCGACATACCGCCGTATGAGCACTTTTGAGCGACATACCCTGGTATGACCTTTTTTGAGCGACATACCCGGGTATGAAATTTTTTGAGTTACATACCCCGAATGATGTTTTTTGAGTGACACACCCCCGTATGGCATATTTACCCCTGTTTGAGCACTTTTGAGCAACATACCCCGGTATGACCTTTTTGAACGACATATCCGGGTATGATGTTTTTTGAGCGATATACCCGGGTATGAAATTTTTTGAGTTACATACCCCGAATGATCTTTTTTGAGTGACACACCCCCGTATGGCCTCTTGTGAGCGACATACCGCCAGATGAGCACTTTTGAGCGACATACCCCGGTATGACCTTTTTGAGCGACATATCCGGGTATGACGTTTTTTGAGCGATATACCCGGGTATGAAATTTTTTGAGTTACATACCCCGAATGATGTTTTTTGAGTGACACACCCCCTTATGGCCTCTTGTGAGCGACATACCGCCGTATGAGCACTTTTGAGCGACATACCCCGGTATGACCTTTTTGAGCGACATATCCGGGTATGACGTTTTTTGAGCGATATACCCGGGTATGAAATTTTTTGAGTTACATACCCCGAATGATGTTTTTAGAGTCACACACCCCCGTATGGCATATTTACCCCTGTTTGAGCACTTTTGAGCAACATACCCCGGTATGACCTTTTTGAGCGACATACCCGGGTATGACGTTTTTTGAGCGATATACCCGGGTATGAAATTTTTTGAGCTACATACCCCGAATGATCTTTTTTGAGTGACACACCCCCGTATGGCATATTTACCCCTGTTTGAGCACTTTTGAGCGACATACCCCGGTATGACCTTTTTGAGCGACATATCCGGGTATGACGTTTTTTGAGCGATATACCCGAGTATGAATTTTTTTGAGTTACATACCCTGAATGATGTTTTTTGAGTGACACACCCCCGTATGGCCTCTTGTGAGCGACATACCGCCATATGAGCACTTTTGAGCGACATACCCCGGTATGACCTTTTTGAGCGACATATCCGGGTATGACGTTTTTTGAGCGATATACCCGGTTATGAAATTTTTTGAGTTACATACCCCGAATGATGTTTTTTGAGTGACACACCCCCTTATGGCCTTTTTACCCCTGTATTACCACATTTGTGCGACATACCCCGGTATGACCTTTTTTGAGCGACATACCCGGGTATCACGTTTTTTGAGTGATATTTCCGGGTATGAAATTTTTTGAGTTACATACCCCGAATGATGTTTTTTGAGTGACACACCCCCGTATGGCATATTGTGAGCGACATACCGCCGTATGAGCACTTTTGAGCGACATACCCTGGTATGACCTTTTTTGAGCGACATACCCGGGTATGACGTTTTTTGAGCGATATACCCGGGTATGAAATTTTTTGAGCTACATACCCCGAATGATCTTTTTTGAGTGACACACCCCCGTATGGCCTCTTGTGAGCGACATACCGCCGTATGAGCACTTTTGAGCGACATACCCCGGTATGACCTTTTTGAGCGACATACCCGGGTATGACGTTTTTTGAGCGATATACCCGGGTATGAAATTTTTTGAGCTACATACCCCGAATGATCTTTTTTGAGTGACACACCCCCGTATGGCCTCTTGTGAGCGACATACCGCCAGATTAGCACTTTTGAGCGACATACCCCGGTATGACCTTTTTGAGCGACATATCCGGGTATGACGTTTTTTGAGCGATATACCCGGGTATGAAATTTTTTGAGTTACATACCCCGAATGATGTTTTTTGAGTGACACACCCCCTTATGACCTCTTGTGAGCGACATACCGCCGTATGAGCACTTTTGAGCGACATACCCCGGTATGACCTTTTTGAGCGACATATCCGGGTATGACGTTTTTTGAGCGATATACCCGGGTATGAAATTTTTTGAGTTACATACCCCGAATGATGTTTTTTGAGTGACACACCCCCGTATGGCATATTTACCCCTGTTTGAGCACTTTTGAGCAACATACCCCGGTATGACCTTTTTGAGCGACATACCCGGGTATGACGTTTTTTGAGCGATATACCCGGGTATGAAATTTTTTGAGCTACATACCCCGAATGATCTTTTTTGAGTGACACACCCCCGTATGGCCTCTTGTGAGCGACATACCGCCGTATGAGCACTTTTGAGCGACATACCCCGGTATGACCTTTTTGAGCGACATACCCGGGTATGACGTTTTTTGAGCGATATACCCGGGTATGAAATTTTTTAAATTACATACCCCGAATGATGTTTTTTGAGTGACACACCCCCGTATGGCATATTTACCCCTGTTTGAGCACTTTTGAGCAACATACCCCGGTATGACCTTTTTGAGCGACATACCCGGGTATGACGTTTTTTGAGCGATATACCCGGGTATGAAATTTTTTGAGTTACATACCCCGAATGATGTTTTTTGAGTGACACACCCCCTTATGGCCTTTTTACCCCTGTATTACCACATTTGTGCGACATACCCCGGTATGACCTTTTTTGAGCGACATACCCGGGTATCACGTTTTTTGAGTGATATTTCCGGGTATGAAATTTTTTGAGTTACATACCCCGAATGATGTTTTTTGAGTGACACACCCCCGTATGGCATATTGTGAGCGACATACCGCCGTATGAGCACTTTTGAGCGACATACCCTGGTATGACCTTTTTGAGCGACATACCCGGGTATGACGTTTTTTGAGCGATATACCCGGGTATGAAATTTTTTGAGCTACATACCCCGAATGATCTTTTTTGAGTGACACACCCCCGTATGGCCTCTTGTGAGCGACATACCGCCGTATGAGCACTTTTGAGCGACATACCCCGGTATGACCTTTTTGAGCGACATATCCGGGTATGACGTTTTTTGAGCGATATACCCGGGTATGAAATTTTTTGAGTTACATACCCCGAATGATATTTTTTGAGTGACACACCCCCGTATGGCATATTTACCCCTGTTTGAGCACTTTTGAGCGACATACCCCGGTATGACCTTTTTGAACGACATATCCGGGTATGACGTTTTTTGAGCGATATACCCGGGTATGAAATTTTTTGAGTTACATACCCCGAATGATCTTTTTTGAGTGACACACCCCCGTATGGCCTCTTGTGAGCGACATACCGCCAGATGAGCACTTTTGAGCGACATACCCCGGTATGACCTTTTTGAGCGACATATCCGGGTATGACGTTTTTTGAGCGATATACCCGGGTATGAAATTTTTTGAGTTACATACCCCGAATGATGTTTTTTGAGTGACACACCCCCTTATGGCCTCTTGTGAGCGACATACCGCCGTATGAGCACTTTTGAGCGACATACCCCGGTATGACCTTTTTGAGCGACATATCCGGGTATGACGTTTTTTGAGCGATATACCCGGGTATGAAATTTTTTGAGTTACATACCCCGAATGATGTTTTTTGAGTGACACACCCCCGTATGGCATATTTACCCCTGTTTGAGCACTTTTGAGCAACATACCCCGGTATGACCTTTTTGAGCGACATACCCGGGTATGACGTTTTTTGAGCGATATACCCGGGTATGAAATTTTTTGAGCTACATACCCCGAATGATCTTTTTTGAGTGACACACCCCCGTATGGCCTCTTGTGAGCGACATACCGCCGTATGAGCACTTTTGAGCGACATACCCCGGTATGACCTTTTTGAGCGACATACCCGGGTATGACGTTTTTTGAGCGATATACCCGGGTATGAAATTTTTTAAATTACATACCCCGAATGATGTTTTTTGAGTGACACACCCCCGTATGGCATATTTACCCCTGTTTGAGCACTTTTGAGCAACATACCCCGGTATGACCTTTTTGAGCGACATACCCGGGTATGACGTTTTTTGAGCGATATACCCGGGTATGAAATTTGAGTTACATACCCCGAATGATGTTTTTTGAGTGACACACCCCCGTATGGCATATTTACCCCTGTTTGAGCACTTTTGAGCAACATACCCCGGTATGACCTTTTTGAGCGACATACCCGGGTATGACGTTTTTTGAGCGATATACCCGGGTATGAAATTTTTTGAGCTACATACCGCGAATGATCTTTTTTGAGTGACACACCCCCGTATGGCATATTTACCCCTGTTTGAGCACTTTTGAGCGACATACCCCGGTATGACCTTTTTGAACGACATATCCGGGTATGACGTTTTTTGAGCGATATACCCGGGTATGAAATTTTTTGAGTTACATACCCCGAATGATCTTTTTTGAGTGACACACCCCCGTATGGCCTCTTGTGAGCGACATACCGCCAGATGAGCACTTTTGAGCGACATACCCCGGTATGACCTTTTTGAGCGACATATCCGGGTATGACGTTTTTTGAGCGATATACCCGGGTATGAAATTTTTTGAGTTACATACCCCGAATGATGTTTTTTGAGTGACACACCCCCTTATGGCCTCTTGTGAGCGACATACCGCCGTATGAGCACTTTTGAGCGACATACCCCGGTATGACCTTTTTGAGCGACATATCCGGGTATGACGTTTTTTGAGCGATATACCCGGGTATGAAATTTTTTGAGTTACATACCCCGAATGATGTTTTTTGAGTGACACACCCCCGTATGGCATATTTACCCCTGTTTGAGCACTTTTGAGCAACATACCCCGGTATGACCTTTTTGAGCGACATACCCGGGTATGACGTTTTTTGAGCGATATACCCGGGTATGAAATTTTTTGAGCTACATACCCCGAATGATCTTTTTTGAGTGACACACCCCCGTATGGCCTCTTGTGAGCGACATACCGCCGTATGAGCACTTTTGAGCGACATACCTCGGTATGACCTTTTTGAGCGACATACCCGGGTATGACGTTTTTTGAGCGATATACCCGGGTATGAAATTTTTTGAGTTACATACCCCGAATGATGTTTTTTGAGTGACACACCCCCGTATGGCATATTTACCCCTGTTTGAGCACTTTTGAGCAACATACCCCGGTATGACCTTTTTGAGCGACATACCCGGGTATGACGTTTTTTGAGCGATATACCCGGGTATGAAATTTTTTGAGCTACATACCCCGAATTATCTTTTTTGAGTGACACACCCCCGTATGGCCTCTTGTGAGCGACATACCGCCATATGAGCACTTTTGAGCGACATACCCCGGTATGACCTTTTTGAGCGTCATATCCGGGTATGACGTTTTTTGAGCGATATACCCGAGTATGAATTTTTTTGAGTTACATACCCCGAATGATGCTTTTTGAGTGACACACCCCCTTATGGCCTCTTGTGAGCGACATACCGCCGTATGAGCACTTTTGAGCGACATACCCCGGTATGACCTTTTTGAGCGACATATCCGGGTATGACGTTTTTTGAGCGATATACCCGGGTATGAAATTTTTTGAGTTACATACCCCGAATGATGTTTTTTGAGTGACACACCCCCGTATGGCATATTTACCCCTGTTTGAGCACTTTTGAGCAACATACCCCGGTATGACCTTTTTGAGCGACATACCCGGGTATGACGTTTTTTGAGCGATATACCCGGGTATGAAATTTTTTGAGCTACATACCCCGAATGATCTTTTTTGAGTGACACACCCCCGTATGGCATATTTACCCCTGTTTGAGCACTTTTGAGCGACATACCCCGGTATGACCTTTTTGAACGACATATCCGGGTATGACGTTTTTTGAGCGATATACCCGGGTATGAAATTTTTTGAGTTACATACCCCGAATGATCTTTTTTGAGTGACACACCCCCGTATGGCCTCTTGTAAGCGACATACCGCCAGATGAGCACTTTTGAGCGACATACCCCGGTATGACCTTTTTGAGCGACATATCCGGGTATGACGTTTTTTGAGCGATATACCCGGGTATGAAATTTTTTGAGTTACATACCCCGAATGATGTTTTTTGAGTGACACACCCCCTTATGGCCTCTTGTGAGCGACATACCGCCGTATGAGCACTTTTGAGCGACATACCCCGGTATGACCTTTTTGAGCGACATATACGGGTATGACGTTTTTTGAGCGATATACCCGGGTATGAAATTTTTTGAGTTACATACCCCGAATGATGTTTTTTGAGTGACACACCCCCGTATGGCATATTTACCCCTGTTTGAGCACTTTTGAGCAACATACCCCGGTATGACCTTTTTGAGCGACATACCCGGGTATGACGTTTTTTGAGCGATATACCCGGGTATGAAATTTTTTGAGCTACATACCCCGAATGATCTTTTTTGAGTGACACACCCCCGTATGGCCTCTTGTGAGCGACATACCGCCGTATGAGCACTTTTGAGCGACATACCCCGGTATGACCTTTTTGAGCGACATACCCGGGTATGACGTTTTTTGAGCGATATACCCGGGTATGAAATTTTTTGAGTTACATACCCCGAATGATGTTTTTTGAGTGACACACCCCCGTATGGCATATTTACCCCTGTTTGAGCACTTTTGAGCAACATACCCCGGTATGACCTTTTTGAGCGACATACCCGGGTATGACGTTTTTTGAGCGATATACCCGGGTATGAAATTTTTTGAGCTACATACCCCGAATTATCTTTTTTGAGTGACACTCCCCCGTATGGCCTCTTGTGAGCGACATACCGCCATATGAGCACTTTTGAGCGACATACCCCGGTATGACCTTTTTGAGCGACATACCCGGGTATGACGTTTTTTGAGCGATATACCCGGGTATGAAATTTTTTGAGTTACATACTCCGAATGATGTTTTTTGAGTGACACACCCCCGTATGGCATATTTACCCCTGTTTGAGCACTTTTGAGCAACATACCCCGGTATGACCTTTTTGAGCGACATAACCCGGGTATGACGTTTTTTGAGCGATATACCCGGGTATGACATTTTTTGAGTTACATAGCCCGAATGATGTTTTTTGAGTGACACACCCCCGTATGGCATATTTACCCCTGTTTGAGCACTTTTGAGCGACATACCCCGGTATGACCTTTTTTGAGCGACATACCCGGGTATGAAATTTTTTGAGCTACATACCCCGAATGATCTTTTTTGAGTGACACACCCCCGTATGGCCTCTTGTGAGCGACATACAGCCATATGAGCACTTTTGAGCGACATACCCCGGTATGACCTTTTTGAGCGACATATCCGGGTATGACGTTTTTTGAGCGATATACCCGAGTATGAATTTTTTTGAGTTACATACCCTGAATGATGTTTTTTGAGTGACACACCCCCGTATGGCCTCTTGTGAGCGACATACCGCCGTATGAGCACTTTTGAGCGACATACCCCGGTATGACCTTTTTTGAGCGACATACCCGGGTATGACGTTTTTTGAGCGATATACCAGGGTATGAAATTTTTTGAGTTACATACTCCGAATGATGTTTTTTGAGTGACACACCCCCGTATGGCATATTTACCCCTGTTTGAGCACTTTTGAGCAACATACCCCGGTATGACCTTTTTGAGCGACATAACCCGGGTATGACGTTTTTTGAGCGATATACCCGGGTATGACATTTTTTGAGTTACATAGCCCGAATGATGTTTTTTGAGTGACACACCCCCGTATGGCATATTTACCCCTGTTTGAGCACTTTTGAGCGACATACCCCGGTATGACCTTTTTTGAGCGACATACCCGGGTATGACGTTTTTTGAGCGATATACCCGGGTATGAAATATTTTGAGCTACATACCCCGAATGATGTTTTTTGAGTGACACACCCCCGTATGGCCTCTTGTGAGCGACATACCGCCGTATGAGCACTTTTGAGCGACATACCCCGGTATGACCTTTTTTGAGCGACATACCCGAGTATGACGTTTTTTGAGCGATATACCAGGGTATGAAATTTTTTGAGTTACATACCCCGAATGATGTTTTTTGAGTGACACACCCCCTTATGGCCTTTTTACCCCTGTATTACCACATTTGTGCGACATACCCCGGTATGACCTTTTTTGAGCGACATACCCGGGTATGACGTTTTTTGAGTGATATTTCCGGGTATGAAATTTTTTGAGTTACATACCCCGAATGATGTTTTTTGAGTGACACACCCCCGTATGGCATATTGTGAGCGACATACCGCCGTATGAGCACTTTTGAGCGACATACCCTGGTATGACCTTTTTTGAGCGACATACCCGGGTATGACGTTTTTTGAGCGATATACCCGGGTATGAAATTTTTTTAACTACATACCCCGAATGATCTTTTTTGAGTGACACACCCCCGTATGGCCTCTTGTGAGCGACATACCGCCATATGAGCACTTTTGAGCGACATACCCCGGTATGACCTTTTTGAGCGACATATCCGGGTATGACGTTTTTTGAGCGATATACCCGAGTATGAATTTTTTTGAGTTACATACCCTGAATGATGTTTTTTGAGTGACACACCCCCGTATGGCCTCTTGTGAGCGACATACCGCCGTATGAGCACTTTTGAGCGACATACCCCGGTATGACGTTTTTTGAGCGATATACCAGGGTATGAAATTTTTTGAGTTACATACCCCGAATGATGTTTTTTGAGTGACACACCCCCGTATGGCATATTTACCCCTGTTTGAGCACTTTTGAGCGACATACCCCGGTATGACCTTTTTTGAGCGACATACCCGGGTATGACGTTTTTTGAGCGATATACCCGGGTATGAAATATTTTGAGCTACATACCCCGAATGATGTTTTTTGAGTGACACACCTCCGTATGGCCTCTTGTGAGCGACATACCGCCATATGAGCACTTTTGAGCGACATACCCCGGTATGACCTTTTTGAGCGACATATCCGGGTATGACGTTTTTTGAGCGATATACCCGGGTATGAAATTTTTTGAGTTACATACCCCGAATGATGTTTTTTGAGTGACACACCCCCGTATGGCATATTGTGAGCGACATACCGCCGTATGAGCACTTTTGAGCGACATACCCTGGTATGACCTTTTTTGAGCGACATACCCGGGTATGACGTTTTTTGAGCGATATACCCGGGTATGAAATTTTTTGAGCTACATACCCCGAATGATCTTTTTTGAGTGACACACCCCCGTATGGCCTCTTGTGAGCGACATACCGCCGTATGAGCACTTTTGAGCGACATACCCCGGTATGACCTTTTTGAGCGACATACCCGGGTATGACGTTTTTTGAGCGATATACCCGGGTATGAAATTTTTTGAGCTACATACCCCGAATGATCTTTTTTGAGTGACACACCCCCGTATGGCCTCTTGTGAGCGACATACCGCCAGATGAGCACTTTTGAGCGACATACCCCGGTATGACCTTTTTGAGCGACATATCCGGGTATGACGTTTTTTGAGCGATATACCCGGGTATGAAATTTTTTGAGTTACATACCCCGAATGATGTTTTTTGAGTGACACACCCCCTTATGACCTCTTGTGAGCGACATACCGCCGTATGAGCACTTTTGAGCGACATACCCCGGTATGACCTTTTTGAGCGACATATCCGGGTATGACGTTTTTTGAGCGATATACCCGGGTATGAAATTTTTTGAGTTACATACCCCGAATGATGTTTTTTGAGTGACACACCCCCGTATGGCATATTTACCCCTGTTTGAGCACTTTTGAGCAACATACCCCGGTATGACCTTTTTGAGCGACATACCCGGGTATGACGTTTTTTGAGCGATATACCCGGGTATGAAATTTTTTGAGCTACATACCCCGAATGATCTTTTTTGAGTGACACACCCCCGTATGGCCTCTTGTGAGCGACATACCGCCGTATGAGCACTTTTGAGCGACATACCCCGGTATGACCTTTTTGAGCGACATACCCGGGTATGACGTTTTTTGAGCGATATACCCGGGTATGAAATTTTTTGAGTTACATACCCCGAATGATGTTTTTTGAGTGACACACCCCCGTATGGCATATTTACCCCTGTTTGAGCACTTTTGAGCAACATACCCCGGTATGACCTTTTTGAGCGACATACCCGGGTATGACGTTTTTTGAGCGATATACCCGGGTATGAAATTTTTTGAGTTACATACCCCGAATGATGTTTTTTGAGTGACACACCCCCTTATGGCCTTTTTACCCCTGTATTACCACATTTGTGCGACATACCCCGGTATGACCTTTTTTGAGCGACATACCCGGGTATCACGTTTTTTGAGTGATATTTCCGGGTATGAAATTTTTTGAGTTACATACCCCGAATGATGTTTTTTGAGTGACACACCCCCGTATGGCATATTGTGAGCGACATACCGCCGTATGAGCACTTTTGAGCGACATACCCTGGTATGACCTTTTTGAGCGACATACCCGGGTATGACGTTTTTTGAGCGATATACCCGGGTATGAAATTTTTTGAGCTACATACCCCGAATGATCTTTTTTGAGTGACACACCCCCGTATGGCCTCTTGTGAGCGACATACCGCCGTATGAGCACTTTTGAGCGACATACCCCGGTATGACCTTTTTGAGCGACATACCCGGGTATGACGTTTTTTGAGCGATATACCCGGGTATGAAATTTTTTGAGTTACATACCCCGAATGATGTTTTTTGAGTGACACACCCCCGTATGGCATATTTACCCCTGTTTGAGCACTTTTGAGCAACATACCCCGGTATGACCTTTTTGAGCGACATACCCGGGTATGACGTTTTTTGAGCGATATACCCGGGTATGAAATTTTTTGAGCTACATACCCCGAATTATCTTTTTTGAGTGACACACCCCCGTATGGCCTCTTGTGAGCGACATACCGCCATATGAGCACTTTTGAGCGACATACCCCGGTATGACCTTTTTGAGCGTCATATCCGGGTATGACGTTTTTTGAGCGATATACCCGAGTATGAATTTTTTTGAGTTACATACCCCGAATGATGTTTTTTGAGTGACACACCCCCGTATGGCCTCTTGTGAGCGACATACCGCCGTATGAGCACTTTTGAGCGACATACCCCGGTATGACCTTTTTTGAGCGACATACCCGGGTATGACGTTTTTTGAGCGATATACCCGGGTATGAAATTTTTTGAGCTACATACCCCGAATGATCTTTTTTGAGTGACACACCCCCGTATGGCCTCTTGTGAGCGACATACCGCCGTATGAGCACTTTTGAGCGACATACCCCGGTATGACCTTTTTGAACGACATATCCGGGTATGACGTTTTTTGAGCGATATACCCGGGTATGAAATTTTTTGAGTTACATACCCCGAATGATGTTTTTTGAGTGACACACCCCCGTATGGCATATTGTGAGCGACATACCGCCGTATGAGCACTTTTGAGCGACATACCCTGGTATGACCTTTTTTGAGCGACATACCCGGGTATGACGTTTTTTGAGCGATATACCCGGGTATAAAATTTTTTGAGCTACATACCCCGAATGATCTTTTTTGAGTGACACACCCCCGTATGGCCTCTTGTGAGCGACATACCGCCGTATGAGCACTTTTGAGCGACATACCCCGGTATGACCTTTTTGAGCGACATATCCGGGTATGACGTTTTTTGAGCGATATACCCGGGTATGAAATTTTTTGAGTTACATACCCCGAATGATGTTTTTTGAGTGACACACCCCCGTATGGCATATTTACCCCTGTTTGAGCACTTTTGAGCGACATACCCCGGTATGACCTTTTTGAACGACATATCCGGGTATGACGTTTTTTGAGCGATATACCCGGGTATGAAATTTTTTGAGTTACATACCCCGAATGATCTTTTTTGAGTGACACACCCCCGTATGGCCTCTTGTGAGCGACATACCGCCAGATGAGCACTTTTGAGCGACATACCCCGGTATGACCTTTTTGAGCGACATATCCGGGTATGACGTTTTTTGAGCGATATACCCGGGTATGAAATTTTTTGAGTTACATACCCCGAATGATGTTTTTTGAGTGACACACCCCCTTATGGCCTCTTGTGAGCGACATACCGCCGTATGAGCTCTTTTGAGCGACATACCCCGGTATGACCTTTTTGAGCGATATACCCGGGTATGAAATTTTTTGAGTTACATACCCCGAATGATGTTTTTTGAGTGACACACCCCCGTATGGCATATTTACCCCTGTTTGAGCACTTTTGAGCAACATACCCCGGTATGACCTTTTTGAGCGACATACCCGGGTATGACGTTTTTTGAGCGATATACCCGGGTATGAAATTTTTTGAGCTACATACCCCGAATGATCTTTTTTGAGTGACACACCCCCGTATGGCCTCTTGTGAGCGACATACCGCCGTATGAGCACTTTTGAGCGACATACCCCGGTATGACCTTTTTTGAGCGACATACCCGGGTATGACGTTTTTTGAGCGATATACCCGGGTATGAAATTTTTTGAGCTACATACCCCGAATGATCTTTTTTGAGTGACACACCCCCGTATGGCCTCTTGTGAGCGACATACCGCCGTATGAGGACTTTTGAGCGACATACCCCGGTATGACCTTTTTGAACGACATATCCGGGTATGACGTTTTTTGAGCGATATACCCGGGTATGAAATTTTTTGAGTTACATACCCCAAATGATGTTTTTTGAGTGACACACCCCCGTATGGCCTCTTGTGAGCGACATACCGCCGTATGAGCACTTTTGAGCGACATACCCCGGTATGACCTTTTTGAGCGACATACCCGGGTATGACGTTTTTTGAGCGATATACCCGGGTATGAAATTTTTTGAGCTACATACCCCGAATGATCTTTTTTGAGTGACACACCCCCGTATGGCCTATTGTGAGCGACATACCGCCGTATGAGCACTTTTGAGCGACATACCCCGGTATGACCTTTTTGAGCGACATACCCGGGTATGACGTTTTTTGAGCGATATACCCGGGTAAGAAATTTTTTGAGCTACATACCCCGAATGATCTTTTTTGAGTGACACACCCCCGTATGGCCTCTTGTGAGCGACATACCACCGTATGAGCACTTTTGAGCGACATAACCCGGTATGACCTTTTTGAGCGACATACCCGGGTATGACGTTTTTTGAGCGATATACCCGGGTATGAAATTGTTTGAGTTACATACCCCGAATGATGTTTTTTGAGTGACACACCCCCGTATGGCATATTTACCCCTGTTTGAGCACTTTTGAGCAACATACCCCGGTATGACCTTTTTGAGCGACATAACCCGGGTATGACGTTTTTTGAGCGATATACCCGGGTATGAAATTTTTTGAGTTACATAGCCCGAATGATGTTTTTTGAGTGACACACCCCCGTATGGCATATTTACCCCTGTTTGAGCACTTTTGAGCGACATACCCCGGTATGACCTTTTTTGAGCGACATACCCGGGTATGAAATTTTTTGAGCTACATACCCCGAATGATCTTTTTTGAGTGACACACCCCCGTATGGCCTCTTGTGAGCGACATACCGCCGTATGAGCACTTTTGAGCGACATACCCCGGTATGACCTTTTTGAGCGACATATCGGGGTATGACGTTTTTTGAGCGATATACCCGGGTATGAAATTTTTTGAGTTACATACCCCGAATGATGTTTTTTGAGTGACACACCCCCGTATGGCATATTTACCCCTGTTTGAGCACTTTTGAGCAACATACCCCGGTATGACCTTTTTGAGCGACATACCCGGGTATGACGTTTTTTGAGCGATATACCCGGGTATGAAATTTTTTGAGTTACATACCCCGAATGATGTTTTTTGAGTGACACACCCCCGTATGGCATACTTACCCCTGTTTGAGCACTTTTGAGCGACATACCCGGTATGACCTTTTTGAACGACATATCCGGGTATGACGTTTTTTGAGCGATATACCCGGGTATGAAATTTTTTGAGTTACATACCCCGAATGATGTTTTTTGAGTGACACACCCCCTTATGGCCTCTTGTGAGCGACATACCGCCGCATGAGCACTTTTGAGCGACATACCCCGGTATGACCTTTTTGAGCGACATATCCGGGTATGACGTTTTTTGAGCGATATACCCGGGTATGAAATTTTTTGAGTTACATACCCCGAATGATGTTTTTTGAGTGACACACCCCCGTATGGCATATTTACCCCTGTTTGAGCACTTTTGAGCAACATACCCCGGTATGACCTTTTTGAGCGACATACCCGGGTATGACGTTTTTTGAGCGATATACCCGGTTATGAAATTTTTTGAGCTACATACCCCGAATGATCTTTTTTGAGTGACACACCCCCGTATGGCATATTTACCCCTGTTTGAGCACTTTTGAGCGACATACCCCGGTATGACCTTTTTGAACGACATATCCGGGTATGACGTTTTTTGAGCGATATACCCGGGTATGAAATTTTTTGAGTTACATACCCCGAATGATGTTTTTTGAGTGACACACCCCCGTATGGCATATTGTGAGCGACATACCGCCGTATGAGCACTTTTGAGCGACATACCCTGGTATGACCTTTTTTGAGCGACATACCCGGGTATGACGTTTTTTGAGCGATATACCCGGGTATGAAATTTTTTGAGCTACATACCCCGAATGATCTTTTTTGAGTGACACACCCCCGTATGGCCTCTTGTGAGCGACATACCGCCGTATGAGCACTTTTGAGCGACATACCCCGGTATGACCTTTTTTGAGCGACATACCCGGGTATGACGTTTTTTGAGCGATATACCCGGGTATGAAATTTTTTGAGCTACATACCCCGAATGATCTTTTTTGAGTGACACACCCCCGTATGGCCTCTTGTGAGCGACATACCGCCGTATGAGGACTTTTGAGCGACATACCCCGGTATGACCTTTTTGAACGACATATCCGGGTATGACGTTTTTTGAGCGATATACCCGGGTATGAAATTTTTTGAGTTACATACCCCAAATGATGTTTTTTGAGTGACACACCCCCGTATGGCCTCTTGTGAGCGACATACCGCCGTATGAGCACTTTTGAGCGACATACCCCGGTATGACCTTTTTGAGCGACATACCCGGGTATGACGTTTTTTGAGCGATATACCCGGGTATGAAATTTTTTGAGCTACATACCCCGAATGATCTTTTTTGAGTGACACACCCCCGTATGGCCTATTGTGAGCGACATACCGCCGTATGAGCACTTTTGAGCGACATACCCCGGTATGACCTTTTTGAGCGACATACCCGGGTATGACGTTTTTTGAGCGATATACCCGGGTAAGAAATTTTTTGAGCTACATACCCCGAATGATCTTTTTTGAGTGACACACCCCCGTATGGCCTCTTGTGAGCGACATACCACCGTATGAGCACTTTTGAGCGACATAACCCGGTATGACCTTTTTGAGCGACATACCCGGGTATGACGTTTTTTGAGCGATATACCCGGGTATGAAATTGTTTGAGTTACATACCCCGAATGATGTTTTTTGAGTGACACACCCCCGTATGGCATATTTACCCCTGTTTGAGCACTTTTGAGCGACATACCCCGGTATGACCTTTTTTGAGCGACATACCCGGGTATGAAATTTTTTGAGCTACATACCCCGAATGATCTTTTTTGAGTGACACACCCCCGTATGGCCTCTTGTGAGCGACATACCGCCGTATGAGCACTTTTGAGCGACATACCCCGGTATGACCTTTTTGAGCGACATATCGGGGTATGACGTTTTTTGAGCGATATACCCGGGTATGAAATTTTTTGAGTTACATACCCCGAATGATGTTTTTTGAGTGACACACCCCCGTATGGCATATTTACCCCTGTTTGAGCACTTTTGAGCAACATACCCCGGTATGACCTTTTTGAGCGACATACCCGGGTATGACGTTTTTTGAGCGATATACCCGGGTATGAAATTTTTTGAGTTACATACCCCGAATGATGTTTTTTGAGTGACACACCCCCGTATGGCATACTTACCCCTGTTTGAGCACTTTTGAGCGACATACCCGGTATGACCTTTTTGAACGACATATCCGGGTATGACGTTTTTTGAGCGATATACCCGGGTATGAAATTTTTTGAGTTACATACCCCGAATGATGTTTTTTGAGTGACACACCCCCTTATGGCCTCTTGTGAGCGACATACCGCCGCATGAGCACTTTTGAGCGACATACCCCGGTATGACCTTTTTGAGCGACATATCCGGGTATGACGTTTTTTGAGCGATATACCCGGGTATGAAATTTTTTGAGTTACATACCCCGAATGATGTTTTTTGAGTGACACACCCCCGTATGGCATATTTACCCCTGTTTGAGCACTTTTGAGCAACATACCCCGGTATGACCTTTTTGAGCGACATACCCGGGTATGACGTTTTTTGAGCGATATACCCGGTTATGAAATTTTTTGAGCTACATACCCCGAATGATCTTTTTTGAGTGACACACCCCCGTATGGCATATTTACCCCTGTTTGAGCACTTTTGAGCGACATACCCCGGTATGACCTTTTTGAACGACATATCCGGGTATGACGTTTTTTGAGCGATATACCCGGGTATGAAATTTTTTGAGTTACATACCCCGAATGATGTTTTTTGAGTGACACACCCCCGTATGGCATATTGTGAGCGACATACCGCCGTATGAGCACTTTTGAGCGACATACCCTGGTATGACCTTTTTTGAGCGACATACCCGGGTATGACGTTTTTTGAGCGATATACCCGGGTATAAAATTTTTTGAGCTACATACCCCGAATGATCTTTTTTGAGTGACACACCCCCGTATGGCCTCTTGTGAGCGACATACCGCCGTATGAGCACTTTTGAGCGACATACCCCGGTATGACCTTTTTGAGCGACATATCCGGGTATGACGTTTTTTGAGCGATATACCCGGGTATGAAATTTTTTGAGTTACATACCCCGAATGATGTTTTTTGAGTGACACACCCCCGTATGGCATATTTACCCCTGTTTGAGCACTTTTGAGCGACATACCCCGGTATGACCTTTTTGAACGACATATCCGGGTATGACGTTTTTTGAGCGATATACCCGGGTATGAAATTTTTTGAGTTACATACCCCGAATGATCTTTTTTGAGTGACACACCCCCGTATGGCCTCTTGTGAGCGACATACCGCCGTATGAGCACTTTTGAGCGACATACCCCGGTATGACCTTTTTGAGCGACATACCCGGGTATGACGTTTTTTGAGCGATATACCCGGGTATGAAATTTTTTGAGTTACATACCCCGAATGATGTTTTTTGAGTGACACACCCCCGTATGGCATATTTACCCCTGTTTGAGCACTTTTGAGCAACATACCCCGGTATGACCTTTTTGAGCGACATACCCGGGTATGACGTTTTTTGAGCGATATACCCGGGTATGAAATTTTTTGAGTTACATACCCCGAATGATGTTTTTTGAGTGACACACCCCCTTATGGCCTTTTTACCCCTGTATTACCACATTTGTGCGACATACCCCGGTATGACCTTTTTTGAGCAACATACCCGGGTATCACGTTATTTGAGTGATATTTCCGGGTATGAAATTTTTTGAGTTACATACCCCGAATGATGTTTTTTGAGTGACACACCCCCGTATGGCATATTGTGAGCGACATACCGCCGTATGAGCACTTTTGAGCGACATACCCCGGTATGACCTTTTTGAGCGACATATCCGGGTATGACGTTTTTTGAGCGATATACCCGGGTATGAAATTTTTTGAGTTACATACCCCGAATGATGTTTTTTGAGTGACACACCCCCGTATGGCATATTTACCCCTGTTTGAGCACTTTTGAGCGACATACCCCGGTATGACCTTTTTGAACGACATATCCGGGTATGACGTTTTTTGAGCGATATACCCGGGTATGAAATTTTTTGAGCTACATACCCCGAATGATCTTTTTTGAGTGACACACCCCCGTATGGCCTCTTGTGAGCGACATACCGCCGTATGAGCACTTTTGAGCGACATACCCCGGTATGACCTTTTTGAGCGACATACCCGGGTGTGACGTTTTTTGAGCGATATACCCGGGTATGAAATTTTTTGAGCTACATACCCCGAATGATCTTTTTTGAGTGACACACCCCCGTATGGCCTATTGTGAGCGACATACCGCCGTATGAGCACTTTTGAGCGACATACCCCGGTATGACCTTTTTGAGCGACATACCCGGGTATGACGTTTTTTGAGCGATATACCCGGGTAAGAAATTTTTTGAGCTACATACCCCGAATGATCTTTTTTGAGTGACACACCCCCGTATGGCCTCTTGTGAGCGACATACCACCGTATGAGCACTTTTGAGCGACATAACCCGGTATGACCTTTTTGAGCGACATACCCGGGTATGACGTTTTTTGAGCGATATACCCGGGTATGAAATTGTTTGAGTTACATACCCCGAATGATGTTTTTTGAGTGACACACCCCCGTATGGCATATTTACCCCTGTTTGAGCACTTTTGAGCAACATACCCCGGTATGACCTTTTTGAGCGACATAACCCGGGTATGACGTTTTTTGAGCGATATACCCGGGTATGAAATTTTTTGAGTTACATAGCCCGAATGATGTTTTTTGAGTGACACACCCCCGTATGGCATATTTACCCCTGTTTGAGCACTTTTGAGCGACATACCCCGGTATGACCTTTTTTGAGCGACATACCCGGGTATGAAATTTTTTGAGCTACATACCCCGAATGATCTTTTTTGAGTGACACACCCCCGTATGGCCTCTTGTGAGCGACATACCGCCGTATGAGCACTTTTGAGCGACATACCCCGGTATGACGTTTTTTGAGCGATATACCCGGGTATGAAATTTTTTGAGTTACATACCCCGAATGATGTTTTTTGAGTGACACACCCCCGTATGGCCTCTTGTGAGCGACATACCGCCGTATGAGCACTTTTGAGCGACATACCCCGGTATGACCTTTTTGAGCGACATATCCGGGTATGACGTTTTTTGAGCGATATACCCGGGTATGAAATTTTTTGAGTTACATACCCCGAATGATGTTTTTTGAGTGACACACCCCCGTATGGCATATTTACCCCTGGTTGAGCACTTTTGAGCGACATACCCCGGTATGACGTTTTTTGAGCGATATACCCGGGTATGAAATTTTTTGAGCTACATACCCCGAATGATCTTTTTTGAGTGACACACCCCCGTATGGCCTCTTGTGAGCGACATACCGCCAGATGAGCACTTTTGAGCGACATACCCCGGTATGACCTTTTTGAGCGACATATCCGGGTATGACGTTTTTTGAGCGATATACCCGGGTATGAAATTTTTTGAGTTACATACCCCGAATGATGTTTTTTGAGTGACACACCCCCGTATGGCATATTTACCCCTGTTTGAGCACTTTTGAGCAACATACCCCGGTATGACCTTTTTGAGCGACATACCCGGGTATGACGTTTTTTGAGCGATATACCCGGGTATGAAATTTTTTGAGTTACATACCCCGAATGATGTTTTTTGAGTGACACACCCCCTTATGGCCTCTTGTGAGCGACATACCGCCGTATGAGCACTTTTGAGCGACATACCCCGGTATGACCTTTTTGAGCGACATATCCGGGTATGACGTTTTTTGAGCGATATACCCGGGTATGAAATTTTTTGAGTTACATACCCCGAATGATGTTTTTTGAGTGACACACCCCCGTATGGCATATTTACCCCTGTTTGAGCACTTTTGAGCAACATACCCCGGTATGACCTTTTTGAGCGACATACCCGGGTATGACGTTTTTTGAGCGATATACCCGGTTATGAAATTTTTTGAGCTACATACCCCGAATGATCTTTTTTGAGTGACACACCCCCGTATGGCATATTTACCCCTGTTTGAGCACTTTTGAGCGACATACCCCGGTATGACCTTTTTGAACGACATATCCGGGTATGACGTTTTTTGAGCGATATACCCGGGTATGAAATTTTTTGAGTTACATACCCAGAATGATCTTTTTTGAGTGACACACCCCCGTATGGCCTCTTGTGAGCGACATACCGCCGTATGAGCACTTTTGAGCGACATACCCCGGTATGACCTTTTTGAGCGACATATCCGGGTATGACGTTTTTTGAGCGATATACCCGGGTATGAAATTTTTTGAGTTACATACCCCGAATGATGTTTTTTGAGTGACACACCCCCGTATGGCATATTTACCCCTGTTTGAGCACTTTTGAGCAACATACCCCGGTATGACCTTTTTGAGCGACATACCCGGGTATGACGTTTTTTGAGCGATATACCCGGGTATGAAATTTTTTGAGCTACATACCCCGAATGATCTTTTTTGAGTGACACACCCCCGTATGGCCTCTTGTGAGCGACATACCGCCGTATGAGCACTTTTGAGCGACATACCCCGGTATGACCTTTTTGAGCGACATACCCGGGTATGACGTTTTTTGAGCGATATACCCGGGTATGAAATTTTTTGAGTTACATACCCCGAATGATGTTTTTTGAGTGACACACCCCCGTATGGCATATTTACCCCTGTTTGAGCACTTTTGAGCAACATACCCCGGTATGACCTTTTTGAGCGACATACCCGGGTATGACGTTTTTTGAGCGATATACCCGGGTATGAAATTTTTTGAGTTACATACCCCGAATGATGTTTTTTGAGTGACACACCCCCTTATGGCCTTTTTACCCCTGTATTACCACATTTGTGCGACATACCCCGGTATGACCTTTTTTGAGCGACATACCCGGGTATCACGTTTTTTGAGCGATATACCCGGGTATGAAATTTTTTGAGTTACATACCCCGAATGATGTTTTTTGAGTGACACACCCCCGTATGGCCTCTTGTGAGCGACATACCGCCGTATGAGCACTTTTGAGCGACATACCCCGGTATGACCTTTTTGAGCGACATATCCGGGTATGACGTTTTTTGAGCGATATACCCGGGTATGAAATTTTTTGAGTTACATACCCCGAATGATGTTTTTTGAGTGACACACCCCCGTATGGCATATTTACCCCTGGTTGAGCACTTTTGAGCGACATACCCCGGTATGACGTTTTTTGAGCGATATACCCGGGTATGAAATTTTTTGAGCTACATACCCCGAATGATCTTTTTTGAGTGACACACCCCCGTATGGCCTCTTGTGAGCGACATACCGCCAGATGAGCACTTTTGAGCGACATACCCCGGTATGACCTTTTTGAGCGACATATCCGGGTATGACGTTTTTTGAGCGATATACCCGGGTATGAAATTTTTTGAGTTACATACCCCGAATGATGTTTTTTGAGTGACACACCCCCGTATGGCATATTTACCCCTGTTTGAGCACTTTTGAGCAACATACCCCGGTATGACCTTTTTGAGCGACATACCCGGGTATGACGTTTTTTGAGCGATATACCCGGGTATGAAATTTTTTGAGTTACATACCCCGAATGATGTTTTTTGAGTGACACACCCCCTTATGGCCTCTTGTGAGCGACATACCGCCGTATGAGCACTTTTGAGCGACATACCCCGGTATGACCTTTTTGAGCGACATATCCGGGTATGACGTTTTTTGAGCGATATACCCGGTTATGAAATTTTTTGAGCTACATACCCCGAATGATCTTTTTTGAGTGACACACCCCCGTATGGCATATTTACCCCTGTTTGAGCACTTTTGAGCGACATACCCCGGTATGACCTTTTTGAACGACATATCCGGGTATGACGTTTTTTGAGCGATATACCCGGGTATGAAATTTTTTGAGTTACATACCCAGAATGATCTTTTTTGAGTGACACACCCCCGTATGGCCTCTTGTGAGCGACATACCGCCGTATGAGCACTTTTGAGCGACATACCCCGGTATGACCTTTTTGAGCGACATATCCGGGTATGACGTTTTTTGAGCGATATACCCGGGTATGAAATTTTTTGAGTTACATACCCCGAATGATGTTTTTTGAGTGACACACCCCCGTATGGCATATTTACCCCTGTTTGAGCACTTTTGAGCAACATACCCCGGTATGACCTTTTTGAGCGACATACCCGGGTATGACGTTTTTTGAGCGATATACCCGGGTATGAAATTTTTTGAGCTACATACCCCGAATGATCTTTTTTGAGTGACACACCCCCGTATGGCCTCTTGTGAGCGACATACCGCCGTATGAGCACTTTTGAGCGACATACCCCGGTATGACCTTTTTGAGCGACATACCCGGGTATGACGTTTTTTGAGCGATATACCCGGGTATGAAATTTTTTGAGTTACATACCCCGAATGATGTTTTTTGAGTGACACACCCCCGTATGGCATATTTACCCCTGTTTGAGCACTTTTGAGCAACATACCCCGGTATGACCTTTTTGAGCGACATACCCGGGTATGACGTTTTTTGAGCGATATACCCGGGTATGAAATTTTTTGAGTTACATACCCCGAATGATGTTTTTTGAGTGACACACCCCCTTATGGCCTTTTTACCCCTGTATTACCACATTTGTGCGACATACCCCGGTATGACCTTTTTTGAGCGACATACCCGGGTATCACGTTATTTGAGTGATATTTCCGGGTATGAAATTTTTTGAGTTACATACCCCGAATGATGTTTTTTGAGTGACACACCCCCGTATGGCATATTGTGAGCGACATACCGCCGTATGAGCACTTTTGAGCGACATACCCCGGTATGACCTTTTTGAGCGACATATCCGGGTATGACGTTTTTTGAGCGATATACCCGGGTATGAAATTTTTTGAGTTACATACCCCGAATGATGTTTTTTGAGTGACACACCCCCGTATGGCATATTTACCCCTGTTTGAGCACTTTTGAGCGACATACCCCGGTATGACCTTTTTGAACGACATATCCGGGTATGACGTTTTTTGAGCGATATACCCGGGTATGAAATTTTTTGAGTTACATACCCCGAATGATCTTTTTTGAGTGACACACCCCCGTATGGCCTCTTGTGAGCGACATACCGCCAGATGAGCACTTTTGAGCGACATACCCCGGTATGACCTTTTTGAGCGACATATCCGGGTATGACGTTTTTTGAGCGATATACCCGGGTATGAAATTTTTTGAGTTACATACCCCGAATGATGTTTTTTGAGTGACACACCCCCTTATGGCCTCTTGTGAGCGACATACCGCCGTATGAGCACTTTTGAGCGACATACCCCGGTATGACCTTTTTGAGCGACATATCCGGGTATGACGTTTTTTGAGCGATATACCCGGGTATGAAATTTTTTGAGTTACATACCCCGAATGATGTTTTTTGAGTGACACACCCCCGTATGGCATATTTACCCCTGTTTGAGCACTTTTGAGCAACATACCCCGGTATGACCTTTTTGAGCGACATAACCCGGGTATGACGTTTTTTGAGCGATATACCCGGGTATGAAATTTTTTGAGTTACATAGCCCGAATGATGTTTTTTGAGTGACACACCCCCGTATGGCATATTTACCCCTGTTTGAGCACTTTTGAGCGACATACCCCGGTATGACCTTTTTTGAGCGACATACCCGGGTATGAAATTTTTTGAGCTACATACCCCGAATGATCTTTTTTGAGTGACACACCCCCGTATGGCCTCTTGTGAGCGACATACCGCCGTATGAGCACTTTTGAGCGACATACCCCGGTATGACCTTTTTGAGCGACATATCCGGGTATGACGTTTTTTGAGCGATATACCCGGGTATGAAATTTTTTGAGTTACATACCCCGAATGATGTTTTTTGAGTGACACACCCCCGTATGGCCTCTTGTGAGCGACATACCGCCGTATGAGCACTTTTGAGCGACATACCCCGGTATGACCTTTTTGAGCGACATATCCGGGTATGACGTTTTTTGAGCGATATACCCGGGTATGAAATTTTTTGAGTTACATACCCCGAATGATGTTTTTTGAGTGACACACCCCCGTATGGCATATTTACCCCTGGTTGAGCACTTTTGAGCGACATACCCCGGTATGACGTTTTTTGAGCGATATACCCGGGTATGAAATTTTTTGAGCTACATACCCCGAATGATCTTTTTTGAGTGACACACCCCCGTATGGCCTCTTGTGAGCGACATACCGCCAGATGAGCACTTTTGAGCGACATACCCCGGTATGACCTTTTTGAGCGACATATCCGGGTATGACGTTTTTTGAGCGATATACCCGGGTATGAAATTTTTTGAGTTACATACCCCGAATGATGTTTTTTGAGTGACACACCCCCGTATGGCATATTTACCCCTGTTTGAGCACTTTTGAGCAACATACCCCGGTATGACCTTTTTGAGCGACATACCCGGGTATGACGTTTTTTGAGCGATATACCCGGGTATGAAATTTTTTGAGTTACATACCCCGAATGATGTTTTTTGAGTGACACACCCCCTTATGGCCTCTTGTGAGCGACATACCGCCGTATGAGCACTTTTGAGCGACATACCCCGGTATGACCTTTTTGAGCGACATATCCGGGTATGACGTTTTTTGAGCGATATACCCGGGTATGAAATTTTTTGAGTTACATACCCCGAATGATGTTTTTTGAGTGACACACCCCCGTATGGCATATTTACCCCTGTTTGAGCACTTTTGAGCAACATACCCCGGTATGACCTTTTTGAGCGACATACCCGGGTATGACGTTTTTTGAGCGATATACCCGGTTATGAAATTTTTTGAGCTACATACCCCGAATGATCTTTTTTGAGTGACACACCCCCGTATGGCATATTTACCCCTGTTTGAGCACTTTTGAGCGACATACCCCGGTATGACCTTTTTGAACGACATATCCGGGTATGACGTTTTTTGAGCGATATACCCGGGTATGAAATTTTTTGAGTTACATACCCAGAATGATCTTTTTTGAGTGACACACCCCCGTATGGCCTCTTGTGAGCGACATACCGCCGTATGAGCACTTTTGAGCGACATACCCCGGTATGACCTTTTTGAGCGACATATCCGGGTATGACGTTTTTTGAGCGATATACCCGGGTATGAAATTTTTTGAGTTACATACCCCGAATGATGTTTTTTGAGTGACACACCCCCGTATGGCATATTTACCCCTGTTTGAGCACTTTTGAGCAACATACCCCGGTATGACCTTTTTGAGCGACATACCCGGGTATGACGTTTTTTGAGCGATATACCCGGGTATGAAATTTTTTGAGCTACATACCCCGAATGATCTTTTTTGAGTGACACACCCCCGTATGGCCTCTTGTGAGCGACATACCGCCGTATGAGCACTTTTGAGCGACATACCCCGGTATGACCTTTTTGAGCGACATACCCGGGTATGACGTTTTTTGAGCGATATACCCGGGTATGAAATTTTTTGAGTTACATACCCCGAATGATGTTTTTTGAGTGACACACCCCCGTATGGCATATTTACCCCTGTTTGAGCACTTTTGAGCAACATACCCCGGTATGACCTTTTTGAGCGACATACCCGGGTATGACGTTTTTTGAGCGATATACCCGGGTATGAAATTTTTTGAGTTACATACCCCGAATGATGTTTTTTGAGTGACACACCCCCTTATGGCCTTTTTACCCCTGTATTACCACATTTGTGCGACATACGCCGGTATGACCTTTTTTGAGCGACATACCCGGGTATCACGTTATTTGAGTGATATTTCCGGGTATGAAATTTTTTGAGTTACATACCCCGAATGATGTTTTTTGAGTGACACACCCCCGTATGGCATATTGTGAGCGACATACCGCCGTATGAGCACTTTTGAGCGACATACCCCGGTATGACCTTTTTGAGCGACATATCCGGGTATGACGTTTTTTGAGCGATATACCCGGGTATGAAATTTTTTGAGTTACATACCCCGAATGATGTTTTTTGAGTGACACACCCCCGTATGGCATATTTACCCCTGTTTGAGCACTTTTGAGCGACATACCCCGGTATGACCTTTTTGAACGACATATCCGGGTATGACGTTTTTTGAGCGATATACCCGGGTATGAAATTTTTTGAGTTACATACCCCGAATGATCTTTTTTGAGTGACACACCCCCGTATGGCCTCTTGTGAGCGACATACCGCCAGATGAGCACTTTTGAGCGACATACCCCGGTATGACCTTTTTGAGCGACATATCCGGGTATGACGTTTTTTGAGCGATATACCCGGGTATGAAATTTTTTGAGTTACATACCCCGAATGATGTTTTTTGAGTGACACACCCCCTTATGGCCTCTTGTGAGCGACATACCGCCGTATGAGCACTTTTGAGCGACATACCCCGGTATGACCTTTTTGAGCGACATATCCGGGCATGACGTTTTTTGAGCGATATACCCGGGTATGAAATTTTTTGAGTTACATACCCCGAATGATGTTTTTTGAGTGACACACCCCCGTATGGCATATTTACCCCTGTTTGAGCACTTTTGAGCAACATACCCCGGTATGACCTTTTTGAGCGACATACCCGGGTATGACGTTTTTTGAGCGATATACCCGGGTATGAAATTTTTTGAGCTACATACCCCGAATGATCTTTTTTGAGTGACACACCCCCGTATGGCATATTTACCCCTGTTTGAGCACTTTTGAGCGACATACCCCGGTATGACCTTTTTGAACGACATATCCGGGTATGACGTTTTTTGAGCGATATACCCGGGTATGAAATTTTTTGAGTTACATACCCCGAATGATCTTTTTTGAGTGACACACCCCCGTATGGCCTCTTGTGAGCGACATACCGCCAGATGAGCACTTTTGAGCGACATACCCCGGTATGACCTTTTTGAGCGACATATCCGGGTATGACGTTTTTTGAGCGATATACCCGGGTATGAAATTTTTTGAGTTACATACCCCGAATGATGTTTTTTGAGTGACACACCCCCTTATGGCCTCTTGTGAGCGACATACCGCCGTATGAGCACTTTTGAGCGACATACCCCGGTATGACCTTTTTGAGCGACATATCCGGGTATGACGTTTTTTGAGCGATATACCCGGGTATGAAATTTTTTGAGTTACATACCCCGAATGATGTTTTTTGAGTGACACACCCCCGTATGGCATATTTACCCCTGTTTGAGCACTTTTGAGCAACATACCCCGGTATGACCTTTTTGAGCGACATACCCGGGTATGACGTTTTTTGAGCGATATACCCGGGTATGAAATTTTTTGAGCTACATACCCCGAATGATCTTTTTTGAGTGACACACCCCCGTATGGCCTCTTGTGAGCGACATACCGCCGTATGAGCACTTTTGAGCGACATACCCCGGTATGACCTTTTTGAGCGACATACCCGGGTATGACGTTTTTTGAGCGATATACCCGGGTATGAAATTTTTTGAGTTACATACCCCGAATGATGTTTTTTGAGTGACACACCCCCGTATGGCATATTTACCCCTGTTTGAGCACTTTTGAGCAACATACCCCGGTATGACCTTTTTGAGCGACATACCCGGGTATGACGTTTTTTGAGCGATATACCCGGGTATGAAATTTTTTGAGCTACATACCCCGAATGATCTTTTTTGAGTGACACACCCCCGTATGGCCTCTTGTGAGCGACATACCGCCGTATGAGCACTTTTGAGCGACATACCCCGGTATGACCTTTTTGAGCGACATACCCGGGTATGACGTTTTTTGAGCAATATATCCGGGTATGAAATTGTTTGAGTTACATACCCCGAATGATGTTTTTTGAGTGACACACCCCCGTATGGCATATTTACCCCTGTTTGAGCACTTTTGAGCAACATACCCCGGTATGACCTTTTTGAGCGACATAACCCGGGTATGACGTTTTTTGAGCGATATACCCGGGTATGAAATTTTTTGAGTTACATAGCCCGAATGATGTTTTTTGAGTGACACACCCCCGTATGGCATATTTACCCCTGTTTGAGCACTTTTGAGCGACATACCCCGGTATGACCTTTTTTGAGCGACATACCCGGGTATGAAATTTTTTGAGCTACATACCCCGAATGATCTTTTTTGAGTGACACACCCCCGTATGGCCTCTTGTGAGCGACATACCGCCGTATGAGCACTTTTGAGCGACATACCCCGGTATGACCTTTTTGAGCGACATATCCGGGTATGACGTTTTTTGAGCGATATACCCGGGTATGAAATTTTTTGAGTTACATACCCCGAATGATGTTTTTTGAGTGACACACCCCCGTATGGCCTCTTGTGAGCGACATACCGCCGTATGAGCACTTTTGAGCGACATACCCCGGTATGACCTTTTTGAGCGACATATCCGGGTATGACGTTTTTTGAGCGATATACCCGGGTATGAAATTTTTTGAGTTACATACCCCGAATGATGTTTTTTGAGTGACACACCCCCGTATGGCATATTTACCCCTGGTTGAGCACTTTTGAGCGACATACCCCGGTATGACGTTTTTTGAGCGATATACCCGGGTATGAAATTTTTTGAGCTACATACCCCGAATGATCTTTTTTGAGTGACACACCCCCGTATGGCCTCTTGTGAGCGACATACCGCCAGATGAGCACTTTTGAGCGACATACCCCGGTATGACCTTTTTGAGCGACATATCCGGGTATGACGTTTTTTGAGCGATATACCCGGGTATGAAATTTTTTGAGTTACATACCCCGAATGATGTTTTTTGAGTGACACACCCCCGTATGGCATATTTACCCCTGTTTGAGCACTTTTGAGCAACATACCCCGGTATGACCTTTTTGAGCGACATACCCGGGTATGACGTTTTTTGAGCGATATACCCGGGTATGAAATTTTTTGAGTTACATACCCCGAATGATGTTTTTTGAGTGACACACCCCCTTATGGCCTCTTGTGAGCGACATACCGCCGTATGAGCACTTTTGAGCGACATACCCCGGTATGACCTTTTTGAGCGACATATCCGGGTATGACGTTTTTTGAGCGATATACCCGGGTATGAAATTTTTTGAGTTACATACCCCGAATGATGTTTTTTGAGTGACACACCCCCGTATGGCATATTTACCCCTGTTTGAGCACTTTTGAGCAACATACCCCGGTATGACCTTTTTGAGCGACATACCCGGGTATGACGTTTTTTGAGCGATATACCCGGTTATGAAATTTTTTGAGCTACATACCCCGAATGATCTTTTTTGAGTGACACACCCCCGTATGGCATATTTACCCCTGTTTGAGCACTTTTGAGCGACATACCCCGGTATGACCTTTTTGAACGACATATCCGGGTATGACGTTTTTTGAGCGATATACCCGGGTATGAAATTTTTTGAGTTACATACCCAGAATGATCTTTTTTGAGTGACACACCCCCGTATGGCCTCTTGTGAGCGACATACCGCCGTATGAGCACTTTTGAGCGACATACCCCGGTATGACCTTTTTGAGCGACATATCCGGGTATGACGTTTTTTGAGCGATATACCCGGGTATGAAATTTTTTGAGTTACATACCCCGAATGATGTTTTTTGAGTGACACACCCCCGTATGGCATATTTACCCCTGTTTGAGCACTTTTGAGCAACATACCCCGGTATGACCTTTTTGAGCGACATACCCGGGTATGACGTTTTTTGAGCGATATACCCGGGTATGAAATTTTTTGAGCTACATACCCCGAATGATCTTTTTTGAGTGACACACCCCCGTATGGCCTCTTGTGAGCGACATACCGCCGTATGAGCACTTTTGAGCGACATACCCCGGTATGACCTTTTTGAGCGACATACCCGGGTATGACGTTTTTTGAGCGATATACCCGGGTATGAAATTTTTTGAGTTACATACCCCGAATGATGTTTTTTGAGTGACACACCCCCGTATGGCATATTTACCCCTGTTTGAGCACTTTTGAGCAACATACCCCGGTATGACCTTTTTGAGCGACATACCCGGGTATGACGTTTTTTGAGCGATATACCCGGGTATGAAATTTTTTGAGTTACATACCCCGAATGATGTTTTTTGAGTGACACACCCCCTTATGGCCTTTTTACCCCTGTATTACCACATTTGTGCGACATACGCCGGTATGACCTTTTTTGAGCGACATACCCGGGTATCACGTTATTTGAGTGATATTTCCGGGTATGAAATTTTTTGAGTTACATACCCCGAATGATGTTTTTTGAGTGACACACCCCCGTATGGCATATTGTGAGCGACATACCGCCGTATGAGCACTTTTGAGCGACATACCCCGGTATGACCTTTTTGAGCGACATATCCGGGTATGACGTTTTTTGAGCGATATACCCGGGTATGAAATTTTTTGAGTTACATACCCCGAATGATGTTTTTTGAGTGACACACCCCCGTATGGCATATTTACCCCTGTTTGAGCACTTTTGAGCGACATACCCCGGTATGACCTTTTTGAACGACATATCCGGGTATGACGTTTTTTGAGCGATATACCCGGGTATGAAATTTTTTGAGTTACATACCCCGAATGATCTTTTTTGAGTGACACACCCCCGTATGGCCTCTTGTGAGCGACATACCGCCAGATGAGCACTTTTGAGCGACATACCCCGGTATGACCTTTTTGAGCGACATATCCGGGTATGACGTTTTTTGAGCGATATACCCGGGTATGAAATTTTTTGAGTTACATACCCCGAATGATGTTTTTTGAGTGACACACCCCCTTATGGCCTCTTGTGAGCGACATACCGCCGTATGAGCACTTTTGAGCGACATACCCCGGTATGACCTTTTTGAGCGACATATCCGGGCATGACGTTTTTTGAGCGATATACCCGGGTATGAAATTTTTTGAGTTACATACCCCGAATGATGTTTTTTGAGTGACACACCCCCGTATGGCATATTTACCCCTGTTTGAGCACTTTTGAGCAACATACCCCGGTATGACCTTTTTGAGCGACATACCCGGGTATGACGTTTTTTGAGCGATATACCCGGGTATGAAATTTTTTGAGCTACATACCCCGAATGATCTTTTTTGAGTGACACACCCCCGTATGGCATATTTACCCCTGTTTGAGCACTTTTGAGCGACATACCCCGGTATGACCTTTTTGAACGACATATCCGGGTATGACGTTTTTTGAGCGATATACCCGGGTATGAAATTTTTTGAGTTACATACCCCGAATGATCTTTTTTGAGTGACACACCCCCGTATGGCCTCTTGTGAGCGACATACCGCCAGATGAGCACTTTTGAGCGACATACCCCGGTATGACCTTTTTGAGCGACATATCCGGGTATGACGTTTTTTGAGCGATATACCCGGGTATGAAATTTTTTGAGTTACATACCCCGAATGATGTTTTTTGAGTGACACACCCCCTTATGGCCTCTTGTGAGCGACATACCGCCGTATGAGCACTTTTGAGCGACATACCCCGGTATGACCTTTTTGAGCGACATATCCGGGTATGACGTTTTTTGAGCGATATACCCGGGTATGAAATTTTTTGAGTTACATACCCCGAATGATGTTTTTTGAGTGACACACCCCCGTATGGCATATTTACCCCTGTTTGAGCACTTTTGAGCAACATACCCCGGTATGACCTTTTTGAGCGACATACCCGGGTATGACGTTTTTTGAGCGATATACCCGGGTATGAAATTTTTTGAGCTACATACCCCGAATGATCTTTTTTGAGTGACACACCCCCGTATGGCCTCTTGTGAGCGACATACCGCCGTATGAGCACTTTTGAGCGACATACCCCGGTATGACCTTTTTGAGCGACATACCCGGGTATGACGTTTTTTGAGCGATATACCCGGGTATGAAATTTTTTGAGTTACATACCCCGAATGATGTTTTTTGAGTGACACACCCCCGTATGGCATATTTACCCCTGTTTGAGCACTTTTGAGCAACATACCCCGGTATGACCTTTTTGAGCGACATACCCGGGTATGACGTTTTTTGAGCGATATACCCGGGTATGAAATTTTTTGAGCTACATACCCCGAATGATCTTTTTTGAGTGACACACCCCCGTATGGCCTCTTGTGAGCGACATACCGCCGTATGAGCACTTTTGAGCGACATACCCCGGTATGACCTTTTTGAGCGACATACCCGGGTATGACGTTTTTTGAGCAATATATCCGGGTATGAAATTGTTTGAGTTACATACCCCGAATGATGTTTTTTGAGTGACACACCCCCGTATGGCATATTTACCCCTGTTTGAGCACTTTTGAGCGACATACCCCGGTATGACCTTTTTTGAGCGACATACCCGGGTATGACGTTTTTTGAGCGATATACCCGGGTATGAAATTTTTTGAGCTACATACCCCGAATTATCTTTTTTGAGTGACACACCCCCGTATGGCCTCTTGTGAGCGACATACCGCCATATGAGCACTTTTGAGCGACATACCCCGGTATGACCTTTTTGAGCGTCATATCCGGGTATGACGTTTTTTGAGCGATATACCCGAGTATGAATTTTTTTGAGTTACATACCCCGAATGATGTTTTTTGAGTGACACACCCTCGTATGGCCTCTTGTGAGCGACATACCGCTGTATGAGCACTTTTGAGCGACATACCCCGGTATGACCTTTTTGAACGACATATCCGGGTATGACGTTTTTTGAGCGATATACCCGGGTATGAAATTTTTTGAGTTACATACCCCGAATGATGTTTTTTGAGTGACACACCCCCGTATGGCATATTGTGAGCGACATACCGCCGTATGAGCACTTTTGAGCGACATACCCTGGTATGACCTTTTTTGAGCGACATACCCGGGTATGACGTTTTTTGAGCGATATACCCGGGTATAAAATTTTTTGAGCTACATACCCCGAATGATCTTTTTTGAGTGACACACCCCCGTATGGCCTCTTGTGAGCGACATACCGCCGTATGAGCACTTTTGAGCGACATACCCCGGTATGACCTTTTTTGAGCGACATACCCGGGTATGACGTTTTTTGAGCGATATACCCGGGTATGAAATTTTTTGAGCTACATACCCCGAATTATCTTTTTTGAGTGACACACCCCCGTATGGCCTCTTGTGAGCGACATACCGCCATATGAGCACTTTTGAGCGACATACCCCGGTATGACCTTTTTGAGCGTCATATCCGGGTATGACGTTTTTTGAGCGATATACCCGAGTATGAATTTTTTTGAGTTACATACCCCGAATGATGTTTTTTGAGTGACACACCCCCGTATGGCCTCTTGTGAGCGACATACCGCCATATGAGCACTTTTGAGCGACATACCCCGGTATGACCTTTTTGAGCGTCATATCCGGGTATGACGTTTTTTGAGCGATATACCCGAGTATGAATTTTTTTGAGTTACATACCCCGAATGATGTTTTTTGAGTGACACACCCCCGTATGGCATATTGTGAGCGACATACCGCCGTATGAGCACTTTTGAGCGACATACCCTGGTATGACCTTTTTTGAGCGACATACCCGGGTATGACGTTTTTTGAGCGATATACCCGGGTATAAAATTTTTTGAGCTACATACCCCGAATGATCTTTTTTGAGTGACACACCCCCGTATGGCCTCTTGTGAGCGACATACCGCCGTATGAGCACTTTTGAGCGACATACCCCGGTATGACCTTTTTGAGCGACATATCCGGGTATGACGTTTTTTGAGCGATATACCCGGGTATGAAATTTTTTGAGTTACATACCCCGAATGATGTTTTTTGAGTGACACACCCCCGTATGGCATATTTACCCCTGTTTGAGCACTTTTGAGCAACATACCCCGGTATGACCTTTTTGAGCGACATACCCGGGTATGACGTTTTTTGAGCGATATACCCGGTTATGAAATTTTTTGAGCTACATACCCCGAATGATCTTTTTTGAGTGACACACCCCCGTATGGCATATTTACCCCTGTTTGAGCACTTTTGAGCGACATACCCCGGTATGACCTTTTTGAACGACATATCCGGGTATGACGTTTTTTGAGCGATATACCCGGGTATGAAATTTTTTGAGTTACATACCCAGAATGATCTTTTTTGAGTGACACACCCCCGTATGGCCTCTTGTGAGCGACATACCGCCGTATGAGCACTTTTGAGCGACATACCCCGGTATGACCTTTTTGAGCGACATATCCGGGTATGACGTTTTTTGAGCGATATACCCGGGTATGAAATTTTTTGAGTTACATACCCCGAATGATGTTTTTTGAGTGACACACCCCCGTATGGCATATTTACCCCTGTTTGAGCACTTTTGAGCAACATACCCCGGTATGACCTTTTTGAGCGACATACCCGGGTATGACGTTTTTTGAGCGATATACCCGGGTATGAAATTTTTTGAGCTACATACCCCGAATGATCTTTTTTGAGTGACACACCCCCGTATGGCCTCTTGTGAGCGACATACCGCCGTATGAGCACTTTTGAGCGACATACCCCGGTATGACCTTTTTGAGCGACATACCCGGGTATGACGTTTTTTGAGCGATATACCCGGGTATGAAATTTTTTGAGTTACATACCCCGAATGATGTTTTTTGAGTGACACACCCCCGTATGGCATATTTACCCCTGTTTGAGCACTTTTGAGCAACATACCCCGGTATGACCTTTTTGAGCGACATACCCGGGTATGACGTTTTTTGAGCGATATACCCGGGTATGAAATTTTTTGAGTTACATACCCCGAATGATGTTTTTTGAGTGACACACCCCCTTATGGCCTTTTTACCCCTGTATTACCACATTTGTGCGACATACGCCGGTATGACCTTTTTTGAGCGACATACCCGGGTATCACGTTATTTGAGTGATATTTCCGGGTATGAAATTTTTTGAGTTACATACCCCGAATGATGTTTTTTGAGTGACACACCCCCGTATGGCATATTGTGAGCGACATACCGCCGTATGAGCACTTTTGAGCGACATACCCCGGTATGACCTTTTTGAGCGACATATCCGGGTATGACGTTTTTTGAGCGATATACCCGGGTATGAAATTTTTTGAGTTACATACCCCGAATGATGTTTTTTGAGTGACACACCCCCGTATGGCATATTTACCCCTGTTTGAGCACTTTTGAGCGACATACCCCGGTATGACCTTTTTGAACGACATATCCGGGTATGACGTTTTTTGAGCGATATACCCGGGTATGAAATTTTTTGAGTTACATACCCCGAATGATCTTTTTTGAGTGACACACCCCCGTATGGCCTCTTGTGAGCGACATACCGCCAGATGAGCACTTTTGAGCGACATACCCCGGTATGACCTTTTTGAGCGACATATCCGGGTATGACGTTTTTTGAGCGATATACCCGGGTATGAAATTTTTTGAGTTACATACCCCGAATGATGTTTTTTGAGTGACACACCCCCTTATGGCCTCTTGTGAGCGACATACCGCCGTATGAGCACTTTTGAGCGACATACCCCGGTATGACCTTTTTGAGCGACATATCCGGGCATGACGTTTTTTGAGCGATATACCCGGGTATGAAATTTTTTGAGTTACATACCCCGAATGATGTTTTTTGAGTGACACACCCCCGTATGGCATATTTACCCCTGTTTGAGCACTTTTGAGCAACATACCCCGGTATGACCTTTTTGAGCGACATACCCGGGTATGACGTTTTTTGAGCGATATACCCGGGTATGAAATTTTTTGAGCTACATACCCCGAATGATCTTTTTTGAGTGACACACCCCCGTATGGCATATTTACCCCTGTTTGAGCACTTTTGAGCGACATACCCCGGTATGACCTTTTTGAACGACATATCCGGGTATGACGTTTTTTGAGCGATATACCCGGGTATGAAATTTTTTGAGTTACATACCCCGAATGATCTTTTTTGAGTGACACACCCCCGTATGGCCTCTTGTGAGCGACATACCGCCAGATGAGCACTTTTGAGCGACATACCCCGGTATGACCTTTTTGAGCGACATATCCGGGTATGACGTTTTTTGAGCGATATACCCGGGTATGAAATTTTTTGAGTTACATACCCCGAATGATGTTTTTTGAGTGACACACCCCCTTATGGCCTCTTGTGAGCGACATACCGCCGTATGAGCACTTTTGAGCGACATACCCCGGTATGACCTTTTTGAGCGACATATCCGGGTATGACGTTTTTTGAGCGATATACCCGGGTATGAAATTTTTTGAGTTACATACCCCGAATGATGTTTTTTGAGTGACACACCCCCGTATGGCATATTTACCCCTGTTTGAGCACTTTTGAGCAACATACCCCGGTATGACCTTTTTGAGCGACATACCCGGGTATGACGTTTTTTGAGCGATATACCCGGGTATGAAATTTTTTGAGCTACATACCCCGAATGATCTTTTTTGAGTGACACACCCCCGTATGGCCTCTTGTGAGCGACATACCGCCGTATGAGCACTTTTGAGCGACATACCCCGGTATGACCTTTTTGAGCGACATACCCGGGTATGACGTTTTTTGAGCGATATACCCGGGTATGAAATTTTTTGAGTTACATACCCCGAATGATGTTTTTTGAGTGACACACCCCCGTATGGCATATTTACCCCTGTTTGAGCACTTTTGAGCAACATACCCCGGTATGACCTTTTTGAGCGACATACCCGGGTATGACGTTTTTTGAGCGATATACCCGGGTATGAAATTTTTTGAGCTACATACCCCGAATGATCTTTTTTGAGTGACACACCCCCGTATGGCCTCTTGTGAGCGACATACCGCCGTATGAGCACTTTTGAGCGACATACCCCGGTATGACCTTTTTGAGCGACATACCCGGGTATGACGTTTTTTGAGCAATATATCCGGGTATGAAATTGTTTGAGTTACATACCCCGAATGATGTTTTTTGAGTGACACACCCCCGTATGGCATATTTACCCCTGTTTGAGCACTTTTGAGCGACATACCCCGGTATGACCTTTTTTGAGCGACATACCCGGGTATGACGTTTTTTGAGCGATATACCCGGGTATGAAATTTTTTGAGCTACATACCCCGAATTATCTTTTTTGAGTGACACACCCCCGTATGGCCTCTTGTGAGCGACATACCGCCATATGAGCACTTTTGAGCGACATACCCCGGTATGACCTTTTTGAGCGTCATATCCGGGTATGACGTTTTTTGAGCGATATACCCGAGTATGAATTTTTTTGAGTTACATACCCCGAATGATGTTTTTTGAGTGACACACCCTCGTATGGCCTCTTGTGAGCGACATACCGCTGTATGAGCACTTTTGAGCGACATACCCCGGTATGACCTTTTTGAACGACATATCCGGGTATGACGTTTTTTGAGCGATATACCCGGGTATGAAATTTTTTGAGTTACATACCCCGAATGATGTTTTTTGAGTGACACACCCCCGTATGGCATATTGTGAGCGACATACCGCCGTATGAGCACTTTTGAGCGACATACCCTGGTATGACCTTTTTTGAGCGACATACCCGGGTATGACGTTTTTTGAGCGATATACCCGGGTATAAAATTTTTTGAGCTACATACCCCGAATGATCTTTTTTGAGTGACACACCCCCGTATGGCCTCTTGTGAGCGACATACCGCCGTATGAGCACTTTTGAGCGACATACCCCGGTATGACCTTTTTTGAGCGACATACCCGGGTATGACGTTTTTTGAGCGATATACCCGGGTATGAAATTTTTTGAGCTACATACCCCGAATTATCTTTTTTGAGTGACACACCCCCGTATGGCCTCTTGTGAGCGACATACCGCCATATGAGCACTTTTGAGCGACATACCCCGGTATGACCTTTTTGAGCGTCATATCCGGGTATGACGTTTTTTGAGCGATATACCCGAGTATGAATTTTTTTGAGTTACATACCCCGAATGATGTTTTTTGAGTGACACACCCCCGTATGGCCTCTTGTGAGCGACATACCGCCATATGAGCACTTTTGAGCGACATACCCCGGTATGACCTTTTTGAGCGTCATATCCGGGTATGACGTTTTTTGAGCGATATACCCGAGTATGAATTTTTTTGAGTTACATACCCCGAATGATGTTTTTTGAGTGACACACCCCCGTATGGCATATTGTGAGCGACATACCGCCGTATGAGCACTTTTGAGCGACATACCCTGGTATGACCTTTTTTGAGCGACATACCCGGGTATGACGTTTTTTGAGCGATATACCCGGGTATAAAATTTTTTGAGCTACATACCCCGAATGATCTTTTTTGAGTGACACACCCCCGTATGGCCTCTTGTGAGCGACATACCGCCGTATGAGCACTTTTGAGCGACATACCCCGGTATGACCTTTTTGAGCGACATATCCGGGTATGACGTTTTTTGAGCGATATACCCGGGTATGAAATTTTTTGAGTTACATACCCCGAATGATGTTTTTTGAGTGACACACCCCCGTATGGCATATTTACCCCTGTTTGAGCACTTTTGAGCGACATACCCCGGTATGACCTTTTTGAACGACATATCCGGGTATGACGTTTTTTGAGCGATATACCCGGGTATGAAATTTTTTGAGTTACATACCCCGAATGATCTTTTTGAGTGACACACCCCCGTATGGCCTCTTGTGAGCGACATACCGCCAGATGAGCACTTTTGAGCGACATACCCCGGTATGACCTTTTTGAGCGACATATCCGGGTATGACGTTTTTTGAGCGATATACCCGGGTATGAAATTTTTTGAGTTACATACCCCGAATGATGTTTTTTGAGTGACACACCCCCTTATGGCCTCTTGTGAGCGACATACCGCCGTATGAGCACTTTTGAGCGACATACCCCTGTATGACCTTCTTGAGCGATATACCCGGGTATGAAATTTTTTGAGTTACATACCCCGAATGATGTTTTTTGAGTGACACACCCCCGTATGGCATATTTACCCCTGTTTGAGCACTTTTGAGCAACATACCCCGGTATGACCTTTTTGAGCGACATACCCGGGTATGACGTTTTTTGAGCGATATACCCGGGTATGAAATTTTTTGAGCTACATACCCCGAATGATCTTTTTTGAGTGACACACCCCCGTATGGCCTCTTGTGAGCGACATACCGCCGTATGAGCACTTTTGAGCGACATACCCCGGTATGACCTTTTTTGAGCGACATACCCGGGTATGACGTTTTTTGAGCGATATACCCGGGTATGAAATTTTTTGAGCTACATACCCCGAATGATCTTTTTTGAGTGACACACCCCCGTATGGCCTCTTGTGAGCGACATACCGCCGTATGAGCACTTTTGAGCGACATACCCCGGTATGACCTTTTTGAGCGACATACCCGGGTATGACGTTTTTTGAGCGATATACCCGGGTAAGAAATTTTTTGAGCTACATACCCCGAATGATCTTTTTTGAGTGACACACCCCCGTATGGCCTCTTGTGAGCGACATACCACCGTATGAGCACTTTTGAGCGACATAACCCGGTATGACCTTTTTGAGCGACATACCCGGGTATGACGTTTTTTGAGCGATATACCCGGGTATGAAATTGTTTGAGTTACATACCCCGAATGATGTTTTTTGAGTGACACACCCCCGTATGGCATATTTACCCCTGTTTGAGCACTTTTGAGCAACATACCCCGGTATGACCTTTTTGAGCGACATACCCGGGTATGACGTTTTTTGAGCGATATACCCGGGTATGAAATTTTTTGAGCTACATACCCCGAATGATCTTTTTTGAGTGACACACCCCCGTATGGCCTCTTGTGAGCGACATACCGCCGTATGAGCACTTTTGAGCGACATACCCCGGTATGACCTTTTTTGAGCGACATACCCGGGTATGACGTTTTTTGAGCGATATACCCGGGTATGAAATTTTTTGAGCTACATACCCCGAATGATCTTTTTTGAGTGACACACCCCCGTATGGCCTCTTGTGAGCGACATACCGCCGTATGAGCACTTTTGAGCGACATACCCCGGTATGACCTTTTTGAGCGACATACCCGGGTATGACGTTTTTTGAGCGATATACCCGGGTATGAAATTTTTTGAGCTACATACCCCGAATGATCTTTTTTGAGTGACACACCCCCGTATGGCCTATTGTGAGCGACATACCGCCGTATGAGCACTTTTGAGCGACATACCCCGGTATGACCTTTTTGAGCGACATACCCGGGTATGACGTTTTTTGAGCGATATACCCGGGTAAGAAATTTTTTGAGCTACATACCCCGAATGATCTTTTTTGAGTGACACACCCCCGTATGGCCTCTTGTGAGCGACATACCACCGTATGAGCACTTTTGAGCGACATAACCCGGTATGACCTTTTTGAGCGACATACCCGGGTATGACGTTTTTTGAGCGATATACCCGGGTATGAAATTGTTTGAGTTACATACCCCGAATGATGTTTTTTGAGTGACACACCCCCGTATGGCATATTTACCACTGTTTGAGCACTTTTGAGCGACATACCCCGGTATGACCTTTTTTGAGCGACATACCCGGGTATGACATTTTTTGAGCTACATACCCCGAATGATCTTTTTTGAGTGACACACCCCCGTATGGCCTCTTGTGAGCGACATACCGCCGTATGAGCACTTTTGAGCGACATACCCCGGTATGACCTTTTTGAACGACATATCCGGGTATGACGTTTTTTGAGCGATATACCCGGGTATGAAATTTTTTGAGTTACATACCCCGAATGATGTTTTTTGAGTGACACACCCCCGTATGGCCTCTTGTGAGCGACATACCGCCGTATGAGCACTTTTGAGCGACATACCCCGGTATGACCTTTTTGAGCGACATATCCGGGTATGACGTTTTTTGAGCGATATACCCGGGTATGAAATTTTTTGAGTTACATACCCCGAATGATGTTTTTTGAGTGACACACCCCCGTATGGCATATTTACCCCTGTTTGAGCACTTTTGAGCAACATACCCCGGTATGACCTTTTTGAGCGACATACCCGGGTATGACGTTTTTTGAGCGATATACCCGGGTATGAAATTTTTTGAGTTACATACCCCGCATGATGTTTTTTGAGTGACACACCCCCGTATGGCATATTTACCCCTGTTTGAGCACTTTTGAGCAACATACCCCGGTACGACCTTTTTGAGCGACATACCCGGGTATGACGTTTTTTGAGCGATATACCCGGGTATGAAATTTTTTGAGTTACATACCCCGAATGATGTTTTTTGAGTGACACACCCCCGTATGGCCTCTTGTGAGCGACATACCGCCGTATGAGCACTTTTGAGCGACATACCCCGGTATGACCTTTTTGAGCGACATATCCGGGTATGACGTTTTTTGAGCGATATACCCGGGTATGAAATTTTTTGAGTTACATACCCCGAATGATGTTTTTTGAGTGACACACCCCCGTATGGCATATTTACCCCTGTTTGAGCACTTTTGAGCAACATACCCCGGTATGACCTTTTTGAGCGACATACCCGGGTATGACGTTTTTTGAGCGATATACCCGGGTATGAAATTTTTTGAGCTACATACCCCGAATGATCTTTTTTGAGTGACACACCCCCGTATGGCCTCTTGTGAGCGACATACCGCCGTATGAGCACTTTTGAGCGACATACCCCGGTATGACCTTTTTGAGCGACATACCCGGGTATGACGTTTTTTGAGCGATATACCCGGGTATGAAATTTTTTGAGTTACATACCCCGAATGATGTTTTTTGAGTGACACACCCCCTTATGGCCTCTTGTGAGCGACATACCGCCGTATGAGCACTTTTGAGCGACATACCCCGGTATGACCTTTTTGAGCGACATATCCGGGTATGACGTTTTTTGAGCGATATACCCGGGTATGAAATTTTTTGAGTTACATACCCCGAATGATGTTTTTTGAGTGACACACCCCCGTATGGCATATTTACCCGTTTGAGCACTTTTGAGCAACATACCCCGGTATGACCTTTTTGAGCGACATACCCGGGTATGACGTTTTTTGAGCGATATACCCGGGTATGAAATTTTTTGAGCTACATACCCCGAATGATCTTTTTTGAGTGACACACCCCCGTATGGCATATTTACCCCTGTTTGAGCACTTTTGAGCGACATACCCCGGTATGACCTTTTTGAACGACATATCCGGGTATGACGTTTTTTGAGCGATATACCCGGGTATGAAATTTTTTGAGTTACATACCCCGAATGATCTTTTTTGAGTGACACACCCCCGTATGGCCTCTTGTGAGCGACATACCGCCAGATGAGCACTTTTGAGCGACATACCCCGGTATGACGTTTTTTGAGCGACATATCCGGGTATGAAATTTTTTGAGTTACATACCCCGAATGATGTTTTTTGAGTGACACACCCCCTTATGGCCTCTTGTGAGCGACATACCGCCGTATGAGCACTTTTGAGCGACATACCCCGGTATGACCTTTTTGAGCGACATATCCGGGTATGACGTTTTTTGAGCGATATACCCGGGTATGAAATTTTTTGAGTTACATACCCCGAATGATGTTTTTTGAGTGACACACCCCCGTATGGCATATTTACCCCTGTTTGAGCACTTTTGAGCAACATACCCCGGTATGACCTTTTTGAGCGACATACCCGGGTATGACGTTTTTTGAGCGATATACCCGGGTATGAAATTTTTTGAGCTACATACCCCGAATGATCTTTTTTGAGTGACACACCCCCGTATGGCCTCTTGTGAGCGACATACCGCCATATGAGCACTTTTGAGCGACATACCCCGGTATGACCTTTTTGAGCGACATACCCGGGTATGACGTTTTTTGAGCAATATATCCGGGTATGAAATTGTTTGAGTTACATACCCCGAATGATGTTTTTTGAGTGACACACCCCCGTATGGCATATTTACCCCTGTTTGAGCACTTTTGAGCGACATACCCCGGTATGACCTTTTTTGAGCGACATACCCGGGTATGACGTTTTTTGAGCGATATACCCGGGTATGAAATTTTTTGAGCTACATACCCCGAATTATCTTTTTTGAGTGACACACCCCCGTATGGCCTCTTGTGAGCGACATACCGCCATATGAGCACTTTTGAGCGACATACCCCGGTATGACCTTTTTGAGCGTCATATCCGGGTATGACGTTTTTTGAGCGATATACCCGAGTATGAATTTTTTTGAGTTACATACCCCGAATGATGTTTTTTGAGTGACACACCCTCGTATGGCCTCTTGTGAGCGACATACCGCCGTATGAGCACTTTTGAGCGACATACCCCGGTATGACCTTTTTTGAGCGACATACCCGGGTATGACGTTTTTTGAGCGATATACCCGGGTATGAAATTTTTTGAGTTACATACCCCGAATGATGTTTTTTGAGTGACACACCCCCGTATGGCATATTGTGAGCGACATACCGCCGTATGAGCACTTTTGAGCGACATACCCTGGTATGACCTTTTTTGAGCGACATACCCGGGTATGACGTTTTTTGAGCGATATACCCGGGTATACAATTTTTTGAGCTACATACCCCGAATGATCTTTTTTGAGTGACACACCCCCGTATGGCCTCTTGTGAGCGACATACCGCCGTATGAGCACTTTTGAGCGACATACCCCGGTATGACCTTTTTGAGCGACATATCCGGGTATGACGTTTTTTGAGCGATATACCCGGGTATGAAATTTTTTGAGTTACATACCCCGAATGATGTTTTTTGAGTGACACACCCCCATATGGCATATTTACCCCTGTTTGAGCACTTTTGAGCGACATACCCCGGTATGACCTTTTTGAACGACATATCCGGGTATGACGTTTTTTGAGCGATATACCCGGGTATGAAATTTTTTGAGTTACATACCCCGAATGATCTTTTTTGAGTGACACACCCCCGTATGGCCTCTTGTGAGCGACATACCGCCAGATGAGCACTTTTGAGCGACATACCCCGGTATGACCTTTTTGAGCGACATATCCGGGTATGACGTTTTTTGAGCGATATACCCGGGTATGAAATTTTTTGAGTTACATACCCCGAATGATGTTTTTTGAGTGACACACCCCCTTATGGCCTCTTGTGAGCGACATACCGCCGTATGAGCACTTTTGAGCGACATACCCCTGTATGACCTTTTTGAGCGATATACCCGGGTATGAAATTTTTTGAGCGACATACCCCGGTATGACCTTTTTGAGCGACATACCCGGGTATGACGTTTTTTGAGCGATATACCCGGGTAAGAAATTTTTTGAGCTACATACCCCGAATGATCTTTTTTGAGTGACACACCCCCGTATGGCCTCTTGTGAGCGACATACCACCGTATGAGCACTTTTGAGCGACATAACCCGGTATGACCTTTTTGAGCGACATACCCGGGTATGACGTTTTTTGAGCGATATACCCGTGTATGAAATTGTTTGAGTTACATACCCCGAATGATGTTTTTTGAGTGACACACCCCCGTATGGCATATTTACCCCTGTTTGAGCACTTTTGAGCAACATACCCCGGTATGACCTTTTTGAGCGACATAACCCGGGTATGACGTTTTTTGAGCGATATACCCGGGTATGAAATTTTTTGAGTTACATAGCCCGAATGATGTTTTTTGAGTGACACACCCCCGTATGGCATATTTACCCCTGTTTGAGCACTTTTGAGCGACATACCCCGGTATGACCTTTTTTGAGCGACATACCCGGGTATGAAATTTTTTGAGCTACATACCCCGAATGATCTTTTTTGAGTGACACACCCCCGTATGGCCTCTTGTGAGCGACATACCGCCGTATGAGCACTTTTGAGCGACATACCCCGGTATGACCTTTTTGAACGACATATCCGGGTATGACGTTTTTTGAGCGATATACCCGGGTATGAAATTTTTTGAGTTACATACCCCGAATGATGTTTTTTGAGTGACACACCCCCGTATGGCCTCTTGTGAGCGACATACCGCCGTATGAGCACTTTTGAGCGACATACCCCGGTATGACCTTTTTGAGCGACATATCCGGGTATGACGTTTTTTGAGCGATATACCCGGGTATGAAATTTTTTGAGTTACATACCCCGAATGATGTTTTTTGAGTGACACACCCCCGTATGGCATATTTACCCCTGTTTGAGCACTTTTGAGCGACATACCCCGGTATGACCTTTTTTGAGCGACATACCCGGGTATGACGTTTTTTGAGCGATATACCCGGGTATGAAATTTTTTGAGCTACATACCCCGAATGATCTTTTTTGAGTGACACACCCCCGTATGGCCTCTTGTGAGCGACATACCGCCAGATGAGCACTTTTGAGCGACATACCCCGGTATGACCTTTTTGAGCGACATATCCGGGTATGACGTTTTTTGAGCGATATACCCGGGTATGAAATTTTTTGAGTTACATACCCCGAATGATGTTTTTTGAGTGACACACCCCCGTATGGCATATTTACCCCTGTTTGAGCACTTTTGAGCGACATACCCCGGTATGACCTTTTTTGAGCGACATACCTGGGTATGATGTTTTTTGAGCGATATACCCGGGTATGAAATTTTTTGAGCTACATACCCCGAATGATCTTTTTTGAGTGACACACCCCCGTATGGCCTCTTGTGAGCGACATACCGCCGTATGAGCACTTTTGAGCGACATACCCCGGTATGACCTTTTTGAGCGACATATCCGGGTATGACGTTTTTTGAGCGAGATACCCGGGTATGAAATTTTTTGAGTTACATACCCCGAATGATTTTTTTTGAGTGACACACCCCCGTATGGCTTCTTGTGAGCGACATACCGCCGTATGAGCACTTTTGAGCGACATACCCCGGTATGACCTTTTTGAGCGACATACCCGGGTATGACGTTTTTTGAGCGATATACCCGGGTATGAAATTTTTTGAGTTACATACTCCGAATGATGTTTTTTGAGTGACACACCCCCGTATGGCATATTTACCCCTGTTTGAGCACTTTTGAGCAACATACCCCGGTATGACCTTTTTGAGCGACATAACCCGGGTATGACGTTTTTTGAGCGATATACCCGGGTATGACGTTTTTTGAGTTACATAGCCCGAATGATGTTTTTTGAGTGACACACCCCCGTATGGCATATTTACCCCTGTTTGAGCACTTTTGAGCGACATACCCCGGTATGACTTTTTTTGAGCGACATACCCGGGTATCACGTTTTTTGAGTGATATTTCCGGGTATGAAATTTTTTGAGTTACATACCCCGAATGATGTTTTTTGAGTGACACACCCCCGTATGGCATATTGTGAGCGACATACCGCCGTATGAGCACTTTTGAGCGACATACCCTGGTATGACCTTTTTTGAGCGACATACCCGGGTATGACGTTTTTTGAGCGATATACCCGGGTATGAAATTTTTTGAGCTACATACCCCGAATGATCTTTTTTGAGTGACACACCCCCGTATGGCCTCTTGTGAGCGACATACCGCCGTATGAGCACTTTTGAGCGACATACCCCGGTATGACCTTTTTGAGCGACATATCCGGGTATGACGTTTTTTGAGCGATATACCCGGGTATGAAATTTTTTGAGTTACATACCCCGAATGATGTTTTTTGAGTGACACACCCCCGTATGGCATATTTACCCCTGTTTGAGCACTTTTGAGCGACATACCCCGGTATGACCTTTTTGAACGACATATCCGGGTATGACGTTTTTTGAGCGATATACCCGGGTATGAAATTTTTTGAGTTACATACCCCGAATGATCTTTTTTGAGTGACACACCCCCGTATGGCCTCTTGTGAGCGACATACCGCCAGATGAGCACTTTTGAGCGACATACCCCGGTATGACCTTTTTGAGCGACATATCCGGGTATGACGTTTTTTGAGCGATATACCCGGGTATGAAATTTTTTGAGTTACATACCCCGAATGATGTTTTTTGAGTGACACACCCCCTTATGGCCTCTTGTGAGCGACATACCGCCGTATGAGCACTTTTGAGCGACATACCCCGGTATGACCTTTTTGAGCGACATATCCGGGTATGACGTTTTTTGAGCGATATACCCGGGTATGAAATTTTTTGAGTTACATACCCCGAATGATGTTTTTTGAGTGACACACCCCCGTATGGCATATTTACCCCTGTTTGAGCACTTTTGAGCAACATACCCCGGTATGACCTTTTTGAGCGACATACCCGGGTATGACGTTTTTTGAGCGATATACCCGGGTATGAAATTTTTTGAGCTACATACCCCGAATGATCTTTTTTGAGTGACACACCCCCGTATGGCATATTTACCCCTGTTTGAGCACTTTTGAGCGACATACCCCGGTATGACCTTTTTGAACGACATATCCGGGTATGACGTTTTTTGAGCGATATACCCGGGTATGAAATTTTTTGAGTTACATACCCCGAATGATCTTTTTTGAGTGACACACCCCCGTATGGCCTCTTGTGAGCGACATACCGCCAGATGAGCACTTTTGAGCGACATACCCCGGTATGACCTTTTTGAGCGACATATCCGGGTATGACGTTTTTTGAGCGATATACCCGGGTATGAAATTTTTTGAGTTACATACCCCGAATGATGTTTTTTGAGTGACACACCCCCGTATGGCATATTTACCCCTGTTTGAGCACTTTTGAGCAACATACCCCGGTATGACCTTTTTGAGCGACATACCCGGGTATGACGTTTTTTGAGCGATATACCCGGGTATGAAATTTTTTGAGCTACATACCCCGAATGATCTTTTTTGAGTGACACACCCCCGTATGGCCTCTTGTGAGCGACATACCGCCGTATGAGCACTTTTGAGCGACATACCCCGGTATGACCTTTTTGAGCGACATACCCGGGTATGACGTTTTTTGAGCGATATACCCGGGTATGAAATTTTTTGAGCTACATACCCCGAATGATGTTTTTTGAGTGACACACCCCCGTATGGCATATTTACCCCTGTTTGAGCACTTTTGAGCAACATACCCCGGTATGACCTTTTTGAGCGACATACCCGGGTATGACGTTTTTTGAGCGACACACCCCCTTATGGCCTTTTTACCCCTGTATTACCACATTTGTGCGACATACCCCGGTATGACCTTTTTTGAGCGACATACCCGGGTATCACGTTTTTTGAGTGATATTTCCGGGTATGAAATTTTTTGAGTTACATACCCCGAATGATGTTTTTTGAGTGACACACCCCCGTATGGCATATTGTGAGCGACATACCGCCGTATGAGCACTTTTGAGCGACATACCCTGGTATGACCTTTTTTGAGCGACATACCCGGGTATGACGTTTTTTGAGCGATATACCCGGGTATGAAATTTTTTGAGCTACATACCCCGAATGATCTTTTTTGAGTGACACACCCCCGTATGGCCTCTTGTGAGCGACATACCGCCGTATGAGCACTTTTGAGCGACATACCCCGGTATGACCTTTTTGAGCGACATATCTGGGTATGACGTTTTTTGAGCGATATACCCGGGTATGAAATTTTTTGAGTTACATACCCCGAATGATGTTTTTTGAGTGACACACCCCCTTATGGCCTCTTGTGAGCGACATACCGCCGTATGAGCACTTTTGAGCGACATACCCCGGTATGACCTTTTTGAGCGACATATCCGGGTATGACGTTTTTTGAGCGATATACCCGGGTATGAAATTTTTTGAGTTACATACCCCGAATGATGTTTTTTGAGTGACACACCCCCGTATGGCATATTTACCCCTGTTTGAGCACTTTTGAGCAACATACCCCGGTATGACCTTTTTGAGCGACATACCCGGGTATGACGTTTTTTGAGCGATATACCCGGTTATGAAATTTTTTGAGCTACATACCCCGAATGATCTTTTTTGAGTGACACACCCCCGTATGGCATATTTACCCCTGTTTGAGCACTTTTGAGCGACATACCCCGGTATGACCTTTTTGAACGACATATCCGGGTATGACGTTTTTTGAGCGATATACCCGGGTATGAAATTTTTTGAGTTACATACCCCGAATGATCTTTTTTGAGTGACACACCCCCGTATGGCCTCTTGTGAGCGACATACTGCCAGATGAGCACTTTTGAGCGACATACCCCGGTATGACCTTTTTGAGCGACATATCCGGGTATGACGTTTTTTGAGCGATATACCCGGGTATGAAATTTTTTGAGTTACATACCCCGAATGATGTTTTTTGAGTGACACACCCCCTTATGGCCTCTTGTGAGCGACATACCGCCGTATGAGCACTTTTGAGCGACATACCCCGGTATGACCTTTTTGAGCGACATATCCGGGTATGACGTTTTTTGAGCGATATACCCGGGTATGAAATTTTTTGAGTTACATACCCCGAATGATGTTTTTTGAGTGACACACCCCCGTATGGCATATTTACCCCTGTTTGAGCACTTTTGAGCAACATACCCCGGTATGACCTTTTTGAGCGACATACCCGGGTATGACGTTTTTTGAGCGATATACCCGGGTATGAAATTTTTTGAGCTACATACCCCGAATGATCTTTTTTGAGTGACACACCCCCGTATGGCATATTTACCCCTGTTTGAGCACTTTTGAGCGACATACCCCGGTATGACCTTTTTGAACGACATATCCGGGTATGACGTTTTTTGAGCGATATACCCGGGTATGAAATTTTTTGAGTGACACACCCCCGTATGGCCTCTTGTGAGCGACATACCGCCAGATGAGCACTTTTGAGCGACATACCCCGGTATGACCTTTTTGAGCGACATATCCGGGTATGACGTTTTTTGAGCGATATACCCGGGTATGAAATTTTTTGAGTTACATACCCCGAATGATGTTTTTTGAGTGACACACCCCCTTATGGCCTCTTGTGAGCGACATACCGCCGTATGAGCACTTTTGAGCGACATACCCCGGTATGACCTTTTTGAGCGACATATCCGGGTATGACGTTTTTTGAGCGATATACCCGGGTATGAAATTTTTTGAGTTACATACCCCGAATGATGTTTTTTGAGTGACACACCCCCGTATGGCATATTTACCCCTGTTTGAGCACTTTTGAGCGACATACCCCGGTATGACCTTTTTGAACGACATATCCGGGTATGACGTTTTTTGAGCGATATACCCGGGTATGAAATTTTTTGAGTTACATACCCCGAATGATCTTTTTTGAGTGACACACCCCCGTATGGCCTCTTGTGAGCGACATACTGCCAGATGAGCACTTTTGAGCGACATACCCCGGTATGACCTTTTTGAGCGACATATCCGGGTATGACGTTTTTTGAGCGATATACCCGGGTATGAAATTTTTTGAGTTACATACCCCGAATGATGTTTTTTGAGTGACACACCCCCTTATGGCCTCTTGTGAGCGACATACCGCCGTATGAGCACTTTTGAGCGACATACCCCGGTATGACCTTTTTGAGCGACATATCCGGGTATGACGTTTTTTGAGCGATATACCCGGGTATGAAATTTTTTGAGTTACATACCCCGAATGATGTTTTTTGAGTGACACACCCCCGTATGGCATATTTACCCCTGTTTGAGCACTTTTGAGCAACATACCCCGGTATGACCTTTTTGAGCGACATACCCGGGTATGACGTTTTTTGAGCGATATACCCGGGTATGAAATTTTTTGAGCTACATACCCCGAATGATCTTTTTTGAGTGACACACCCCCGTATGGCATATTTACCCCTGTTTGAGCACTTTTGAGCGACATACCCCGGTATGACCTTTTTGAACGACATATCCGGGTATGACGTTTTTTGAGCGATATACCCGGGTATGAAATTTTTTGAGTGACACACCCCCGTATGGCCTCTTGTGAGCGACATACCGCCAGATGAGCACTTTTGAGCGACATACCCCGGTATGACCTTTTTGAGCGACATATCCGGGTATGACGTTTTTTGAGCGATATACCCGGGTATGAAATTTTTTGAGTTACATACCCCGAATGATGTTTTTTGAGTGACACACCCCCTTATGGCCTCTTGTGAGCGACATACCGCCGTATGAGCACTTTTGAGCGACATACCCCGGTATGACCTTTTTGAGCGACATATCCGGGTATGACGTTTTTTGAGCGATATACCCGGGTATGAAATTTTTTGAGTTACATACCCCGAATGATGTTTTTTGAGTGACACACCCCCGTATGGCATATTTACCCCTGTTTGAGCACTTTTGAGCAACATACCCCGGTATGACCTTTTTGAGCGACATACCCGGGTATGACGTTTTTTGAGCGATATACCCGGTTATGAAATTTTTTGAGCTACATACCCCGAATGATCTTTTTTGAGTGACACACCCCCGTATGGCATATTTACCCCTGTTTGAGCACTTTTGAGCGACATACCCCGGTATGACCTTTTTGAACGACATATCCGGGTATGACGTTTTTTGAGCGATATACCCGGGTATGAAATTTTTTGAGTTACATACCCCGAATGATCTTTTTTGAGTGACACACCCCCGTATGGCCTCTTGTGAGCGACATACTGCCAGATGAGCACTTTTGAGCGACATACCCCGGTATGACCTTTTTGAGCGACATATCCGGGTATGACGTTTTTTGAGCGATATACCCGGGTATGAAATTTTTTGAGTTACATACCCCGAATGATGTTTTTTGAGTGACACACCCCCTTATGGCCTCTTGTGAGCGACATACCGCCGTATGAGCACTTTTGAGCGACATACCCCGGTATGACCTTTTTGAGCGACATATCCGGGTATGACGTTTTTTGAGCGATATACCCGGGTATGAAATTTTTTGAGTTACATACCCCGAATGATGTTTTTTGAGTGACACACCCCCGTATGGCATATTTACCCCTGTTTGAGCACTTTTGAGCAACATACCCCGGTATGACCTTTTTGAGCGACATACCCGGGTATGACGTTTTTTGAGCGATATACCCGGGTATGAAATTTTTTGAGCTACATACCCCGAATGATCTTTTTTGAGTGACACACCCCCGTATGGCATATTTACCCCTGTTTGAGCACTTTTGAGCGACATACCCCGGTATGACCTTTTTGAACGACATATCCGGGTATGACGTTTTTTGAGCGATATACCCGGGTATGAAATTTTTTGAGTTACATACCCCGAATGATGTTTTTTGAGTGACACACCCCCTTATGGCCTCTTGTGAGCGACATACCGCCGTATGAGCACTTTTGAGCGACATACCCCGGTATGACCTTTTTGAGCGACATATCCGGGTATGACGTTTTTTGAGCGATATACCCAGGTATGAAATTTTTTGAGTTACATACCCCGAATGATGTTTTTTGAGTGACACACCCCCGTATGGCATATTTACCCCTGTTTGAGCACTTTTGAGCAACATACCCCGGTATGACCTTTTTGAGCGACATACCCGGGTATGACGTTTTTTGAGCGATATACCCGGGTATGAAATTTTTTGAGCTACATACCCCGAATGATCTTTTTTGAGTGACACACCCCCGTATGGCCTCTTGTGAGCGACATACCGCCGTATGAGCACTTTTGAGCGACATACCCCGGTATGACCTTTTTGAGCGACATACCCGGGTATGACGTTTTTTGAGCGATATACCCGGGTATGAAATTTTTTGAGTTACATACCCCGAATGATGTTTTTTGAGTGACACACCCCCGTATGGCATATTTACCCCTGTTTGAGCACTTTTGAGCAACATACCCCGGTATGACCTTTTTGAGCGACATACCCGGGTATGACGTTTTTTGAGCGATATACCCGGGTATGAAATTTTTTGAGCTATATACCCCGAATTATCTTTTTTGAGTGACACACCCCCGTATGGCCTCTTGTGAGCGACATACCGCCATATGAGCACTTTTGAGCGACATACCCCGGTATGACCTTTTTGAGCGACATACCCGGGTATGACGTTTTTTGAGCGATATACCCGGGTATGAAATTTTTTGAGTTACATACTCCGAATGATGTTTTTTGAGTGACACACCCCCGTATGGCATATTTACCCCTGTTTGAGCACTTTTGAGCAACATACCCCGGTATGACCTTTTTGAGCGACATAACCCGGGTATGACGTTTTTTGAGCGATATACCCGGGTATGACATTTTTTGAGTTACATAGCCCGAATGATGTTTTTTGAGTGACACACCCCCGTATGGCATATTTACCCCTGTTTGAGCACTTTTGAGCGACATACCCCGGTATGACCTTTTTGAGCGACATACCCGGGTATGAAATTTTTTGAGCTACATACCCCGAATGATCTTTTTTGAGTGACACACCCCCGTATGGCCTCTTGTGAGCGACATACCGCCATATGAGCACTTTTGAGCGACATACCCCGGTATGACCTTTTTGAGCGACATATCCGGGTATGACGTTTTTTGAGCGATATACCCGAGTATGAATTTTTTTGAGTTACATACCCTGAATGATGTTTTTTGAGTGACACACCCCCGTATGGCCTCTTGTGAGCGACATACCGCCGTATGAGCACTTTTGAGCGACATACCCCGGTATGACCTTTTTTGAGCGACATACCCGGGTATGACGTTTTTTGAGCGATATACCAGGGTATGAAATTTTTTGAGTTACATACCCCGAATGATGTTTTTTGAGTGACACACCCCCGTATGGCATATTTACCCCTGTTTGAGCACTTTTGAGCGACATACCCCGGTATGACCTTTTTTGAGCGACATACCCGGGTATGACGTTTTTTGAGCGATATACCCGGGTATGAAATATTTTGAGCTACATACCCCGAATGATGTTTTGAGTGACACACCCCCGTATGGCCTCTTGTGAGCGACATACCACAATATGAGCACTTTTGAGCGACATACCCCGGTATGACCTTTTTGAGCGACATATCCGGGTATGACGTTTTTTGAGCGATATACCCGGGTATGAAATTTTTTGAGTTACATACCCCGAATGATGTTTTTTGAGTGACACACCCCCGTATGGCTTCTTGTGAGCGACATACCGCCGTATGAGCACTTTTGAGCGACATACCCCGGTATGACCTTTTTTGAGCGACATACCCGAGTATGACGTTTTTTGAGCGATATACCAGGGTATGAAATTTTTTTTGAGTTACATACCCGAGTATGACGTTTTTTGAGCGATATACCAGGGTATGAAATTTTTTTAGAGTTACATACCCCGAATGATGTTTTTTGAGTGACACACCCCCTTATGGCCTTTTTACCCCTGTATTACCACATTTGTGCGACATACCCCGGTATGACCTTTTTTGAGCGACATACCCGGGTATGACGTTTTTTGAGTGATATTTCCGGGTATGAAATTTTTTGAGTTACATACCCCGAATGATGTTTTTTGAGTGACACACCCCCGTATGGCATATTGTGAGCGACATACCGCCGTATGAGCACTTTTGAGCGACATACCCTGGTATGACCTTTTTTGAGCGACATACCCGGGTATGACGTTTTTTGAGCGATATACCCGGGTATGAAATTTTTTTAACTACATACCCCGAATGATCTTTTTTGAGTGACACACCCCCGTATGGCCTCTTGTGAGCGACATACCGCCATATGAGCACTTTTGAGCGACATACCCCGGTATGACCTTTTTGAGCGACATATCCGGGTATGACGTTTTTTGAGCGATATACCCGGGTATGAAATTTTTTGAGTTACATACCCCGAATGATGTTTTTTGAGTGACACACCCCCTTATGGCCTTTTTACCCCTTTATTACCACATTTGTGCGACATACCCCGGTATGACCTTTTTTGAGCGACATACCCGGGTATCACGTTTTTTGAGTGATATTTCCGGGTATGAAATTTTTTGAGTTACATACCCCGAATGATGTTTTTTGAGTGACACACCCCCGTATGGCATATTGTGAGCGACATACCGCCGTATGAGCACTTTTGAGCGACATACCCTGGTATGACCTTTTTTGAGCGACATACCCGGGTATGACGTTTTTTGAGCGATATACCCGGGTATGAAATTTTTTGAGCTACATACCCCGAATGATCTTTTTTGAGTGACACACCCCCGTATGGCCTCTTGTGAGCGACATACCGCCGTATGAGCACTTTTGAGCGACATACCCCGGTATGACCTTTTTGAGCGACATACCCGGGTATGACGTTTTTTGAGCGATATACCCGGGTATGAAATTTTTTGAGCTACATACCCCGAATGATCTTTTTTGAGTGACACACCCCCGTATGGCATATTTACCCCTGTTTGAGCACTTTTGAGCGACATACCCCGGTATGACCTTTTTGAACGACATATCCGGGTATGACGTTTTTTGAGCGATATACCCGGGTATGAAATTTTTTGAGTTACATACCCCGAATGATCTTTTTTGAGTGACACACCCCCGTATGGCCTCTTGTGAGCGACATACCGCCAGATGAGCACTTTTGAGCGACATACCCCGGTATGACCTTTTTGAGCGACATATCCGGGTATGACGTTTTTTGAGCGATATACCCGGGTATGAAATTTTTTGAGTTACATACCCCGAATGATGTTTTTTGAGTGACACACCCCCTTATGGCCTCTTGTGAGCGACATACCGCCGTATGAGCACTTTTGAGCGACATACCCCGGTATGACCTTTTTGAGCGACATATCCGGGTATGACGTTTTTTGAGCGATATACCCGGGTATGAAATTTTTTGAGTTACATACCCCGAATGATGTTTTTTGAGTGACACACCCCCGTATGGCATATTTACCCCTGTTTGAGCACTTTTGAGCAACATACCCCGGTATGACCTTTTTGAGCGACATACCCGGGTATGACGTTTTTTGAGCGATATACCCGGGTATGAAATTTTTTGAGCTACATACCCCGAATGATGTTTTTTGAGTGACACACCCCCGTATGGCCTCTTGTGAGCGACATACCGCCATATGAGCACTTTTGAGCGACATACCCCGGTATGACCTTTTTGAGCGACATACCCGGGTATGACGTTTTTTGAGTGATATACCCGGGTATGAAATTTTTTGAGTTACATACTCCGAATGATGTTTTTTGAGTGACACACCCCCGTATGGCATATTTACCCCTGTTTGAGCACTTTTGAGCAACATACCCCGGTATGACCTTTTTGAGCGACATAACCCGGGTATGACGTTTTTTGAGCGATATACCCGGGTATGACATTTTTTGAGTTACATAGCCCGAATGATGTTTTTTGAGTGACACACCCCCGTATGGCATATTTACCCCTGTTTGAGCACTTTTGAGCGACATACCCCGGTATGACCTTTTTTGAGCGACATACCCGGGTATGAAATTTTTTGAGCTACATACCCCGAATGATCTTTTTTGAGTACATATGAGCACTTTTGAGCGACATACCCCGGTATGACCTTTTTGAGCGACATATCCGGGTATGACGTTTTTTGAGCGATATACCCGAGTATGAAATATTTTGAGCTACATATCCCGAATGATGTTTTGAGTGACACACCCCCGTATGGCCTCTTGTGAGCGACATACCGCAATATGAGCACTTTTGAGCGACATACCCCGGTATGACCTTTTTGAGCGACATATCCGGGTATTACGTTTTTTGAGCGATATACCCGGGTATGAAATTTTTTGAGTTACATACCCCGAATGATGTTTTTTGAGTGACACACCCCCGTATGGCTTCTTGTGAGCGACATACCGCCGTATGAGCACTTTTGAGCGACATACCCCGGTATGACCTTTTTTGAGCGACATACCCGAGTATGACGTTTTTTGAGCGATATACCAGGGTATGAAATTTTTTTTGAGTTACATACCCCGAATGATGTTTTTTGAGTGACACACCCCCTTATGGCCTTTTTACCCCTGTATTACCACATTTGTGCGACATACCCCGGTATGACCTTTTTTGAGTGACATACCCGGGTATGACGTTTTTTGAGTGATATTTCCGGGTATGAAATTTTTTGAGTTACATACCCCGAATGATGTTTTTTGAGTGACACACCCCCGTATGGCATATTGTGAGCGACATACCGCCGTATGAGCACTTTTGAGCGACATACCCTGGTATGACCTTTTTTGAGCGACATACCCGGGTATGACGTTTTTTGAGCGATATACCCGGGTATGAAATTTTTTTAACTACATACCCCGAATGATCTTTTTTGAGTGACACACCCCCGTATGGCCTCTTGTGAGCGACATACCGCCGTATGAGCACTTTTGAGCGACATACCCCGGTATGACCTTTTTTGAGCGACATACCCGGGTATGACGTTTTTTGAGCGATATACCAGGGTATGAAATTTTTTGAGTTACATACCCCGAATGATGTTTTTTGAGTGACACACCCCCGTATGGCATATTTACCCCTGTTTGAGCACTTTTGAGCGACATACCCCGGTATGACCTTTTTTGAGCGACATACCCGGGTATGACGTTTTTTGAGCGATATACCCGGGTATGAAATATTTTGAGCTACATACCCCGAATGATGGTTTTTGAGTGACACACCCCCGTATGGCCTCTTGTGAGCGACATACCGCCATATGAGCACTTTTGAGCGACATACCCCGGTATGACCTTTTTGAGCGACATATCCGGGTATGACGTTTTTTGAGCGATATACCCGGGTATGAAATTTTTTGAGTTACATACCCCGAATGATGTTTTTTGAGTGACACACCCCCTTATGGCCTTTTTACCCCTGTATTACCACATTTGTGCGACATACCCCGGTATGACCTTTTTTGAGCGACATACCCGGGTATCACGTTTTTTGAGTGATATTTCCGGGTATGAAATTTTTTGAGTTACATACCCCGAATGATGTTTTTTGAGTGACACACCCCCGTATGGCATATTGTGAGCGACATACCGCCGTATGAGCACTTTTGAGCGACATACCCTGGTATGACCTTTTTTGAGCGACATACCCGGGTATGACGTTTTTTGAGCGATATACCCGGGTATGAAATTTTTTGAGCTACATACCCCAAATGATCTTTTTTGAGTGACACACCCCCGTATGGCCTCTTGTGAGCGACATACCGCCGTATGAGCACTTTTGAGCGACATACCCCGGTATGACCTTTTTGAGCGACATATCCGGGTATGACGTTTTTTGAGCGATATACCCGGGTATGAAATTTTTTGAGTTACATACCCCGAATGATCTTTTTTGAGTGACACACCCCCGTATGGCCTCTTGTGAGCGACATACCGCCAGATGAGCACTTTTGAGCGACATACCCCGGTATGACCTTTTTGAGCGACATATCCGGGTATGACGTTTTTTGAGCGATATACCCGGGTATGAAATTTTTTGAGTTACATACCCCGAATGATGTTTTCTGAGTGACACACCCCCGTATGGCATATTTACCCCTGTTTGAGCACTTTTGAGCAACATACCCCGGTATGACCTTTTTGAGCGACATACCCGGGTATGACGTTTTTTGAGCGATATACCCGGGTATGAAATTTTTTGAGTTACATACCCCGAATGATGTTTTTTGAGTGACACACCCCCTTATGGCCTTTTTACCCCTGTATTACCACATTTGTGCGACATACCACGGTATGACCTTTTTTGAGCGACATAGCCGGGTATCACGTTTTTTGAGTGATATTTCCGGGTATGAAATTTTTTGAGTTACATACCCCGAATGATGTTTTTTGAGTGACACACCCCCGTATGGCATATTGTGAGCGACATACCGCCGTATGAGCACTTTTGAGCGACATACCCTGGTATGACCTTTTTGAGCGACATACCCGGGTATGACGTTTTTTGAGCGATATACCCGGGTATGAAATTTTTTGAGCTACATACCCCGAATGATCTTTTTTGAGTGACACACCCCCGTATGGCCTCTTGTGAGCGACATACCGCCGTATGAGCACTTTTGAGCGACATACCCCGGTATGACCTTTTTGAACGACATATCCGGGTATGACGTTTTTTGAGCGATATACCCGGGTATGAAATTTTTTGAGTTACATACCCCGAATGATCTTTTTTGAGTGACACACCCCCGTATGGCCTCTTGTGAGCGACATACCGCCAGATGAGCACTTTTGAGCGACATACCCCGGTATGACCTTTTTGAGCGACATATCCGGGTATGACGTTTTTTGAGCGATATACCCGGGTATGAAATTTTTTGAGTTACATACCCCGAATGATGTTTTTTGAGTGACACACCCCCGTATGGCATATTTACCCCTGTTTGAGCACTTTTGAGCAACATACCCCGGTATGACCTTTTTGAACGACATATCCGGGTATGACGTTTTTTGAGCGATATACCCGGGTATGAAATTTTTTGAGTTACATACCCCGAATGATCTTTTTTGAGTGACACACCCCCGTATGGCCTCTTGTGAGCGACATACCGCCAGATGAGCACTTTTGAGCGACATACCCCGGTATGACCTTTTTGAGCGACATATCCGGGCATGACGTTTTTTGAGCGATATACCCGGGTATGAAATTTTTTGAGTTACATACCCCGAATGATGTTTTTTGAGTGACACACCCCCTTATGGCCTCTTGTGAGCGACATACCGCCGTATGAGCACTTTTGAGCGACATACCCCGGTATGACCTTTTTGAGCGACATATCCGGGTATGACGTTTTTTGAGCGATATACCCGGGTATGAAATTTTTTGAGTTACATACCCCGAATGATGTTTTTTGAGTGACACACCCCCGTATGGCATATTGTGAGCGACATACCGCCGTATGAGCACTTTTGAGCGACATACCCTGGTATGACCTTTTTTGAGCGACATACCCGGGTATGACGTTTTTGAGCGATATACCCGGGTATAAAATTTTTTGAGCTACATACCCCGAATGATCTTTTTTGAGTGACACACCCCCGTATGGCCTCTTGTGAGCGACATACCGCCGTATGAGCAATTTTGAGCGACATACCCCGGTATGACCTTTTTGAGCGACATATCCGGGTATGACGTTTTTTGAGCGATATACCCGGGTATGAAATTTTTTGAGTTACATACCCCGAATGATGTTTTTTGAGTGACACACCCCCGTATGGCATATTTACCCCTGTTTGAGCACTTTTGAGCGACATACCCCGGTATGACCTTTTTGAACGACATATCCGGGTATGACGTTTTTTGAGCGATATACCCGGGTATGAAATTTTTTGAGTTACATACCCCGAATGATCTTTTTTGAGTGACACACCCCCGTATGGCCTCTTGTGAGCGACATACCGCCAGATGAGCACTTTTGAGCGACATACCCCGGTATGACCTTTTTGAGCGACATATCCGGGTATGACGTTTTTTGAGCGATATACCCGGGTATGAAATTTTTTGAGTTACATACCCCGAATGATGTTTTTTGAGTGACACACCCCCTTATGGCCTCTTGTGAGCGACATACCGCCGTATGAGCACTTTTGAGCGACATACCCCGGTATGACCTCTTTGAGCGACATATCCGGGTATGACGTTTTTTGAGCGATATACCCGTGTATGAAATTTTTTGAGTTACATACCCCGAATGATGTTTTTTGAGTGACACACCCCCGTATGGCATATTTACCCCTGTTTGAGCACTTTTGAGCAACATACCCCGGTATGACCTTTTTGAGCGACATACCCGGGTATGACGTTTTTTGAGCGATATACCCGGGTATGAAATTTTTTGAGCTACATACCCCGAATGATCTTTTTTGAGTGACACACCCCCGTATGGCATATTTACCCCTGTTTGAGCACTTTTGAGCGACATACCCCGGTATGACCTTTTTGAACGACATATCCGGGTATGACGTTTTTTGAGCGATATACCCGGGTATGAAATTTTTTGAGTTACATACCCCGAATGATCTTTTTTGAGTGACACACCCCCGTATGGCCTCTTGTGAGCGACATACCGCCAGATGAGCACTTTTGAGCGACATACCCCGGTATGACCTTTTTGAGCGATATACCCGGGTATGAAATTTTTTGAGTTACATACCCCGAATGATGTTTTTTGAGTGACACACCCCCGTATGGCATATTTACCCCTGTTTGAGCACTTTTGAGCAACATACCCCGGTATGACCTTTTTGAGCGACATACCCGGGTATGAAATTTTTTGAGCTACATACCCCGAATGATCTTTTTTGAGTGACACACCCCCGTATGGCCTCTTGTGAGCGACATACCGCCGTATGAGCACTTTTGAGCGACATACCCCGGTATGACCTTTTTTGAGCGACATACCCGGGTATGACGTTTTTTGAGCGATATACCCGGGTATGAAATTTTTTGAGCTACATACCCCGAATGATCTTTTTTGAGTGACACACCCCCGTATGGCCTCTTGTGAGCGACATACCGCCGTATGAGCACTTTTGAGCGACATACCCCGGTATGACCTTTTTGAACGACATATCCGGGTATGACGTTTTTTGAGCGATATACCCGGGTATGAAATTTTTTGAGTTACATACCCCGAATGATGTTTTTTGAGTGACACACCCCCGTATGGCCTCTTGTGAGCGACATACCGCCGTATGAGCACTTTTGAGCGACATACCCCGGTATGACCTTTTTTGAGCGACATACCCGGGTATGACGTTTTTTGAGCGATATACCCGGGTATGAAATTTTTTGAGCTACATACCCCGAATGATCTTTTTTGAGTGACACACCCCCGTATGGCCTATTGTGAGCGACATACCGCCGTATGAGCACTTTTGAGCGACATACCCCGGTATGACCTTTTTGAGCGACATACCCGGGTATGACGTTTTTTGAGCGATATACCCGGGTAAGAAATTTTTTGAGCTACATACCCCGAATGATCTTTTTTGAGTGACACACCCCGTATGGCCTCTTGTGAGCGACATACCACCGTATGAGCACTTTTGAGCGACATAACCCGGTATGACCTTTTTGAGCGACATACCCGGGTATGACGTTTTTTGAGCGATATACCCGGGTATGAAATTGTTTGAGTTACATACCCCGAATGATGTTTTTTGAGTGACACACCCCCGTATGGCATATTTACCCCTGTTTGAGCACTTTTGAGCAACATACCCCGGTATGACCTTTTTGAGCGACATAACCCGGGTATGACGTTTTTTGAGCGATATACCCGGGTATGAAATTTTTTGAGTTACATACCCCGAATGATGTTTTTTGAGTGACACACCCCCGTATGGCATATTGTGAGCGACATACCGCCGTATGAGCACTTTTGAGCGACATACCCCGGTATGACCTTTTTGAGCGACATATCCGGGTATGACGTTTTTTGAGCGATATACCCGGGTATGAAATTTTTTGAGTTACATACCCCGAATGATGTTTTTTGAGTGACACACCCCCGTATGGCATATTTACCCCTGTTTGAGCACTTTTGAGCGACATACCCCGGTATGACCTTTTTGAACGACATATCCGGGTATGACGTTTTTTGAGCGATATACCCAGGTATGAAATTTTTTGAGTTACATACCCCGAATGATCTTTTTTGAGTGACACACCCCCGTATGGCCTCTTGTGAGCGACATACCGCCAGATGAGCACTTTTGAGCGACATACCCCGGTATGACCTTTTTGAGCGACATATCCGGGTATGACGTTTTTTGAGCGATATACCCGGGTATGAAATTTTTTGAGTTACATACCCCGAATGATGTTTTTTGAGTGACACACCCCCTTATGGCCTCTTGTGAGCGACATACCGCCGTATGAGCACTTTTGAGCGACATACCCCGGTATGACCTTTTTGAGCGACATATCCGGGTATGACGTTTTTTGAGCGATATACCCGGGTATGAAATTTTTTGAGTTACATACCCCGAATGATGTTTTTTGAGTGACACACCCCCGTATGGCATATTTACCCCTGTTTGAGCACTTTTGAGCAACATACCCCGGTATGACCTTTTTGAGCGACATACCCGGGTATGACGTTTTTTGAGCGATATACCCGGGTATGAAATTTTTTGAGCTACATACCCCGAATGATCTTTTTTGAGTGACACACCCCCGTATGGCATATTTACCCCTGTTTGAGCACTTTTGAGCGACATACCCCGGTATGACCTTTTTGAACGACATATCCGGGTATGACGTTTTTTGAGCGATATACCCGGGTATGAAATTTTTTGAGTTACATACCCCGAATGATCTTTTTTGAGTGACACACCCCCGTATGGCCTCTTGTGAGCGACATACCGCCAGATGAGCACTTTTGAGCGACATACCCCGGTATGACCTTTTTGAGCGACATATCCGGGTATGACGTTTTTTGAGCGATATACCCGGGTATGAAATTTTTTGAGTTACATACCCCGAATGATGTTTTTTGAGTGACACACCCCCTTATGGCCTCTTGTGAGCGACATACCGCCGTATGAGCACTTTTGAGCGACATACCCCGGTATGACCTTTTTGAGCGATATACCCGGGTATGAAATTTTTTGAGTTACATACCCCGAATGATGTTTTTTGAGTGACACACCCCCGTATGGCATATTTACCCCTGTTTGAGCACTTTTGAGCAACATACCCCGGTATGACCTTTTTGAGCGACATACCCGGGTATGAAATTTTTTGAGCTACATACCCCGAATGATCTTTTTTGAGTGACACACCCCCGTATGGCCTCTTGTGAGCGACATACCGCCGTATGAGCACTTTTGAGCGACATACCCCGGTATGACCTTTTTTGAGCGACATACCCGGGTATGACGTTTTTTGAGCGATATACCCGGGTATGAAATTTTTTGAGCTACATACCCCGAATGATGTTTTTTGAGTGACACACCCCCGTATGGCCTCTTGTGAGCGACATACCGCCGTATGAGCACTTTTGAGCGACATACCCCGGTATGACCTTTTTGAGCGACATATCCGGGTATGACGTTTTTTGAGCGATATACCCGGGTATGAAATTTTTTGAGTTACATACCCCGAATGATGTTTTTTGAGTGACACACCCCCGTATGGCATATTTACCCCTGTTTGAGCACTTTTGAGCAACATACCCCGGTATGACCTTTTTGAGCGACATACCCGGGTATGACGTTTTTTGAGCGATATACCCGGGTATGAAATTTTTTGAGTTACATACCCCGAATGATGTTTTTTGAGTGACACACCCCCGTATGGCATATTTACCCCTGTTTGAGCACTTTTGAGCGACATACCCCGGTATGACCTTTTTTGAGCGACATACCCGGGTATGACGTTTTTTGAGCGATATACCCGGGTATGAAATTTTTTGAGCTACATACCCCGAATGATGTTTTTTGAGTGACACACCCCCGTATGGCATATTTATCCCTGTTTGAGCACTTTTGAGCAACATACCCCGGTATGACCTTTTTGAGCGACATACCCGGGTATGACGTTTTTTGAGCGATATACCCGGGTATGAAATTTTTTGAGCTACATACCCCGAATGATCTTTTTTGAGTGACACACCCCCGTATGGCCTCTTGTGAGCGACATACCGCCGTATGAGCACTTTTGAGCGACATACCCCGGTATGACCTTTTTGAGCGACATACCCGGGTATGACGTTTTTTGAGCGATATACCCGGGTATGAAATTTTTTGAGTTACATACCCCGAATGATGTTTTTTGAGTGACACACCCCCGTATGGCATATTTACCCCTGTTTGAGCACTTTTGAGCAACATACCCCGGTATGACCTTTTTGAGCGACATACCCGGGTATGACGTTTTTTGAGCGATATACCCGGGTATGAAATTTTTTGAGCTACATACCCCAAATTATCTTTTTTGAGTGACACACCCCCGTATGGCCTCTTGTGAGCGACATACCGCCAGATGAGCACTTTTGAGCGACATACCCCGGTATGACCTTTTTGAGCGACATATCCGGGTATGACGTTTTTTGAGCGATATACCCGGGTATGAAATTTTTTGAGTTACATACCCCGAATGATGTTTTTTGAGTGACACACCCCCTTATGGCCTCTTGTGAGCGACATACCGCCGTATGAGCACTTTTGAGCGACATACCCCGGTATGACCTTTTTGAGCGATATACCCGGGTATGAAATTTTTTGAGTTACATACCCCGAATGATGTTTTTTGAGTGACACACCCCCGTATGGCATATTTACCCCTGTTTGAGCACTTTTGAGCAACATACCCCGGTATGACCTTTTTGAGCGACATACCCGGGTATGAAATTTTTTGAGCTACATACCCCGAATGATCTTTTTTGAGTGACACACCCCCGTATGGCCTCTTGTGAGCGACATACCGCCGTATGAGCACTTTTGAGCGACATACCCCGGTATGACCTTTTTTGAGCGACATACCCGGGTATGACGTTTTTTGAGCGATATACCCGGGTATGAAATTTTTTGAGCTACATACCCCGAATGATGTTTTTTGAGTGACACACCCCCGTATGGCCTCTTGTGAGCGACATACCGCCGTATGAGCACTTTTGAGCGACATACCCCGGTATGACCTTTTTGAGCGACATATCCGGGTATGACGTTTTTTGAGCGATATACCCGGGTATGAAATTTTTTGAGTTACATACCCCGAATGATGTTTTTTGAGTGACACACCCCCGTATGGCATATTTACCCCTGTTTGAGCACTTTTGAGCAACATACCCCGGTATGACCTTTTTGAGCGACATACCCGGGTATGACGTTTTTTGAGCGATATACCCGGGTATGAAATTTTTTGAGTTACATACCCCGAATGATGTTTTTTGAGTGACACACCCCCGTATGGCATATTTACCCCTGTTTGAGCACTTTTGAGCGACATACCCCGGTATGACCTTTTTTGAGCGACATACCCGGGTATGACGTTTTTTGAGCGATATACCCGGGTATGAAATTTTTTGAGCTACATACCCCGAATGATGTTTTTTGAGTGACACACCCCCGTATGGCATATTTATCCCTGTTTGAGCACTTTTGAGCAACATACCCCGGTATGACCTTTTTGAGCGACATACCCGGGTATGACGTTTTTTGAGCGATATACCCGGGTATGAAATTTTTTGAGCTACATACCCCGAATGATCTTTTTTGAGTGACACACCCCCGTATGGCCTCTTGTGAGCGACATACCGCCGTATGAGCACTTTTGAGCGACATACCCCGGTATGACCTTTTTGAGCGACATACCCGGGTATGACGTTTTTTGAGCGATATACCCGGGTATGAAATTTTTTGAGTTACATACCCCGAATGATGTTTTTTGAGTGACACACCCCCGTATGGCATATTTACCCCTGTTTGAGCACTTTTGAGCAACATACCCCGGTATGACCTTTTTGAGCGACATACCCGGGTATGACGTTTTTTGAGCGATATACCCGGGTATGAAATTTTTTGAGCTACATACCCCAAATTATCTTTTTTGAGTGACACACCCCCGTATGGCCTCTTGTGAGCGACATACCGCCATATGAGCACTTTTGAGCGACATACCCCGGTATGACCTTTTTGAGCGTCATATCCGGGTATGACGTTTTTTGAGCGATATACCCGAGTATGAATTTTTTTGAGTTACATACCCCGAATGATGTTTTTTGAGTGACACACCCCCGTATGGCCTCTTGTGAGCGACATACCGCCGTATGAGCACTTTTGAGCGACATACCCTGGTATGACCTTTTTTGAGCGATATACCCGGGTATGAAATATTTTGAGCTACATACCCCGAATGATGTTTTGAGTGACACACCCCCGTATGGCCTCTTGTGAGCGACATACCGCAATATGAGCACTTTTGAGCGACATACCCCGGTATGACCTTTTTGAGCGACATATCCGGGTATGACGTTTTTTGAGCGATATACCCGGGTATGAAATTTTTTGAGTTACATACCCCGAATGATGTTTTTTGAGTGACACACCCCCGTATGGCTTCTTGTGAGCGACATACCGCCGTATGAGCACTTTTGAGCGACATACCCCGGTATGACCTTTTTTGAGCGACATACCCGAGTATGACGTTTTTTGAGCGATATACCAGGGTATGAAATTTTTTTTGAGTTACATACCCCGAATGATGTTTTTTGAGTGACACACCCCCTTATGGCCTTTTTACCCCTGTATTACCACATTTGTGCGACATACCCCGGTATGACCTTTTTTGAGTGACATACCCGGGTATGACGTTTTTTGAGTGATATTTCCGGGTATGAAATTTTTTGAGTTACATACCCCGAATGATGTTTTTTGAGTGACACACCCCCGTATGGCATATTGTGAGCGACATACCGCCGTATGAGCACTTTTGAGCGACATACCCTGGTATGACCTTTTTTGAGCGACATACCCGGGTATGACGTTTTTTGAGCGATATACCCGGGTATGAAATTTTTTTAACTACATACCCCGAATGATCTTTTTTGAGTGACACACCCCCGTATGGCCTCTTGTGAGCGACATACCGCCGTATGAGCACTTTTGAGCGACATACCCCGGTATGACCTTTTTTGAGCGACATACCCGGGTATGACGTTTTTTGAGCGATATACCAGGGTATGAAATTTTTTGAGTTACATACCCCGAATGATGTTTTTTGAGTGACACACCCCCGTATGGCATATTTACCCCTGTTTGAGCACTTTTGAGCGACATACCCCGGTATGACCTTTTTTGAGCGACATACCCGGGTATGACGTTTTTTGAGCGATATACCCGGGTATGAAATATTTTGAGCTACATACCCCGAATGATGGTTTTTGAGTGACACACCCCCGTATGGCCTCTTGTGAGCGACATACCGCCATATGAGCACTTTTGAGCGACATACCCCGGTATGACCTTTTTGAGCGACATATCCGGGTATGACGTTTTTTGAGCGATATACCCGGGTATGAAATTTTTTGAGTTACATACCCCGAATGATGTTTTTTGAGTGACACACCCCCTTATGGCCTTTTTACCCCTGTATTACCACATTTGTGCGACATACCCCGGTATGACCTTTTTTGAGCGACATACCCGGGTATCACGTTTTTTGAGTGATATTTCCGGGTATGAAATTTTTTGAGTTACATACCCCGAATGATGTTTTTTGAGTGACACACCCCCGTATGGCATATTGTGAGCGACATACCGCCGTATGAGCACTTTTGAGCGACATACCCTGGTATGACCTTTTTTGAGCGACATACCCGGGTATGACGTTTTTTGAGCGATATACCCGGGTATGAAATTTTTTGAGCTACATACCCCAAATGATCTTTTTTGAGTGACACACCCCCGTATGGCCTCTTGTGAGCGACATACCGCCGTATGAGCACTTTTGAGCGACATACCCCGGTATGACCTTTTTGAGCGACATATCCGGGTATGACGTTTTTTGAGCGATATACCCGGGTATGAAATTTTTTGAGTTACATACCCCGAATGATCTTTTTTGAGTGACACACCCCCGTATGGCCTCTTGTGAGCGACATACCGCCAGATGAGCACTTTTGAGCGACATACCCCGGTATGACCTTTTTGAGCGACATATCCGGGTATGACGTTTTTTGAGCGATATACCCGGGTATGAAATTTTTTGAGTTACATACCCCGAATGATGTTTTCTGAGTGACACACCCCCGTATGGCATATTTACCCCTGTTTGAGCACTTTTGAGCAACATACCCCGGTATGACCTTTTTGAGCGACATACCCGGGTATGACGTTTTTTGAGCGATATACCCGGGTATGAAATTTTTTGAGTTACATACCCCGAATGATGTTTTTTGAGTGACACACCCCCTTATGGCCTTTTTACCCCTGTATTACCACATTTGTGCGACATACCACGGTATGACCTTTTTTGAGCGACATACCCGGGTATCACGTTTTTTGAGTGATATTTCCGGGTATGAAATTTTTTGAGTTACATACCCCGAATGATGTTTTTTGAGTGACACACCCCCGTATGGCATATTGTGAGCGACATACCGCCGTATGAGCACTTTTGAGCGACATACCCTGGTATGACCTTTTTGAGCGACATACCCGGGTATGACGTTTTTTGAGCGATATACCCGGGTATGAAATTTTTTGAGCTACATACCCCGAATGATCTTTTTTGAGTGACACACCCCCGTATGGCCTCTTGTGAGCGACATACCGCCGTATGAGCACTTTTGAGCGACATACCCCAGTATGACCTTTTTGAGCGACATATCCGGGTATGACGTTTTTTGAGCGATATACCCGGGTATGAAATTTTTTGAGTTACATACCCCGAATGATGTTTTTTGAGTGACACACCCCCGTATGGCATATTTACCCCTGTTTGAGCACTTTTGAGCGACATACCCCGGTATGACCTTTTTGAACGACATATCCGGGTATGACGTTTTTTGAGCGATATACCCGGGTATGAAATTTTTTGAGTTACATACCCCGAATGATCTTTTTTGAGTGACACACCCCCGTATGGCCTCTTGTGAGCGACATACCGCCAGATGAGCACTTTTGAGCGACATACCCCGGTATGACCTTTTTGAGCGACATATCCGGGTATGACGTTTTTTGAGCGATATACCCGGGTATGAAATTTTTTGAGTTACATACCCCGAATGATGTTTTTTGAGTGACACACCCCCGTATGGCATATTTACCCCTGTTTGAGCACTTTTGAGCAACATACCCCGGTATGACCTTTTTGAACGACATATCCGGGTATGACGTTTTTTGAGCGATATACCCGGGTATGAAATTTTTTGAGTTACATACCCCGAATGATCTTTTTTGAGTGACACACCCCCGTATGGCCTCTTGTGAGCGACATACCGCCAGATGAGCACTTTTGAGCGACATACCCCGGTATGACCTTTTTGAGCGACATATCCGGGCATGACGTTTTTTGAGCGATATACCCGGGTATGAAATTTTTTGAGCTACATACCCCGAATGATCTTTTTTGAGTGACACACCCCCGTATGGCCTCTTGTGAGCGACATACCGCCAGATGAGCACTTTTGAGCGACATACCCCGGTATGACCTTTTTGAGCGACATATCCGGGTATGACGTTTTTTGAGCGATATACCCGGGTATGAAATTTTTTGAGTTACATACCCCGAATGATGTTTTTTGAGTGACACACCCCCTTATGGCCTCTTGTGAGCGACATACCGCCGTATGAGCACTTTTGAGCGACATACCCCGGTATGACCTTTTTGAGCGACATATCCGGGTATGACGTTTTTTGAGCGATATACCCGGGTATGAAATTTTTTGAGTTACATACCCCGAATGATGTTTTTTGAGTGACACACCCCCGTATGGCATATTTACCCCTGTTTGAGCACTTTTGAGCAACATACCCCGGTATGACCTTTTTGAGCGACATACCCGGGTATGACGTTTTTTGAGCGATATACCCGGGTATGAAATTTTTTGAGCTACATACCCCGAATGATCTTTTTTGAGTGACACACCCCCGTATGGCATATTTACCCCTGTTTGAGCACTTTTGAGCGACATACCCCGGTATGACCTTTTTGAACGACATATCCGGGTATGACGTTTTTTGAGCGATATACCCGGGTATGAAATTTTTTGAGTTACATACCCCGAATGATCTTTTTTGAGTGACACACCCCCGTATGGCCTCTTGTGAGCGACATACCGCCAGATGAGCACTTTTGAGCGACATACCCCGGTATGACCTTTTTGAGCGATATACCCGGGTATGAAATTTTTTGAGTTACATACCCCGAATGATGTTTTTTGAGTGACACACCCCCGTATGGCATATTTACCCCTGTTTGAGCACTTTTGAGCAACATACCCCGGTATGACCTTTTTGAGCGACATACCCGGGTATGAAATTTTTTGAGCTACATACCCTGAATGATCTTTTTTGAGTGACACACCCCCGTATGGCCTCTTGTGAGCGACATACCGCCGTATGAGCACTTTTGAGCGACATACCCCGGTATGACCTTTTTTGAGCGACATACCCGGGTATGACGTTTTTTGAGCGATATACCCGGGTATGAAATTTTTTGAGCTACATACCCCGAATGATCTTTTTTGAGTGACACACCCCCGTATGGCCTCTTGTGAGCGACATACCGCCGTATGAGCACTTTTGAGCGACATACCCCGGTATGACCTTTTTGAACGACATATCCGGGTATGACGTTTTTTGAGCGATATACCCGGGTATGAAATTTTTTGAGTTACATACCCCGAATGATGTTTTTTGAGTGACACACCCCCGTATGGCCTCTTGTGAGCGACATACCGCCGTATGAGCACTTTTGAGCGACATACCCCGGTATGACCTTTTTTGAGCGACATACCCGGGTATGACGTTTTTTGAGCGATATACCCGGGTATGAAATTTTTTGAGTTACATACCCCGAATGATGTTTTTTGAGTGACACAACCCCGTATGGCATATTTACCTCTGTTTGAGCACTTTTGAGCGACATACCCCGGTATGACCTTTTTTGAGCGACATACCCGGGTATGACGTTTTTTGAGCGATATACCCGGGTATGAAATTTTTTGAGCTACATACCCCGAATGATCTTTTTTGAGTGACACACCCCCGTATGGCCTCTTGTGAGCGACATACCGCCGTATGAGCACTTTTGAGCGACATACCCCGGTATGACCTTTTTGAGCGACATACCCGGGTATGACGTTTTTTGAGCGATATACCCGGGTATGAAATTTTTTGAGCTACATACCCCGAATGATCTTTTTTGAGTGACACACCCCCGTATGGCCTATTGTGAGCGACATACCGCCGTATGAGCACTTTTGAGCGACATACCCCGGTATGACCTTTTTGAGCGACATACCCGGGTATGACGTTTTTTGAGCGATATACCCGGGTAAGAAATTTTTTGAGCTACATACCCCGAATGATCTTTTTTGAGTGACACACCCCCGTATGGCCTCTTGTGAGCGACATACCACCGTATGAGCACTTTTGAGCGACATAACCCGGTATGACCTTTTTGAGCGACATACCCGGGTATGACGTTTTTTGAGCGATATACCCGGGTATGAAATTGTTTGAGTTACATACCCCGAATGATGTTTTTTGAGTGACACACCCCCGTATGGCATATTTACCCCTGTTTGAGCACTTTTGAGCAACATACCCCGGTATGACCTTTTTGAGCGACATAACCCGGGTATGACGTTTTTTGAGCGATATACCCGGGTATGAAATTTTTTGAGTTACATACCCCGAATGATGTTTTTTGAGTGACACACCCCCGTATGGCATATTGTGAGCGACATACCGCCGTATGAGCACTTTTGAGCGACATACCCTGGTATGACCTTTTTTGAGCGACATACCCGGGTATGACGTTTTTGAGCGATATACCCGGGTATAAAATTTTTTGAGCTACATACCCCGAATGATCTTTTTTGAGTGACACACCCCCGTATGGCCTCTTGTGAGCGACATACCGCCGTATGAGCACTTTTGAGCGACATACCCCGGTATGACCTTTTTGAGCGACATATCCGGGTATGACGTTTTTTGAGCGATATACCCGGGTATGAAATTTTTTGAGTTACATACCCCGAATGATGTTTTTTGAGTGACACACCCCCGTATGGCATATTTACCCCTGTTTGAGCACTTTTGAGCGACATACCCCGGTATGACCTTTTTGAACGACATATCCGGGTATGACGTCTTTTGAGCGATATACCCAGGTATGAAATTTTTTGAGTTACATACCCCGAATGATCTTTTTTGAGTGACACACCCCCGTATGGCCTCTTGTGAGCGACATACCGCCAGATGAGCACTTTTGAGCGACATACCCCGGTATGACCTTTTTGAGCGACATATCCGGGTATGACGTTTTTTGAGCGATATACCCGGGTATGAAATTTTTTGAGTTACATACCCCGAATGATGTTTTTTGAGTGACACACCCCCTTATGGCCTCTTGTGAGCGACATACCGCCGTATGAGCACTTTTGAGCGACATACCCCGGTATGACCTTTTTGAGCGACATATCCGGGTATGACGTTTTTTGAGCGATATACCCGGGTATGAAATTTTTTGAGTTACATACCCCGAATGATGTTTTTTGAGTGACACACCCCCGTATGGCATATTTACCCCTGTTTGAGCACTTTTGAGCAACATACCCCGGTATGACCTTTTTGAGCGACATACCCGGGTATGACGTTTTTTGAGCGATATACCCGGGTATGAAATTTTTTGAGTTACATACCCCGAATGATGTTTTTTGAGTGACACACCCCCGTATGGCATATTTACCCCTGTTTGAGCACTTTTGAGCAACATACCCCGGTATGACCTTTTTGAGCGACATACCCGGGTATGACGTTTTTTGAGCGATATACCCGGGTATGAAATTTTTTGAGCTACATACCCCGAATGATCTTTTTTGAGTGACACACCCCCGTATGGCATATTTACCCCTGTTTGAGCACTTTTGAGCGACATACCCCGGTATGACCTTTTTGAACGACATATCCGGGTATGACGTTTTTTGAGCGATATACCCGGGTATGAAATTTTTTGAGTTACATACCCCGAATGATCTTTTTTGAGTGACACACCCCCGTATGGCCTCTTGTGAGCGACATACCGCCAGATGAGCACTTTTGAGCGACATACCCCGGTATGACCTTTTTGAGCGATATACCCGGGTATGAAATTTTTTGAGTTACATACCCCGAATGATGTTTTTTGAGTGACACACCCCCGTATGGCATATTTACCCCTGTTTGAGCACTTTTGAGCAACATACCCCGGTATGACCTTTTTGAGCGACATACCCGGGTATGAAATTTTTTGAGCTACATACCCTGAATGATCTTTTTTGAGTGACACACCCCCGTATGGCCTCTTGTGAGCGACATACCGCCGTATGAGCACTTTTGAGCGACATACCCCGGTATGACCTTTTTTGAGCGACATACCCGGGTATGACGTTTTTTGAGCGATATACCCGGGTATGAAATTTTTTGAGCTACATACCCCGAATGATCTTTTTTGAGTGACACACCCCCGTATGGCCTCTTGTGAGCGACATACCGCCGTATGAGCACTTTTGAGCGACATACCCCGGTATGACCTTTTTGAACGACATATCCGGGTATGACGTTTTTTGAGCGATATACCCGGGTATGAAATTTTTTGAGTTACATACCCCGAATGATGTTTTTTGAGTGACACACCCCCGTATGGCCTCTTGTGAGCGACATACCGCCGTATGAGCACTTTTGAGCGACATACCCCGGTATGACCTTTTTTGAGCGACATACCCGGGTATGACGTTTTTTGAGCGATATACCCGGGTATGAAATTTTTTGAGTTACATACCCCGAATGATGTTTTTTGAGTGACACAACCCCGTATGGCATATTTACCTCTGTTTGAGCACTTTTGAGCGACATACCCCGGTATGACCTTTTTTGAGCGACATACCCGGGTATGACGTTTTTTGAGCGATATACCCGGGTATGAAATTTTTTGAGCTACATACCCCGAATGATCTTTTTTGAGTGACACACCCCCGTATGGCCTCTTGTGAGCGACATACCGCCGTATGAGCACTTTTGAGCGACATACCCCGGTATGACCTTCTTGAGCGACATACCCGGGTATGACGTTTTTTGAGCGATATACCCGGGTATGAAATTTTTTGAGCTACATACCCCGAATGATCTTTTTTGAGTGACACACCCCCGTATGGCCTATTGTGAGCGACATACCGCCGTATGAGCACTTTTGAGCGACATACCCCGGTATGACCTTTTTGAGCGACATACCCGGGTATGACGTTTTTTGAGCGATATACCCGGGTAAGAAATTTTTTGAGCTACATACCCCGAATGATCTTTTTTGAGTGACACACCCCCGTATGGCCTCTTGTGAGCGACATACCACCGTATGAGCACTTTTGAGCGACATAACCCGGTATGACCTTTTTGAGCGACATACCCGGGTATGACGTTTTTTGAGCGATATACCCGGGTATGAAATTGTTTGAGTTACATACCCCGAATGATGTTTTTTGAGTGACACACCCCCGTATGGCATATTTACCCCTGTTTGAGCACTTTTGAGCAACATACCCCGGTATGACGTTTTTGAGCGACATAACCCGGGTATGACGTTTTTTGAGCGATATACCCGGGTATGACGTTTTTTGAGCGATATACCCGGGTATGAAATTTTTTGAGCTACATACCCCGAATGATCTTTTTTGAGTGACACACCCCCGTATGGCCTCTTGTGAGCGACATACCGCCGTATGAGCACTTTTGAGCGACATACCCCGGTATGACCTTTTTGAACGACATATCCGGGTATGACGTTTTTTGAGCGATATACCCGGGTATGAAAAAAGAATGATCTTTTTTGAGTGACACACCCCCGTATGGCATATTTACCCCTGTTTGAGCACTTTTGAGCGACATACCCCGGTATGACCTTTTTGAACGACATATCCGGGTATGACGTTTTTTGAGCGATATACCCGGGTATGAAATTTTTTGAGTTACATACCCCGAATGATCTTTTTTGAGTGACACACCCCCGTATGGCCTCTTGTGAGCGACATACCGCCAGATGAGCACTTTTGAGCGACATACCCCGGTATGACCTTTTTGAGCGATATACCCGGGTATGAAATTTTTTGAGTTACATACCCCGAATGATGTTTTTTGAGTGACACACCCCCGTATGGCATATTTACCCCTGTTTGAGCACTTTTGAGCAACATACCCCGGTATGACCTTTTTGAGCGACATACCCGGGTATGAAATTTTTTGAGCTACATACCCTGAATGATCTTTTTTGAGTGACACACCCCCGTATGGCCTCTTGTGAGCGACATACCGCCGTATGAGCACTTTTGAGCGACATACCCCGGTATGACCTTTTTTGAGCGACATACCCGGGTATGACGTTTTTTGAGCGATATACCCGGGTATGAAATTTTTTGAGCTACATACCCCGAATGATCTTTTTTGAGTGACACACCCCCGTATGGCCTCTTGTGAGCGACATACCGCCGTATGAGCACTTTTGAGCGACATACCCCGGTATGACCTTTTTGAACGACATATCCGGGTATGACGTTTTTTGAGCGATATACCCGGGTATGAAATTTTTTGAGTTACATACCCCGAATGATGTTTTTTGAGTGACACACCCCCGTATGGCCTCTTGTGAGCGACATACCGCCGTATGAGCACTTTTGAGCGACATACCCCGGTATGACCTTTTTTGAGCGACATACCCGGGTATGACGTTTTTTGAGCGATATACCCGGGTATGAAATTTTTTGAGTTACATACCCCGAATGATGTTTTTTGAGTGACACAACCCCGTATGGCATATTTACCTCTGTTTGAGCACTTTTGAGCGACATACCCCGGTATGACCTTTTTTGAGCGACATACCCGGGTATGACGTTTTTTGAGCGATATACCCGGGTATGAAATTTTTTGAGCTACATACCCCGAATGATCTTTTTTGAGTGACACACCCCCGTATGGCCTCTTGTGAGCGACATACCGCCGTATGAGCACTTTTGAGCGACATACCCCGGTATGACCTTTTTGAGCGACATACCCGGGTATGACGTTTTTTGAGCGATATACCCGGGTATGAAATTTTTTGAGCTACATACCCCGAATGATCTTTTTTGAGTGACACACCCCCGTATGGCCTATTGTGAGCGACATACCGCCGTATGAGCACTTTTGAGCGACATACCCCGGTATGACCTTTTTGAGCGACATACCCGGGTATGACGTTTTTTGAGCGATATACCCGGGTAAGAAATTTTTTGAGCTACATACCCCGAATGATCTTTTTTGAGTGACACACCCCCGTATGGCATATTTACCCCTGTTTGAGCACTTTTGAGCAACATACCCCGGTATGACCTTTTTGAGCGACATAACCCGGGTATGACGTTTTTTGAGCGATATACCCGGGTATGAAATTTTTTGAGTTACATACCCCGAATGATGTTTTTTGAGTGACACACCCCCGTATGGCATATTGTGAGCGACATACCGCCGTATGAGCACTTTTGAGCGACATACCCTGGTATGACCTTTTTTGAGCGACATACCCGGGTATGACGTTTTTGAGCGATATACCCGGGTATAAAATTTTTTGAGCTACATACCCCGAATGATCTTTTTTGAGTGACACACCCCCGTATGGCCTCTTGTGAGCGACATACCGCCGTATGAGCACTTTTGAGCGACATACCCCGGTATGACCTTTTTGAGCGACATATCCGGGTATGACGTTTTTTGAGCGATATACCCGGGTATGAAATTTTTTGAGTTACATACCCCGAATGATGTTTTTTGAGTGACACACCCCCGTATGGCATATTTACCCCTGTTTGAGCACTTTTGAGCGACATACCCCGGTATGACCTTTTTGAACGACATATCCGGGTATGACGTCTTTTGAGCGATATACCCAGGTATGAAATTTTTTGAGTTACATACCCCGAATGATCTTTTTTGAGTGACACACCCCCGTATGGCCTCTTGTGAGCGACATACCGCCAGATGAGCACTTTTGAGCGACATACCCCGGTATGACCTTTTTGAGCGACATATCCGGGTATGACGTTTTTTGAGCGATATACCCGGGTATGAAATTTTTTGAGTTACATACCCCGAATGATGTTTTTTGAGTGACACACCCCCTTATGGCCTCTTGTGAGCGACATACCGCCGTATGAGCACTTTTGAGCGACATACCCCGGTATGACCTTTTTGAGCGACATATCCGGGTATGACGTTTTTTGAGCGATATACCCGGGTATGAAATTTTTTGAGTTACATACCCCGAATGATGTTTTTTGAGTGACACACCCCCGTATGGCATATTTACCCCTGTTTGAGCACTTTTGAGCAACATACCCCGGTATGACCTTTTTGAGCGACATACCCGGGTATGACGTTTTTTGAGCGATATACCCGGGTATGAAATTTTTTGAGCTACATACCCCGAATGATCTTTTTTGAGTGACACACCCCCGTATGGCATATTTACCCCTGTTTGAGCACTTTTGAGCGACATACCCCGGTATGACCTTTTTGAACGACATATCCGGGTATGACGTTTTTTGAGCGATATACCCGGGTATGAAATTTTTTGAGTTACATACCCCGAATGATCTTTTTTGAGTGACACACCCCCGTATGGCCTCTTGTGAGCGACATACCGCCAGATGAGCACTTTTGAGCGACATACCCCGGTATGACCTTTTTGAGCGACATATCCGGGTATGACGTTTTTTGAGCGATATACCCGGGTATGAAATTTTTTGAGTTACATACCCCGAATGATGTTTTTTGAGTGACACACCCCCTTATGGCCTCTTGTGAGCGACATACCGCCGTATGAGCACTTTTGAGCGACATACCCCGGTATGACCTTTTTGAGCGATATACCCGGGTATGAAATTTTTTGAGTTACATACCCCGAATGATGTTTTTTGAGTGACACACCCCCGTATGGCATATTTACCCCTGTTTGAGCACTTTTGAGCAACATACCCCGGTATGACCTTTTTGAGCGACATACCCGGGTATGAAATTTTTTGAGCTACATACCCCGAATGATCTTTTTTGAGTGACACACCCCCGTATGGCCTCTTGTGAGCGACATACCGCCGTATGAGCACTTTTGAGCGACATACCCCGGTATGACCTTTTTTGAGCGACATACCCGGGTATGACGTTTTTTGAGCGATATACCCGGGTATGAAATTTTTTGAGCTACATACCCCGAATGATGTTTTTTGAGTGACACACCCCCGTATGGCCTCTTGTGAGCGACATACCGCCGTATGAGCACTTTTGAGCGACATACCCCGGTATGACCTTTTTGAACGACATATCCGGGTATGACGTTTTTTGAGCGATATACCCGGGTATGAAATTTTTTGAGTTACATACCCCGAATGATGTTTTTTGAGTGACACAACCCCGTATGGCATATTTACCTCTGTTTGAGCACTTTTGAGCGACATACCCCGGTATGACCTTTTTTGAGCGACATACCCGGGTATGACGTTTTTTGAGCGATATACCCGGGTATGAAATTTTTTGAGCTACATACCCCGAATGATCTTTTTTGAGTGACACACCCCCGTATGGCCTCTTGTGAGCGACATACCGCCGTATGAGCACTTTTGAGCGACATACCCCGGTATGACCTTTTTGAGCGACATACCCGGGTATGACGTTTTTTGAGCGATATACCCGGGTATGAAATTTTTTGAGCTACATACCCCGAATGATCTTTTTTGAGTGACACACCCCCGTATGGCCTATTGTGAGCGACATACCGCCGTATGAGCACTTTTGAGCGACATACCCCGGTATGACCTTTTTGAGCGACATACCCGGGTATGACGTTTTTTGAGCGATATACCCGGGTAAGAAATTTTTTGAGCTACATACCCCGAATGATCTTTTTTGAGTGACACACCCCCCTATGGCCTCTTGTGAGCGACATACCACCGTATGAGCACTTTTGAGCGACATAACCCGGTATGACCTTTTTGAGCGACATACCCGGGTATGACGTTTTTTGAGCGATATACCCGGGTATGAAATTGTTTGAGTTACATACCCCGAATGATGTTTTTTGAGTGACACACCCCCGTATGGCATATTTACCCCTGTTTGAGCACTTTTGAGCAACATACCCCGGTATGACCTTTTTGAGCGACATAACCCGGGTATGACGTTTTTTGAGCGATATACCCGGGTATGAAATTTTTTGAGTTACATAGCCCGAATGATGTTTTTTGAGTGACACACCCCCGTATGGCATATTTACCCCTGTTTGAGCACTTTTGAGCGACATACCCCGGTATGACCTTTTTTGAGCGACATACCCGGGTATGAAATTTTTTGAGCTACATACCCCGAATGATCTTTTTTGAGTGACACACCCCCGTATGGCCTCTTGTGAGCGACATACCGCCGTATGAGCACTTTTGAGCGACATACCCCGGTATGACCTTTTTGAACGACATATCCGGGTATGACGTTTTTTGAGCGATATACCCGGGTATGAAATTTTTTGAGTTACATACCCCGAATGATGTTTTTTGAGTGACACACCCCCGTATGGCCTCTTGTGAGCGACATACCGCCGTATGAGCACTTTTGAGCGACATACCCCGGTATGACCTTTTTGAGCGACATATCCGGGTATGACGTTTTTTGAGCGATATACCCGGGTATGAAATTTTTTGAGTTACATACCCCGAATGATGTTTTTTGAGTGACACACCCCCGTATGGCATATTTACCCCTGTTTGAGCACTTTTGAGCAACATACCCCGGTATGACCTTTTTGAGCGACATACCCGGGTATGACGTTTTTTGAGCGATATACCCGGGTATGAAATTTTTTGAGTTACATACCCCGAATGATGTTTTTTGAGTGACACACCCCCGTATGGCATATTTACCCCTGTTTGAGCACTTTTGAGCGACATACCCCGGTATGACCTTTTTGAGCGACATACCCGGGTATGACGTTTTTTGAGCGATATACCCGGGTATGACATTTTTTGAGTTACATACCCAGAATGATGTTTTCTGAGTGACACACCCCCGTATGGCATATTTACCCCTGTTTGAGCACTTTTGAGCAACATACCCCGGTATGACCTTTTTGAGCGACATACCCGGGTATGACGTTTTTTGAGCGATATACCCGGGTATGAAATTTTTTGAGTTACATACCCCGAATGATGTTTTTTGAGTGACACACCCCCTTATGGCCTTTTTACCCCTGTATTACCACATTTGTGCGACATACCACGGTATGACCTTTTTTGAGCGACATACCCGGGTATCACGTTTTTTGAGTGATATTTCCGGGTATGAAATTTTTTGAGTTACATACCCCGAATGATGTTTTTTGAGTGACACACCCCCGTATGGCATATTGTGAGCGACATACCGCCGTATGAGCACTTTTGAGCGACATACCCGGGTATGACCTTTTTGAGCGACATACCCGGGTATGACGTTTTTTGAGCGATATACCCGGGTATGAAATTTTTTGAGCTACATACCCCGAATGATCTTTTTTGAGTGACACACCCCCGTATGGCCTCTTGTGAGCGACATACCGCCGTATGAGCACTTTTGAGCGACATACCCCAGTATGACCTTTTTGAGCGACATATCCGGGTATGACGTTTTTTGAGCGATATACCCGGGTATGAAATTTTTTGAGTTACATACCCCGAATGATGTTTTTTGAGTGACACACCCCCGTATGGCATATTTACCCCTGTTTGAGCACTTTTGAGCGACATACCCCGGTATGACCTTTTTGAACGACATATCCGGGTATGACGTTTTTTGAGCGATATACCCGGGTATGAAATTTTTTGAGTTACATACCCCGAATGATCTTTTTTGAGTGACACACCCCCGTATGGCCTCTTGTGAGCGACATACCGCCAGATGAGCACTTTTGAGCGACATACCCCGGTATGACCTTTTTGAGCGACATATCCGGGTATGACGTTTTTTGAGCGATATACCCGGGTATGAAATTTTTTGAGTTACATACCCCGAATGATGTTTTTTGAGTGACACACCCCCGTATGGCATATTTACCCCTGTTTGAGCACTTTTGAGCAACATACCCCGGTATGACCTTTTTGAACGACATATCCGGGTATGACGTTTTTTGAGCGATATACCCGGGTATGAAATTTTTTGAGTTACATACCCCGAATGATCTTTTTTGAGTGACACACCCCCGTATGGCCTCTTGTGAGCGACATACCGCCAGATGAGCACTTTTGAGCGACATACCCCGGTATGACCTTTTTGAGCGACATATCCGGGCATGACGTTTTTTGAGCGATATACCCGGGTATGAAATTTTTTGAGCTACATACCCCGAATGATCTTTTTTGAGTGACACACCCCCGTATGGCCTCTTGTGAGCGACATACCGCCAGATGAGCACTTTTGAGCGACATACCCCGGTATGACCTTTTTGAGCGACATATCCGGGTATGACGTTTTTTGAGCGATATACCCGGGTATGAAATTTTTTGAGTTACATACCCCGAATGATGTTTTTTGAGTGACACACCCCCTTATGGCCTCTTGTGAGCGACATACCGCCGTATGAGCACTTTTGAGCGACATACCCCGGTATGACCTTTTTGAGCGACATATCCGGGTATGACGTTTTTTGAGCGATATACCCGGGTATGAAATTTTTTGAGTTACATACCCCGAATGATGTTTTTTGAGTGACACACCCCCGTATGGCATATTTACCCCTGTTTGAGCACTTTTGAGCAACATACCCCGGTATGACCTTTTTGAGCGACATACCCGGGTATGACGTTTTTTGAGCGATATACCCGGGTATGAAATTTTTTGAGCTACATACCCCGAATGATCTTTTTTGAGTGACACACCCCCGTATGGCATATTTACCCCTGTTTGAGCACTTTTGAGCGACATACCCCGGTATGACCTTTTTGAACGACATATCCGGGTATGACGTTTTTTGAGCGATATACCCGGGTATGAAATTTTTTGAGTTACATACCCCGAATGATCTTTTTTGAGTGACACACCCCCGTATGGCCTCTTGTGAGCGACATACCGCCAGATGAGCACTTTTGAGCGACATACCCCGGTATGACCTTTTTGAGCGATATACCCGGGTATGAAATTTTTTGAGTTACATACCCCGAATGATGTTTTTTGAGTGACACACCCCCGTATGGCATATTTACCCCTGTTTGAGCACTTTTGAGCAACATACCCCGGTATGACCTTTTTGAGCGACATACCCGGGTATGAAATTTTTTGAGCTACATACCCTGAATGATCTTTTTTGAGTGACACACCCCCGTATGGCCTCTTGTGAGCGACATACCGCCGTATGAGCACTTTTGAGCGACATACCCCGGTATGACCTTTTTTGAGCGACATACCCGGGTATGACGTTTTTTGAGCGATATACCCGGGTATGAAATTTTTTGAGCTACATACCCCGAATGATCTTTTTTGAGTGACACACCCCCGTATGGCCTCTTGTGAGCGACATACCGCCGTATGAGCACTTTTGAGCGACATACCCCGGTATGACCTTTTTGAACGACATATCCGGGTATGACGTTTTTTGAGCGATATACCCGGGTATGAAATTTTTTGAGTTACATACCCCGAATGATGTTTTTTGAGTGACACACCCCCGTATGGCCTCTTGTGAGCGACATACCGCCGTATGAGCACTTTTGAGCGACATACCCCGGTATGACCTTTTTTGAGCGACATACCCGGGTATGACGTTTTTTGAGCGATATACCCGGGTATGAAATTTTTTGAGTTACATACCCCGAATGATGTTTTTTGAGTGACACAACCCCGTATGGCATATTTACCTCTGTTTGAGCACTTTTGAGCGACATACCCCGGTATGATCTTTTTTGAGCGACATACCCGGGTATGACGTTTTTTGAGCGATATACCCGGGTATGAAATTTTTTGAGCTACATACCCCGAATGATCTTTTTTGAGTGACACACCCCCGTATGGCCTCTTGTGAGCGACATACCGCCGTATGAGCACTTTTGAGCGACATACCCCGGTATGACCTTTTTGAGCGACATACCCGGGTATGACGTTTTTTGAGCGATATACCCGGGTATGAAATTTTTTGAGCTACATACCCCGAATGATCTTTTTTGAGTGACACACCCCCGTATGGCCTATTGTGAGCGACATACCGCCGTATGAGCACTTTTGAGCGACATACCCCGGTATGACCTTTTTGAGCGACATACCCGGGTATGACGTTTTTTGAGCGATATACCCGGGTAAGAAATTTTTTGAGCTACATACCCCGAATGATCTTTTTTGAGTGACACACCCCCGTATGGCCTCTTGTGAGCGACATACCACCGTATGAGCACTTTTGAGCGACATAACCCGGTATGACCTTTTTGAGCGACATACCCGGGTATGACGTTTTTTGAGCGATATACCCGGGTATGAAATTGTTTGAGTTACATACCCCGAATGATGTTTTTTGAGTGACACACCCCCGTATGGCATATTTACCCCTGTTTGAGCACTTTTGAGCAACATACCCCGGTATGACCTTTTTGAGCGACATAACCCGGGTATGACGTTTTTTGAGCGATATACCCGGGTATGAAATTTTTTGAGTTACATACCCCGAATGATGTTTTTTGAGTGACACACCCCCGTATGGCATATTGTGAGCGACATACCGCCGTATGAGCACTTTTGAGCGACATACCCTGGTATGACCTTTTTTGAGCGACATACCCGGGTATGACGTTTTTGAGCGATATACCCGGGTATAAAATTTTTTGAGCTACATACCCCGAATGATCTTTTTTGAGTGACACACCCCCGTATGGCCTCTTGTGAGCGACATACCGCCGTATGAGCACTTTTGAGCGACATACCCCGGTATGACCTTTTTGAGCGACATATCCGGGTATGACGTTTTTTGAGCGATATACCCGGGTATGAAATTTTTTGAGTTACATACCCCGAATGATGTTTTTTGAGTGACACACCCCCGTATGGCATATTTACCCCTGTTTGAGCACTTTTGAGCAACATACCCCGGTATGACCTTTTTGAGCGACATAACCCGGGTATGACGTTTTTTGAGCGATATACCCGGGTATGAAATTTTTTGAGTTACATACCCCGAATGATGTTTTTTGAGTGACACACCCCCGTATGGCATATTGTGAGCGACATACCGCCGTATGAGCACTTTTGAGCGACATACCCTGGTATGACCTTTTTTGAGCGACATACCCGGGTATGACGTTTTTGAGCGATATACCCGGGTATAAAATTTTTTGAGCTACATACCCCGAATGATCTTTTTTGAGTGACACACCCCCGTATGGCCTCTTGTGAGCGACATACCGCCGTATGAGCACTTTTGAGCGACATACCCCGGTATGACCTTTTTGAGCGACATATCCGGGTATGACGTTTTTTGAGCGATATACCCGGGTATGAAATTTTTTGAGTTACATACCCCGAATGATGTTTTTTGAGTGACACACCCCCGTATGGCATATTTACCCCTGTTTGAGCACTTTTGAGCGACATACCCCGGTATGACCTTTTTGAACGACATATCCGGGTATGACGTCTTTTGAGCGATATACCCAGGTATGAAATTTTTTGAGTTACATACCCCGAATGATCTTTTTTGAGTGACACACCCCCGTATGGCCTCTTGTGAGCGACATACCGCCAGATGAGCACTTTTGAGCGACATACCCCGGTATGACCTTTTTGAGCGACATATCCGGGTATGACGTTTTTTGAGCGATATACCCGGGTATGAAATTTTTTGAGTTACATACCCCGAATGATCTTTTTTGAGTGACACACCCCCGTATGGCCTCTTGTGAGCGACATACCGCCAGATGAGCACTTTTGAGCGACATACCCCGGTATGACCTTTTTGAGCGACATATCCGGGTATGACGTTTTTTGAGCGATATACCCGGGTATGAAATTTTTTGAGTTACATACCCCGAATGATGTTTTTTGAGTGACACACCCCCTTATGGCCTCTTGTGAGCGACATACCGCCGTATGAGCACTTTTGAGCGACATACCCCGGTATGACCTTTTTGAGCGACATATCCGGGTATGACGTTTTTTGAGCGATATACCCGGGTATGAAATTTTTTGAGTTACATACCCCGAATGATGTTTTTTGAGTGACACACCCCCGTATGGCATATTTACCCCTGTTTGAGCACTTTTGAGCAACATACCCCGGTATGACCTTTTTGAGCGACATACCCGGGTATGACGTTTTTTGAGCGATATACCCGGGTATGAAATTTTTTGAGTTACATACCCCGAATGATGTTTTTTGAGTGACACACCCCCGTATGGCATATTTACCCCTGTTTGAGCACTTTTGAGCAACATACCCCGGTATGACCTTTTTGAGCGACATACCCGGGTATGAAATTTTTTGAGCTACATACCCCGAATGATCTTTTTTGAGTGACACACCCCCGTATGGCCTCTTGTGAGCGACATACCGCCGTATGAGCACTTTTGAGCGACATACCCCGGTATGACCTTTTTTGAGCGACATACCCGGGTATGACGTTTTTTGAGCGATATACCCGGGTATGAAATTTTTTGAGCTACATACCCCGAATGATGTTTTTTGAGTGACACACCCCCGTATGGCCTCTTGTGAGCGACATACCGCCGTATGAGCACTTTTGAGCGACATACCCCGGTATGACCTTTTTGAACGACATATCCGGGTATGACGTTTTTTGAGCGATATACCCGGGTATGAAATTTTTTGAGTTACATACCCCGAATGATGTTTTTTGAGTGACACAACCCCGTATGGCATATTTACCTCTGTTTGAGCACTTTTGAGCGACATACCCCGGTATGACCTTTTTTGAGCGACATACCCGGGTATGACGTTTTTTGAGCGATATACCCGGGTATGAAATTTTTTGAGCTACATACCCCGAATGATCTTTTTTGAGTGACACACCCCCGTATGGCCTCTTGTGAGCGACATACCGCCGTATGAGCACTTTTGAGCGACATACCCCGGTATGACCTTTTTGAGCGACATACCCGGGTATGACGTTTTTTGAGCGATATACCCGGGTATGAAATTTTTTGAGCTACATACCCCGAATGATCTTTTTTGAGTGACACACCCCCGTATGGCCTATTGTGAGCGACATACCGCCGTATGAGCACTTTTGAGCGACATACCCCGGTATGACCTTTTTGAGCGACATACCCGGGTATGACGTTTTTTGAGCGATATACCCGGGTAAGAAATTTTTTGAGCTACATACCCCGAATGATCTTTTTTGAGTGACACACCCCCGTATGGCCTCTTGTGAGCGACATACCGCCGTATGAGCACTTTTGAGCGACATACCCCGGTATGACCTTTTTGAGCGACATACCCGGGTATGACGTTTTTTGAGCGATATACCCGGGTATGAAATTTTTTGAGCTACATACCCCGAATGATCTTTTTTGAGTGACACACCCCCGTATGGCCTATTGTGAGCGACATACCGCCGTATGAGCACTTTTGAGCGACATACCCCGGTATGACCTTTTTGAGCGACATACCCGGGTATGACGTTTTTTGAGCGATATACCCGGGTAAGAAATTTTTTGAGCTACATACCCCGAATGATCTTTTTTGAGTGACACACCCCCGTATGGCCTCTTGTGAGCGACATACCACCGTATGAGCACTTTTGAGCGACATAACCCGGTATGACCTTTTTGAGCGACATACCCGGGTATGACGTTTTTTGAGCGATATACCCGGGTATGAAATTGTTTGAGTTACATACCCCGAATGATGTTTTTTGAGTGACACACCCCCGTATGGCATATTTACCCCTGTTTGAGCACTTTTGAGCAACATACCCCGGTATGACCTTTTTGAGCGACATAACCCGGGTATGACGTTTTTTGAGCGATATACCCGGGTATGAAATTTTTTGAGTTACATACCCCGAATGATGTTTTTTGAGTGACACACCCCCGTATGGCATATTGTGAGCGACATACCGCCGTATGAGCACTTTTGAGCGACATACCCTGGTATGACCTTTTTTGAGCGACATACCCGGGTATGACGTTTTTGAGCGATATACCCGGGTATAAAATTTTTTGAGCTACATACCCCGAATGATCTTTTTTGAGTGACACACCCCCGTATGGCCTCTTGTGAGCGACATACCGCCGTATGAGCACTTTTGAGCGACATACCCCGGTATGACCTTTTTGAGCGACATATCCGGGTATGACGTTTTTTGAGCGATATACCCGGGTATGAAATTTTTTGAGTTACATACCCCGAATGATGTTTTTTGAGTGACACACCCCCGTATGGCATATTTACCCCTGTTTGAGCACTTTTGAGCAACATACCCCGGTATGACCTTTTTGAGCGACATAACCCGGGTATGACGTTTTTTGAGCGATATACCCGGGTATGAAATTTTTTGAGTTACATACCCCGAATGATGTTTTTTGAGTGACACACCCCCGTATGGCATATTGTGAGCGACATACCGCCGTATGAGCACTTTTGAGCGACATACCCTGGTATGACCTTTTTTGAGCGACATACCCGGGTATGACGTTTTTGAGCGATATACCCGGGTATAAAATTTTTTGAGCTACATACCCCGAATGATCTTTTTTGAGTGACACACCCCCGTATGGCCTCTTGTGAGCGACATACCGCCGTATGAGCACTTTTGAGCGACATACCCCGGTATGACCTTTTTGAGCGACATATCCGGGTATGACGTTTTTTGAGCGATATACCCGGGTATGAAATTTTTTGAGTTACATACCCCGAATGATGTTTTTTGAGTGACACACCCCCGTATGGCATATTTACCCCTGTTTGAGCACTTTTGAGCGACATACCCCGGTATGACCTTTTTGAACGACATATCCGGGTATGACGTCTTTTGAGCGATATACCCAGGTATGAAATTTTTTGAGTTACATACCCCGAATGATCTTTTTTGAGTGACACACCCCCGTATGGCCTCTTGTGAGCGACATACCGCCAGATGAGCACTTTTGAGCGACATACCCCGGTATGACCTTTTTGAGCGACATATCCGGGTATGACGTTTTTTGAGCGATATACCCGGGTATGAAATTTTTTGAGTTACATACCCCGAATGATCTTTTTTGAGTGACACACCCCCGTATGGCCTCTTGTGAGCGACATACCGCCAGATGAGCACTTTTGAGCGACATACCCCGGTATGACCTTTTTGAGCGACATATCCGGGTATGACGTTTTTTGAGCGATATACCCGGGTATGAAATTTTTTGAGTTACATACCCCGAATGATGTTTTTTGAGTGACACACCCCCTTATGGCCTCTTGTGAGCGACATACCGCCGTATGAGCACTTTTGAGCGACATACCCCGGTATGACCTTTTTGAGCGACATATCCGGGTATGACGTTTTTTGAGCGATATACCCGGGTATGAAATTTTTTGAGTTACATACCCCGAATGATGTTTTTTGAGTGACACACCCCCGTATGGCATATTTACCCCTGTTTGAGCACTTTTGAGCAACATACCCCGGTATGACCTTTTTGAGCGACATACCCGGGTATGACGTTTTTTGAGCGATATACCCGGGTATGAAATTTTTTGAGTTACATACCCCGAATGATGTTTTTTGAGTGACACACCCCCGTATGGCATATTTACCCCTGTTTGAGCACTTTTGAGCAACATACCCCGGTATGACCTTTTTGAGCGACATACCCGGGTATGAAATTTTTTGAGCTACATACCCCGAATGATCTTTTTTGAGTGACACACCCCCGTATGGCCTCTTGTGAGCGACATACCGCCGTATGAGCACTTTTGAGCGACATACCCCGGTATGACCTTTTTTGAGCGACATACCCGGGTATGACGTTTTTTGAGCGATATACCCGGGTATGAAATTTTTTGAGCTACATACCCCGAATGATGTTTTTTGAGTGACACACCCCCGTATGGCCTCTTGTGAGCGACATACCGCCGTATGAGCACTTTTGAGCGACATACCCCGGTATGACCTTTTTGAACGACATATCCGGGTATGACGTTTTTTGAGCGATATACCCGGGTATGAAATTTTTTGAGTTACATACCCCGAATGATGTTTTTTGAGTGACACAACCCCGTATGGCATATTTACCTCTGTTTGAGCACTTTTGAGCGACATACCCCGGTATGACCTTTTTTGAGCGACATACCCGGGTATGACGTTTTTTGAGCGATATACCCGGGTATGAAATTTTTTGAGCTACATACCCCGAATGATCTTTTTTGAGTGACACACCCCCGTATGGCCTCTTGTGAGCGACATACCGCCGTATGAGCACTTTTGAGCGACATACCCCGGTATGACCTTTTTGAGCGACATACCCGGGTATGACGTTTTTTGAGCGATATACCCGGGTATGAAATTTTTTGAGCTACATACCCCGAATGATCTTTTTTGAGTGACACACCCCCGTATGGCCTATTGTGAGCGACATACCGCCGTATGAGCACTTTTGAGCGACATACCCCGGTATGACCTTTTTGAGCGACATACCCGGGTATGACGTTTTTTGAGCGATATACCCGGGTAAGAAATTTTTTGAGCTACATACCCCGAATGATCTTTTTTGAGTGACACACCCCCCTATGGCCTCTTGTGAGCGACATACCACCGTATGAGCACTTTTGAGCGACATAACCCGGTATGACCTTTTTGAGCGACATACCCGGGTATGACGTTTTTTGAGCGATATACCCGGGTATGAAATTGTTTGAGTTACATACCCCGAATGATGTTTTTTGAGTGACACACCCCCGTATGGCATATTTACCCCTGTTTGAGCACTTTTGAGCAACATACCCCGGTATGACCTTTTTGAGCGACATAACCCGGGTATGACGTTTTTTGAGCGATATACCCGGGTATGAAATTTTTTGAGTTACATAGCCCGAATGATGTTTTTTGAGTGACACACCCCCGTATGGCATATTTACCCCTGTTTGAGCACTTTTGAGCGACATACCCCGGTATGACCTTTTTTGAGCGACATACCCGGGTATGAAATTTTTTGAGCTACATACCCCGAATGATCTTTTTTGAGTGACACACCCCCGTATGGCCTCTTGTGAGCGACATACCGCCGTATGAGCACTTTTGAGCGACATACCCCGGTATGACCTTTTTGAACGACATATCCGGGTATGACGTTTTTTGAGCGATATACCCGGGTATGAAATTTTTTGAGTTACATACCCCGAATGATGTTTTTTGAGTGACACACCCCCGTATGGCCTCTTGTGAGCGACATACCGCCGTATGAGCACTTTTGAGCGACATACCCCGGTATGACCTTTTTGAGCGACATATCCGGGTATGACGTTTTTTGAGCGATATACCCGGGTATGAAATTTTTTGAGTTACATACCCCGAATGATGTTTTTTGAGTGACACACCCCCGTATGGCATATTTACCCCTGTTTGAGCACTTTTGAGCAACATACCCCGGTATGACCTTTTTGAGCGACATACCCGGGTATGACGTTTTTTGAGCGATATACCCGGGTATGAAATTTTTTGAGTTACATACCCCGAATGATGTTTTTTGAGTGACACACCCCCGTATGGCATATTTACCCCTGTTTGAGCACTTTTGAGCGACATACCCCGGTATGACCTTTTTGAGCGACATACCCGGGTATGACGTTTTTTGAGCGATATACCCGGGTATGACATTTTTTGAGTTACATACCCCGAATGATGTTTTTTGAGTGACACACCCCCGTATGGCATATTTACCCCTGTTTGAGCACTTTTGAGCAACATACCCCGGTATGACCTTTTTGAGCGACATACCCGGGTATGACGTTTTTTGAGCGATATACCCGGGTATGAAATTTTTTGAGCTACATACCCCAAATTATCTTTTTTGAGTGACACACCCCCGTATGGCCTCTTGTGAGCGACATACCGCCATATGAGCACTTTTGAGCGACATACCCCGGTATGACCTTTTTGAGCGTCATATCCGGGTATGACGTTTTTTGAGCGATATACCCGAGTATGAATTTTTTTGAGTTACATACCCCGAATGATGTTTTTTGAGTGACACACCCCCGTATGGCCTCTTGTGAGCGACATACCGCCGTATGAGCACTTTTGAGCGACATACCCCGGTATGACCTTTTTTGAGTGACACACCCCCGTATGGCCTCTTGTGAGCGACATACCGCCGTATGAGCACTTTTGAGCGACATACCCCGGTATGACCTTTTTGAACGACATATCCGGGTATGACGTTTTTTGAGCGATATACCCGGGTATGAAATTTTTTGAGTTACATACCCCGAATGATGTTTTTTGAGTGACACACCCCCGTATGGCATATTGTGAGCGACATACCGCCGTATGAGCACTTTTGAGCGACATACCCTGGTATGACCTTTTTTGAGCGACATACCCGGGTATGACGTTTTTTGAGCGATATACCCGGGTATGAAATTTTTTGAGTTACATACCCCGAATGATGTTTTTTGAGTGACACACCCCCGTATGGCATATTTACCCCTGTTTGAGCACTTTTGAGCGACATACCCCGGTATGACCTTTTTGAACGACATATCCGGGTATGACGTTTTTTGAGCGATATACCCGGGTATGAAATTTTTTGAGTTACATACCCCGAATGATCTTTTTTGAGTGACACACCCCCGTATGGCCTCTTGTGAGCGACATACCGCCAGATGAGCACTTTTGAGCGACATACCCCGGTATGACCTTTTTGAGCGACATATCCGGGTATGACGTTTTTTGAGCGATATACCCGGGTATGAAATTTTTTGAGTTACATACCCCGAATGATGTTTTTTGAGTGACACACCCCCTTATGGCCTCTTGTGAGCGACATACCGCCGTATGAGCACTTTTGAGCGACATACCCCGGTATGACCTTTTTGAGCGACATATCCGGGTATGACGTTTTTTGAGCGATATACCCGGGTATGAAATTTTTTGAGTTACATACCCCGAATGATGTTTTTTGAGTGACACACCCCCGTATGGCATATTTACCCCTGTTTGAGCACTTTTGAGCGACATACCCCGGTATGACCTTTTTGAACGACATATCCGGGTATGACGTTTTTTGAGCGATATACCCGGGTATGAAATTTTTTGAGTTACATACCCCGAATGATCTTTTTTGAGTGACACACCCCCGTATGGCCTCTTGTGAGCGACATACCGCCAGATGAGCACTTTTGAGCGACATACCCCGGTATGACCTTTTTGAGCGACATATCCGGGTATGACGTTTTTTGAGCGATATACCCGGGTATGAAATTTTTTGAGTTACATACCCCGAATGATGTTTTTTGAGTGACACACCCCCTTATGGCCTCTTGTGAGCGACATACCGCCGTATGAGCACTTTTGAGCGACATACCCCGGTATGACCTTTTTGAGCGACATATCCGGGTATGACGTTTTTTGAGCGATATACCTGGGTATGAAATTTTTTGAGTTACATACCCCGAATGATGTTTTTTGAGTGACACACCCCCGTATGGCATATTTACCCCTGTTTGAGCACTTTTGAGCAACATACCCCGGTATGACCTTTTTGAGCGACATACCCGGGTATGACGTTTTTTGAGCGATATACCCGGGTATGAAATTTTTTGAGCTACATACCCCGAATGATGTTTTTTGAGTGACACACCCCCGTATGGCATATTTACCCCTGTTTGAGCACTTTTGAGCAACATACCCCGGTATGACCTTTTTGAGCGACATACCCGGGTATGACGTTTTTTGAGCGATATACCCGGGTATGAAATTTTTTGAGCTACATACCCCAAATTATCTTTTTTGAGTGACACACCCCCGTATGGCCTCTTGTGAGCGACATACCGCCGTATGAGCACTTTTGAGCGACATACCCCGGTATGACCTTTTTTGAGTGACACACCCCCGTATGGCCTCTTGTGAGCGACATACCGCCGTATGAGCACTTTTGAGCGACATACCCCGGTATGACCTTTTTGAACGACATATCCGGGTATGACGTTTTTTGAGCGATATACCCGGGTATGAAATTTTTTGAGTTACATACCCCGAATGATGTTTTTTGAGTGACACACCCCCGTATGGCATATTGTGAGCGACATACCGCCGTATGAGCACTTTTGAGCGACATACCCTGGTATGACCTTTTTTGAGCGACATACCCGGGTATGACGTTTTTTGAGCGATATACCCGGGTATAAAATTTTTTGAGCTACATACCCCGAATGATCTTTTTTGAGTGACACACCCCCGTATGGCCTCTTGTGAGCGACATACCGCCGTATGAGCACTTTTGAGCGACATACCCCGGTATGACCTTTTTGAGCGACATATCCGGGTATGACGTTTTTTGAGCGATATACCCGGGTATGAAATTTTTTGAGTTACATACCCCGAATGATGTTTTTTGAGTGACACACCCCCGTATGGCATATTTACCCCTGTTTGAGCACTTTTGAGCGACATACCCCGGTATGACCTTTTTGAACGACATATCCGGGTATGACGTTTTTTGAGCGATATACCCGGGTATGAAATTTTTTGAGTTACATACCCCGAATGATCTTTTTTGAGTGACACACCCCCGTATGGCCTCTTGTGAGCGACATACCGCCAGATGAGCACTTTTGAGCGACATACCCCGGTATGACCTTTTTGAGCGACATATCCGGGTATGACGTTTTTTGAGCGATATACCCGGGTATGAAATTTTTTGAGTTACATACCCCGAATGATGTTTTTTGAGTGACACACCCCCTTATGGCCTCTTGTGAGCGACATACCGCCGTATGAGCACTTTTGAGCGACATACCCCGGTATGACCTTTTTGAGCGACATATCCGGGTATGACGTTTTTTGAGCGATATACCCGGGTATGAAATTTTTTGAGTTACATACCCCGAATGATGTTTTTTGAGTGACACACCCCCGTATGGCATATTTACCCCTGTTTGAGCACTTTTGAGCGACATACCCCGGTATGACCTTTTTGAGCGACATACCCGGGTATGACGTTTTTTGAGCGATATACCCGGGTATGAAATTTTTTGAGCTACATACCCCGAATGATCTTTTTTGAGTGACACACCCCCGTATGGCCTCTTGTGAGCGACATACCGCCGTATGAGCACTTTTGAGCGACATACCCCGGTATGACCTTTTTGAGCGACATACCCGGGTATGACGTTTTTTGAGCGATATACCCGGGTATGAAATTTTTTGAGTTACATACCCCGAATGATGTTTTTTGAGTGACACACCCCCGTATGGCATATTTACCCCTGTTTGAGCACTTTTGAGCAACATACCCCAGTATGACCTTTTTGAGCGACATACCCGGGTATGACGTTTTTTGAGCGATATACCCGGGTATGAAATTTTTTGAGTTACATACCCCGAATGATGTTTTTTGAGTGACACACCCCCTTATGGCCTTTTTACCCCTGTATTACCACATTTGTGCGACATACCCCGGTATGACCTTTTTTGAGCGACATACCCGGGTATCACGTTTTTTGAGTGATATTTCCGGGTATGAAATTTTTTGAGTTACATACCCCGAATGATGTTTTTTGAGTGACACACCCCCGTATGGCATATTGTGAGCGACATACCGCCGTATGAGCACTTTTGAGCGACATACCCTGGTATGACCTTTTTTGAGCGACATACCCGGGTATGACGTTTTTTGAGCGATATACCCGGGTATGAAATTTTTTGAGCTACATACCCCGAATGATTTTTTTTGAGTGACACACCCCCGTATGGCCTCTTGTGAGCGACATACCGCCGTATGAGCACTTTTGAGCGACATACCCCGGTATGACCTTTTTGAGCGACATACCCGGGTATGACGTTTTTTGAGCGATATACCCGGGTATGAAATTTTTTGAGTTACATACCCCGAATGATGTTTTTTGAGTGACACACCCTCGTATGGCATATTTACCCCTGTTTGAGCACTTTTGAGCAACATACCCCGGTATGACCTTTTTGAGCGACATACCCGGGTATGACGTTTTTTGAGCGATATACCCGGGTATGAAATTTTTTGAGCTACATACCCCGAATGATCTTTTTTGAGTGACACACCCCCGTATGGCCTCTTGTGAGTGACATACCGCCATATGAGCACTTTTGAGCGACATACCCCGGTATGACCTTTTTGAGCGACATACCCGGGTATGACGTTTTTTGAGCGATATACCCGGGTATGAAATTTTTTGAGTTACATACTCCGAATGATGTTTTTTGAGTGACACACCCCCGTATGGCATATTTACCCCTGTTTGAGCACTTTTGAGTAACATACCCCGGTATGACCTTTTTGAGCGACATAACCCGGGTATGACGTTTTTTGAGCGATATACCCGGGTATGAAATTTTTTGAGTTACATACCCCGAATGATCTTTTTTGAGTGACACACCCCCGTATGGCCTCTTGTGAGCGACATACCGCCAGATGAGCACTTTTGAGCGACATACCCCGGTATGACCTTTTTGAGCGACATATCCGGGTATGACGTTTTTTGAGCGATATACCCGGGTATGAAATTTTTTGAGTTACATACCCCGAATGATGTTTTTTGAGTGACACACCCCCGTATGGCATATTTACCCCTGTTTGAGCACTTTTGAGCAACATACCCCGGTATGACCTTTTTGAACGACATACCCGGGTATGACGTTTTTTGAGCGATATACCAGGGTATGAAATTTTTTGAGCTACATACCCCGAATGATGTTTTTTGAGTGACACACCCCCTTATGGCCTTTTTACCCCTGTATTACCACATTTGTGCGACATACCCCGGTATGACCTTTTTTGAGCGACATACCCGGGTATCACGTTTTTTGAGTGATATTTCCGGGTATGAAATTTTTTGAGTTACATACCCCGAATGATGTTTTTTGAGTGACACACCCCCGTATGGCATATTGTGAGCGACATACCGCCGTATGAGCACTTTTGAGCGACATACCCTGGTATGACCTTTTTGAGCGACATACCCGGGTATGACGTTTTTTGAGCGATATACCCGGGTATGAAATTTTTTGAGTTACATACCCCGAATGATGTTTTTTGAGTGACACACCCCCGTATGGCATATTTACCCCTGTTTGAGCACTTTTGAGCGACATACCCCGGTATGACCTTTTTGAACGACATATCCGGGTATGACGTTTTTTGAGCGATATACGAATGAAATGTATGAAATTTTTTGAGTTACATACCCCGAATGATCTTTTTTGAGTGACACACCCCCGTATGGCCTCTTGTGAGCGACATACCGCCAGATGAGCACTTTTGAGCGACATACCCCGGTATGACCTTTTTGAGCGACATATCCGGGTATGACGTTTTTTGAGCGATATACCCGGGTATGAAATTTTTTGAGTTACATACCCCGAATGATGTTTTTTGAGTGACACACCCCCGTATGGCATATTTACCCCTGTTTGAGCACTTTTGAGCAACATACCCCGGTATGACCTTTTTGAGCGATATACCCGGGTATGAAATTTTTTGAGCTACATACCCCGAATGATCTTTTTTGAGTGACACACCCCCGTATGGCATATTTACCCCTGTTTGAGCACTTTTGAGCGACATACCCCGGTATGACCTTTTTGAACGACATATCCGGGTATGACGTTTTTTGAGCGATATACCCGGGTATGAAATTTTTTGAGCTACATACCCCGAATGATCTTTTTTGAGTGACACACCCCCGTATGGCCTCTTGTGAGCGACATACCGCCAGATGAGCACTTTTGAGCGACATACCCCGGTATGACCTTTTTGAGCGACATATCCGGGTATGACGTTTTTTGAGCGATATACCCGGGTATGAAATTTTTTGAGTTACATACCCCGAATGATGTTTTTTGAGTGACACACCCCCTTATGGCCTCTTGTGAGCGACATACCGCCGTATGAGCACTTTTGAGCGACATACCCCGGTATGACCTTTTTGAGCGACATATCCGGGTATGACGTTTTTTGAGCGATATACCCGGGTATGAAATTTTTTGAGTTACATACCCCGAATGATGTTTTTTGAGTGACACACCCCCGTATGGCATATTTACCCCTGTTTGAGCACTTTTGAGCAACATACCCCGGTATGACCTTTTTGAGCGACATACCCGGGTATGACGTTTTTTGAGCGATATACCCGGGTATGAAATTTTTTGAGATACATACCCCGAATGATCTTTTTTGAGTGACACACCCCCGTATGGCATATTTACCCCTGTTTGAGCACTTTTGAGCGACATACCCCGGTATGACCTTTTTGAACGACATATCCGGGTATGACGTTTTTTGAGCGATATACCCGGGTATGAAATTTTTTGAGTTACATACCCCGAATGATCTTTTTTGAGTGACACACCCCCGTATGGCCTCTTGTGAGCGACATACCGCCAGATGAGCACTTTTGAGCGACATACCCCGGTATGACCTTTTTGAGCGACATATCCGGGTATGACGTTTTTTGAGCGATATACCCGGGTATGAAATTTTTTGAGTTACATACCCCGAATGATGTTTTTTGAGTGACACACCCCCTTATGGCCTCTTGTGAGCGACATACCGCCGTATGACCTTTTTGAGCGACATACCCGGGTATGACGTTTTTTGAGCGATATACCCGGGTATGAAATTTTTTGAGCTACATACCCCGAATGATCTTTTTTGAGTGACACACCCCCGTATGGCCTCTTGTGAGCGACATACCGCCGTATGAGCACTTTTGAGCGACATACCCCGGTATGACCTTTTTGAGCGACATACCCGGGTATGACGTTTTTTGAGCGATATACCCGGGTATGAAATTTTTTGAGTTACATACCCCGAATGATGTTTTTTGAGTGACACACCCCCGTATGGCATATTTACCCCTGTTTGAGCACTTTTGAGCAACATACCCCGGTATGACCTTTTTGAGCGACATACCCGGGTATGACGTTTTTTGAGCGATATACCCGGGTATGAAATTTTTTGAGCTACATACCCCGAATTATCTTTTTTGAGTGACACACCCCCGTATGGCCTCTTGTGAGCGACATACCGCCATATGAGCACTTTTGAGCGACATACCCCGGTATGACCTTTTTGAGCGTCATATCCGGGTATGACGTTTTTTGAGCGATATACCCGAGTATGAATTTTTTTGAGTTACATACCCCGAATGATGTTTTTTGAGTGACACACCCCCGTATGGCCTCTTGTGAGCGACATACCCCGGTATGACCTTTTTTGAGCGACATACCCCGGTATGACCTTTTTTGAGCGACATACCCGGGTATGACGTTTTTTGAGCGATATACCCGGGTATGAAATTTTTTGAGCTACATACCCCGAATGATCTTTTTTGAGTGACACACCCCCGTATGGCCTCTTGTGAGCGACATACCGCCGTATGAGCACTTTTGAGCGACATACCCCGGTATGACCTTTTTGAACGACATATCCGGGTATGACGTTTTTTGAGCGATATACCCGGGTATGAAATTTTTTGAGCTACATACCCCGAATGATGTTTTTTGAGTGACACACCCCCGTATGGCATATTGTGAGCGACATACCGCCGTATGAGCACTTTTGAGCGACATACCCTGGTATGACCTTTTTTGAGCGACATACCCGGGTATGACGTTTTTTGAGCGATATACCCGGGTATAAAATTTTTTGAGCTACATACCCCGAATGATCTTTTTTGAGTGACACACCCCCGTATGGCCTCTTGTGAGCGACATACCGCCGTATGAGCACTTTTGAGCGACATACCCCGGTATGACCTTTTTTGAGCGACATACCCGGGTATGACGTTTTTTGAGCGATATACCCGGGTATGAAATTTTTTGAGCTACATACTCCGAATGATCTTTTTTGAGTGACACACCCCCGTATGGCCTCTTGTGAGCGACATACCGCCGTATGAGCACTTTTGAGCGACATACCCCGGTATGACCTTTTTGAACGACATATCCGGGTATGACGTTTTTTGAGCGATATACCCGGGTATGAAATTTTTTGAGCTACATACCCCGAATGATGTTTTTTGAGTGACACACCCCCGTATGGCATATTGTGAGCGACATACCGCCGTATGAGCACTTTTGAGCGACATACCCTGGTATGACCTTTTTTGAGCGACATACCCGGGTATGACGTTTTTTGAGCGATATACCCGGGTATAAAATTTTTTGAGCTACATACCCCGAATGATCTTTTTTGAGTGACACACCCCCGTATGGCCTCTTGTGAGCGACATACCGCCGTATGAGCACTTTTGATCGACATACCCCGGTATGACCTTTTTGAGCGACATATCCGGGTATGACGTTTTTTGAGCGATATACCCGGGTATGAAATTTTTTGAGTTACATACCCCGAATGATGTTTTTTGAGTGACACACCCCCGTATGGCATATTTACCCCTGTTTGAGCCCTTTTGAGCGACATACCCCGGTATGACCTTTTTGAACGACATATCCGGGTATGACGTTTTTTGAGCGATATACCCGGGTATGAAATTTTTTGAGTTACATACCCCGAATGATCTTTTTTGAGTGACACACCCCCGTATGGCCTCTTGTGAGCGACATACCGCCAGATGAGCACTTTTGAGCGACATACCCCGGTATGACCTTTTTGAGCGACATATCCGGGTATGACGTTTTTTGAGCGATATACCCGGGTATGAAATTTTTTGAGTTACATACCCCGAATGATGTTTTTTGAGTGACACACCCCCTTATGGCCTCTTGTGAGCGACATACCGCCGTATGAGCACTTTTGAGCGACATACCCCGGTATGACCTTTTTGAGCGACATACCCGGGTATGACGTTTTTTGAGCGATATACCCGGGTATGAAATTTTTTGAGCTACATACCCCGAATGATCTTTTTTGAGTGACACACCCCCGTATGGCATATTTACCCCTGTTTGAGCACTTTTGAGCGACATACCCCGGTATGACCTTTTTGAACGACATATCCGGGTATGACGTTTTTTGAGCGATATACCCGGGTATGAAATTTTTTGAGCTACATACCCCGAATGATGTTTTTTGAGTGACACACCCCCGTATGGCATATTGTGAGCGACATACCGCCGTATGAGCACTTTTGAGCGACATACCCCGGTATGACCTTTTTGAGCGACATATCCGGGTATGACGTTTTTTGAGCGATATACCCGGGTATGAAATTTTTTGAGTTACATACCCCGAATGATGTTTTTTGAGTGACACACCCCCGTATGGCATATTTACCCCTGTTTGAGCACTTTTGAGCGACATACCCCGGTATGACCTTTTTGAGCGACATATCCCGGTATGACGTTTTTTGAGCGATATACCCGAGTATGAATTTTTTTGAGTTACATACCCTGAATGATGTTTTTTGAGTGACACACCCCCGTATGGCCTCTTGTGAGCGACATACCGCCGTATGAGCACTTTTGAGCGACATACCCCGGTATGACCTTTTTTGAGCGACATACCCGGGTATGACGTTTTTTGAGCGATATACCAGGGTATGAAATTTTTTGAGTTACATACCCCGAATGATGTTTTTTGAGTGACACACCCCCGTATGGCATATTTACCCCTGTTTGAGCACTTTTGAGCGACATACCCCGGTATGACCTTTTTTGAGCGACATACCCGGGTATGACGTTTTTTGAGCGATATACCCGGGTATGAAATATTTTGAGCTACATACCCCGAATGATGTTTTTTGAGTGACACACCCCCGTATGGCCTCTTGTGAGCGACATACCGCAATATGAGCACTTTTGAGCGACATACCCCGGTATGACCTTTTTGAGCGACATATCCGGGTATGACGTTTTTTGAGCGATATACCCGGGTATGAAATTTTTTGAGTTACATACCCCGAATGATGTTTTTTGAGTGACACACCCCCTTATGGCCTTTTTACCCCTGTATTACCACATTTGTGCGACATACCCCGGTATGACCTTTTTTGAGCGACATACCCGGGTATCACGTTTTTTGAGTGATATTTCCGGGTATGAAATTTTTTGAGTTACATACCCCGAATGATGTTTTTTGAGTGACACACCCCCGTATGGCATATTGTGAGCGACATACCGCCGTATGAGCACTTTTGAGCGACATACCCTGGTATGACCTTTTTTGAGCGACATACCCGGGTATGACGTTTTTTGAGCGATATACCCGGGTATGAAATTTTTTGAGCTACATACCCCGAATGATCTTTTTTGAGTGACACACCCCCGTATGGCCTCTTGTGAGCGACATACCGCCGTATGAGCACTTTTGAGCGACATACCCCGGTATGACCTTTTTGAGCGACATATCCGGGTATGACGTTTTTTGAGCGATATACCCGGGTATGAAATTTTTTGAGTTACATACCCCGAATGATGTTTTTTGAGTGACACACCCCCGTATGGCATATTTACCCCTGTTTGAGCACTTTTGAGCGACATACCCCGGTATGACCTTTTTGAACGACATATCCGGGTATGACGTTTTTTGAGCGATATACCCGGGTATGAAATTTTTTGAGTTACATACCCCGAATGATCTTTTTTGAGTGACACACCCCCGTATGGCCTCTTGTGAGCGACATACCGCCAGATGAGCACTTTTGAGCGACATACCCCGGTATGACCTTTTTGAGCGACATATCCGGGTATGACGTTTTTTGAGCGATATACCCGGGTATGAAATTTTTTGAGTTACATACCCCGAATGATGTTTTTTGAGTGACACACCCCCTTATGGCCTCTTGTGAGCGACATACCGCCGTATGAGCACTTTTGAGCGACATACCCCGGTATGACCTTTTTGAGCGACATATCCGGGTATGACGTTTTTTGAGCGATATACCCGGGTATGAAATTTTTTGAGTTACATACCCCGAATGATGTTTTTTGAGTGACACACCCCCGTATGGCATATTTACCCCTGTTTGAGCACTTTTGAGCAACATACCCCGGTATGACCTTTTTGAGCGACATACCCGGGTATGACGTTTTTTGAGCGATATACCCGGGTATGAAATTTTTTGAGCTACATACCCCGAATGATCTTTTTTGAGTGACACACCCCCGTATGGCATATTTACCCCTGTTTGAGCACTTTTGAGCGACATACCCCGGTATGACCTTTTTGAACGACATATCCGGGTATGACGTTTTTTGAGCGATATACCCGGGTATGAAATTTTTTGAGTTACATACCCCGAATGATGTTTTTTGAGTGACACACCCCCTTATGGCCTCTTGTGAGCGACATACCGCCGTATGAGCACTTTTGAGCGACATACCCCGGTATGACCTTTTTGAGCGACATATCCGGGTATGACGTTTTTTGAGCGATATACCCGGGTATGAAATTTTTTGAGTTACATACCCCGAATGATGTTTTTTGAGTGACACACCCCCGTATGGCATATTTACCCCTGTTTGAGCACTTTTGAGCAACATACCCCGGTATGACCTTTTTGAGCGACATACCCGGGTATGACGTTTTTTGAGCGATATACCCGGGTATGAAATTTTTTGAGCTACATACCCCGAATGATCTTTTTTGAGTGACACACCCCCGTATGGCCTCTTGTGAGCGACATACCCCCGTATGAGCACTTTTGAGCGACATACCCCGGTATGACCTTTTTGAGCGACATACCCGGGTATGACGTTTTTTGAGCGATGTACCCGGGTATGAAATTTTTTGAGTTACATACCCCGAATGATGTTTTTTGAGTGACACACCCCCTTATGGCCTTTTTACCCCTGTATTACCACATTTGTGCGACATACCCCGGTATGACCTTTTTTGAGCGACATACCCGGGTATCACGTTTTTTGAGTGATATTTCCGGGTATGAAATTTTTTGAGTTACATACCCCGAATGATGTTTTTTGAGTGACACACCCCCGTATGGCATATTGTGAGCGACATACCGCCGTATGAGCACTTTTGAGCGACATACCCTGGTATGACCTTTTTTGAGCGATATACCCGGGTATGAAATTTTTTGAGCTACATACCCCGAATGATCTTTTTTGAGTGACACACCCCCGTATGGCTTCTTGTGAGCGACATACCGCCGTATGAGCACTTTTGAGCGACATACCCCGGTATGACCTTTTTGAGCGACATATCCGGGTATGACGTTTTGTGAGCGATATACCCGGGTATGACATTTTTTGAGTTACATACCCCGAATGATGTTTTTTGAGTGACACACCCCCTTATGGCCTCTTGTGAGCGACATACCGCCGTATGAGCACTTTTGAGCGACATACCCCGGTATGACCTTTTTGAGCGACATATCCGGGTATGACGTTTTTTGAGCGATATACCCGGGTATGAAATTTTTTGAGTTACATACCCCGAATGATGTTTTTTGAGTGACACACCCCCTTATGGCCTCTTGTGAGCGACATACCGCCGTATGAGCACGTTTGAGCGACATACCCCGGTATGACCTTTTTGAGCGACATATCCGGGTATGACGTTTTTTGAGCGATATACCCGGGTATGCAATTTTTTGAGTTACATACCCCGAATGATGTTTTTTGAGTGACACACCCCCGTATGGCATATTTACCCCTGTTTGAGCACTTTTGAGCAACATACCCCGGTATGACCTTTTTGAGCGACATACCCGGGTATGACGTTTTTTGAGCGATATACCCGGGTATAAAATTTTTTGAGCTACATACCCCGAATGATCTTTTTTGAGTGACACACCCCCGTATGGCCTCTTGTGAGCGACATACCGCCGTATGAGCACTTTTGATCGACATACCCCGGTATGACCTTTTTGAGCGACATATCCGGGTATGACGTTTTTTGAGCGATATACCCGGGTATGAAATTTTTTGAGTTACATACCCCGAATGATGTTTTTTGAGTGACACACCCCCGTATGGCATATTTACCCCTGTTTGAGCCCTTTTGAGCGACATACCCCGGTATGACCTTTTTGAACGACATATCCGGGTATGACGTTTTTTGAGCGATATACCCGGGTATGAAATTTTTTGAGCTACATACCCCGAATGATCTTTTTTGAGTGACACACCCCCGTATGGCCTCTTGTGAGCGACATACCGCCAGATGAGCACTTTTGAGCGACATACCCCGGTATGACCTTTTTGAGCGACATATCCGGGTATGACGTTTTTTGAGCGATATACCCGGGTATGAAATTTTTTGAGTTACATACCCCGAATGATGTTTTTTGAGTGACACACCCCCTTATGGCCTCTTGTGAGCGACATACCGCCGTATGAGCACTTTTGAGCGACATACCCCGGTATGACCTTTTTGAGCGACATACCCGGGTATGACGTTTTTTGAGCGATATACCCGGGTATGAAATTTTTTGAGCTACATACCCCGAATGATCTTTTTTGAGTGACACACCCCCGTATGGCATATTTACCCCTGTTTGAGCACTTTTGAGCGACATACCCCGGTATGACCTTTTTGAACGACATATCCGGGTATGACGTTTTTTGAGCGATATACCCGGGTATGAAATTTTTTGAGCTACATACCCCGAATGATGTTTTTTGAGTGACACACCCCCGTATGGCATATTGTGAGCGACATACCGCCGTATGAGCACTTTTGAGCGACATACCCCGGTATGACCTTTTTGAGCGACATATCCGGGTATGACGTTTTTTGAGCGATATACCCGGGTATGAAATTTTTTGAGTTACATACCCCGAATGATGTTTTTTGAGTGACACACCCCCGTATGGCATATTTACCCCTGTTTGAGCACTTTTGAGCGACATACCCCGGTATGACCTTTTTGAACGACATATCCGGGTATGACGTTTTTTGAGCGATATACCCGGGTATGAAATTTTTTGAGTTACATACCCCGAATGATCTTTTTTGAGTGACACACCCCCGTATGGCCTCTTGTGAGCGACATACCGCCAGATGAGCACTTTTGAGCGACATACCCCGGTATGACCTTTTTGAGCGACATATCCGGGTATGACGTTTTTTGAGCGATATACCCGGGTATGAAATTTTTTGAGTTACATACCCCGAATGATGTTTTTTGAGTGACACACCCCCTTATGGCCTCTTGTGAGCGACATACCGCCGTATGAGCACTTTTGAGCGACATACCCTGGTATGACCTTTTTGAGCGACATATCCGGGTATGACGTTTTTTGAGCGATATACCCGGGTATGAAATTTTTTGAGTTACATACCCCGAATGATGTTTTTTGAGTGACACACCCCCGTATGGCATATTTACCCCTGTTTGAGCACTTTTGAGCAACATACCCCGGTATGACCTTTTTGAGCGACATAACCCGGGTATGACGTTTTTTGAGCGATATACCCGGGTATGACATTTTTTGAGTTACATAGCCCGAATGATGTTTTTTGAGTGACACACCCCCGTATGGCATATTTACCCCTGTTTGAGCACTTTTGAGCGACATACCCCGGTATGACCTTTTTTGAGCGACATACCCGGGTATGAAATTTTTTGAGCTACATACCCCGAATGATCTTTTTTGAGTGACACACCCCCGTATGGCCTCTTGTGAGCGACATACCGCCATATGAGCACTTTTGAGCGACATACCCCGGTATGACCTTTTTGAGCGACATATCCCGGTATGACGTTTTTTGAGCGATATACCCGAGTATGAATTTTTTTGAGTTACATACCCTGAATGATGTTTTTTGAGTGACACACCCCCGTATGGCCTCTTGTGAGCGACATACCGCCGTATGAGCACTTTTGAGCGACATACCCCGGTATGACCTTTTTTGAGCGACATACCCGGGTATGACGTTTTTTGAGCGATATACCAGGGTATGAAATTTTTTGAGTTACATACCCCGAATGATGTTTTTTGAGTGACACACCCCCGTATGGCATATTTACCCCTGTTTGAGCACTTTTGAGCGACATACCCCGGTATGACCTTTTTTGAGCGACATACCCGGGTATGACGTTTTTTGAGCGATATACCCGGGTATGAAATATTTTGAGCTACATACCCCGAATGATGTTTTTTGAGTGACACACCCCCGTATGGCCTCTTGTGAGCGACATACCGCAATATGAGCACTTTTGAGCGACATACCCCGGTATGACCTTTTTGAGCGACATATCCGGGTATGACGTTTTTTGAGCGATATACCCGGGTATGAAATTTTTTGAGTTACATACCCCGAATGATGTTTTTTGAGTGACACACCCCCGTATGGCCTCTTGTGAGCGACATACCGCCGTATGAGCACTTTTGAGCGACATACCCCGGTATGACCTTTTTGAGCGACATACCCGGGTATGACGTTTTTTGAGCGATATACCCGGGTATGAAATTTTTTGAGTTACATACCCCGAATGATGTTTTTTGAGTGACACACCCCCTTATGGCCTTTTTATCCCTGTATTACCACATTTGTGCGACATACCCTGGTATGACCTTTTTTGAGCGACATATCCGGGTATGACGTTTTTTGAGCGATATACCCGGGTATGAAATTTTTTGAGTTACATACCCCGAATGATGTTTTTTGAGTGACACACCCCCGTATGGCATATTTACCCCTGTTTGAGCACTTTTGAGCGACATACCCCGGTATGACCTTTTTGAACGACATATCCGGGTATGACGTTTTTTGAGCGATATACCCGGGTATGAAATTTTTTGAGTTACATACCCCGAATGATCTTTTTTGAGTGACACACCCCCGTATGGCCTCTTGTGAGCGACATACCGCCAGATGAGCACTTTTGAGCGACATACCCCGGTATGACCTTTTTGAGCGACATATCCGGGTATGACGTTTTTTGAGCGATATACCCGGGTATGAAATTTTTTGAGTTACATACCCCGAATGATGTTTTTTGAGTGACACACCCCCTTATGGCCTCTTGTGAGCGACATACCGCCGTATGAGCACTTTTGAGCGACATACCCCGGTATGACCTTTTTGAGCGACATATCCGGGTATGACGTTTTTTGAGCGATATACCCGGGTATGAAATTTTTTGAGTTACATACCCCGAATGATGTTTTTTGAGTGACACACCCCCGTATGGCATATTTACCCCTGTTTGAGCACTTTTGAGCAACATACCCCGGTATGACCTTTTTGAGCGACATACCCGGGTATGACGTTTTTTGAGCGATATACCCGGGTATGAAATTTTTTGAGCTACATACCCCGAATGATCTTTTTTGAGTGACACACCCCCGTATGGCATATTTACCCCTGTTTGAGCACTTTTGAGCGACATACCCCGGTATGACCTTTTTGAACGACATATCCGGGTATGACGTTTTTTGAGCGATATACCCGGGTATGAAATTTTTTGAGTTACATACCCCGAATGATGTTTTTTGAGTGACACACCCCCTTATGGCCTCTTGTGAGCGACATACCGCCGTATGAGCACTTTTGAGCGACATACCCCGGTATGACCTTTTTGAGCGACATATCCGGGTATGACGTTTTTTGAGCGATATACCCGGGTATGAAATTTTTTGAGTTACATACCCCGAATGATGTTTTTTGAGTGACACACCCCCGTATGGCATATTTACCCCTGTTTGAGCACTTTTGAGCAACATACCCCGGTATGACCTTTTTGAGCGACATACCCGGGTATGACGTTTTTTGAGCGATATACCCGGGTATGAAATTTTTTGAGCTACATACCCCGAATGATCTTTTTTGAGTGACACACCCCCGTATGGCCTCTTGTGAGCGACATACCGCCGTATGAGCACTTTTGAGCGACATACCCCGGTATGACCTTTTTGAGCGACATACCCGGGTATGACGTTTTTTGAGCGATATACCCGGGTATGAAATTTTTTGAGTTACATACCCCGAATGATGTTTTTTGAGTGACACACCCCCGTATGGCATATTGTGAGCGACATACCGCCGTATGAGCACTTTTGAGCGACATACCCTGGTATGACCTTTTTTGAGCGATATACCCGGGTATGAAATTTTTTGAGCTACATACCCCGAATGATCTTTTTTGAGTGACACACCCCCGTATGGCTTCTTGTGAGCGACATACCGCCGTATGAGCACTTTTGAGCGACATACCCCGGTATGACCTTTTTGAGCGACATATCCGGGTATGACGTTTTGTGAGCGATATACCCGGGTATGAAATTTTTTGAGTTACATACCCCGAATGATGTTTTTTGAGTGACACACCCCCTTATGGCCTCTTGTGAGCGACATACCGCCGTATGAGCACTTTTGAGCGACATACCCCGGTATGACCTTTTTGAGCGACATATCCGGGTATGACGTTTTTTGAGCGATATACCCGGGTATGAAATTTTTTGAGTTACATACCCCGAATGATGTTTTTTGAGTGACACACCCCCTTATGGCCTCTTGTGAGCGACATACCGCCGTATGAGCACGTTTGAGCGACATACCCCGGTATGACCTTTTTGAGCGACATATCCGGGTATGACGTTTTTTGAGCGATATACCCGGGTATGCAATTTTTTGAGTTACATACCCCGAATGATGTTTTTTGAGTGACACACCCCCGTATGGCATATTTACCCCTGTTTGAGCACTTTTGAGCAACATACCCCGGTATGACCTTTTTGAGCGACATACCCGGGTATGACGTTTTTGAGCGATATACCCGGGTATGAAATTTTTTGAGCTACATACCCCGAATGATCTTTTTTGAGTGACACACCCCCGTATGGCCTCTTGTGAGCGACATACCGCCGTATGAGCACTTTTGAGCGACATACCCCGGTATGACCTTTTTGAGCGACATACCCGGGTATGACGTTTTTTGAGCGATATACCCGGGTATGAAATTTTTTGAGTTACATACCCCGAATGATGTTTTTTGAGTGACACACCCCCGTATGGCATATTTACCCCTGTTTGAGCACTTTTGAGCAACATACCCCGGTATGACCTTTTTGAGCGACATACCCGGGTATCACGTTTTTTGAGTGATATTTCCGGGTATGAAATTTTTTGAGTTACATACCCCGAATGATGTTTTTTGAGTGACACACCCCGGTATGGCATATTGTGAGCGACATACCGCCGTATGAGCACTTTTGAGCGACATACCCTGGTATGACCTTTTTGAGCGACATACCCGGGTATGACGTTTTTTGAGCGATATACCCGGGTATGAAATTTTTTGAGCTACATACTCCGAATGATGTTTTTTGAGTGACACACCCCCGTATGGCATATTTACCCCTGTTTGAGCACTTTTGAGCAACATACCCCGGTATGACCTTTTTGAGCGACATAACCCGGGTATGACGTTTTTTGAGCGATATACCCGGGTATGACATTTTTTGAGTTACATAGCCCGAATGATGTTTTTTGAGTGACACACCCCCGTATGGCATATTTACCCCTGTTTGAGCACTTTTGAGCGACATACCCCGGTATGACCTTTTTTGAGCGACATACCCGGGTATGAAATTTTTTGAGCTACATACCCCGAATGATCTTTTTTGAGTGACACACCCCCGTATGGCCTCTTGTGAGCGACATACCGCCATATGAGCACTTTTGAGCAACATACCCCGGTATGACCTTTTTTGAGCGACATACCCGGGTATGACGTTTTTTGAGCGATATACCCGGGTATGAAATATTTTGAGCTACATACCCCGAATGATGTTTTTTGAGTGACACACCCCCGTATGGCATATTGTGAGCGACATACCGCCGTATGAGCACTTTTGAGCGACATACCCTGGTATGACCTTTTTTGAGCGACATACCCGGGTATGACGTTTTTTGAGCGATATACCCGGGTATGAAATTTTTTTAACTACATACCCCGAATGATCTTTTTTGAGTGACACACCCCCGTATGGCCTCTTGTGAGCGACATACCGCCGTATGAGCACTTTTGAGCGACATACCCCGGTATGACCTTTTTGAGCGACATACCCGGGTATGACGTTTTTTGAGCGATATACCCGGGTATGAAATTTTTTGAGTTACATACCCCGAATGATGTTTTTTGAGTGACACACCCCCTTATGGCCTCTTGTGAGCGACATACCGCCGTATGAGCACTTTTGAGCGACATACCCTGGTATGACCTTTTTGAGCGACATATCCGGGTATGACGTTTTTTGAGCGATATACCCGGGTATGAAATTTTTTGAGTTACATACCCCGAATGATGTTTTTTGAGTGACACACCCCCGTATGGCATATTTACCCCTGTTTGAGCACTTTTGAGCAACATACCCCGGTATGACCTTTTTGAGCGACATACCCGGGTATGACGTTTTTTGAGCGATATACCCGGGTATGAAATTTTTTGAGCTACATATCCCGAATGATCTTTTTTGAGTGACACACCCCCGTATGGCATATTTACCCCTGTTTGAGCACTTTTGAGCGACATACCCCGGTATGACGTTTTTTGAGCGATATACCCGGGTATGAAATTTTTTGAGTTACATACTCCGAATGATGTTTTTTGAGTGACACACCCCCGTATGGCATATTTACCCCTGTTTGAGCACTTTTGAGCAACATACCCCGGTATGACCTTTTTGAGCGACATACCCGGGTATGACGTTTTTTGAGCGATATACCCGGGTATGAAATTTTTTGAGCTACATACCCCGAATGATCTTTTTTGAGTGACACACCCCCGTATGGCCTCTTGTGAGCGACATACCGCCGTATGAGCACTTTTGAGCGACATACCCCGGTATGACCTTTTTGAGCGACATATCCGGGTATGACGTTTTTTGAGCGATATACCCGGGTATGAAATTTTTTGAGTTACATACCCCGAATGATGTTTTTTGAGTGACACACCCCCGTATGGCATATTTACCCCTGTTTGAGCACTTTTGAGCGACATACCCCGGTATGACCTTTTTGAACGACATATCCGGGTATGACGTTTTTTGAGCGATATACCCGGGTATGAAATTTTTTGAGTTACATACCCCGAATGATCTTTTTTGAGTGACACACCCCCGTATGGCCTCTTGTGAGCGACATACCGCCAGATGAGCACTTTTGAGCGACATACCCCGGTATGACCTTTTTGAGCGACATATCCGGGTATGACGTTTTTTGAGCGATATACCCGGGTATGAAATTTTTTGAGTTACATACCCCGAATGATGTTTTTTGAGTGACACACCCCCTTATGGCCTCTTGTGAGCGACATACCGCCGTATGAGCACTTTTGAGCGACATACCCCGGTATGACCTTTTTGAGCGACATATCTGGGTATGACGTTTTTTGAGCGATATACCCGGGTATGAAATTTTTTGAGTTACATACCCCGAATGATGTTTTTTGAGTGACACACCCCCGTATGGCATATTTACCCCTGTTTGAGCACTTTTGAGCAACATACCCCGGTATGACCTTTTTGAGCGACATACCCGGGTATGACGTTTTTTGAGCGATATACCCGGGTATGAAATTTTTTGAGCTACATACCCCGAATGATCTTTTTTGAGTGACACACCCCCGTATGGCCTCTTGTGAGCGACATACCGCCGTATGAGCACTTTTGAGCGACATACCCCGGTATGACCTTTTTGAGCGACATACCCGGGTATGACGTTTTTTGAGCGATATACCCGGGTATGAAATTTTTTGAGTTACATACCCCGAATGATGTTTTTTGAGTGACACACCCCCTTATGGCCTTTTTACCCCTGTATTACCACATTTGTGCGACATACCCCGGTATGACCTTTTTTGAGCGACATACCCGGGTATCACGTTTTTTGAGTGATATTTCCGGGTATGAAATTTTTTGAGTTACATACCCCGAATGATGTTTTTTGAGTGACACACCCCCGTATGGCATATTGTGAGCGACATACCGCCGTATGAGCACTTTTGAGCGACATACCCTGGTATGACCTTTTTTGAGCGATATACCCGGGTATGAAATTTTTTGAGCTACATACCCCGAATGATCTTTTTTGAGTGACACACCCCCGTATGGCTTCTTGTGAGCGACATACCGCCGTATGAGCACTTTTGAGCGACATACCCCGGTATGACCTTTTTGAGCGACATATCCGGGTATGACGTTTTTTGAGCGATATACCCGGGTATGAAATTTTTTGAGTTACATACCCCGAATGATGTTTTTTGAGTGACACACCCCCGTATGGCATATTTACCCCTGTTTGAGCACTTTTGAGCGACATACCCCGGTATGACCTTTTTGAACGACATATCCGGGTATGACGTTTTTTGAGCGATATACCCGGGTATGAAATTTTTTGAGTTACATACCCCGAATGATCTTTTTTGAGTGACACACCCCCGTATGGCCTCTTGTGAGCGACATACCGCCAGATGAGCACTTTTGAGCGACATACCCCGGTATGACCTTTTTGAGCGACATATCCGGGTATGACGTTTTTTGAGCGATATACCCGGGTATGAAATTTTTTGAGTTACATACCCCGAATGATGTTTTTTGAGTGACACACCCCCTTATGGCCTCTTGTGAGCGACATACCGCCGTATGAGCACTTTTGAGCGACATACCCCGGTATGACCTTTTTGAGCGACATATCCGGGTATGACGTTTTTTGAGCGATATACCCGGGTATGAAATTTTTTGAGTTACATACCCCGAATGATGTTTTTTGAGTGACACACCCCCTTATGGCCTCTTGTGAGCGACATACCGCCGTATGAGCACGTTTGAGCGACATACCCCGGTATGACCTTTTTGAGCGACATATCCGGGTATGACCTTTTTTGAGCGATATACCCGGGTATGAAATTTTTTGAGCTACATACCCCGAATGATCTTTTTTGAGTGACACACCCCCGTATGGCTTCTTGTGAGCGACATACCGCCGTATGAGCACTTTTGAGCGACATACCCCGGTATGACCTTTTTGAGCGACATATCCGGGTATGACGTTTTTTGAGCGATATACCCGGGTATGAAATTTTTTGAGTTACATACCCCGAATGATGTTTTTTGAGTGACACACCCCCGTATGGCATATTTACCCCTGTTTGAGCACTTTTGAGCGACATACCCCGGTATGACCTTTTTGAACGACATATCCGGGTATGACGTTTTTTGAGCGATATACCCGGGTATGAAATTTTTTGAGTTACATACCCCGAATGATCTTTTTTGAGTGACACACCCCCGTATGGCCTCTTGTGAGCGACATACCGCCAGATGAGCACTTTTGAGCGACATACCCCGGTATGACCTTTTTGAGCGACATATCCGGGTATGACGTTTTTTGAGCGATATACCCGGGTATGAAATTTTTTGAGTTACATACCCCGAATGATGTTTTTTGAGTGACACACCCCCTTATGGCCTCTTGTGAGCGACATACCGCCGTATGAGCACTTTTGAGCGACATACCCCGGTATGACCTTTTTGAGCGACATATCCGGGTATGACGTTTTTTGAGCGATATACCCGGGTATGAAATTTTTTGAGTTACATACCCCGAATGATGTTTTTTGAGTGACACACCCCCTTATGGCCTCTTGTGAGCGACATACCGCCGTATGAGCACGTTTGAGCGACATACCCCGGTATGACCTTTTTGAGCGACATATCCGGGTATGACGTTTTTTGAGCGATATACCCGGGTATGCAATTTTTTGAGTTACATACCCCGAATGATGTTTTTTGAGTGACACACCCCCGTATGGCATATTTACCCCTGTTTGAGCACTTTTGAGCAACATACCCCGGTATGACCTTTTTGAGCGACATACCCGGGTATCACGTTTTTTGAGTGATATTTCCGGGTATGAAATTTTTTGAGTTACATACCCCGAATGATGTTTTTTGAGTGACACACCCCCGTATGGCATATTGTGAGCGACATACCGCCGTATGAGCACTTTTGAGCGACATACCCTGGTATGACCTTTTTGAGCGACATACCCGGGTATGACGTTTTTTGAGCGATATACCCGGGTATGAAATTTTTTGAGCTACATACTCCGAATGATGTTTTTTGAGTGACACACCCCCGTATGGCATATTTACCCCTGTTTGAGCACTTTTGAGCAACATACCCCGGTATGACCTTTTTGAGCGACATACCCGGGTATGACGTTTTTTGAGCGATATACCCGGGTATGAAATTTTTTGAGCTACATATCCCGAATGATCTTTTTTGAGTGACACACCCCCGTATGGCATATTTACCCCTGTTTGAGCACTTTTGAGCGACATACCCCGGTATGACCTTTTTGAACGACATATCCGGGTATGACGTTTTTTGAGCGATATACCCGGGTATGAAATTTTTTGAGTTACATACCCCGAATGATCTTTTTTGAGTGACACACCCCCGTATGGCCTCTTGTGAGCGACATACCGCCAGATGAGCACTTTTGAGCGACATACCCCGGTATGACCTTTTTGAGCGACATATCCGGGTATGACGTTTTTTGAGCGATATACCCGGGTATGAAATTTTTTGAGTTACATACCCCGAATGATGTTTTTTGAGTGACACACCCCCTTATGGCATATTTACCCCTGTTTGAGCACTTTTGAGCAACATACCCCGGTATGACCTTTTTGAGCGACATACCCGGGTATGACGTTTTTTGAGTTACATACCCCGAATGATCTTTTTTGAGTGACACACCCCCGTATGGCCTCTTGTGAGCGACATACCGCCGTATGAGCACTTTTGAGCGACATACCCCGGTATGACGTTTTTTGAGCGATATACCCGGGTATGAAATTTTTTGAGTTACATACTCCGAATGATGTTTTTTGAGTGACACACCCCCGTATGGCATATTTACCCCTGTTTGAGCACTTTTGAGCAACATACCCCGGTATGACCTTTTTGAGCGACATAACCCGGGTATGACGTTTTTTGAGCGATATACCCGGGTATGACATTTTTTGAGTTACATAGCCCGAATGATGTTTTTTGAGTGACACACCCCCGTATGGCATATTTACCCCTGTTTGAGCACTTTTGAGCGACATACCCCGGTATGACCTTTTTTGAGCGACATACCCGGGTATGAAATTTTTTGAGCTACATACCCCGAATGATCTTTTTTGAGTGACACACCCCCGTATGGCCTCTTGTGAGCGACATACCGCCATATGAGCACTTTTGAGCGACATACCCCGGTATGACCTTTTTGAGCGACATATCCCGGTATGACGTTTTTTGAGCGATATACCCGAGTATGAATTTTTTTGAGTTACATACCCCGAATGATGTTTTTTGAGTGACACACCCCCGTATGGCCTCTTGTGAGCGACATACCGCCGTATGAGCACTTTTGAGCGACATACCCCGGTATGACCTTTTTTGAGCGACATACCCGGGTATGACGTTTTTTGAGCGATATACCAGGGTATGAAATTTTTTGAGTTACATACCCCGAATGATGTTTTTTGAGTGACACACCCCCGTATGGCATATTTACCCCTGTTTGAGCACTTTTGAGCGACATACCCCGGTATGACCTTTTTTGAGCGACATACCCGGGTATGACGTTTTTTGAGCGATATACCCGGGTATGAAATATTTTGAGCTACATACCCCGAATGATGTTTTTTGAGTGACACACCCCCGTATGGCCTCTTGTGAGCGACATACCGCAATATGAGCACTTTTGAGCGACATACCCCGGTATGACCTTTTTGAGCGACATATCCGGGTACGACGTTTTTTGAGCGATATACCCGGGTATGAAATTTTTTGAGTTACATACCCCGAATGATGTTTTTTGAGTGACACACCCCCTTATGGCCTTTTTACCCCTGTATTACCACATTTGTGCGACATACCCCGGTATGACCTTTTTTGAGCGACATACCCGGGTATCACGTTTTTTGAGTGATATTTCCGGGTATGAAATTTTTTGAGTTACATACCCCGAATGATGTTTTTTGAGTGACACACCCCCGTATGGCATATTGTGAGCGACATACCGCCGTATGAGCACTTTTGAGCGACATACCCTGGTATGACCTTTTTTGAGCGACATACCCGGGTATGACGTTTTTTGAGCGATATACCCGGGTATGAAATTTTTTGAGCTACATACCCCGAATGATCTTTTTTGAGTGACACACCCCCGTATGGCCTCTTGTGAGCGACATACCGCCGTATGAGCACTTTTGAGCGACATACCCCGGTATGACCTTTTTGAGCGACATATCCGGGTATGACGTTTTTTGAGCGATATACCCGGGTATGAAATTTTTTGAGTTACATACCCCGAATGATGTTTTTTGAGTGACACACCCCCGTATGGCATATTTACCCCTGTTTGAGCACTTTTGAGCGACATACCCCGGTATGACCTTTTTGAACGACATATCCGGGTATGACGTTTTTTGAGCGATATACCCGGGTATGAAATTTTTTGAGTTACATACCCCGAATGATCTTTTTTGAGTGACACACCCCCGTATGGCCTCTTGTGAGCGACATACCGCCAGATGAGCACTTTTGAGCGACATACCCCGGTATGACCTTTTTGAGCGACATATCCGGGTATGACGTTTTTTGAGCGATATACCCGGGTATGAAATTTTTTGAGTTACATACCCCGAATGATGTTTTTTGAGTGACACACCCCCTTATGGCCTCTTGTGAGCGACATACCGCCGTATGAGCACTTTTGAGCGACATACCCCGGTATGACCTTTTTGAGCGACATATCCGGGTATGACGTTTTTTGAGCGATATACCCGGGTATGAAATTTTTTGAGTTACATACCCCGAATGATGTTTTTTGAGTGACACACCCCCGTATGGCATATTTACCCCTGTTTGAGCACTTTTGAGCAACATACCCCGGTATGACCTTTTTGAGCGACATACCCGGGTATGACGTTTTTTGAGCGATATACCCGGGTATGAAATTTTTTGAGCTACATACCCCGAATGATCTTTTTTGAGTGACACACCCCCGTATGGCATATTTACCCCTGTTTGAGCACTTTTGAGCGACATACCCCGGTATGACCTTTTTGAACGACATATCCGGGTATGACGTTTTTTGAGCGATATACCCGGGTATGAAATTTTTTGAGTTACATACCCCGAATGATGTTTTTTGAGTGACACACCCCCTTATGGCCTCTTGTGAGCGACATACCGCCGTATGAGCACTTTTGAGCGACATACCCCGGTATGACCTTTTTGAGCGACATATCCGGGTATGACGTTTTTTGAGCGATATACCCGGGTATGAAATTTTTTGAGTTACATACCCCGAATGATGTTTTTTGAGTGACACACCCCCGTATGGCATATTTACCCCTGTTTGAGCACTTTTGAGCAACATACCCCGGTATGACCTTTTTGAGCGACATACCCGGGTATGACGTTTTTTGAGCGATATACCCGGGTATGAAATTTTTTGAGCTACATACCCCGAATGATCTTTTTTGAGTGACACACCCCCGTATGGCCTCTTGTGAGCGACATACCGCCGTATGAGCACTTTTGAGCGACATACCCCGGTATGACCTTTTTGAGCGACATACCCGGGTATGACGTTTTTTGAGCGATATACCCGGGTATGAAATTTTTTGAGTTACATACCCCGAATGATGTTTTTTGAGTGACACACCCCCTTATGGCCTTTTTACCCCTGTATTACCACATTTGTGCGACATACCCCGGTATGACCTTTTTTGAGCGACATACCCGGGTATCACGTTTTTTGAGTGATATTTCCGGGTATGAAATTTTTTGAGTTACATACCCCGAATGATGTTTTTTGAGTGACACACCCCCGTATGGCATATTGTGAGCGACATACCGCCGTATGAGCACTTTTGAGCGACATACCCTGGTATGACCTTTTTTGAGCGATATACCCGGGTATGAAATTTTTTGAGCTACATACCCCGAATGATCTTTTTTGAGTGACACACCCCCGTATGGCTTCTTGTGAGCGACATACCGCCGTATGAGCACTTTTGAGCGACATACCCCGGTATGACCTTTTTGAGCGACATATCCGGGTATGACGTTTTTTGAGCGATATACCCGGGTATGAAATTTTTTGAGTTACATACCCCGAATGATGTTTTTTGAGTGACACACCCCCGTATGGCATATTTACCCCTGTTTGAGCACTTTTGAGCGACATACCCCGGTATGACCTTTTTGAACGACATATCCGGGTATGACGTTTTTTGAGCGATATACCCGGGTATGAAATTTTTTGAGTTACATACCCCGAATGATCTTTTTTGAGTGACACACCCCCGTATGGCCTCTTGTGAGCGACATACCGCCAGATGAGCACTTTTGAGCGACATACCCCGGTATGACCTTTTTGAGCGACATATCCGGGTATGACGTTTTTTGAGCGATATACCCGGGTATGAAATTTTTTGAGTTACATACCCCGAATGATGTTTTTTGAGTGACACACCCCCTTATGGCCTCTTGTGAGCGACATACCGCCGTATGAGCACTTTTGAGCGACATACCCCGGTATGACCTTTTTGAGCGACATATCCGGGTATGACGTTTTTTGAGCGATATACCCGGGTATGAAATTTTTTGAGTTACATACCCCGAATGATGTTTTTTGAGTGACACACCCCCTTATGGCCTCTTGTGAGCGACATACCGCCGTATGAGCACGTTTGAGCGACATACCCCGGTATGACCTTTTTGAGCGACATATCCGGGTATGACGTTTTTTGAGCGATATACCCGGGTATGCAATTTTTTGAGTTACATACCCCGAATGATGTTTTTTGAGTGACACACCCCCGTATGGCATATTTACCCCTGTTTGAGCACTTTTGAGCAACATACCCCGGTATGACCTTTTTGAGCGACATACCCGGGTATGACGTTTTTGAGCGATATACCCGGGTATGAAATTTTTTGAGCTACATACCCCGAATGATCTTTTTTGAGTGACACACCCCCGTATGGCCTCTTGTGAGCGACATACCGCCGTATGAGCACTTTTGAGCGACATACCCCGGTATGACCTTTTTGAGCGACATACCCGGGTATGACGTTTTTTGAGCGATATACCCGGGTATGAAATTTTTTGAGTTACATACCCCGAATGATGTTTTTTGAGTGACACACCCCCGTATGGCATATTTACCCCTGTTTGAGCACTTTTGAGCAACATACCCCGGTATGACCTTTTTGAGCGACATACCCGGGTATCACGTTTTTTGAGTGATATTTCCGGGTATGAAATTTTTTGAGTTACATACCCCGAATGATGTTTTTTGAGTGACACACCCCCGTATGGCATATTGTGAGCGACATACCGCCGTATGAGCACTTTTGAGCAACATACCCTGGTATGACCTTTTTGAGCGACATACCCGGGTATGACGTTTTTTGAGCGATATACCCGGGTATGAAATTTTTTGAGCTACATACTCCGAATGATGTTTTTTGAGTGACACACCCCCGTATGGCATATTTACCCCTGTTTGAGCACTTTTGAGCAACATACCCCGGTATGACCTTTTTGAGCGACATAACCCGGGTATGACGTTTTTTGAGCGATATACCCGGGTATGACATTTTTTGAGTTACATAGCCCGAATGATGTTTTTTGAGTGACACACCCCCGTATGGCATATTTACCCCTGTTTGAGCACTTTTGAGCGACATACCCCGGTATGACCTTTTTTGAGCGACATACCCGGGTATGAAATTTTTTGAGCTACATACCCCGAATGATCTTTTTTGAGTGACACACCCCCGTATGGCCTCTTGTGAGCGACATACCGCCATATGAGCACTTTTGAGCAACATACCCCGGTATGACCTTTTTTGAGCGACATACCCGGGTATGACGTTTTTTGAGCGATATACCCGGGTATGAAATATTTTGAGCTACATACCCCGAATGATGTTTTTTGAGTGACACACCCCCGTATGGCATATTGTGAGCGACATACCGCCGTATGAGCACTTTTGAGCGACATACCCTGGTATGACCTTTTTTGAGCGACATACCCGGGTATGACGTTTTTTGAGCGATATACCCGGGTATGAAATTTTTTTAACTACATACCCCGAATGATCTTTTTTGAGTGACACACCCCCGTATGGCCTCTTGTGAGCGACATACCGCCGTATGAGCACTTTTGAGCGACATACCCCGGTATGACCTTTTTGAGCGACATACCCGGGTATGACGTTTTTTGAGCGATATACCCGGGTATGAAATTTTTTGAGTTACATACCCCGAATGATGTTTTTTGAGTGACACACCCCCGTATGGCATATTTACCCCTGTTTGAGCACTTTTGAGCAACATACCCCGGTATGACCTTTTTGAGCGACATACCCGGGTATGACGTTTTTTGAGCGATATACCCGGGTATGAAATTTTTTGAGTTACATACCCCGAATGATGTTTTTTGAGTGACACACCCCCTTATGGCCTTTTTACCCCTGTATTACCACATTTGTGCGACATACCCCGGTATGACCTTTTTTGAGCGACATACCCGGGTATCACGTTTTTTGAGTGATATTTCCGGGTATGAAATTTTTTGAGTTACATACCCCGAATGATGTTTTTTGAGTGACACACCCCCGTATGGCATATTGTGAGCGACATACCGCCGTATGAGCACTTTTGAGCGACATACCCTGGTATGACCTTTTTGAGCGACATACCCGGGTATGACGTTTTTTGAGCGATATACCCGGGTATGAAATTTTTTGAGCTACATACCCCGAATGATCTTTTTTGAGTGACACACCCCCGTATGGCATATTTACCCCTGTTTGAGCACTTTTGAGCAACATACCCCGGTATGACCTTTTTGAGCGACATAACCCGGGTATGACGTTTTTTGAGCGATATACCCGGGTATGACATTTTTTGAGTTACATAGCCCGAATGATGTTTTTTGAGTGACACACCCCCGTATGGCATATTTACCCCTGTTTGAGCACTTTTGAGCGACATACCCCGGTATGACCTTTTTTGAGCGACATACCCGGGTATGAAATTTTTTGAGCTACATACCCCGAATGATCTTTTTTGAGTGACACACCCCCGTATGGCCTCTTGTGAGCGACATACCGCCATATGAGCACTTTTGAGCAACATACCCCGGTATGACCTTTTTTGAGCGACATACCCGGGTATCACGTTTTTTGAGTGATATTTCCGGGTATGAAATTTTTTGAGTTACATACCCCGAATGATGTTTTTTGAGTGACACACCCCCGTATGGCATATTGTGAGCGACATACCGCCGTATGAGCACTTTTGAGCGACATACCCTGGTATGACCTTTTTGAGCGACATACCCGGGTATGACGTTTTTTGAGCGATATACCCGGGTATGAAATTTTTTGAGCTACATACCCCGAATGATCTTTTTTGAGTGACACACCCCCGTATGGCATATTTACCCCTGTTTGAGCACTTTTGAGCAACATACCCCGGTATGACCTTTTTGAGCGACATACCCGGGTATGACGTTTTTTGAGCGATATACCCGGGTATGAAATTTTTTGAGCTACATACCCCGAATGATCTTTTTTGAGTGACACACCCCCGTATGGCATATTTACCCCTGTTTGAGCACTTTTGAGCGACATACCCCGGTATGACCTTTTTGAACGACATATCCGGGTATGACGTTTTTTGAGCGATATACCCGGGTATGAAATTTTTTGAGTTACATACCCCGAATGATGTTTTTTGAGTGACACACCCCCGTATGGCCTCTTGTGAGCGACATACCGCCAGATGAGCACTTTTGAGCGACATACCCCGGTATGACCTTTTTGAGCGACATATCCGGGTATGACGTTTTTTGAGCGATATACCCGGGTATGAAATTTTTTGAGTTACATACCCCGAATGATGTTTTTTGAGTGACACACCCCCTTATGGCCTCTTGTGAGCGACATACCGCCGTATGAGCACTTTTGAGCGACATACCCCGGTATGACCTTTTTGAGCGACATATCCGGGTATGACGTTTTTTGAGCGATATACCCGGGTATGAAATTTTTTGAGTTACATACCCCGAATGATGTTTTTTGAGTGACACACCCCCGTATGGCATATTTACCCCTGTTTGAGCACTTTTGAGCAACATACCCCGGTATGACCTTTTTGAGCGACATACCCGGGTATGACGTTTTTTGAGCGATATACCCGGGTATGAAATTGTTTGAGCTACATACCCCGAATGATCTTTTTTGAGTGACACACCCCCGTATGGCCTCTTGTGAGCGACATACCGCCGTATGAGCACTTTTGAGCGACATACCCCGGTATGACCTTTTTGAGCGACATACCCGGGTATGACGTTTTTTGAGCGATATACCCGGGTATGAAATTTTTTGAGCTACATACCCCGAATGATCTTTTTTGAGTGACACACCCCCGTATGGCATATTTACCCCTGTTTGAGCACTTTTGAGCGACATACCCCGGTATGACCTTTTTGAACGACATATCCGGGTATGACGTTTTTTGAGCGATATACCCGGGTATGAAATTTTTTGAGTTACATACCCCGAATGATCTTTTTTGAGTGACACACCCCCGTATGGCCTCTTGTGAGCGACATACCGCCAGATGAGCACTTTTGAGCGACATACCCCGGTATGACCTTTTTGAGCGACATACCCGGGTATGACGTTTTTTGAGCGATATACCCGGGTATGAAATTTTTTGAGTTACATACCCCGAATGATGTTTTTTGAGTGACACACCCCCGTATGGCATATTTACCCCTGTTTGAGCACTTTTGAGCAACATACCCCGGTATGACCTTTTTGAGCGACATACCCGGGTATGACGTTTTTTGAGCGATATACCCGGGTATGAAATTTTTTGAGTTACATACCCCGAATGATGTTTTTTGAGTGACACACCCCCGTATGGCATATTGTGAGCGACATACCGCCGTATGAGCACTTTTGAGCGACATACCCTGGTATGACCTTTTTTGAGCGACATACCCGGGTATGACGTTTTTTGAGCTATATACCCGGGTATGAAATTTTTTGAGCTACATACCCCGAATGATCTTTTTTGAGTGACACACCCCCGTATGGCCTCTTGTGAGCGACATACCGCCGTATGAGCACTTTTGAGCGACATACCCCGGTATGACCTTTTTGAGCGACATATCCGGGTATGACGTTTTTTGAGCGATATGCCCGGGTATGAAATTTTTTGAGTTACATACCCCGAATGATGTTTTTTGAGTGACACACCCCCGTATGGCATATTTACCCCTGTTTGAGCACTTTTGAGCGACATACCCCGGTATGACCTTTTTGAACGACATATCCGGGTATGACGTTTTTTGAGCGATATACCCGGGTATGAAATTTTTTGAGTTACATACCCCGAATGATGTTTTTTGAGTGACACACCCCCGTATGGCCTCTTGTGAGCGACATACCGCCAGATGAGCACTTTTGAGCGACATACCCCGGTATGACCTTTTTGAGCGACATATCCGGGTATGACGTTTTTTGAGCGATATACCCGGGTATGAAATTTTTTGAGTTACATACCCCGAATGATGTTTTTTGAGTGACACACCCCCTTATGGCCTCTTGTGAGCGACATACCGCCGTATGAGCACTTTTGAGCGACATACCCCGGTATGACCTTTTTGAGCGACATATCCGGGTATGACGTTTTTTGAGCGATATACCCGGGTATGAAATTTTTTGAGTTACATACCCCGAATGATGTTTTTTGAGTGACACACCCCCGTATGGCATATTTACCCCTGTTTGAGCACTTTTGAGCAACATACCCCGGTATGACCTTTTTGAGCGACATACCCGGGTATGACGTTTTTTGAGCGATATACCCGGGTATGAAATTTTTTGAGCTACATACCCCGAATGATCTTTTTTGAGTGACACACCCCCGTATGGCCTCTTGTGAGCGACATACCGCCGTATGAGCACTTTTGAGCGACATACCCCGGTATGACCTTTTTGAGCGACATACCCGGGTATGACGTTTTTTGAGCGATATACCCGGGTATGAAATTTTTTGAGCTACATACCCCGAATGATCTTTTTTGAGTGACACACCCCCGTATGGCATATTTACCCCTGTTTGAGCACTTTTGAGCGACATACCCCGGTATGACCTTTTTGAACGACATATCCGGGTATGACGTTTTTTGAGCGATATACCCGGGTATGAAATTTTTTGAGTTACATACCCCGAATGATCTTTTTTGAGTGACACACCCCCGTATGGCCTCTTGTGAGCGACATACCGCCAGATGAGCACTTTTGAGCGACATACCCCGGTATGACCTTTTTGAGCGACATACCCGGGTATGACGTTTTTTGAGCGATATACCCGGGTATGAAATTTTTTGAGCTACATACCCCGAATGATCTTTTTTGAGTGACACACCCCCGTATGGCATATTTACCCCTGTTTGAGCACTTTTGAGCGACATACCCCGGTATGACCTTTTTGAACGACATATCCGGGTATGACGTTTTTTGAGCGATATACCCGGGTATGAAATTTTTTGAGTTACATACCCCGAATGATCTTTTTTGAGTGACACACCCCCGTATGGCCTCTTGTGAGCGACATACCGCCAGATGAGCACTTTTGAGCGACATACCCCGGTATGACCTTTTTGAGCGACATACCCGGGTATGACGTTTTTTGAGCGATATACCCGGGTATGAAATTTTTTGAGTTACATACCCCGAATGATGTTTTTTGAGTGACACACCCCCGTATGGCATATTTACCCCTGTTTGAGCACTTTTGAGCAACATACCCCGGTATGACCTTTTTGAGCGACATACCCGGGTATGACGTTTTTTGAGCGATATACCCGGGTATGAAATTTTTTGAGTTACATACCCCGAATGATGTTTTTTGAGTGACACACCCCCGTATGGCATATTGTGAGCGACATACCGCCGTATGAGCACTTTTGAGCGACATACCCTGGTATGACCTTTTTTGAGCGACATACCCGGGTATGACGTTTTTTGAGCGATATACCCGGGTATGAAATTTTTTGAGCTACATACCCCGAATGATCTTTTTTGAGTGACACACCCCCGTATGGCCTCTTGTGAGCGACATACCGCCGTATGAGCACTTTTGAGCGACATACCCCGGTATGACCTTTTTGAGCGACATATCCGGGTATGACGTTTTTTGAGCGATATACCCGGGTATGAAATTTTTTGAGTTACATACCCCGAATGATGTTTTTTGAGTGACACACCCCCTTATGGCCTCTTGTGAGCGACATACCGCCGTATGAGCACTTTTGAGCGACATACCCCGGTATGACCTTTTTGAGCGACATATCCGGGTATGACGTTTTTTGAGCGATATACCCGGGTATGAAATTTTTTGAGTTACATACCCCGAATGATGTTTTTTGAGTGACACACCCCCGTATGGCATATTTACCCCTGTTTGAGCACTTTTGAGCAACATACCCCGGTATGACCTTTTTGAGCGACATACCCGGGTATGACGTTTTTTGAGCGATATACCCGGTTATGAAATTTTTTGAGCTACATACCCCGAATGATCTTTTTTGAGTGACACACCCCCGTATGGCATATTTACCCCTGTTTGAGCACTTTTGAGCGACATACCCCGGTATGACCTTTTTGAACGACATATCCGGGTATGACGTTTTTTGAGCGATATACCCGGGTATGAAATTTTTTGAGTTACATACCCCGAATGATCTTTTTTGAGTGACACACCCCCGTATGGCCTCTTGTGAGCGACATACCGCCAGATGAGCACTTTTGAGCGACATACCCCGGTATGACCTTTTTGAGCGACATATCCGGGTATGACATTTTTTGAGCGATATACCCGGGTATGAAATTTTTTGAGTTACATACCCCGAATGATGTTTTTTGAGTGACACACCCCCTTATGGCCTCTTGTGAGCGACATACCGCCGTATGAGCACTTTTGAGCGACATACCCCGGTATGACCTTTTTGAGCGACATATCCGGGTATGACGTTTTTTGAGCGATATACCCGGGTATGAAATTTTTTGAGTTACATACCCCGAATGATGTTTTTTGAGTGACACACCCCCGTATGGCATATTTACCCCTGTTTGAGCACTTTTGAGCAACATACCCCGGTATGACCTTTTTGAGCGACATACCCGGGTATGACGTTTTTTGAGCGATATACCCGGGTATGAAATTTTTTGAGCTACATACCCCGAATGATCTTTTTTGAGTGACACACCCCCGTATGGCCTCTTGTGAGCGACATACCGCCGTATGAGCACTTTTGAGCGACATACCCTGGTATGACCTTTTTTGAGCGACATACCCGGGTATGACGTTTTTTGAGCGATATACCCGGGTATGAAATTTTTTGAGCTACATACCCCGAATGATCTTTTTTGAGTGACACACCCCCGTATGGCCTCTTGTGAGCGACATACCGCCGTATGAGCACTTTTGAGCGACATACCCCGGTATGACCTTTTTGAGCGACATATCCGGGTATGACGTTTTTTGAGCGATATACCCGGGTATGAAATTTTTTGAGTTACATACCCCGAATGATGTTTTTTGAGTGACACACCCCCGTATGGCATATTTACCCCTGTTTGAGCACTTTTGAGCGACATACCCCGGTATGACCTTTTTGAGCGACATATCCGGGTATGACGTTTTTTGAGCGATATACCCGGGTATGAAATTTTTTGAGTTACATACCCCGAATGATGTTTTTTGAGTGACACACCCCCGTATGGCATATTTACCCCTGTTTGAGCACTTTTGAGCAACATACCCCGGTATGACCTTTTTGAGCGACATACCCGGGTATGACGTTTTTTGAGCGATATACCCGGGTATGAAATTTTTTGAGCTACATACCCCGAATGATGTTTTTTGAGTGACACACCCCCGTATGGCATATTGTGAGCGACATACCGCCGTATGAGCACTTTTGAGCGACATACCCTGGTATGACCTTTTTGAGCGACATACCCGGGTATGACGTTTTTTGAGCGATATACCCGGGTATGAAATTTTTTGAGCTACATACCCCGAATGATGTTTTTTGAGTGACACACCCCCGTATGGCATATTGTGAGCGACATACCGCCGTATGAGCACTTTTGAGCGACATACCCCGGTATGACCTTTTTGAGCGACATATCCGGGTATGACGTTTTTTGAGCGATATACCCGGGTATGAAATTTTTTGAGTTACATACCCCGAATGATGTTTTTTGAGTGACACACCCCCGTATGGCATATTTACCCCTGTTTGAGCACTTTTGAGCAACATACCCCGGTATGACCTTTTTGAGCGACATACCCGGGTATGACGTTTTTTGAGCGATATACCCGGGTATGAAATTTTTTGAGTTACATACCCCGAATGATCTTTTTTGAGTGACACACCCCCGTATGGCCTCTTGTGAGCGACATACCGCCAGATGAGCACTTTTGAGCGACATACCCCGGTATGACCTTTTTGAGCGACATATCCGGGTATGACGTTTTTTGAGCGATATACCCGGGTATGAAATTTTTTGAGTTACATACCCCGAATGATGTTTTTTGAGTGACACACCCCCGTATGGCATATTTACCCCTGTTTGAGCACTTTTGAGGAACATACCCCGGTATGACCTTTTTGAGCGACATACCCGGGTATGACGTTTTTTGAGCGATATACCCGGGTATGAAATTTTTTGAGCTACATACCCCGAATGATCTTTTTTGAGTGACACACCCCCGTATGGCATATTTACCCCTGTTTGAGCACTTTTGAGCGACATACCCCGGTATGACCTTTTTGAGCGACATATCCGGGTATGACATTTTTTGAGCGATATACCCGGGTATGAAATTTTTTGAGTTACATACCCCGAATGATGTTTTTTGAGTGACACACCCCCTTATGGCCTCTTGTGAGCGACATACCGCCGTATGAGCACTTTTGAGCGACATACCCCGGTATGACCTTTTTGAGCGACATATCCGGGTATGACGTTTTTTGAGCGATATACCCGGGTATGAAATTTTTTGAGTTACATACCCCGAATGATGTTTTTTGAGTGACACACCCCCGTATGGCATATTTACCCCTGTTTGAGCACTTTTGAGCAACATACCCCGGTATGACCTTTTTGAGCGACATACCCGGGTATGACGTTTTTTGAGCGATATACCCGGGTATGAAATTTTTTGAGCTACATACCCCGAATGATCTTTTTTGAGTGACACACCCCCGTATGGCCTCTTGTGAGCGACATACCGCCGTATGAGCACTTTTGAGCGACATACCCTGGTATGACCTTTTTTGAGCGACATACCCGGGTATGACGTTTTTTGAGCGATATACCCGGGTATGAAATTTTTTGAGCTACATACCCCGAATGATCTTTTTTGAGTGACACACCCCCGTATGGCCTCTTGTGAGCGACATACCGCCGTATGAGCACTTTTGAGCGACATACCCCGGTATGACCTTTTTGAGCGACATATCCGGGTATGACGTTTTTTGAGCGATATACCCGGGTATGAAATTTTTTGAGTTACATACCCCGAATGATGTTTTTTGAGTGACACACCCCCGTATGGCATATTTACCCCTGTTTGAGCACTTTTGAGCGACATACCCCGGTATGACCTTTTTGAGCGACATATCCGGGTATGACGTTTTTTGAGCGATATACCCGGGTATGAAATTTTTTGAGTTACATACCCCGAATGATGTTTTTTGAGTGACACACCCCCGTATGGCATATTTACCCCTGTTTGAGCACTTTTGAGCAACATACCCCGGTATGACCTTTTTGAGCGACATACCCGGGTATGACGTTTTTTGAGCGATATACCCGGGTATGAAATTTTTTGAGCTACATACCCCGAATGATGTTTTTTGAGTGACACACCCCCGTATGGCATATTGTGAGCGACATACCGCCGTATGAGCACTTTTGAGCGACATACCCTGGTATGACCTTTTTGAGCGACATACCCGGGTATGACGTTTTTTGAGCGATATACCCGGGTATGAAATTTTTTGAGCTACATACCCCGAATGATGTTTTTTGAGTGACACACCCCCGTATGGCATATTGTGAGCGACATACCGCCGTATGAGCACTTTTGAGCGACATACCCTGGTATGACCTTTTTGAGCGACATACCCGGGTATGACGTTTTTTGAGCGATATACCCGGGTATGAAATTTTTTGAGCTACATACCCCGAATGATCTTTTTTGAGTGACACACCCCTGTATGGCCTCTTGTGAGCGACATACCGCCGTATGAGCACTTTTGAGCGACATACCCCGGTATGACCTTTTTGAGCGACATATCCGGGTATGACGTTTTTTGAGCGATATACCCGGGTATGAAATTTTTTGAGTTACATACCCCGAATGATGTTTTTTGAGTGACACACCCCCGTATGGCATATTTACCCCTGTTTGAGCACTTTTGAGCAACATACCCCGGTATGACCTTTTTGAGCGACATACCCGGGTATGACGTTTTTTGAGCGATATACCCGGGTATGAAATTTTTTGAGTTACATACCCCGAATGATCTTTTTTGAGTGACACACCCCCGTATGGCCTCTTGTGAGCGACATACCGCCAGATGAGCACTTTTGAGCGACATACCCCGGTATGACCTTTTTGAGCGACATATCCGGGTATGACGTTTTTTGAGCGATATACCCGGGTATGAAATTTTTTGAGTTACATACCCCGAATGATGTTTTTTGAGTGACACACCCCCTTATGGCCTCTTGTGAGCGACATACCGCCGTATGAGCACTTTTGAGCGACATACCCCGGTATGAACTTTTTGAGCGACATATCCGGGTATGACGTTTTTTGAGCGATATACCCGGGTATGAAATTTTTTGAGTTACATACCCCGAATGATCTTTTTTGAGTGACACACCCCCGTATGGCCTCTTGTGAGCGACATACCGCCAGATGAGCACTTTTGAGCGACATACCCCGGTATGACCTTTTTGAGCGACATATCCGGGTATGACGTTTTTTGAGCGATATACCCGGGTATGAAATTTTTTGAGTTACATACCCCGAATGATGTTTTTTGAGTGACACACCCCCGTATGGCATATTTACCCCTGTTTGAGCACTTTTGAGGAACATACCCCGGTATGACCTTTTTGAGCGACATACCCGGGTATGACGTTTTTTGAGCGATATACCCGGGTATGAAATTTTTTGAGCTACATACCCCGAATGATCTTTTTTGAGTGACACACCCCCGTATGGCATATTTACCCCTGTTTGAGCACTTTTGAGCGACATACCCCGGTATGACCTTTTTGAACGACATATCCGGGTATGACGTTTTTTGAGCGATATACCCGGGTATGAAATTTTTTGAGTTACATACCCCGAATGATGTTTTTTGAGTGACACACCCCCTTATGGCCTCTTGTGAGCGACATACCGCCGTATGAGCACTTTTGAGCGACATACCCCGGTATGACCTTTTTGAGCGACATATCCGGGTATGACGTTTTTTGAGCGATATACCCGGGTATGAAATTTTTTGAGTTACATACCCCGAATGATGTTTTTTGAGTGACACACCCCCGTATGGCATATTTACCCCTGTTTGAGCACTTTTGAGCAACATACCCCGGTATGACCTTTTTGAGCGACATACCCGGGTATGACGTTTTTTGAGCGATATACCCGGGTATGAAATTTTTTGAGCTACATACCCCGAATGATCTTTTTTGAGTGACACACCCCCGTATGGCCTCTTGTGAGCGACATACCGCCGTATGAGCACTTTTGAGCGACATACCCCGGTATGACCTTTTTGAGCGACATACCCGGGTATGACGTTTTTTGAGCGATATACCCGGGTATGAAATTTTTTGAGTTACATACCCCGAATGATGTTTTTTGAGTGACACACCCCCGTATGGCATATTTACCCCTGTTTGAGCACTTTTGAGCAACATACCCCGGTATGACCTTTTTGAGCGACATACCCGGGTATGACGTTTTTTGAGCGATATACCCGGGTATGAAATTTTTTGAGCTACATACCCCGAATTATCTTTTTTGAGTGACACACCCCCGTATGGCCTCTTGTGAGCGACATACCGCCATATGAGCACTTTTGAGCGACATACCCCGGTATGACCTTTTTGAGCGTCATATCCGGGTATGACGTTTTTTGAGCGATATACCCGAGTATGAATTTTTTTGAGTTACATACCCCGAATGATGTTTTTTGAGTGACACACCCCCGTATGGCCTCTTGTGAGCGACATACCGCCGTATGAGCACTTTTGAGCGACATACCCCGGTATGACCTTTTTTGAGCGACATACCCGGGTATGACGTTTTTTGAGCGATATACCCGGGTATGAAATTTTTTGAGCTACATACCCCGAATGATCTTTTTTGAGTGACACACCCCCGTATGGCCTCTTGTGAGCGACATACCGCCGTATGAGCACTTTTGAGCGACATACCCCGGTATGACCTTTTTGAACGACATATCCGGGTATGACGTTTTTTGAGCGATATACCCGGGTATGAAATTTTTTGAGCTACATACCCCGAATGATGTTTTTTGAGTGACACACCCCCGTATGGCATATTGTGAGCGACATACCGCCGTATGAGCACTTTTGAGCGACATACCCTGGTATGACCTTTTTTGAGCGACATATCCGGGTATGACGTTTTTTGAGCGATATACCCGGGTATGAAATTTTTTGAGTTACATACCCCGAATGATGTTTTTGAGTGACACACCCCCTTATGGCCTCTTGTGAGCGACATACCGCCGTATGAGCACTTTTGAGCGACATACCCCGGTATGACCTTTTTGAGCGACATATCCGGGTATGACGTTTTTTGAGCGATATACCCGGGTATGAAATTTTTTGAGTTACATACCCCGAATGATGTTTTTTGAGTGACACACCCCCGTATGGCATATTTACCCCTGTTTGAGCACTTTTGAGCAACATACCCCTGTATGACGTTTTTTGAGCGATATACCCGGGTATGAAATTTTTTGAGCTACATACCCCGAATGATCTTTTTTGAGTGACACACCCCCGTATGGCATATTTACCCCTGTTTGAGCACTTTTGAGCGACATACCCCGGTATGACCTTTTTGAACGACATATCCGGGTATGACGTTTTTTGAGCGATATACCCGGGTATGAAATTTTTTGAGTTACATACCCCGAATGATCTTTTTTGAGTGACACACCCCCGTATGGCATATTTACCCCTGTTTGAGCACTTTTGAGCAACATACCCCGGTATGACCTTTTTGAGCGACATACCCGGGTATGACGTTTTTTGAGCGACATACCCGGGTATGACGTTTTTTGAGCGATATACCCGGGTATGAAATTTTTTGAGCTACATACCCCGAATGATCTTTTTTGAGTGACACACCCCCGTATGGCCTATTGTGAGCGACATACCGCCGTATGAGCACTTTTGAGCAACATACCCCGGTATGACGTTTTTTGAGCGATATACCTGGGTATGAAATTTTTTGAGCTACATACCCCGAATGATCTTTTTTGAGTGACACACCCCCGTATGGCCTCTTGTGAGCGACATACCGCCAGATGAGCACTTTTGAGCGACATACCCCGGTATGACCTTTTTGAGCGACATATCCGGGTATGACGTTTTTTGAGCGATATACCCGGGTATGAAATTTTTTGAGTTACATACCCCGAATGATGTTTTTTGAGTGACACACCCCCTTATGGCCTCTTGTGAGCGACATACCGCCGTATGAGCACTTTTGAGCGACATACCCCGGTATGACCTTTTTTGAGCGACATACCCGGGTATGACGTTTTTTGAGCGATATACCCGGGTATGAAATTTTTTGAGCTACATACCCCGAATGATCTTTTTTGAGTGACACACCCCCGTATGGCCTCTTGTGAGCGACATACCGCCGTATGAGCACTTTTGAGCGACATACCCCGGTATGACCTTTTTGAACGACATATCCGGGTATGACGTTTTTTGAGCGATATACCCGGGTATGAAATTTTTTGAGCTACATACCCCGAATGATGTTTTTTGAGTGACACACCCCCGTATGGCATATTGTGAGCGACATACCGCCGTATGAGCACTTTTGAGCGACATACCCTGGTATGACCTTTTTTGAGCGACATATCCGGGTATGACGTTTTTTGAGCGATATACCCGGGTATGAAATTTTTTGAGTTACATACCCCGAATGATGTTTTTGAGTGACACACCCCCTTATGGCCTCTTGTGAGCGACATACCGCCGTATGAGCACTTTTGAGCGACATACCCCGGTATGACCTTTTTGAGCGACATATCCGGGTATGACGTTTTTTGAGCGATATACCCGGGTATGAAATTTTTTGAGTTACATACCCCGAATGATGTTTTTTGAGTGACACACCCCCGTATGGCATATTTACCCCTGTTTGAGCACTTTTGAGCAACATACCCCTGTATGACGTTTTTTGAGCGATATACCCGGGTATGAAATTTTTTGAGCTACATACCCCGAATGATCTTTTTTGAGTGACACACCCCCGTATGGCATATTTACCCCTGTTTGAGCACTTTTGAGCGACATACCCCGGTATGACCTTTTTGAACGACATATCCGGGTATGACGTTTTTTGAGCGATATACCCGGGTATGAAATTTTTTGAGTTACATACCCCGAATGATCTTTTTTGAGTGACACACCCCCGTATGGCATATTTACCCCTGTTTGAGCACTTTTGAGCAACATACCCCGGTATGACCTTTTTGAGCGACATACCCGGGTATGACGTTTTTTGAGCGACATACCCGGGTATGACGTTTTTTGAGCGATATACCCGGGTATGAAATTTTTTGAGCTACATACCCCGAATGATCTTTTTTGAGTGACACACCCCCGTATGGCCTATTGTGAGCGACATACCGCCGTATGAGCACTTTTGAGCAACATACCCCGGTATGACGTTTTTTGAGCGATATACCTGGGTATGAAATTTTTTGAGCTACATACCCCGAATGATCTTTTTTGAGTGACACACCCCCGTATGGCCTCTTGTGAGCGACATACCGCCAGATGAGCACTTTTGAGCGACATACCCCGGTATGACCTTTTTGAGCGACATATCCGGGTATGACGTTTTTTGAGCGATATACCCGGGTATGAAATTTTTTGAGTTACATACCCCGAATGATGTTTTTTGAGTGACACACCCCCTTATGGCCTCTTGTGAGCGACATACCGCCGTATGAGCACTTTTGAGCGACATACCCCGGTATGACCTTTTTGAGCGACATATCCGGGTATGACGTTTTTTGAGCGATATACCCGGGTATGAAATTTTTTGAGTTACATACCCCGAATGATGTTTTTTGAGTGACACACCCCCGTATGGCATATTTACCCCTGTTTGAGCACTTTTGAGCAACATACCCCGGTATGACCTTTTTGAGCGACATACCCGGGTATGACGTTTTTAGAGCGATATACCCGGGTATGAAATTTTTTGAGCTACATACCCCGAATGATCTTTTTTGAGTGACACACCCCCGTATGGCCTCTTGTGAGCGACATACCGCCGTATGAGCACCTTTGAGCGACATACCCCGGTATGACCTTTTTGAGCGACATATCCGGGTATGACGTTTTTTGAGCGATATACCCGGGTATGACATTTTTTGAGTTACATACCCCGAATGATGTTTTTTGAGTGACACACCCCCGTATGGCATATTTACCCCTGTTTGAGCACTTTTGAGCAACATACCCCGGTATGACCTTTTTGAGCGACATACCCGGGTATGACGTTTTTTGAGCGATATACCCGGGTATGAAATTTTTTGAGTTACATACCCCGAATGATGTTTTTTGAGTGACACACCCCCTTATGGCCTTTTTACCCCTGTATTACCACATTTGTGCGACATACCCCGGTATGACCTTTTTTGAGCGACATACCCGGGTATCACGTTTTTTGAGTGATATTTCCGGGTATGAAATTTTTTGAGTTACATACCCCGAATGATGTTTTTTGAGTGACACACCCCCGTATGGCATATTGTGAGCGACATACCGCCGTATGAGCACTTTTGAGCGACATACCCTGGTATGACCTTTTTTGAGCGACATACCCGGGTATGACGTTTTTTGAGCGATATACCCGGGTATGAAATTTTTTGAGCTACATACCCCGAATGATCTTTTTTGAGTGACACACCCCCGTATGGCTTCTTGTGAGCGACATACCGCCGTATGAGCACTTTTGAGCGACATACCCCGGTATGACCTTTTTGAGCGACATATCCGGGTATGACGTTTTTTGAGCGATATACCCGGGTATGAAATTTTTTGAGTTACATACCCCGAATGATGTTTTTTGAGTGACACACCCCCGTATGGCATATTTACCCCTGTGTGAGCACTTTTGAGCGACATACCCCGGTATGACCTTTTTGAGCGACATACCCGGGTATGACGTTTTTTGAGCGATATACCCGGGTATGAAATTTTTTGAGCTACATACCCCGAATGATGTTTTTTGAGTGACACACCCCCGTATGGCATATTGTGAGCGACATACCGCCGTATGAGCACTTTTGAGCGACATACCCTGGTATGACCTTTTTGAGCGACATACCCGGGTATGACGTTTTTTGAGCGATATACCCGGGTATGAAATTTTTTGAGCTACATACCCCGAATGATGTTTTTTGAGTGACACACCCCCGTATGGCATATTGTGAGCGACATACCGCCGTATGAGCACTTTTGAGCGACATACCCCGGTATGACCTTTTTGAGCGACATATCCGGGTATGACGTTTTTTGAGCGATATACCCGGGTATGAAATTTTTTGAGTTACATACCCCGAATGATGTTTTTTGAGTGACACACCCCCGTATGGCATATTTACCCCTGTTTGAGCACTTTTGAGCAACATACCCCGGTATGACCTTTTTGAGCGACATACCCGGGTATGACGTTTTTTGAGCGATATACCCGGGTATGAAATTTTTTGAGTTACATACCCCGAATGATCTTTTTTGAGTGACACACCCCCGTATGGCCTCTTGTGAGCGACATACCGCCAGATGAGCACTTTTGAGCGACATACCCCGGTATGACCTTTTTGAGCGACATATCCGGGTATGACGTTTTTTGAGCGATATACCCGGGTATGAAATTTTTTGAGTTACATACCCCGAATGATGTTTTTTGAGTGACACACCCCCGTATGGCATATTTACCCCTGTTTGAGCACTTTTGAGGAACATACCCCGGTATGACCTTTTTGAGCGACATACCCGGGTATGACGTTTTTTGAGCGATATACCCGGGTATGAAATTTTTTGAGCTACATACCCCGAATGATCTTTTTTGAGTGACACACCCCCGTATGGCATATTTACCCCTGTTTGAGCACTTTTGAGCGACATACCCCGGTATGACCTTTTTGAGCGACATATCCGGGTATGACATTTTTTGAGCGATATACCCGGGTATGAAATTTTTTGAGTTACATACCCCGAATGATGTTTTTTGAGTGACACACCCCCTTATGGCCTCTTGTGAGCGACATACCGCCGTATGAGCACTTTTGAGCGACATACCCCGGTATGACCTTTTTGAGCGACATATCCGGGTATGACGTTTTTTGAGCGATATACCCGGGTATGAAATTTTTTGAGTTACATACCCCGAATGATGTTTTTTGAGTGACACACCCCCGTATGGCATATTTACCCCTGTTTGAGCACTTTTGAGCAACATACCCCGGTATGACCTTTTTGAGCGACATACCCGGGTATGACGTTTTTTGAGCGATATACCCGGGTATGAAATTTTTTGAGCTACATACCCCGAATGATCTTTTTTGAGTGACACACCCCCGTATGGCCTCTTGTGAGCGACATACCGCCGTATGAGCACTTTTGAGCGACATACCCTGGTATGACCTTTTTTGAGCGACATACCCGGGTATGACGTTTTTTGAGCGATATACCCGGGTATGAAATTTTTTGAGCTACATACCCCGAATGATCTTTTTTGAGTGACACACCCCCGTATGGCCTCTTGTGAGCGACATACCGCCGTATGAGCACTTTTGAGCGACATACCCCGGTATGACCTTTTTGAGCGACATATCCGGGTATGACGTTTTTTGAGCGATATACCCGGGTATGAAATTTTTTGAGTTACATACCCCGAATGATGTTTTTTGAGTGACACACCCCCGTATGGCATATTTACCCCTGTTTGAGCACTTTTGAGCGACATACCCCGGTATGACCTTTTTGAGCGACATATCCGGGTATGACGTTTTTTGAGCGATATACCCGGGTATGAAATTTTTTGAGTTACATACCCCGAATGATGTTTTTTGAGTGACACACCCCCGTATGGCATATTTACCCCTGTTTGAGCACTTTTGAGCAACATACCCCGGTATGACCTTTTTGAGCGACATACCCGGGTATGACGTTTTTTGAGCGATATACCCGGGTATGAAATTTTTTGAGCTACATACCCCGAATGATGTTTTTTGAGTGACACACCCCCGTATGGCATATTGTGAGCGACATACCGCCGTATGAGCACTTTTGAGCGACATACCCTGGTATGACCTTTTTGAGCGACATACCCGGGTATGACGTTTTTTGAGCGATATACCCGGGTATGAAATTTTTTGAGCTACATACCCCGAATGATGTTTTTTGAGTGACACACCCCCGTATGGCATATTGTGAGCGACATACCGCCGTATGAGCACTTTTGAGCGACATACCCTGGTATGACCTTTTTGAGCGACATACCCGGGTATGACGTTTTTTGAGCGATATACCCGGGTATGAAATTTTTTGAGCTACATACCCCGAATGATCTTTTTTGAGTGACACACCCCTGTATGGCCTCTTGTGAGCGACATACCGCCGTATGAGCACTTTTGAGCGACATACCCCGGTATGACCTTTTTGAGCGACATATCCGGGTATGACGTTTTTTGAGCGATATACCCGGGTATGAAATTTTTTGAGTTACATACCCCGAATGATGTTTTTTGAGTGACACACCCCCGTATGGCATATTTACCCCTGTTTGAGCACTTTTGAGCAACATACCCCGGTATGACCTTTTTGAGCGACATACCCGGGTATGACGTTTTTTGAGCGATATACCCGGGTATGAAATTTTTTGAGTTACATACCCCGAATGATCTTTTTTGAGTGACACACCCCCGTATGGCCTCTTGTGAGCGACATACCGCCAGATGAGCACTTTTGAGCGACATACCCCGGTATGACCTTTTTGAGCGACATATCCGGGTATGACGTTTTTTGAGCGATATACCCGGGTATGAAATTTTTTGAGTTACATACCCCGAATGATGTTTTTTGAGTGACACACCCCCTTATGGCCTCTTGTGAGCGACATACCGCCGTATGAGCACTTTTGAGCGACATACCCCGGTATGAACTTTTTGAGCGACATATCCGGGTATGACGTTTTTTGAGCGATATACCCGGGTATGAAATTTTTTGAGTTACATACCCCGAATGATCTTTTTTGAGTGACACACCCCCGTATGGCCTCTTGTGAGCGACATACCGCCAGATGAGCACTTTTGAGCGACATACCCCGGTATGACCTTTTTGAGCGACATATCCGGGTATGACGTTTTTTGAGCGATATACCCGGGTATGAAATTTTTTGAGTTACATACCCCGAATGATGTTTTTTGAGTGACACACCCCCGTATGGCATATTTACCCCTGTTTGAGCACTTTTGAGGAACATACCCCGGTATGACCTTTTTGAGCGACATACCCGGGTATGACGTTTTTTGAGCGATATACCCGGGTATGAAATTTTTTGAGCTACATACCCCGAATGATCTTTTTTGAGTGACACACCCCCGTATGGCATATTTACCCCTGTTTGAGCACTTTTGAGCGACATACCCCGGTATGACCTTTTTGAACGACATATCCGGGTATGACGTTTTTTGAGCGATATACCCGGGTATGAAATTTTTTGAGTTACATACCCCGAATGATGTTTTTTGAGTGACACACCCCCTTATGGCCTCTTGTGAGCGACATACCGCCGTATGAGCACTTTTGAGCGACATACCCCGGTATGACCTTTTTGAGCGACATATCCGGGTATGACGTTTTTTGAGCGATATACCCGGGTATGAAATTTTTTGAGTTACATACCCCGAATGATGTTTTTTGAGTGACACACCCCCGTATGGCATATTTACCCCTGTTTGAGCACTTTTGAGCAACATACCCCGGTATGACCTTTTTGAGCGACATACCCGGGTATGACGTTTTTTGAGCGATATACCCGGGTATGAAATTTTTTGAGCTACATACCCCGAATGATCTTTTTTGAGTGACACACCCCCGTATGGCCTCTTGTGAGCGACATACCGCCGTATGAGCACTTTTGAGCGACATACCCCGGTATGACCTTTTTGAGCGACATACCCGGGTATGACGTTTTTTGAGCGATATACCCGGGTATGAAATTTTTTGAGTTACATACCCCGAATGATGTTTTTTGAGTGACACACCCCCGTATGGCATATTTACCCCTGTTTGAGCACTTTTGAGCAACATACCCCGGTATGACCTTTTTGAGCGACATACCCGGGTATGACGTTTTTTGAGCGATATACCCGGGTATGAAATTTTTTGAGCTACATACCCCGAATTATCTTTTTTGAGTGACACACCCCCGTATGGCCTCTTGTGAGCGACATACCGCCATATGAGCACTTTTGAGCGACATACCCCGGTATGACCTTTTTGAGCGTCATATCCGGGTATGACGTTTTTTGAGCGATATACCCGAGTATGAATTTTTTTGAGTTACATACCCCGAATGATGTTTTTTGAGTGACACACCCCCGTATGGCCTCTTGTGAGCGACATACCGCCGTATGAGCACTTTTGAGCGACATACCCCGGTATGACCTTTTTTGAGCGACATACCCGGGTATGACGTTTTTTGAGCGATATACCCGGGTATGAAATTTTTTGAGCTACATACCCCGAATGATCTTTTTTGAGTGACACACCCCCGTATGGCCTCTTGTGAGCGACATACCGCCGTATGAGCACTTTTGAGCGACATACCCCGGTATGACCTTTTTGAACGACATATCCGGGTATGACGTTTTTTGAGCGATATACCCGGGTATGAAATTTTTTGAGCTACATACCCCGAATGATGTTTTTTGAGTGACACACCCCCGTATGGCATATTGTGAGCGACATACCGCCGTATGAGCACTTTTGAGCGACATACCCTGGTATGACCTTTTTTGAGCGACATACCCGGGTATGACGTTTTTTGAGCGATATACCCGGGTATAAAATTTTTTGAGCTACATACCCCGAATGATCTTTTTTGAGTGACACACCCCCGTATGGCCTCTTGTGAGCGACATACCGCCGTATGAGCACTTTTGAGCGACATACCCCGGTATGACCTTTTTGAGCGACATATCCGGGTATGACGTTTTTTGAGCGATATACCCGGGTATGAAATTTTTTGAGTTACATACCCCGAATGATGTTTTTTGAGTGACACACCCCCGTATGGCATATTTACCCCTGTTTGAGCACTTTTGAGCGACATACCCCGGTATGACCTTTTTGAACGACATATCCGGGTATGACGTTTTTTGAGCGATATACCCGGGTATGAAATTTTTTGAGTTACATACCCCGAATGATCTTTTTTGAGTGACACACCCCCGTATGGCCTCTTGTGAGCGACATACCGCCAGATGAGCACTTTTGAGCGACATACCCCGGTATGACCTTTTTGAGCGACATATCCGGGTATGACGTTTTTTGAGCGATATACCCGGGTATGAAATTTTTTGAGTTACATACCCCGAATGATGTTTTTGAGTGACACACCCCCTTATGGCCTCTTGTGAGCGACATACCGCCGTATGAGCACTTTTGAGCGACATACCCCGGTATGACCTTTTTGAGCGACATATCCGGGTATGACGTTTTTTGAGCGATATACCCGGGTATGAAATTTTTTGAGTTACATACCCCGAATGATGTTTTTTGAGTGACACACCCCCGTATGGCATATTTACCCCTGTTTGAGCACTTTTGAGCAACATACCCCTGTATGACGTTTTTTGAGCGATATACCCGGGTATGAAATTTTTTGAGCTACATACCCCGAATGATCTTTTTTGAGTGACACACCCCCGTATGGCATATTTACCCCTGTTTGAGCACTTTTGAGCGACATACCCCGGTATGACCTTTTTGAACGACATATCCGGGTATGACGTTTTTTGAGCGATATACCCGGGTATGAAATTTTTTGAGTTACATACCCCGAATGATCTTTTTTGAGTGACACACCCCCGTATGGCATATTTACCCCTGTTTGAGCACTTTTGAGCAACATACCCCGGTATGACCTTTTTGAGCGACATACCCGGGTATGACGTTTTTTGAGCGACATACCCGGGTATGACGTTTTTTGAGCGATATACCCGGGTATGAAATTTTTTGAGCTACATACCCCGAATGATCTTTTTTGAGTGACACACCCCCGTATGGCCTATTGTGAGCGACATACCGCCGTATGAGCACTTTTGAGCAACATACCCCGGTATGACGTTTTTTGAGCGATATACCTGGGTATGAAATTTTTTGAGCTACATACCCCGAATGATCTTTTTTGAGTGACACACCCCCGTATGGCCTCTTGTGAGCGACATACCGCCAGATGAGCACTTTTGAGCGACATACCCCGGTATGACCTTTTTGAGCGACATATCCGGGTATGACGTTTTTTGAGCGATATACCCGGGTATGAAATTTTTTGAGTTACATACCCCGAATGATGTTTTTTGAGTGACACACCCCCTTATGGCCTCTTGTGAGCGACATACCGCCGTATGAGCACTTTTGAGCGACATACCCCGGTATGACCTTTTTGAGCGACATATCCGGGTATGACGTTTTTTGAGCGATATACCCGGGTATGAAATTTTTTGAGTTACATACCCCGAATGATGTTTTTTGAGTGACACACCCCCGTATGGCATATTTACCCCTGTTTGAGCACTTTTGAGCAACATACCCCGGTATGACCTTTTTGAGCGACATACCCGGGTATGACGTTTTTAGAGCGATATACCCGGGTATGAAATTTTTTGAGCTACATACCCCGAATGATCTTTTTTGAGTGACACACCCCCGTATGGCCTCTTGTGAGCGACATACCGCCGTATGAGCACCTTTGAGCGACATACCCCGGTATGACCTTTTTGAGCGACATATCCGGGTATGACGTTTTTTGAGCGATATACCCGGGTATGACATTTTTTGAGTTACATACCCCGAATGATGTTTTTTGAGTGACACACCCCCGTATGGCATATTTACCCCTGTTTGAGCACTTTTGAGCAACATACCCCGGTATGACCTTTTTGAGCGACATACCCGGGTATGACGTTTTTTGAGCGATATACCCGGGTATGAAATTTTTTGAGTTACATACCCCGAATGATGTTTTTTGAGTGACACACCCCCTTATGGCCTTTTTACCCCTGTATTACCACATTTGTGCGACATACCCCGGTATGACCTTTTTTGAGCGACATACCCGGGTATCACGTTTTTTGAGTGATATTTCCGGGTATGAAATTTTTTGAGTTACATACCCCGAATGATGTTTTTTGAGTGACACACCCCCGTATGGCATATTGTGAGCGACATACCGCCGTATGAGCACTTTTGAGCGACATACCCTGGTATGACCTTTTTTGAGCGACATACCCGGGTATGACGTTTTTTGAGCGATATACCCGGGTATGAAATTTTTTGAGCTACATACCCCGAATGATCTTTTTTGAGTGACACACCCCCGTATGGCTTCTTGTGAGCGACATACCGCCGTATGAGCACTTTTGAGCGACATACCCCGGTATGACCTTTTTGAGCGACATATCCGGGTATGACGTTTTTTGAGCGATATACCCGGGTATGAAATTTTTTGAGTTACATACCCCGAATGATGTTTTTTGAGTGACACACCCCCGTATGGCATATTTACCCCTGTGTGAGCACTTTTGAGCGACATACCCCGGTATGACCTTTTTGAACGACATATCCGGGTATGACGTTTTTTGAGCGATATACCCGGGTATGAAATTTTTTGAGTTACATACCCCGAATGATCTTTTTTGAGTGACACACCCCCGTATGGCCTCTTGTGAGCGACATACCGCCAGATGAGCACTTTTGAGCGACATACCCCGGTATGACCTTTTTGAGCGACATATCCGGGTATGACGTTTTTTGAGCGATATACCCGGGTATGAAATTTTTTGAGTTACATACCCCGAATGATGTTTTTTGAGTGACACACCCCCTTATGGCCTCTTGTGAGCGACATACCGCCGTATGAGCACTTTTGAGCGACATACCCCGGTATGACCTTTTTGAGCGACATATCCGGGTATGACGTTTTTTGAGCGATATACCCGGGTATGAAATTTTTTGAGTTACATACCCCGAATGATGTTTTTTGAGTGACACACCCCCGTATGGCATATTTACCCCTGTTTGAGCACTTTTGAGCAACATACCCCGGTATGACCTTTTTGAGCGACATACCCGGGTATGACGTTTTTTGAGCGATATACCCGGTTATGAAATTTTTTGAGCTACATACCCCGAATGATCTTTTTTGAGTGACACACCCCCGTATGGCATATTTACCCCTGTTTGAGCACTTTTGAGCGACATACCCCGGTATGACCTTTTTGAACGACATATCCGGGTATGACGTTTTTTGAGCGATATACCCGGGTATGAAATTTTTTGAGTTACATACCCCGAATGATCTTTTTTGAGTGACACACCCCCGTATGGCCTCTTGTGAGCGACATACCGCCAGATGAGCACTTTTGAGCGACATACCCCGGTATGACCTTTTTGAGCGACATATCCGGGTATGACGTTTTTTGAGCGATATACCCGGGTATGAAATTTTTTGAGTTACATACCCCGAATGATGTTTTTTGAGTGACACACCCCCTTATGGCCTCTTGTGAGCGACATACCGCCGTATGAGCACTTTTGAGCGACATACCCCGGTATGACCTTTTTGAGCGACATATCCGGGTATGACGTTTTTTGAGCGATATACCCGGGTATGCAATTTTTTGAGTTACATACCCCGAATGATGTTTTTTGAGTGACACACCCCCGTATGGCATATTTACCCCTGTTTGAGCACTTTTGAGCAACATACCCCGGTATGACCTTTTTGAGCGACATACCCGGGTATGACGTTTTTTGAGCGATATACCCGGGTATGAAATTTTTTGAGCTACATACCCCGAATGATCTTTTTTGAGTGACACACCCCCGTATGGCCTCTTGTGAGCGACATACCGCCGTATGAGCACTTTTGAGCGACATACCCCGGTATGACCTTTTTGAGCGACATACCCGGGTATGACGTTTTTTGAGCAATATATCCGGGTATGAAATTGTTTGAGTTACATACCCCGAATGATGTTTTTTGAGTGACACACCCCCGTATGGCATATTTACCCCTGTTTGAGCACTTTTGAGCGACATACCCCGGTATGACCTTTTTTGAGCGACATACCCGGGTATGACGTTTTTTGAGCGATATACCCGGGTATGAAATTTTTTGAGCTACATACCCCGAATTATCTTTTTTGAGTGACACACCCCCGTATGGCCTCTTGTGAGCGACATACCGCCATATGAGCACTTTTGAGCGACATACCCCGGTATGACCTTTTTGAGCGACATACCCGGGTATGACGTTTTTTGAGCGATATACCCGGGTATGAAATTTTTTGAGTTACATACTCCGAATGATGTTTTTTGAGTGACACACCCCCGTATGGCATATTTACCCCTGTTTGAGCACTTTTGAGCAACATACCCCGGTATGACCTTTTTGAGCGACATAACCCGGGTATGACGTTTTTTGAGCGATATACCCGGGTATGACATTTTTTGAGTTACATAGCCCGAATGATGTTTTTTGAGTGACACACCCCCGTATGGCATATTTACCCCTGTTTGAGCACTTTTGAGCGACATACCCCGGTATGACCTTTTTTGAGCGACATACCCGGGTATGAAATTTTTTGATCTACATACCCCGAATGATCTTTTTTGAGTGACACACCCCCGTATGGCCTCTTGTGAGCGACATACCGCCATATGAGCACTTTTGAGCGACATACCCCGGTATGACCTTTTTGAGCGACATACCCGGGTATGACGTTTTTTGAGCGATATACCCGGGTATGAAATTTTTTGAGTTACATACTCCGAATGATGTTTTTTGAGTGACACACCCCCGTATGGCATATTTACCCCTGTTTGAGCACTTTTGAGCAACATACCCCGGTATGACCTTTTTGAGCGACATAACCCGGGTATGACGTTTTTTGAGCGATATACCCGGGTATGACATTTTTTGAGTTACATAGCCCGAATGATGTTTTTTGAGTGACACACCCCCGTATGGCATATTTACCCCTGTTTGAGCACTTTTGAGCGACATACCCCGGTATGACCTTTTTGAACGACATATCCGGGTATGACGTTTTTTGAGCGATATACCCGGGTATGAAATTTTTTGAGTTACATACCCCGAATGATCTTTTTTGAGTGACACACCCCCGTATGGCCTCTTGTGAGCGACATACCGCCAGATGAGCACTTTTGAGCGACATACCCCGGTATGACCTTTTTTGAGCGACATACCCGGGTATGACGTTTTTTGAGCGATATACCCGGGTATGAAATATTTTGAGCTACATACCCCGAATGATGTTTTTTGAGTGACACACCCCCGTATGGCATATTGTGAGCGACATACCGCCGTATGAGCACTTTTGAGCGACATACCCTGGTATGACCTTTTTTGAGCGACATACCCGGGTATGACGTTTTTTGAGCGATATACCCGGGTATGAAATTTTTTGAGTTACATACCCCGAATGATGTTTTTTGAGTGACACACCCCCTTATGGCCTTTTTACCCCTGTATTACCACATTTGTGCGACATACCCCGGTATGACCTTTTTTGAGCGACATACCCGGGTATCACGTTTTTTGAGTGATATTTCCGGGTATGAAATTTTTTGAGTTACATACCCCGAATGATGTTTTTTGAGTGACACACCCCCGTATGGCATATTGTGAGCGACATACCGCCGTATGAGCACTTTTGAGCGACATACCCTGGTATGACCTTTTTGAGCGACATACCCGGGTACGAAATTTTTTGAGTTACATACCCCGAATGATGTTTTTTGAGTGACACAACCCCGTATGGCATATTTACCTCTGTTTGAGCACTTTTGAGCGACATACCCCGGTATGACCTTTTTTGAGCGACATACCCGGGTATGACGTTTTTTGAGCGATATACCCGGGTATGAAATTTTTTGAGCTACATACCCCGAATGATCTTTTTTGAGTGACACACCCCCGTATGGCCTCTTGTGAGCGACATACCGCCGTATGAGCACTTTTGAGCGACATACCCCGGTATGACCTTTTTGAGCGATATACCCGGGTATGAAATTTTTTGAGCTACATACCCCAAATGATGTTTTTTGAGTGACACATCCCCGTATGGCATATTTACCCCTGTTTGAGCACTTTTGAGCGACATACCCCGGTATGACCTTTTTCGAGCGACATACCCGGGTATGAAATTTTTTGAGCTACATACCCCGAATGATCTTTTTTGAGTGACACACCCCCGTATGGCCTCTTGTGAGCGACATACCGCCGTATGAGCACTTTTGAGCGACATACCCCGGTATGACCTTTTTGAACGACATATCCGGGTATGACGTTTTTTGAGCGATATACCCGGGTATGAAATTTTTTGAGTTACATACCCCGAATGATGTTTTTTGAGTGACACACCCCCGTATGGCCTCTTGTGAGCGACATACCGCCGTATGAGCACTTTTGAGCGACATACCCGAGTATGACGTTTTTTGAGCGATATACCAGGGTATGAAATTTTTTGAGTTACATACCCCGAATGATGTTTTTTGAGTGACACACCCCCTTATGGCCTATTTACCCCTGTATTACCACATTTGTGCGACATACCCCGGTATGACCTTTTTTGAGCGACATACCCGGGTATGACGTTTTTTGAGTGATATTTCCGGGTATGAAATTTTTTGAGCTACATACCCCGAATGATCTTTTTTGAGTGACACACCCCCGTATGGCCTCTTGTGAGCGACATACCGCCGTATGAGCACTTTTGAGCGACATACCCTGGTATGACCTTTTTTGAGCGACATACCCGGGTATGACGTTTTTTGAGCGATATACCCGGGTATGAAATTTTTTGAGTTACATACCCCGAATGATGTTTTTTGAGTGACACACCCCCGTATGGCCTCTTGTGAGCGACATACCGCCGTATGAGCACTTTTGAGCGACATACCCCGGTATGACCTTTTTGAGCGACATATCCGGGTATGACGTTTTTTGAGCGATATACCCGGGTATGAAATTTTTTGAGTTACATACCCCGAATGATGTTTTTTGAGTGACACACCCCCGTATGGCATATTTACCCCTGTTTGAGCACTTTTGAGCGACATACCCCGGTATGACCTTTTTTGAGCGACATACCCGGGTATGACGTTTTTTGAGCGATATACCCGGGTATGAAATTTTTTGAGCTACATACCCCGAATGATCTTTTTTGAGTGACACACCCCCGTATGGCCTCTTGTGAGCGACATACCGCCAGATGAGCACTTTTGAGCGACATACCCCGGTATGACCTTTTTGAGCGACATATCCGGGTATGACGTTTTTTGAGCGATATACCCGGGTATGAAATTTTTTGAGTTACATACCCCGAATGATGTTTTTTGAGTGACACACCCCCGTATGGCATATTTACCCCTGTTTGAGCACTTTTGAGCAACATACCCCGGTATGACCTTTTTGAGCGACATACCCGGGTATGACGTTTTTTGAGCGATATACCCGGGTATGAAATTTTTTGAGTTACATACCCCGAATGATGTTTTTTGAGTGACACACCCCCGTATGGCATATTTACCCCTGTTTGAGCACTTTTGAGCGACATACCCCGGTATGACCTTTTTTGAGCGACATACCCGGGTATGACGTTTTTTGAGCGATATACCCGGGTATGAAATTTTTTGAGCTACATACCCCGAATGATCTTTTTTGAGTGACACACCCCCGTATGGCCTCTTGTGAGCGACATACCGCCAGATGAGCACTTTTGAGCGACATACCCCGGTATGACCTTTTTGAGCGACATATCCGGGTATGACGTTTTTTGAGCGATATACCCGGGTATGAAATTTTTTGAGTTACATACCCCGAATGATGTTTTTTGAGTGACACACCCCCGTATGGCATATTTACCCCTGTTTGAGCACTTTTGAGCAACATACCCCGGTATGACCTTTTTGAGCGACATACCCGGGTATGACGTTTTTTGAGCGATATACCCGGGTATGAAATTTTTTGAGTTACATACCCCGAATGATGTTTTTTGAGTGACACACCCCCGTATGGCATATTTACCCCTGTTTGAGCACTTTTGAGCGACATACCCCGGTATGACCTTTTTTGAGCGATATACCCGGGTATGAAATTTTTTGAGCTACATACCCCGAATGATCTTTTTTGAGCTACATACCCCGAATGATCTTTTTTGAGTGACACACCCCCGTATGGCCTATTGTGAGCGACATACCGCCGTATGAGCACTTTTGAGCAACATACCCCGGTATGACCTTTTTGAGCGACATACCCGGGTATGAAATTTTTTGAGCTACATACCCCGAATGATCTTTTTTGAGTGACACACCCCCGTATGGCCTCTTGTGAGCGACATACCGCCGTATGAGCACTTTTGAGCGACATACCCCGGTATGACCTTTTTGAGCGACATACCCGGGTATGACGTTTTTTGAGCGATATACCCGGGTATGAAATTTTTTGAGTTACATACTCCGAATGATGTTTTTTGAGTGACACACCCCCGTATGGCATATTTACCCCTGTTTGAGCACTTTTGAGCAACATACCCCGGTATGACCTTTTTGAGCGACATAACCCGGGTATGACGTTTTTTGAGCGATATACCCGGGTATGACATTTTTTGAGTTACATAGCCCGAATGATGTTTTTTGAGTGACACACCCCCGTATGGCATATTTACCCCTGTTTGAGCACTTTTGAGCGACATACCCCGGTATGACCTTTTTGAGCGACATATCCGGGTATGACGTTTTTTGAGCGATATACCCGAGTATGAATTTTTTTGAGTTACATACCCTGAATGATGTTTTTTGAGTGACACACCCCCGTATGGCCTCTTGTGAGCGACATACCGCCGTATGAGCACTTTTGAGCGACATACCCCGGTATGACCTTTTTTGAGCGACATACCCGGGTATGACGTTTTTTGAGCGATATACCAGGGTATGTAATTTTTTGAGTTACATACCCCGAATGATGTTTTTTGAGTGACACACCCCCGTATGGCATATTTACCCCTGTTTGAGCACTTTTGAGCGACATACCCCGGTATGACCTTTTTTGAGCGACATACCCGGGTATGACGTTTTTTGAGCGATATACCCGGGTATGAAATATTTTGAGCTACATACCCCGAATGATGTTTTTTGAGTGACACACCCCCGTATGGCCTCTTGTGAGCGACATACCGCAATATGAGCACTTTTGAGCGACATACCCCGGTATGACCTTTTTGAGCGACATATCCGGGTATGACGTTTTTTGAGCGATATACCCGGGTATGAAATTTTTTGAGTTACATACCCCGAATGATGTTTTTTGAGTGACACACCCCCGTATGGCTTCTTGTGAGCGACATACCGCCGTATGAGCACTTTTGAGCGACATACCCCGGTATGACCTTTTTTGAGCGACATACCCGAGTATGACGTTTTTTGAGCGATATACCAGGGTATGAAATTTTTGAGTTACATACCCCGAATGATGTTTTTTGAGTGACACACCCCCGTATGGCATATTTACCCCTGTTTGAGCACTTTTGAGCGACATACCCCGGTATGACCTTTTTTGAGCGACATACCCGGGTATGACGTTTTTTGAGCGATATACCCGGGTATGAAATATTTTGAGCTACATACCCCGAATGATGTTTTTTGAGTGACACACCCCCGTATGGCCTCTTGTGAGCGACATACCGCCATATGAGCACTTTTGAGCGACATACCCCGGTATGACCTTTTTGAGCGACATATCCGGGTATGACGTTTTTTGAGCGATATACCCGGGTATGAAATTTTTTGAGTTACATACCCCGAATGATGTTTTTTGAGTGACACACCCCCTTATGGCCTTTTTACCCCTGTATTACCACATTTGTGCGACATACCCCGGTATGACCTTTTTTGAGCGACATACCCGGGTATGACGTTTTTTGAGCGATATACCCGGGTATGAAATTTTTTGAGCTACATACCCCGAATGATCTTTTTTGAGCTACATACCCCGAATGATCTTTTTTGAGTGACACACCCCCGTATGGCCTCTTGTGAGCGACATACCGCCGTATGAGCACTTTTGAGCGACATACCCCGGTATGACCTTTTTGAGCGACATATCCGGGTATGACGTTTTTTGAGCGATATACCCGGGTATGAAATTTTTTGAGTTACATACCCCGAATGATGTTTTTTGAGTGACACACCCCCGTATGGCATATTTACCCCTGTTTGAGCACTTTTGAGCGACATACCCCGGTATGACCTTTTTGAACGACATATCCGGGTATGACGTTTTTTGAGCGATATACCCGGGTATGAAATTTTTTGAGTTACATACCCCGAATGATCTTTTTTGAGTGACACACCCCCGTATGGCCTCTTGTGAGCGACATACCGCCAGATGAGCACTTTTGAGCGACATACCCCGGTATGACCTTTTTGAGCGACATATCCGGGTATGACGTTTTTTGAGCGATATACCCGGGTATGAAATTTTTTGAGTTACATACCCCGAATGATGTTTTTTGAGTGACACACCCCCTTATGGCCTCTTGTGAGCGACATACCGCCGTATGAGCACTTTTGAGCGACATACCCCGGTATGACCTTTTTGAGCGACATATCCGGGTATGACGTTTTTTGAGCGATATACCCGGGTATGAAATTTTTTGAGTTACATACCCCGAATGATGTTTTTTGAGTGACACACCCCCGTATGGCATATTTACCCCTGTTTGAGCACTTTTGAGCGACATACCCCGGTATGACCTTTTTGAACGACATATCCGGGTATGACGTTTTTTGAGCGATATACCCGGGTATGAAATTTTTTGAGTTACATACCCCGAATGATCTTTTTTGAGTGACACACCCCCGTATGGCCTCTTGTGAGCGACATACCGCCAGATGAGCCCTTTTGAGCGATATACCCGGGTATGAAATTTTTTGAGTTACATACCCCGAATGATGTTTTTTGAGTGACACACCCCCGTATGGCATATTTACCCCTGTTTGAGCACTTTTGAGCAACATACCCCGGTATGACCTTTTTGAGCGACATACCCGGGTATGACGTTTTTTGAGCGATATACCCGGGTATGAAATTTTTTGAGCTACATACCCCGAATGATCTTTTTTGAGTGACACACCCCCGTATGGCCTCTTGTGAGCGACATACCGCCGTATGAGCACTTTTGAGCGACATACCCCGGTATGACCTTTTTGAGCGACATACCCGGGTATGACGTTTTTTGTGCGATATACCCGGGTATGAAATTTTTTGAGTTACATACCCCGAATGATGTTTTTTGAGTGACACACCCCCGTATGGCATATTTACCCCTGTTTGAGCACTTTTGAGCAACATACCCCGGTATGACCTTTTTGAGCGACATACCCGGGTATGACGTTTTTTGAGCGATATACCCGGGTATGAAATTTTTTGAGTTACATACCCCGAATGATGTTTTTTGAGTGACACACCCCCTTATGGCCTTTTTACCCCTGTATTACCACATTTGTGCGACATACCCCGGTATGACCTTTTTTGAGCGACATACCCGGGTATCACGTTTTTTGAGTGATATTTCCGGGTATGAAATTTTTTGAGTTACATACCCCGAATGATGTTTTTTGAGTGACACACCCCCGTATGGCATATTGTGAGCGACATACCGCCGTATGAGCACTTTTGAGCGACATACCCTGGTATGACCTTTTTTGAGCGACATACCCGGGTATGACGTTTTTTGAGCGATATACCCGGGTATGAAATTTTTTGAGCTACATACCCCGAATGATCTTTTTTGAGTGACACACCCCCGTATGGCCTCTTGTGAGCGACATACCGCCATATGAGCACTTTTGAGCGACATACCCCGGTATGACCTTTTTGAGCGACATATCCGGGTATGACGTTTTTTGAGCGATATACCCGAGTATGAATTTTTTTGAGTTACATACCCTGAATGATGTTTTTTGAGTGACACACCCCCGTATGGCCTCTTGTGAGCGACATACCGCCGTATGAGCACTTTTGAGCGACATACCCCGGTATGACCTTTTTTGAGCGACATACCCGGGTATGACGTTTTTTGAGCGATATACCAGGGTATGAAATTTTTTGAGTTACATACCCCGAATGATGTTTTTTGAGTGACACACCCCCGTATGGCATATTTACCCCTGTTTGAGCACTTTTGAGCGACATACCCCGGTATGACCTTTTTGAGCGACATATCCGGGTATGACGTTTTTTGAGCGATATACCCGGGTATGAAATTTTTTGAGTTACATACCCCGAATGATGTTTTTTGAGTGACACACCCCCTTATGGCCTTTTTACCCCTGTATTACCACATTTGTGCGACATACCCCGGTATGACCTTTTTTGAGCGACATACCCGGGTATGACGTTTTTTGAGCGATATACCCGGGTATGAAATTTTTTGAGCTACATACCCCGAATGATCTTTTTTGAGCTACATACCCCGAATGATCTTTTTTGAGTGACACACCCCCGTATGGCCTCTTGTGAGCGACATACCGCCGTATGAGCACTTTTGAGCGACATACCCCGGTATGACCTTTTTGAGCGACATATCCGGGTATGACGTTTTTTGAGCGATATACCCGGGTATGAAATTTTTTGAGTTACATACCCCGAATGATGTTTTTTGAGTGACACACCCCCGTATGGCATATTTACCCCTGTTTGAGCACTTTTGAGCGACATACCCCGGTATGACCTTTTTGAACGACATATCCGGGTATGACGTTTTTTGAGCGATATACCCGGGTATGAAATTTTTTGAGTTACATACCCCGAATGATCTTTTTTGAGTGACACACCCCCGTATGGCCTCTTGTGAGCGACATACCGCCAGATGAGCACTTTTGAGCGACATACCCCGGTATGACCTTTTTGAGCGACATATCCGGGTATGACGTTTTTTGAGCGATATACCCGGGTATGAAATTTTTTGAGTTACATACCCCGAATGATGTTTTTTGAGTGACACACCCCCTTATGGCCTCTTGTGAGCGACATACCGCCGTATGAGCACTTTTGAGCGACATACCCCGGTATGACCTTTTTGAGCGACATATCCGGGTATGACGTTTTTTGAGCGATATACCCGGGTATGAAATTTTTTGAGTTACATACCCCGAATGATGTTTTTTGAGTGACACACCCCCGTATGGCATATTTACCCCTGTTTGAGCACTTTTGAGCAACATACCCCGGTATGACCTTTTTGAGCGACATACCCGGGTATGACGTTTTTTGAGCGATATACCCGGGTATGAAATTTTTTGAGCTACATACCCCGAATGATCTTTTTTGAGTGACACACCCCCGTATGGCATATTTACCCCTGTTTGAGCACTTTTGAGCGACATACCCCGGTATGACCTTTTTGAACGACATATCCGGGTATGACGTTTTTTGAGCGATATACCCGGGTATGAAATTTTTTGAGTTACATACCCCGAATGATCTTTTTTGAGTGACACACCCCCGTATGGCCTCTTGTGAGCGACATACCGCCAGATGAGCCCTTTTGAGCGATATACCCGGGTATGAAATTTTTTGAGTTACATACCCCGAATGATGTTTTTTGAGTGACACACCCCCGTATGGCATATTTACCCCTGTTTGAGCACTTTTGAGCAACATACCCCGGTATGACCTTTTTGAGCGACATACCCGGGTATGAAATTTTTTGAGCTACATACCCCGAATGATCTTTTTTGAGTGACACACCCCCGTATGGCCTCTTGTGAGCGACATACCGCCGTATGAGCACTTTTGAGCGACATACCCCGGTATGACCTTTTTGAGCGACATACCCGGGTATGACGTTTTTTGAGCGATATACCCGGGTATGAAATTTTTTGAGTTACATACCCCGAATGATGTTTTTTGAGTGACACACCCCCGTATGGCATATTTACCCCTGTTTGAGCACTTTTGAGCAACATACCCCGGTATGACCTTTTTGAGCGACATACCCGGGTATGACGTTTTTTGAGCGATATACCCGGGTATGAAATTTTTTGAGTTACATACCCCGAATGATGTTTTTTGAGTGACACACCCCCTTATGGCCTTTTTACCCCTGTATTACCACATTTGTGCGACATACCCCGGTATGACCTTTTTTGAGCGACATACCCGGGTATCACGTTTTTTGAGTGATATTTCCGGGTATGAAATTTTTTGAGTTACATACCCCGAATGATGTTTTTTGAGTGACACACCCCCGTATGGCATATTGTGAGCGACATACCGCCGTATGAGCACTTTTGAGCGACATACCCTGGTATGACCTTTTTTGAGCGACATACCCGGGTATGACGTTTTTTGAGCGATATACCCGGGTATGAAATTTTTTGAGCTACATACCCCGAATGATCTTTTTTGAGTGACACACCCCCGTATGGCCTCTTGTGAGCGACATACCGCCGTATGAGCACTTTTGAGCGACATACCCCGGTATGACCTTTTTGAGCGACATATCCGGGTATGACGTTTTTTGAGCGATATACCCGGGTATGAAATTTTTTGAGTTACATACCCCGAATGATGTTTTTTGAGTGACACACCCCCGTATGGCATATTTACCCCTGTTTGAGCACTTTTGAGCGACATACCCCGGTATGACCTTTTTGAACGACATATCCGGGTATGACGTTTTTTGAGCGATATACCCGGGTATGAAATTTTTTGAGTTACATACCCCGAATGATCTTTTTTGAGTGACACACCCCCGTATGGCCTCTTGTGAGCGACATACCGCCAGATGAGCACTTTTGAGCGACATACCCCGGTATGACCTTTTTGAGCGACATATCCGGGTATGACGTTTTTTGAGCGATATACCCGGGTATGAAGTTTTTTGAGTTACATACCCCGAATGATGTTTTTTGAGTGACACACCCCCTTATGGCCTCTTGTGAGCGACATACCGCCGTATGAGCACTTTTGAGCGACATACCCCGGTATGACCTTTTTGAGCGACATATCCGGGTATGACGTTTTTTGAGCGATATACCCGGGTATGAAATTTTTTGAGTTACATACCCCGAATGATGTTTTTTGAGTGACACACCCCCGTATGGCATATTTACCCCTGTTTGAGCACTTTTGAGCAACATACCCCGGTATGACCTTTTTGAGCGACATACCCGGGTATGACGTTTTTTGAGCGATATACCCGGGTATGAAATTTTTTGAGCTACATACCCCGAATGATCTTTTTTGAGTGACACACCCCCGTATGGCATATTTACCCCTGTTTGAGCACTTTTGAGCGACATACCCCGGTATGACCTTTTTGAACGACATATCCGGGTATGACGTTTTTTGAGCGATATACCCGGGTATGAAATTTTTTGAGTTACATACCCCGAATGATCTTTTTTGAGTGACACACCCCCGTATGGCCTCTTGTGAGCGACATACCGCCAGATGAGCCCTTTTGAGCGACATACCCCGGTATGACCTTTTTGAGCGACATATCCGGGTATGACGTTTTTTGAGCGATATACCCGGGTATGAAATTTTTTGAGTTACATACCCCGAATGATGTTTTTTGAGTGACACACCCCCGTATGGCATATTTACCCCTGTTTGAGCACTTTTGAGCAACATACCCCGGTATGACCTTTTTGAGCGACATACCCGGGTATGACGTTTTTTGAGCGATATACCCGGGTATGAAATTTTTTGAGCTACATACCCCGAATGATCTTTTTTGAGTGACACACCCCCGTATGGCCTCTTGTGAGCGACATACCGCCGTATGAGCACTTTTGAGCGACATACCCCGGTATGACCTTTTTGAGCGACATACCCGGGTATGACGTTTTTTGAGCGATATACCCGGGTATGAAATTTTTTGAGTTACATACCCCGAATGATGTTTTTTGAGTGACACACCCCCGTATGGCATATTTACCCCTGTTTGAGCACTTTTGAGCAACATACCCCGGTATGACCTTTTTGAGCGACATACCCGGGTATGACGTTTTTTGAGCGATATACCCGGGTATGAAATTTTTTGAGTTACATACCCCGAATGATGTTTTTTGAGTGACACACCCCCTTATGGCCTTTTTACCCCTGTATTACCACATTTGTGCGACATACCCCGGTATGACCTTTTTTGAGCGACATACCCGGGTATCACGTTTTTTGAGTGATATTTCCGGGTATGAAATTTTTTGAGTTACATACCCCGAATGATGTTTTTTGAGTGACACACCCCCGTATGGCATATTGTGAGCGACATACCGCCGTATGAGCACTTTTGAGCGACATACCCTGGTATGACCTTTTTTGAGCGACATACCCGGGTATGACGTTTTTTGAGCGATATACCCGGGTATGAAATTTTTTGAGCTACATACCCCGAATGATCTTTTTTGAGTGACACACCCCCGTATGGCCTCTTGTGAGCGACATACCGCCGTATGAGCACTTTTGAGCGACATACCCCGGTATGACCTTTTTGAGCGACATATCCGGGTATGACGTTTTTTGAGCGATATACCCGGGTATGAAATTTTTTGAGTTACATACCCCGAATGATGTTTTTTGAGTGACACACCCCCGTATGGCATATTTACCCCTGTTTGAGCACTTTTGAGCGACATACCCCGGTATGACCTTTTTGAACGACATATCCGGGTATGACGTTTTTTGAGCGATATACCCGGGTATGAAATTTTTTGAGTTACATACCCCGAATGATCTTTTTTGAGTGACACACCCCCGTATGGCCTCTTGTGAGCGACATACCGCCAGATGAGCACTTTTGAGCGACATACCCCGGTATGACCTTTTTGAGCGACATATCCGGGTATGACGTTTTTTGAGCGATATACCCGGGTATGAAATTTTTTGAGTTACATACCCCGAATGATGTTTTTTGAGTGACACACCCCCTTATGGCCTCTTGTGAGCGACATACCGCCGTATGAGCACTTTTGAGCGACATACCCCGGTATGACCTTTTTGAGCGACATATCCGGGTATGACGTTTTTTGAGCGATATACCCGGGTATGAAATTTTTTGAGTTACATACCCCGAATGATGTTTTTTGAGTGACACACCCCCGTATGGCATATTTACCCCTGTTTGAGCACTTTTGAGCAACATACCCCGGTATGACCTTTTTGAGCGACATACCCGGGTATGACGTTTTTTGAGCGATATACCCGGGTATGAAATTTTTTGAGCTACATACCCCGAATGATCTTTTTTGAGTGACACACCCCCGTATGGCATATTTACCCCTGTTTGAGCACTTTTGAGCGACATACCCCGGTATGACCTTTTTGAACGACATATCCGGGTATGACGTTTTTTGAGCGATATACCCGGGTATGAAATTTTTTGAGTTACATACCCCGAATGATCTTTTTTGAGTGACACACCCCCGTATGGCCTCTTGTGAGCGACATACCGCCAGATGAGCACTTTTGAGCGACATACCCCGGTATGACCTTTTTGAGCGACATATCCGGGTATGACGTTTTTTGAGCGATATACCCGGGTATGACATTTTTTGAGTTACATACCCCGAATGATGTTTTTTGAGTGACACACCCCCTTATGGCCTCTTGTGAGCGACATACCGCCGTATGAGCACTTTTGAGCGACATACCCCGGTATGACCTTTTTGAGCGACATATCCGGGTATGACGTTTTTTGAGCGATATACCCGGGTATGAAATTTTTTGAGTTACATACCCCGAAAGATGTTTTTTGAGTGACACACCCCCGTATGGCATATTTACCCCTGTTTGAGCATTTTTGAGCAACATACCCCGGTATGACCTTTTTGAGCGACATATCCGGGTATGACGTTTTTTGAGCGATATACCCGGCTATGAAATTTTTTGAGTTACATACCCCGAATGATGTTTTTTGAGTGACACACCCCCGTATGGCATATTTACCCCTGTTTGAGCACTTTTGAGCAACATACCCCGGTATGACCTTTTTGAGCGACATACCCGGGTATGACGTTTTTTGAGCGATATACCCGGGTATGAAATTTTTTGAGTTACATACTCCGAATGATGTTTTTTGAGTGACACACCCCCGTATGGCATATTTACCCCTGTTTGAGCACTTTTGAGCAACATACCCCGGTATGACCTTTTTGAGCGACATAACCCGGGTATGACGTTTTTTGAGCGATATACCCGGGTATGAAATTTTTTGAGTTACATACCCCGAATGATGTTTTTTGAGTGACACACCCCCGTATGGCATATTTACCCCTGTTTGAGCACTTTTGAGCGACATACCCCGGTATGACCTTTTTTGAGCGACATACCCGGGTATGACGTTTTTTGAGCGATATTTCCGGGTATGAAATTTTTTGAGCTACATACCCCGAATGATGTTTTTTGAGTGACACACCCCCGTATGGCATATTGTGAGCGACATACCGCCGTATGAGCACTTTTGAGCGACATACCCCGGTATGACCTTTTTTGAGCGACATACCCGGGTATGACGTTTTTTGAGCGATATACCCGGGTATGAAATTTTTTGAGCTACATACCCCGAATGATCTTTTTTGAGTGACACACCCCCGTATGGCCTCTTGTGAGCGACATACCGCCGTATGAGCACTTTTGAGCGACATACCCCGGTATGACCTTTTTGAGCGACATATCCGGGTATGACGTTTTTTGAGCGATATACCCGGGTATGAAATTTTTTGAGTTACATACCCCGAATGATGTTTTTTGAGTGACACACCCCCGTATGGCATATTTACCCCTGTTTGAGCACTTTTGAGCGACATACCCCGGTATGACCTTTTTGAACGACATATCCGGGTATGACGTTTTTTGAGTTACATACCCCGAATGATGTTTTTTGAGTGACACACCCCCTTATGGCCTTTTTACCCCTGTATTACCACATTTGTGCGACATACCCCGGTATGACCTTTTTTGAGCGACATACCCGGGTATCACGTTTTTTGAGTGATATTTCCGGGTATGAAATTTTTTGAGTTACATACCCCGAATGATGTTTTTTGAGTGACACACCCCCGTATGGCATATTGTGTGCGACATACCGCCGTATGAGCACTTTTGAGCGACATACCCTGGTATGACCTTTTTTGAGCGACACACCCGGGTATGAAATTTTTTGAGCTACATACCCCGAATGATCTTTTTTGAGTGACACACCCCCGTATGGCCTCTTGTGAGCGACATACCGCCGTATGAGCACTTTTGAGCGACATACCCCGTTATGACCTTTTTGAGCGACATACCCGGGTATGACGTTTTTTGAGCGATATACCCGGGTATGAAATTTTTTGAGTTACATACCCCGAATGATGTTTTTTGAGTGACACACCCCCGTATGGCATATTTACCCCTGTTTGAGCACTTTTGAGCGACATACCCCGGTATGACCTTTTTGAACGACATATCCGGGTATGACGTTTTTTGAGCGATATACCCGGGTATGAAATTTTTTGAGTTACATACCCCGAATGATCTTTTTTGAGTGACACACCCCCGTATGGCCTCTTGTGAGCGACATACCGCCAGATGAGCACTTTTGAGCGACATACCCCGGTATGACCTTTTTGAGCGACATATCCGGGTATGACGTTTTTTGAGCGATATACCCGGGTATGAAATTTTTTGAGTTACATACCCCGAATGATGTTTTTTGAGTGACACACCCCCTTATGGCCTCTTGTGAGCGACATACCGCCGTATGAGCACTTTTGAGCGACATACCCCGGTATGACCTTTTTGAGCGACATATCCGGGTATGACGTTTTTTGAGCGATATACCCGGGTATGAAATTTTTTGAGTTACATACCCCGAATGATGTTTTTTGAGTGACACACCCCCGTATGGCATATTTACCCCTGTTTGAGCACTTTTGAGCAACATACCCCGGTATGACCTTTTTGAGCGACATACCCGGGTATGACGTTTTTTGAGCGATATACCCGGGTATGAAATTTTTTGAGCTACATACCCCGAATGATCTTTTTTGAGTGACACACCCCCGTATGGCATATTTACCCCTGTTTGAGCACTTTTGAGCGACATACCCCGGTATGACCTTTTTGAACGACATATCCGGGTATGACGTTTTTTGAGTTACATACCCCGAATGATGTTTTTTGAGTGACACACCCCCTTATGGCCTTTTTACCCCTGTATTACCACATTTGTGCGACATACCCCGGTATGACCTTTTTTGAGCGACATACCCGGGTATCACGTTTTTTGAGTGATATTTCCGGGTATGAAATTTTTTGAGTTACATACCCCGAATGATGTTTTTTGAGTGACACACCCCCGTATGGCATATTGTGTGCGACATACCGCCGTATGAGCACTTTTGAGCGACATACCCTGGTATGACCTTTTTTGAGCGACATACCCGGGTATGAAATTTTTTGAGCTACATACCCCGAATGATCTTTTTTGAGTGACACACCCCCGTATGGCCTCTTGTGAGCGACATACCGCCGTATGAGCACTTTTGAGCGACATACCCCGTTATGACCTTTTTGAGCGACATATCCGGGTATGACGTTTTTTGAGCGATATACCCGGGTATGAAATTTTTTGAGTTACATACCCCGAATGATGTTTTTTGAGTGACACACCCCCGTATGGCATATTTACCCCTGTTTGAGCACTTTTGAGCGACATACCCCGGTATGACCTTTTTGAACGACATATCCGGGTATGACGTTTTTTGAGCGATATACCCGGGTATGAAATTTTTTGAGTTACATACCCCGAATGATCTTTTTTGAGTGACACACCCCCGTATGGCCTCTTGTGAGCGACATACCGCCAGATGAGCACTTTTGAGCGACATACCCCGGTATGACCTTTTTGAGCGACATATCCGGGTATGACGTTTTTTGAGCGATATACCCGGGTATGAAATTTTTTGAGTTACATACCCCGAATGATGTTTTTTGAGTGACACACCCCCTTATGGCCTCTTGTGAGCGACATACCGCCGTATGAGCACTTTTGAGCGACATACCCCGGTATGACCTTTTTGAGCGACATATCCGGGTATGACGTTTTTTGAGCGATATACCCGGGTATGAAATTTTTTGAGTTACATACCCCGAATGATGTTTTTTGAGTGACACACCCCCGTATGGCATATTTACCCCTGTTTGAGCACTTTTGAGCGACATACCCCGGTATGACCTTTTTGAACGACATATCCGGGTATGACGTTTTTTGAGCGATATACCCGGGTATGAAATTTTTTGAGTTACATACCCCGAATGATCTTTTTTGAGTGACACACCCCCGTATGGCCTCTTGTGAGCGACATACCGCCAGATGAGCACTTTTGAGCGACATACCCCGGTATGACCTTTTTGAGCGACATATCCGGGTATGACGTTTTTTGAGCGATATACCCGGGTATGACATTTTTTGAGTTACATACCCCGAATGATGTTTTTTGAGTGACACACCCCCTTATGGCCTCTTGTGAGCGACATACCGCCGTATGAGCACTTTTGAGCGACATACCCCGGTATGACCTTTTTGAGCGACATATCCGGGTATGACGTTTTTTGAGCGATATACCCGGGTATGAAATTTTTTGAGTTACATACCCCGAAAGATGTTTTTTGAGTGACACACCCCCGTATGGCATATTTACCCCTGTTTGAGCATTTTTGAGCAACATACCCCGGTATGACCTTTTTGAGCGACATATCCGGGTATGACGTTTTTTGAGCGATATACCCGGCTATGAAATTTTTTGAGTTACATACCCCGAATGATGTTTTTTGAGTGACACACCCCCGTATGGCATATTTACCCCTGTTTGAGCACTTTTGAGCAACATACCCCGGTATGACCTTTTTGAGCGACATACCCGGGTATGACGTTTTTTGAGCGATATACCCGGGTATGAAATTTTTTGAGTTACATACTCCGAATGATGTTTTTTGAGTGACACACCCCCGTATGGCATATTTACCCCTGTTTGAGCACTTTTGAGCAACATACCCCGGTATGACCTTTTTGAGCGACATAACCCGGGTATGACGTTTTTTGAGCGATATACCCGGGTATGAAATTTTTTGAGTTACATACCCCGAATGATGTTTTTTGAGTGACACACCCCCGTATGGCATATTTACCCCTGTTTGAGCACTTTTGAGCGACATACCCCGGTATGACCTTTGTTGAGCGACATACCCGGGTATGACGTTTTTTGAGCGATATTTCCGGGTATGAAATTTTTTGAGCTACATACCCCGAATGATGTTTTTTGAGTGACACACCCCCGTATGGCATATTGTGAGCGACATACCGCCGTATGAGCACTTTTGAGCGACATACCCCGGTATGACCTTTTTTGAGCGACATACCCGGGTATGACGTTTTTTGAGCGATATACCCGGGTATGAAATTTTTTGAGCTACATACCCCGAATGATCTTTTTTGAGTGACACACCCCCGTATGGCATATTTACCCCTGTTTGAGCACTTTTGAGCGACATACCCCGGTATGACCTTTTTGAACGACATATCCGGGTATGACGTTTTTTGAGTTACATACCCCGAATGATGTTTTTTGAGTGACACACCCCCTTATGGCCTTTTTACCCCTGTATTACCACATTTGTGCGACATACCCCGGTATGACCTTTTTGAGCGACATATCCGGGTATGACGTTTTTTGAGTGATATTTCCGGGTATGAAATTTTTTGAGTTACATACCCCGAATGATGTTTTTTGAGTGACACACCCCCGTATGGCATATTGTGTGCGACATACCGCCGTATGAGCACTTTTGAGCGACATACCCTGGTATGACCTTTTTTGAGCGACATACCCGGGTATGAAATTTTTTGAGCTACATACCCCGAATGATCTTTTTTGAGTGACACACCCCCGTATGGCCTCTTGTGAGCGACATACCGCCGTATGAGCACTTTTGAGCGACATACCCCGTTATGACCTTTTTGAGCGACATATCCGGGTATGACGTTTTTTGAGCGATATACCCGGGTATGAAATTTTTTGAGTTACATACCCCGAATGATGTTTTTTGAGTGACACACCCCCGTATGGCATATTTACCCCTGTTTGAGCACTTTTGAGCGACATACCCCGGTATGATCTTTTTGAACGACATATCCGGGTATGACGTTTTTTGAGCGATATACCCGGGTATGAAATTTTTTGAGTTACATACCCCGAATGATCTTTTTTGAGTGACACACCCCCGTATGGCCTCTTGTGAGCGACATACCGCCAGATGAGCACTTTTGAGCGACATACCCCGGTATGACCTTTTTGAGCGACATATCCGGGTATGACGTTTTTTGAGCGATATACCCGGGTATGAAATTTTTTGAGTTACATACCCCGAATGATGTTTTTTGAGTGACACACCCCCTTATGGCCTCTTGTGAGCGACATACCGCCGTATGAGCACTTTTGAGCGACATACCCCGGTATGACCTTTTTGAGCGACATATCCGGGTATGACGTTTTTTGAGCGATATACCCGGGTATGAAATTTTTTGAGTTACATACCCCGAATGATGTTTTTTGAGTGACACACCCCCGTATGGCATATTTACCCCTGTTTGAGCACTTTTGAGCAACATACCCCGGTATGACCTTTTTGAGTGACATACCCGGGTATGACGTTTTTTGAGCGATATACCCGGGTATGAAATTTTTTGAGCTACATACCCCGAATGATCTTTTTTGAGTGACACACCCCCGTATGGCATATTTACCCCTGTTTGAGCACTTTTGAGCGACATACCCCGGTATGACCTTTTTGAACGACATATCCGGGTATGACGTTTTTTGAGTTACATACCCCGAATGATGTTTTTTGAGTGACACACCCCCTTATGGCCTTTTTACCCCTGTATTACCACATTTGTGCGACATACCCCGGTATGACCTTTTTTGAGCGACATACCCGGGTATCACGTTTTTTGAGTGATATTTCCGGGTATGAAATTTTTTGAGTTACATACCCCGAATGATGTTTTTTGAGTGACACACCCCCGTATGGCATATTGTGTGCGACATACCGCCGTATGAGCACTTTTGAGCGACATACCCTGGTATGACCTTTTTTGAGCGACATACCCGGGTATGAAATTTTTTGAGCTACATACCCCGAATGATCTTTTTTGAGTGACACACCCCCGTATGGCCTCTTGTGAGCGACATACCGCCGTATGAGCACTTTTGAGCGACATACCCCGTTATGACCTTTTTGAGCGACATATCCGGGTATGACGTTTTTTGAGCGATATACCCGGGTATGAAATTTTTTGAGTTACATACCCCGAATGATCTTTTTTGAGTGACACACCCCCGTATGGCCTCTTGTGAGCGACATACCGCCAGATGAGCACTTTTGAGCGACATACCCCGGTATGACCTTTTTGAGCGACATATCCGGGTATGACGTTTTTTGAGCGATATACCCGGGTATGAAATTTTTTGAGTTACATACCCCGAATGATGTTTTTTGAGTGACACACCCCCTTATGGCCTCTTGTGAGCGACATACCGCCGTATGAGCACTTTTGAGCGACATACCCCGGTATGACCTTTTTGAGCGACATATCCGGGTATGACGTTTTTTGAGCGATATACCCGGGTATGAAATTTTTTGAGTTACATACCCCGAATGATGTTTTTTGAGTGACACACCCCCGTATGGCATATTTACCCCTGTTTGAGCACTTTTGAGCAACATACCCCGGTATGACCTTTTTGAGCGACATACCCGGGTATGACGTTTTTTGAGCGATATACCCGGGTATGAAATTTTTTGAGCTACATACCCCGAATGATCTTTTTTGAGTGACACACCACCGTATGGCATATTTACCCCTGTTTGAGCACTTTTGAGCGACATACCCCGGTATGACCTTTTTGAACGACATATCCGGGTATGACGTTTTTTGAGCGATATACCCGGGTATGAAATTTTTTGAGTTACATACCCCGAATGATCTTTTTTGAGTGACACACCCCCGTATGGCCTCTTGTGAGCGACATACCGCCAGATGAGCCCTTTTGAGCGACATACCCCGGTATGACCTTTTTGAGCGACATATCCGGGTATGACGTTTTTTGAGCGATATACCCGGGTATGAAATTTTTTGAGTTACATACCCCGAATGATGTTTTTTGAGTGACACACCCCCGTATGGCATATTTACCCCTGTTTGAGCACTTTTGAGCAACATACCCCGGTATGACCTTTTTGAGCGACATACCCGGGTATGACGTTTTTTGAGCGATATACCCGGGTATGAAATTTTTTGAGCTACATACCCCGAATGATCTTTTTTGAGTGACACACCCCCGTATGGCCTCTTGTGAGCGACATACCGCCGTATGAGCACTTTTGAGCGACATACCCCGGTATGACCTTTTTGAGCGACATACCCGGGTATGACGTTTTTTGAGCGATATACCCGGGTATGAAATTTTTTGAGTTACATACCCCGAATGATGTTTTTTGAGTGACACACCCCCGTATGGCATATTTACCCCTGTTTGAGCACTTTTGAGCAACATACCCCGGTATGACCTTTTTGAGCGACATACCCGGGTATGACGTTTTTTGAGCGATATACCCGGGTATGAAATTTTTTGAGTTACATACCCCGAATGATGTTTTTTGAGTGACACACCCCCTTATGGCCTTTTTACCCCTGTATTACCACATTTGTGCGACATACCCCGGTATGACCTTTTTTGAGCGACATACCCGGGTATCACGTTTTTTGAGTGATATTTCCGGGTATGAAATTTTTTGAGTTACATACCCCGAATGATGTTTTTTGAGTGACACACCCCCGTATGGCATATTGTGAGCGACATACCGCCGTATGAGCACTTTTGAGCGACATACCCTGGTATGACCTTTTTTGAGCGACATACCCGGGTATGACGTTTTTTGAGCGATATACCCGGGTATGAAATTTTTTGAGCTACATACCCCGAATGATCTTTTTTGAGTGACACACCCCCGTATGGCCTCTTGTGAGCGACATACCGCCGTATGAGCACTTTTGAGCGACATACCCCGGTATGACCTTTTTGAGCGACATATCCGGGTATGACGTTTTTTGAGCGATATACCCGGGTATGAAATTTTTTGAGTTACATACCCCGAATGATGTTTTTTGAGTGACACACCCCCGTATGGCATATTTACCCCTGTTTGAGCACTTTTGAGCGACATACCCCGGTATGACCTTTTTGAACGACATATCCGGGTATGACGTTTTTTGAGCGATATACCCGGGTATGAAATTTTTTGAGTTACATACCCCGAATGATCTTTTTTGAGTGACACACCCCCGTATGGCCTCTTGTGAGCGACATACCGCCAGATGAGCACTTTTGAGCGACATACCCCGGTATGACCTTTTTGAGCGACATATCCGGGTATGACGTTTTTTGAGCGATATACCCGGGTATGAAATTTTTTGAGTTACATACCCCGAATGATGTTTTTTGAGTGACACACCCCCTTATGGCCTCTTGTGAGCGACATACCGCCGTATGAGCACTTTTGAGCGACATACCCCGGTATGACCTTTTTGAGCGACATATCCGGGTATGACGTTTTTTGAGCGATATACCCGGGTATGAAATTTTTTGAGCTACATACCCCGAATGATCTTTTTTGAGTGACACACCCCCGTATGGCATATTGTGTGCGACATACCGCCGTATGAGCACTTTTGAGCGACATACCCTGGTATGACCTTTTTTGAGCGACATACCCGGGTATGAAATTTTTTGAGCTACATACCCCGAATGATCTTTTTTGAGTGACACACCCCCGTATGGCCTCTTGTGAGCGACATACCGCCGTATGAGCACTTTTGAGCGACATACCCCGTTATGACCTTTTTGAGCGACATATCCGGGTATGACGTTTTTTGAGCGATATACCCGGGTATGAAATTTTTTGAGTTACATACCCCGAATGATGTTTTTTGAGTGACACACCCCCGTATGGCATATTTACCCCTGTTTGAGCACTTTTGAGCGACATACCCCGGTATGACCTTTTTGAACGACATATCCGGGTATGACGTTTTTTGAGCGATATACCCGGGTATGAAATTTTTTGAGTTACATACCCCGAATGATCTTTTTTGAGTGACACACCCCCGTATGGCCTCTTGTGAGCGACATACCGCCAGATGAGCACTTTTGAGCGACATACCCCGGTATGACCTTTTTGAGCGACATATCCGGGTATGACGTTTTTTGAGCGATATACCCGGGTATGAAATTTTTTGAGTTACATACCCCGAATGATGTTTTTTGAGTGACACACCCCCTTATGGCCTCTTGTGAGCGACATACCGCCGTATGAGCACTTTTGAGCGACATACCCCGGTATGACCTTTTTGAGCGACATATCCGGGTATGACGTTTTTTGAGCGATATACCCGGGTATGAAATTTTTTGAGTTACATACCCCGAATGATGTTTTTTGAGTGACACACCCCCGTATGGCATATTTACCCCTGTTTGAGCACTTTAGAGCAACATACCCCGGTATGACCTTTTTGAGCGACATACCCGGGTATGACGTTTTTGAGCGACATAACCCGGGTATGACGTTTTTTGAGCGATATACCCGGGGAGGAAATTTTTTGAGTTACATACCCCGAATGATGTTTTTTGAGTGACACACCCCCGTATGGCATATTTACCCCTGTTTGAGCACTTTTGAGCGACATACCCCGGTATGACCTTTTTGAACGACATATCCGGGTATGACGTTTTTTGAGCGATATACCCGGGTATGAAATTTTTTGAGTTACATACCCCGAATGATCTTTTTTGAGTGACACACCCCCGTATGGCCTCTTGTGAGCGACATACCGCCAGATGAGCACTTTTGAGTGACATACCCCGGTATGACCTTTTTGAGCGACATATCCGGGTATGACGTTTTTTGAGCGATATACCCGGGTATGAAATTTTTTGAGTTACATACCCCGAATGATGTTTTTTGAGTGACACACCCCCTTATGGCCTCTTGTGAGCGACATACCGCCGTATGAGCACTTTTGAGCGACATACCCCGGTATGACCTTTTTGAGCGACATACCCGGGTATGACGTTTTTTGAGCGATATACCCGGGTATGAAATTTTTTGAGCTACATACCCCGAATGATCTTTTTTGAGTGACACACCACCGTATGGCATATTTACCCCTGTTTGAGCACTTTTGAGCGACATACCCCGGTATGACCTTTTTGAACGACATATCCGGGTATGACGTTTTTTGAGCGATATACCCGGGTATGAAATTTTTTGAGTTACATACCCCGAATGATGTTTTTTGAGTGACACACCCCCTTATGGCCTCTTGTGAGCGACATACCGCCGTATGAGCACTTTTGAGCGACATACCCCGGTATGACCTTTTTGAGCGACATATCCGGGTATGACGTTTTTTGAGAGATATACCCGGGTATGAAATTTTTTGAGTTACATACCCCGAATGATGTTTTTTGAGTGACACACCCCCGTATGGCATATTTACCCCTGTTTGAGCACTTTTGAGCAACATACCCCGGTATGACCTTTTTGAGCGACATACCCGGGTATGACGTTTTTTGAGCGATATACCCGGGTATGAAATTTTTTGAGCTACATACCCCGAATGATCTTTTTTGAGTGACACACCCCCGTATGGCATATTTACCCCTGTTTGAGCACTTTTGAGCGACATACCCCGGTATGACCTTTTTGAGCGACATACCCGGGTATGACGTTTTTTGAGCGATATACCCGGGTATGAAATTTTTTGAGTTACATACCCCGAATGATGTTTTTTGAGTGACACACCCCCGTATGGCATATTTACCCCTGTTTGAGCACTTTTGAGCAACATACCCCGGTATGACCTTTTTGAGCGACATACCCGGGTATGACGTTTTTTGAGCGATATACCCGGGTATGAAATTTTTTGAGTTACATACCCCGAATGATGTTTTTTGAGTGACACACCCCCTTATGGCCTTTTTTACCCCTGTATTACCACATTTGTGCGACATACCCCGGTATGACCTTTTTTGAGCGACATACCCGGGTATCACGTTTTTTGAGTGATATTTCCGGGTATGAAATTTTTTGAGTTACATACCCCGAATGATGTTTTTTGAGTGACACACCCCCGTATGGCATATTGTGAGCGACATACCGCCGTATGAGCACTTTTGAGCGACATACCCCGGTATGACCTTTTTGAGCGACATATCCGGGTATGACGTTTTTTGAGCGATATACCCGGGTATGAAATTTTTTGAGTTACATACCCCGAATGATGTTTTTTGAGTGACACACCCCCGTATGGCATATTTACCCCTGTTTGAGCACTTTTGAGCAACATACCCCGGTATGACCTTTTTGAGCGACATACCCGGGTATGACGTTTTTTGAGCAATATATCCGGGTATGAAATTGTTTGAGTTACATACCCCGAATGATGTTTTTTGAGTGACACACCCCCGTATGGCATATTTACCCCTGTTTGAGCACTTTTGAGCGACATACCCCGGTATGACCTTTTTTGAGCGACATACCCGGGTATGACGTTTTTTGAGCGATATACCCGGGTATGAAATTTTTTGAGCTACATACCCCGAATTATCTTTTTTGAGTGACACACCCCCGTATGGCCTCTTGTGAGCGACATACCGCCATATGAGCACTTTTGAGCGACATACCCCGGTATGACCTTTTTGAGCGTCATATCCGGGTATGACGTTTTTTGAGCGATATACCCGAGTATGAATTTTTTTGAGTTACATACCCCGAATGATGTTTTTTGAGTGACACACCCCCGTATGGCCTCTTGTGAGCGACATACCGCCGTATGAGCACTTTTGAGCGACATACCCCGGTATGACCTTTTTTGAGCGACATACCCGGGTATGACGTTTTTTGAGCGATATACCCGGGTATGAAATTTTTTGAGCTACATACCCCGAATGATCTTTTTTGAGTGACACACCCCCGTATGGCCTCTTGTGAGCGACATACCGCCGTATGAGCACTTTTGAGCGACATACCCCGGTATGACCTTTTTGAACGACATATCCGGGTATGACGTTTTTTGAGCGATATACCCGGGTATGAAATTTTTTGAGTTACATACCCCGAATGATGTTTTTTGAGTGACACACCCCCGTATGGCATAGTGTGAGCGACATACCGCCGTATGAGCACTTTTGAGCGACATACCCTGGTATGACCTTTTTTGAGCGACATACCCGGGTATGACGTTTTTTGAGCGATATACCCGGGTATAAAATTTTTTGAGCTACATACCCCGAATGATCTTTTTTGAGTGACACACCCCCGTATGGCCTCTTGTGAGCGACATACCGCCGTATGAGCACTTTTGAGCGACATACCCCGGTATGACCTTTTTGAGCGACATATCCGGGTATGACGTTTTTTGAGCGATATACCCGGGTATGAAATTTTTTGAGTTACATACCCCGAATGATGTTTTTTGAGTGACACACCCCCCTATGGCATATTTACCCCTGTTTGAGCACTTTTGAGCGACATACCCCGGTATGACCTTTTTGAACGACATATCCGGGTATGACGTTTTTTGAGCGATATACCCGGGTATGAAATTTTTTGAGCTACATACCCCGAATGATCTTTTTTGAGTGACACACCCCCGTATGGCCTCTTGTGAGCGACATACCGCCGTATGAGCACTTTTGAGCGACATACCCCGGTATGACCTTTTTGAGCGACATATCCGGGTATGACGTTTTTTGAGCGATATACCCGGGTATGAAATTTTTTGAGTTACATACCCCGAATGATGTTTTTTGAGTGACACACCCCCGTATGGCATATTTACCCCTGTTTGAGCACTTTTGAGCGACATACCCCGGTATGACCTTTTTGAGCGACATATCCGGGTATGACGTTTTTTGAGCGATATACCCGGGTATGAAATTTTTTGAGTTACATACCCCGAATGATGTTTTTTGAGTGACACACCCCCCTATGGCATATTTACCCCTGTTTGAGCACTTTTGAGCGACATACCCCGGTATGACCTTTTTGAACGACATATCCGGGTATGACGTTTTTTGAGCGATATACCCGGGTATGAAATTTTTTGAGTTACATACCCCGAATGATGTTTTTTGAGTGACACACCCCCTTATGGCCTCTTGTGAGCGACATACCGCCGTATGAGCACTTTTGAGCGACATACCCCGGTATGACCTTTTTGAGCGACATATCCGGGTATGACGTTTTTTGAGCGATATACCCGGGTATGAAATTTTTTGAGTTACATACCCCGAATGATGTTTTTTGAGTGACACACCCCCGTATGGCATATTTACCCCTGTTTGAGCACTTTTGAGCAACATACCCCGGTATGACCTTTTTGAGCGACATACCCGGGTATGACGTTTTTTGAGCGATATACCCGGGTATGAAATTTTTTGAGCTACATACCCCGAATGATCTTTTTTGAGTGACACACCCCCGTATGGCATATTTACCCCTGTTTGAGCACTTTTGAGCGACATACCCCGGTATGACCTTTTTGAACGACATATCCAGGTATGACGTTTTTTGAGCGATATACCCGGGTATGAAATTTTTTGAGTTACATACCCCGAATGATCTTTTTTGAGTGACACACCCCCGTATGGCCTCTTGTGAGCGACATACCGCCAGATGAGCACTTTTGAGCGACATACCCCGGTATGACCTTTTTGAGCGACATATCCGGGTATGACGTTTTTTGAGCGATATACCCGGGTATGAAATTTTTTGAGTTACATACCCCGAATGATGTTTTTTGAGTGACACACCCCCTTATGGCCTCTTGTGAGCGACATACCGCCGTATGAGCACTTTTGAGCGACATACCCCGGTATGACCTTTTTGAGCGATATACCCGGGTATGAAATTTTTTGAGTTACATACCACGAATGATGTTTTTTGAGTGACACACCCCCGTATGGCATATTTACCCCTGTTTGAGCACTTTTGAGCAACATACCCCGGTATGACCTTTTTGAGCGACATACCCGGGTATGACGTTTTTTGAGCGATATACCCGGGTATGAAATTTTTTGAGCTACATACCCCGAATGATCTTTTTTGAGTGACACACCCCCGTATGGCCTCTTGTGAGCGACATACCGCCGTATGAGCACTTTTGAGCGACATACCCCGGTATGACCTTTTTGAACGACATATCCGGGTATGACGTTTTTTGAGCGATATACCCGGGTATGAAATTTTTTGAGTTACATACCCCGAATGATGTTTTTTGAGTGACACACCCCCGTATGGCCTCTTGTGAGCGACATACCGCCGTATGAGCACTTTTGAGCGACATACCCTGGTATGACCTTTTTTGAGCGACATACCCGGGTATGACGTTTTTTGAGCGATATACCCGGGTATGAAATTTTTTGAGTTACATACCCCGAATGATCTTTTTTGAGTGACACACCCCCGTATGGCCTCTTGTGAGCGACATACCGCCGTATGAGCACTTTTGAGCGACATACCCCAGTATGACCTTTTTTGAGCGACATACCCGGGTATGACGTTTTTTGAGCGATATACCCGGGTATGAAATTTTTTGAGTTACATACCCCGAATGATGTTTTTTGAGTGACACACCCCCTTATGGCTTATTTACCCCTGTATTACCACATTTGTGCAACATACCCCGGTATGACCTTTTTTGAGCGACATACCGGGGTATGATGTTTTTTGAGCGATATACCCGGGTATGAAATTTTTTGAGCTACATACCCCGAATGATCTTTTTTGAGTGACACACCCCCGTATGGCCTCTTGTGAGCGACATACCGCCGTATGAGCACTTTTGAGCGACATACCCCGGTATGACCTTTTTGAGCGACATACCCGGGTATGACGTTTTTTGAGCGATATACCCGGGTATGAAATTTTTTGAGTTACATACCCCGAATGATGTTTTTTGAGCGATATACCCGGGTATGAAATTTTTTGAGTTACATACCCCGAATGATGTTTTTTGAGTGACACACCCCCGTATGGCATATTTACCCCTGTTTGAGCACTTTTGAGCGACATACCCCGGTATGACCTTTTTGAACGACATATCCGGGTATGAAATTTTTTGAGTTACATACCCCGAATGATCTTTTTTGAGTGACACACCCCCGTATGGCCTCTTGTGAGCGACATACCGCCAGATGAGCACTTTTGAGCGACATACCCCGGTATGACCTTTTTGAGCGATATACCCGGGTATGAAATTTTTTGAGTTACATACCCCAAATGATGTTTTTTGAGTGACACACCCCCGTATGGCCTCTTGTGAGCGACATACCGCCGTATGAGCACTTTTGAGCGACATACCCCGGTATGACCTTTTTTGAGCGACATACCTGGGTATGACGTTTTTTGAGCGATATACCCGGGTATGAAATTTTTTGAGCTACATACCCCGAATGATCTTTTTTGAGTGACACACCCCCGTATGGCCTCTTGTGAGCGACATACCGCCGTATGAGCACTTTTGAGCGACATACCCCGGTATGACCTTTTTGAACGACATATCCGGGTATGACGTTTTTTGAGCGATATACCCGGGTATGAAATTTTTTGAGTTACATACCCCGAATGATGTTTTTTGAGTGACACACCCCCGTATGGCCTCTTGTGAGCGACATACCGCCGTATGAGCACTTTTGAGCGACATACCCTGGTATGACCTTTTTTGAGCGACATACCCGGGTATGACGTTTTTTGAGCGATATACCCGGGTATGAAATTTTTTGAGTTACATACCCCGAATGATCTTTTTTGAGTGACACACCCCCGTATGGCTTATTTACCCCTGTATTACCACATTTGTGCGACATACCCCGGTATGACCTTTTTTGAGCGACATACCGGGGTATGATGTTTTTTGAGCGATATACCCGGGTATGAAATTTTTTGAGCTACATACCCCGAATGATCTTTTTTGAGTGACACACCCCCGTATGGCCTCTTGTGAGCGACATACCGCCGTATGAGCACTTTTGAGCGACATACCCCGGTATGACCTTTTTTGAGCGACATACCCGGGTATGACGTTTTTTGAGCGACATACCCGAGTATGACGTTTTTTGAGCGATATACCAGGGTATGAAATTTTTTGAGTTACATACCCCGAATGATGTTTTTTGAGTGACACACCCCCGTATGGCCTCTTGTGAGCGACATACCGCCGTATGAGCACTTTTGAGCGACATACCCCGGTATGACCTTTTTGAGCGACATATCCGGGTATGACGTTTTTTGAGCGATATACCCGGGTATGAAATTTTTTGAGTTACATACCCCAAATGATGTTTTTTGAGTGACACACCCCCGTATGGCATATTTACCCCTGTTTGAGCACTTTTGAGCAACATACCCCGGTATGACCTTTTTGAGCGACATACCCGGGTATGACGTTTTTTGAGCGATATACCCGGGTATGAAATTTTTTGAGTTACATACCCCGAATGATGTTTTTTGAGTGACACACCCCGTATGGCATATTTACCCCTGTTTGAGCACTTTTGAGCGACATACCCCGGTATGACCTTTTTGAACGACATATCCGGGTATGACGTTTTTTGAGCGATATACCCGGGTATGAAATTTTTTGAGTTACATACCCCGAATGATCTTTTTTGAGTGACACACCCCCGTATGGCCTCTTGTGAGCGACATACCGCCAGATGAGCACTTTTGAGCGACATACCCCGGTATGACCTTTTTGAGCGACATATCCGGGTATGACGTTTTTTGAGCGATATACCCGGGTATGAAATTTTTTGAGTTACATACCCCGAATGATGTTTTTTGAGTGACACACCCCCTTATGGCTTATTTACACCTGTATTACCACATTTGTGCGACATACCCCGGTATGACCTTTTTTGAGCGACATACCCGGGTATGATGTTTTTTGAGCGATATACCCGGGTATGAAATTTTTTGAGCTACATACCCCGAATGATCTTTTTTGAGTGACACACCCCCGTATGGCCTCTTGTGAGCGACATACCGCCGTATGAGCACTTTTGAGCGACATACCCCGGTATGACCTTTTTGAGCGACATACCCGGGTATGACGTTTTTTGAGCGATATACCCCGAATGATCTTTTTTGAGTGACACACCCCCGTATGGCCTATTGTGAGCGACATACCGCCGTATGAGCACTTTTGAGCGACATACCCCGGTATGACGTTTTTTGAGCGATATACCCGGGTATGAAATTTTTTGAGCTACATACCCCGAATGATCTTTTTTGAGTGACACACCCCCGTATGGCCTATTGTGAGCGACATACCGCCGTATGAGCACTTTTGAGCGACATACCCCGGTATGACCTTTTTGAGCGACATACCCGGGTATGACGTTTTTTGAGCGATATACCTGGGTATGAGATTTTTTGAGCTACATACCCCGAATGATCTTTTTTGAGTGACACACCCCCGTATGGCCTCTTGTGAGCGACATACCACCGTATGAGCACTTTTGAGCGACATAACCCGGTATGACCTTTTTGAGCGACATACCCGGGTATGACGTTTTTTGAGCGATATACCCGGGTATGAAATTTTTTGAGTTACATACCCCGAATGATGTTTTTTGAGTGACACACCCCCTTATGGCTTATTTACCCCTGTATTACCACTTTTGAGCGACATAACCCGGTATGACCTTTTTGAGCGACATACCCGGGTATGACGTATTTTGAGCGATATACCTGGGTATGAGATTTTTTGAGCTACATACCCCGAATGATCTTTTTTGAGTGACACACCCCCGTATGGCCTCTTGTGAGCGACATACCACCGTATGAGCACTTTTGAGCGACATAACCCGGTATGACCTTTTTGAGCGACATACCCGGGTATGACGTTTTTTGAGCGATATACCCGGGTATGAAATTTTTTGAGTTACATACCCCGAATGATGTTTTTTGAGTGACACACCCCCTTATGGCTTATTTACCCCTGTATTACCACATTTGTGCGACATACCCCGGTATGACCTTTTTTGAGCGACATACCCGGGTATGATGTTTTTTGAGCGATATACCCGGGTATGAAATTTTTTGAGCTACATACCCCGAATGATCTTTTTTGAGTGACACAGCCCCGTATGGCCTCTTGTGAGCGACATACCGCCGTATGAGCACTTTTGAGCGACATATCCGGGTATGACGTTTTTTGAGCGATATACCCGGGTATGAAATTTTTTGAGTTACATACCCCGAATGATGTTTTTTGAGTGACACACCCCCGTATGGCATATTTACCCCTGTTTGAGCACTTTTGAGCGACATACCCCGGTATGACCTTTTTTGAGCGACATACCCGGGTATGACGTTTTTTGAGCGATATACCCGGGTATGAAATATTTTGAGCTACATACCCCGAATGATGTTTTTTGAGTGACACACCCCCGTATGGCCTCTTGTGAGCGACATACCGCAATATGAGCACTTTTGAGCGACATACCCCGGTATGACCTTTTTGAGCGACATATCCGGGTATGACGTTTTTTGAGCGATATACCCGGGTATGAAATTTTTTGAGTTACATACCCCGAATGATGTTTTTTGAGTGACACACCCCCGTATGGCATATTTACCCCTGTTTGAGCACTTTTGAGCAACATACCCCGGTATGACCTTTTTGAGCGACATACCCGGGTATGACGTTTTTTGAGCGATATACCCGGGTATGAAATTTTTTGAGTTACATACCCCGAATGATGTTTTTTGAGTGACACACCCCGTATGGCATATTTACCCCTGTTTGAGCACTTTTGAGCGACATACCCCGGTATGACCTTTTTGAACGACATATCCGGGTATGACGTTTTTTGAGCGATATACCCGGGTATGAAATTTTTTGAGTTACATACCCCGAATGATCTTTTTTGAGTGACACACCCCCGTATGGCCTCTTGTGAGCGACATACCGCCAGATGAGCACTTTTGAGAGACATACCCCGGTATGACCTTTTTGAGCGACATATCCGGGTATGACGTTTTTTGAGCGATATACCCGGGTATGAAATTTTTTGAGTTACATACCCCGAATGATGTTTTTTGAGTGACACACCCCCTTATGGCTTATTTACACCTGTATTACCACATTTGTGCGACATACCCCGGTATGACCTTTTTTGAGCGACATACCCGGGTATGATGTTTTTTGAGCGATATACCCGGGTATGAAATTTTTTGAGCTACATACCCCGAATGATCTTTTTTGAGTGACACACCCCCGTATGGCCTCTTGTGAGCGACATACCGCCGTATGAGCACTTTTGAGCGACATACCCCGGTATGACCTTTTTGAGCGACATACCCGGGTATGACGTTTTTTGAGCGATATACCCCGAATGATCTTTTTTGAGTGACACACCCCCGTATGGCCTATTGTGAGCGACATACCGCCGTATGAGCACTTTTGAGCGACATACCCCGGTATGACGTTTTTTGAGCGATATACCCGGGTATGAAATTTTTTGAGCTACATACCCCGAATGATCTTTTTTGAGTGACACACCCCCGTATGGCCTATTGTGAGCGACATACCGCCGTATGAGCACTTTTGAGCGACATACCCCGGTATGACCTTTTTGAGCGACATACCCGGGTATGACGTTTTTTGAGCGATATACCTGGGTATGAGATTTTTTGAGCTACATACCCCGAATGATCTTTTTTGAGTGACACACCCCCGTATGGCCTCTTGTGAGCGACATACCACCGTATGAGCACTTTTGAGCGACATAACCCGGTATGACCTTTTTGAGCGACATACCCGGGTATGACGTTTTTTGAGCGATATACCCGGGTATGAAATTTTTTGAGTTACATACCCCGAATGATGTTTTTTGAGTGACACACCCCCTTATGGCTTATTTACCCCTGTATTACCACTTTTGAGCGACATAACCCGGTATGACCTTTTTGAGCGACATACCCGGGTATGACGTTTTTTGAGCGATATACCTGGGTATGAGATTTTTTGAGCTACATACCCCGAATGATCTTTTTTGAGTGACACACCCCCGTATGGCCTCTTGTGAGCGACATACCACCGTATGAGCACTTTTGAGCGACATAACCCGGTATGACCTTTTTGAGCGACATACCCGGGTATGACGTTTTTTGAGCGATATACCCGGGTATGAAATTTTTTGAGTTACATACCCCGAATGATGTTTTTTGAGTGACACACCCCCTTATGGCTTATTTACCCCTGTATTACCACATTTGTGCGACATACCCCGGTATGACCTTTTTTGAGCGACATACCCGGGTATGATGTTTTTTGAGCGATATACCCGGGTATGAAATTTTTTGAGCTACATACCCCGAATGATCTTTTTTGAGTGACACAGCCCCGTATGGCCTCTTGTGAGCGACATACCGCCGTATGAGCACTTTTGAGCGACATATCCGGGTATGACGTTTTTTGAGCGATATACCCGGGTATGAAATTTTTTGAGTTACATACCCCGAATGATGTTTTTTGAGTGACACACCCCCGTATGGCATATTTACCCCTGTTTGAGCACTTTTGAGCGACATACCCCGGTATGACCTTTTTTGAGCGACATACCCGGGTATGACGTTTTTTGAGCGATATACCCGGGTATGAAATATTTTGAGCTACATACCCCGAATGATGTTTTTTGAGTGACACACCCCCGTATGGCCTCTTGTGAGCGACATACCGCAATATGAGCACTTTTGAGCGACATACCCCGGTATGACCTTTTTGAGCGACATATCCGGGTATGACGTTTTTTGAGCGATATACCCGGGTATGAAATTTTTTGAGTTACATACCCCGAATGATGTTTTTTGAGTGACACACCCCCGTATGGCTTCTTGTGAGCGACATACCGCCGTATGAGCACTTTTGAGCGACACACCCCGGTATGACCTTTTTTGAGCGACATACCCGAGTATGACGTTTTTTGAGCGATATACCAGGGTATGAAATTTTTTGAGTTACATACCCCGAATGATGTTTTTTGAGTGACACACCCCCGTATGGCCTCTTGTGAGCGACATACCGCCGTATGAGCACTTTTGAGCGACATACCCCGGTATGACCTTTTTGAGCGACATATCCGGGTATGACGTTTTTTGAGCGATATACCCGGGTATGAAATTTTTTGAGTTACATACCCCGAATGATGTTTTTTGAGTGACACACCCCCGTATGGCATATTTACCCCTGTTTGAGCACTTTTGAGCAACATACCCCGGTATGACCTTTTTGAGCGACATACCCGGGTATGACGTTTTTTGAGCGATATACCCGGGTATGAAATTTTTTGAGTTACATACCCCGAATGATGTTTTTTGAGTGACACACCCCGTATGGCATATTTACCCCTGTTTGAGCACTTTTGAGCGACATACCCCGGTATGACCTTTTTGAACGACATATCCGGGTATGACGTTTTTTGAGCGATATACCCGGGTATGAAATTTTTTGAGTTACATACCCCGAATGATGTTTTTTGAGTGACACACCCCCTTATGGCCTCTTGTGAGTGACATACCGCCGTATGAGCACTTTTGAGCGACATACCCCGGTATGACCTTTTTGAGCGACATATCCGGGTATGACGTTTTTTGAGCGATATACCCGGGTATGAAATTTTTTGAGTTACATACCCCGAATGATGTTTTTTGAGTGACACACCCCCGTATGGCATATTTACCCCTGTTTGAGCACTTTTGAGCAACATACCCCGGTATGACCTTTTTGAGCGACATACCCGGGTATGACGTTTTTTGAGCGATATACCCGGGTATGAAATTTTTTGAGCTACATACCCCGAATGATCTCTTTTGAGTGACACACCCCCGTATGGCCTCTTGTGAGCGACATACCGCCGTATGAGCACTTTTGAGCGACATACCCCGGTATGACCTTTTTGAGCGACATACCCGGGTATGACGTTTTTTGAGCGATATACCCGGGTATGAAATTTTTTGAGTTACATACCCCGAATGATGTTTTTTGAGTGACACACCCCCGTATGGCATATTTACCCCTGTTTGAGCACTTTTGAGCAACATACCCCGGTATGACCTTTTTGAGCGACATACCCGGGTATGACGTTTTTTGAGCGATATACCCGGGTATGAAATTTTTTGAGCTACATACCCCGAATGATCTTTTTTGAGTGACACACCCCCGTATGGCCTCTTGTGAGCGACATACCGCCGTATGAGCACTTTTGAGCGACATACCCCGGTATGACCTTTTTGAGCGACATACCCGGGTATGACGTTTTTTGAGCAATATACCCGGGTATGAAATTGTTTGAGTTACATACCCCGAATGATGTTTTTTGAGTGACACACCCCCGTATGGCATATTTACCCCTGTTTGGGCACTTTTGAGCGACATACCCCGGTATGACCTTTTTTGAGCGACATACCCGGGTATGACGTTTTTTGAGCGATATACCCGGGTATGAAATTTTTTGAGCTACATACCCCGAATTATCTTTTTTGAGTGACACACCCCCGTATGGCCTCTTGTGAGCGACATACCGCCATATGAGCACTTTTGAGCGACATACCCCGGTATGACCTTTTTGAGCGTCATATCCGGGTATGACGTTTTTTGAGCGATATACCCGAGTATGAATTTTTTTGAGTTACATACCCCGAATGATGTTTTTTGAGTGACACACCCCCGTATGGCCTCTTGTGAGCGACATACCGCCGTATGAGCACTTTTGAGCGACATACCCCGGTATGACCTTTTTTGAGCGACATACCCGGGTATGACGTTTTTTGAGCGATATACCCGGGTATGAAATTTTTTTAGCTACATACCCCGAATGATCTTTTCTGAGTGACACACCCCCGTATGGCCTCTTGTGAGCGACATACCGCCGTATGAGCACTTTTGAGCGACATACCCCGGTATGACCTTTTTGAGCGACATACCCGGGTATGACGTTTTTTGAGCGATATACCCGGGTATGAAATTTTTTGAGTTACATACCCCGAATGATGTTTTTTGAGTGACACACCCCCGTATGGCATATTTACCCCTGTTTGAGCACTTTTGAGCAACATACCCCGGTATGACCTTTTTGAGCGACATACCCGGGTATGACGTTTTTTGAGCGATATACCCGGGTATGAAATTTTTTGAGCTACATACCCCGAATGATCTTTTTTGAGTGACACACCCCCGTATGGCCTCTTGTGAGCGACATACCGCCGTATGAGCACTTTTGAGCGACATACCCCGGTATGACCTTTTTGAGCGACATACCCGGGTATGACGTTTTTTGAGCAATATACCCGGGTATGAAATTGTTTGAGTTACATACCCCGAATGATGTTTTTTGAGTGACACACCCCCGTATGGCATATTTACCCCTGTTTGGGCACTTTTGAGCGACATACCCCGGTATGACCTTTTTTGAGCGACATACCCGGGTATGACGTTTTTTGAGCGATATACCCGGGTATGAAATTTTTTGAGCTACATACCCCGAATTATCTTTTTTGAGTGACACACCCCCGTATGGCCTCTTGTGAGCGACATACCGCCATATGAGCACTTTTGAGCGACATACCCCGGTATGACCTTTTTGAGCGTCATATCCGGGTATGACGTTTTTTGAGCGATATACCCGAGTATGAATTTTTTTGAGTTACATACCCCGAATGATGTTTTTTGAGTGACACACCCCCGTATGGCCTCTTGTGAGCGACATACCGCCGTATGAGCACTTTTGAGCGACATACCCCGGTATGACCTTTTTTGAGCGACATACCCGGGTATGACGTTTTTTGAGCGATATACCCGGGTATGAAATTTTTTTAGCTACATACCCCGAATGATCTTTTCTGAGTGACACACCCCCGTATGGCCTCTTGTGAGCGACATACCGCCGTATGAGCACTTTTGAGCGACATACCCTGGTATGACCTTTTTTGAGCGACATACCCGGGTATGACGTTTTTTGAGCGATATACCCGGGTATGAAATTTTTTGAGTTACATACCCCGAATGATCTTTTTTGAGTGACACACCCCCGTATGGCCTCTTGTGAGCGACATACCGCCGTATGAGCACTTTTGAGCGACATACCCCAGTATGACGTTTTTTGAGCGATATACCCGGGTATGAAATTTTTTGAGTTACATACCCCGAATGATGTTTTTTGAGTGACACACCCCCTTATGGCTTATTTACACCTGTATTACCACATTTGTGCGACATACCCCGGTATGACCTTTTTTGAGCGACATACCCGGGTATGACGTTTTTTGAGCGATATACCCGGGTATGAAATTTTTTGAGCTACATACCCCGAATGATCTTTTTTGAGTGACACACCCCCGTATGGCCTCTTGTGAGCGACATACCGCCGTATGAGCACTTTTGAGCGACATACCCCGGTATGACGTTTTTTGAGCGATATACCCGGGTATGAAATTTTTTGAGCTACATACCCCGAATGATGTTTTTTGAGTGACACACCCCCGTATGGCCTATTGTGAGCGACATACCGCCGTATGAGCACTTTTGAGCGACATACCCCGGTATGACCTTTTTTGAGCGACATACCCGGGTATGACGTTTTTTGAGCGATATACCCGGGTATGAAATTTTTTGAGTTACATACCCCGAATGATGTTTTTTGAGTGACACACCCCGTATGGCATATTTACCCCTGTTTGAGCACTTTTGAGCGACATACCCCGGTATGACCTTTTTGAACGACATATCCGGGTATGACGTTTTTTGAGCGATATACCCGGGTATGAAATTTTTTGAGTTACATACCCCGAATGATCTTTTTTGAGTGACACACCCCCGTATGGCCTCTTGTGAGCGACATACCGCCAGATGAGCACTTTTGAGAGACATACCCCGGTATGACCTTTTTGAGCGACATATCCGGGTATGACGTTTTTTGAGCGATATACCCGGGTATGAAATTTTTTGAGTTACATACCCCGAATGATGTTTTTTGAGTGACACACCCCCTTATGGCTTATTTACACCTGTATTACCACATTTGTGCGACATACCCCGGTATGACCTTTTTTGAGCGACATACCCGGGTATGATGTTTTTTGAGCGATATACCCGGGTATGAAATTTTTTGAGCTACATACCCCGAATGATCTTTTTTGAGTGACACACCCCCGTATGGCCTCTTGTGAGCGACATACCGCCGTATGAGCACTTTTGAGCGACATACCCCGGTATGACCTTTTTGAGCGACATACCCGGGTATGACGTTTTTTGAGCGATATACCCCGAATGATCTTTTTTGAGTGACACACCCCCGTATGGCCTATTGTGAGCGACATACCGCCGTATGAGCACTTTTGAGCGACATACCCCGGTATGACGTTTTTTGAGCGATATACCCGGGTATGAAATTTTTTGAGCTACATACCCCGAATGATCTTTTTTGAGTGACACACCCCCGTATGGCCTATTGTGAGCGACATACCGCCGTATGAGCACTTTTGAGCGACATACCCCGGTATGACCTTTTTGAGCGACATACCCGGGTATGACGTTTTTTGAGCGATATACCTGGGTATGAGATTTTTTGAGCTACATACCCCGAATGATCTTTTTTGAGTGACACACCCCCGTATGGCCTCTTGTGAGCGACATACCACCGTATGAGCACTTTTGAGCGACATAACCCGGTATGACCTTTTTGAGCGACATACCCGGGTATGACGTTTTTTGAGCGATATACCCGGGTATGAAATTTTTTGAGTTACATACCCCGAATGATGTTTTTTGAGTGACACACCCCCTTATGGCTTATTTACCCCTGTATTACCACTTTTGAGCGACATAACCCGGTATGACCTTTTTGAGCGACATACCCGGGTATGACGTTTTTTGAGCGATATACCTGGGTATGAGATTTTTTGAGCTACATACCCCGAATGATCTTTTTTGAGTGACACACCCCCGTATGGCCTCTTGTGAGCGACATACCACCGTATGAGCACTTTTGAGCGACATAACCCGGTATGACCTTTTTGAGCGACATACCCGGGTATGACGTTTTTTGAGCGATATACCCGGGTATGAAATTTTTTGAGTTACATACCCCGAATGATGTTTTTTGAGTGACACACCCCCTTATGGCTTATTTACCCCTGTATTACCACATTTGTGCGACATACCCCGGTATGACCTTTTTTGAGCGACATACCCGGGTATGATGTTTTTTGAGCGATATACCCGGGTATGAAATTTTTTGAGCTACATACCCCGAATGATCTTTTTTGAGTGACACAGCCCCGTATGGCCTCTTGTGAGCGACATACCGCCGTATGAGCACTTTTGAGCGACATATCCGGGTATGACGTTTTTTGAGCGATATACCCGGGTATGAAATTTTTTGAGTTACATACCCCGAATGATGTTTTTTGAGTGACACACCCCCGTATGGCATATTTACCCCTGTTTGAGCACTTTTGAGCGACATACCCCGGTATGACCTTTTTTGAGCGACATACCCGGGTATGACGTTTTTTGAGCGATATACCCGGGTATGAAATATTTTGAGCTACATACCCCGAATGATGTTTTTTGAGTGACACACCCCCGTATGGCCTCTTGTGAGCGACATACCGCAATATGAGCACTTTTGAGCGACATACCCCGGTATGACCTTTTTGAGCGACATATCCGGGTATGACGTTTTTTGAGCGATATACCCGGGTATGAAATTTTTTGAGTTACATACCCCGAATGATGTTTTTTGAGTGACACACCCCCGTATGGCTTCTTGTGAGCGACATACCGCCGTATGAGCACTTTTGAGCGACACACCCCGGTATGACCTTTTTTGAGCGACATACCCGAGTATGACGTTTTTTGAGCGATATACCAGGGTATGAAATTTTTTGAGTTACATACCCCGAATGATGTTTTTTGAGTGACACACCCCCGTATGGCCTCTTGTGAGCGACATACCGCCGTATGAGCACTTTTGAGCGACATACCCCGGTATGACCTTTTTGAGCGACATATCCGGGTATGACGTTTTTTGAGCGATATACCCGGGTATGAAATTTTTTGAGTTACATACCCCGAATGATGTTTTTTGAGTGACACACCCCCGTATGGCATATTTACCCCTGTTTGAGCACTTTTGAGCAACATACCCCGGTATGACCTTTTTGAGCGACATACCCGGGTATGACGTTTTTTGAGCGATATACCCGGGTATGAAATTTTTTGAGTTACATACCCCGAATGATGTTTTTTGAGTGACACACCCCGTATGGCATATTTACCCCTGTTTGAGCACTTTTGAGCGACATACCCCGGTATGACCTTTTTGAACGACATATCCGGGTATGACGTTTTTTGAGCGATATACCCGGGTATGAAATTTTTTGAGTTACATACCCCGAATGATGTTTTTTGAGTGACACACCCCCTTATGGCCTCTTGTGAGTGACATACCGCCGTATGAGCACTTTTGAGCGACATACCCCGGTATGACCTTTTTGAGCGACATATCCGGGTATGACGTTTTTTGAGCGATATACCCGGGTATGAAATTTTTTGAGTTACATACCCCGAATGATGTTTTTTGAGTGACACACCCCCGTATGGCATATTTACCCCTGTTTGAGCACTTTTGAGCAACATACCCCGGTATGACCTTTTTGAGCGACATACCCGGGTATGACGTTTTTTGAGCGATATACCCGGGTATGAAATTTTTTGAGCTACATACCCCGAATGATCTCTTTTGAGTGACACACCCCCGTATGGCCTCTTGTGAGCGACATACCGCCGTATGAGCACTTTTGAGCGACATACCCCGGTATGACCTTTTTGAGCGACATACCCGGGTATGACGTTTTTTGAGCGATATACCCGGGTATGAAATTTTTTGAGTTACATACCCCGAATGATGTTTTTTGAGTGACACACCCCCGTATGGCATATTTACCCCTGTTTGAGCACTTTTGAGCAACATACCCCGGTATGACCTTTTTGAGCGACATACCCGGGTATGACGTTTTTTGAGCGATATACCCGGGTATGAAATTTTTTGAGCTACATACCCCGAATGATCTTTTTTGAGTGACACACCCCCGTATGGCCTCTTGTGAGCGACATACCGCCGTATGAGCACTTTTGAGCGACATACCCCGGTATGACCTTTTTGAGCGACATACCCGGGTATGACGTTTTTTGAGCAATATACCCGGGTATGAAATTGTTTGAGTTACATACCCCGAATGATGTTTTTTGAGTGACACACCCCCGTATGGCATATTTACCCCTGTTTGGGCACTTTTGAGCGACATACCCCGGTATGACCTTTTTTGAGCGACATACCCGGGTATGACGTTTTTTGAGCGATATACCCGGGTATGAAATTTTTTGAGCTACATACCCCGAATTATCTTTTTTGAGTGACACACCCCCGTATGGCCTCTTGTGAGCGACATACCGCCATATGAGCACTTTTGAGCGACATACCCCGGTATGACCTTTTTGAGCGTCATATCCGGGTATGACGTTTTTTGAGCGATATACCCGAGTATGAATTTTTTTGAGTTACATACCCCGAATGATGTTTTTTGAGTGACACACCCCCGTATGGCCTCTTGTGAGCGACATACCGCCGTATGAGCACTTTTGAGCGACATACCCCGGTATGACCTTTTTTGAGCGACATACCCGGGTATGACGTTTTTTGAGCGATATACCCGGGTATGAAATTTTTTTAGCTACATACCCCGAATGATCTTTTCTGAGTGACACACCCCCGTATGGCCTCTTGTGAGCGACATACCGCCGTATGAGCACTTTTGAGCGACATACCCCGGTATGACCTTTTTGAGCGACATACCCGGGTATGACGTTTTTTGAGCGATATACCCGGGTATGAAATTTTTTGAGTTACATACCCCGAATGATGTTTTTTGAGTGACACACCCCCGTATGGCATATTTACCCCTGTTTGAGCACTTTTGAGCAACATACCCCGGTATGACCTTTTTGAGCGACATACCCGGGTATGACGTTTTTTGAGCGATATACCCGGGTATGAAATTTTTTGAGCTACATACCCCGAATGATCTTTTTTGAGTGACACACCCCCGTATGGCCTCTTGTGAGCGACATACCGCCGTATGAGCACTTTTGAGCGACATACCCCGGTATGACCTTTTTGAGCGACATACCCGGGTATGACGTTTTTTGAGCAATATACCCGGGTATGAAATTGTTTGAGTTACATACCCCGAATGATGTTTTTTGAGTGACACACCCCCGTATGGCATATTTACCCCTGTTTGGGCACTTTTGAGCGACATACCCCGGTATGACCTTTTTTGAGCGACATACCCGGGTATGACGTTTTTTGAGCGATATACCCGGGTATGAAATTTTTTGAGCTACATACCCCGAATTATCTTTTTTGAGTGACACACCCCCGTATGGCCTCTTGTGAGCGACATACCCCGGTATGAGCACTTTTGAGCGACATACCCCGGTATGACCTTTTTGAGCGTCATATCCGGGTATGACGTTTTTTGAGCGATATACCCGAGTATGAATTTTTTTGAGTTACATACCCCGAATGATGTTTTTTGAGTGACACACCCCCGTATGGCCTCTTGTGAGCGACATACCGCCGTATGAGCACTTTTGAGCGACATACCCCGGTATGACCTTTTTTGAGCGACATACCCGGGTATGACGTTTTTTGAGCGATATACCCGGGTATGAAATTTTTTTAGCTACATACCCCGAATGATCTTTTCTGAGTGACACACCCCCGTATGGCCTCTTGTGAGCGACATACCGCCGTATGAGCACTTTTGAGCGACATACCCTGGTATGACCTTTTTTGAGCGACATACCCGGGTATGACGTTTTTTGAGCGATATACCCGGGTATGAAATTTTTTGAGTTACATACCCCGAATGATCTTTTTTGAGTGACACACCCCCGTATGGCCTCTTGTGAGCGACATACCGCCGTATGAGCACTTTTGAGCGACATACCCCAGTATGACGTTTTTTGAGCGATATACCCGGGTATGAAATTTTTTGAGTTACATACCCCGAATGATGTTTTTTGAGTGACACACCCCCTTATGGCTTATTTACACCTGTATTACCACATTTGTGCGACATACCCCGGTATGACCTTTTTTGAGCGACATACCCGGGTATGACGTTTTTTGAGCGATATACCCGGGTATGAAATTTTTTGAGCTACATACCCCGAATGATCTTTTTTGAGTGACACACCCCCGTATGGCCTCTTGTGAGCGACATACCGCCGTATGAGCACTTTTGAGCGACATACCCCGGTATGACGTTTTTTGAGCGATATACCCGGGTATGAAATTTTTTGAGCTACATACCCCGAATGATCTTTTTTGAGTGACACACCCCCGTATGGCCTATTGTGAGCGACATACCGCCGTATGAGCACTTTTGAGCGACATACCCCGGTATGACCTTTTTGAGCGACATACCCGGGTATGACGTTTTTTGAGCGATATACCTGGGTATGAAATTTTTTGAGCTACATACCCCGAATGATCTTTTTTGAGTGACACACCCCCGTATGGCCTCTTGTGAGCGACATACCACCGTATGAGCACTTTTGAGCGACATAACCCGGTATGACCTTTTTGAGCGACATACCCGGGTATGACGTTTTTTGAGCGATATACCCGGGTATGAAATTTTTTGAGTTACATACCCCGAATGATGTTTTTTGAGTGACACACCCCCGTATGGCATATTTACCCCTGTTTGAGCACTTTTGAGCAACATACCCCGGTATGACCTTTTTGAGCGACATACCCGGGTATGACGTTTTTTGAGCGATATACCCGGGTATGAAATTTTTTGAGCTACATACCCCGAATGATCTTTTTTGAGTGACACACCCCCGTATGGCCTCTTGTGAGCGACATACCGCCGTATGAGCACTTTTGAGCGACATACCCCGGTATGACCTTTTTGAGCGACATACCCGGGTATGACGTTTTTTGAGCGATATACCCGGGTATGAAATTGTTTGAGTTACATACCCCGAATGATGTTTTTTGAGTGACACACCCCCGTATGGCATATTTACCCCTGTTTGAGCACTTTTGAGCGACATACCCCGGTATGACCTTTTTTGAGCGACATACCCGGGTATGACGTTTTTTGAGCGATATACCCGGGTATGAAATTTTTTGAGTTACATACCCCGAATGATGTTTTTTGAGTGACACACCCCGTATGGCATATTTACCCCTGTTTGAGCACTTTTGAGCGACATACCCCGGTATGACCTTTTTGAACGACATATCCGGGTATGACGTTTTTTGAGCGATATACCCGGGTATGAAATTTTTTGAGTTACATACCCCGAATGATCTTTTTTGAGTGACACACCCCCGTATGGCCTCTTGTGAGCGACATACCGCCAGATGAGCACTTTTGAGAGACATACCCCGGTATGACCTTTTTGAGCGACATATCCGGGTATGACGTTTTTTGAGCGATATACCCGGGTATGAAATTTTTTGAGTTACATACCCCGAATGATGTTTTTTGAGTGACACACCCCCTTATGGCTTATTTACACCTGTATTACCACATTTGTGCGACATACCCCGGTATGACCTTTTTTGAGCGACATACCCGGGTATGATGTTTTTTGAGCGATATACCCGGGTATGAAATTTTTTGAGCTACATACCCCGAATGATCTTTTTTGAGTGACACACCCCCGTATGGCCTCTTGTGAGCGACATACCGCCGTATGAGCACTTTTGAGCGACATACCCCGGTATGACCTTTTTGAGCGACATACCCGGGTATGACGTTTTTTGAGCGATATACCCCGAATGATCTTTTTTGAGTGACACACCCCCGTATGGCCTATTGTGAGCGACATACCGCCGTATGAGCACTTTTGAGCGACATACCCCGGTATGACGTTTTTTGAGCGATATACCCGGGTATGAAATTTTTTGAGCTACATACCCCGAATGATCTTTTTTGAGTGACACACCCCCGTATGGCCTATTGTGAGCGACATACCGCCGTATGAGCACTTTTGAGCGACATACCCCGGTATGACCTTTTTGAGCGACATACCCGGGTATGACGTTTTTTGAGCGATATACCTGGGTATGAGATTTTTTGAGCTACATACCCCGAATGATCTTTTTTGAGTGACACACCCCCGTATGGCCTCTTGTGAGCGACATACCACCGTATGAGCACTTTTGAGCGACATAACCCGGTATGACCTTTTTGAGCGACATACCCGGGTATGACGTTTTTTGAGCGATATACCCGGGTATGAAATTTTTTGAGTTACATACCCCGAATGATGTTTTTTGAGTGACACACCCCCTTATGGCTTATTTACCCCTGTATTACCACTTTTGAGCGACATAACCCGGTATGACCTTTTTGAGCGACATACCCGGGTATGACGTTTTTTGAGCGATATACCTGGGTATGAGATTTTTTGAGCTACATACCCCGAATGATCTTTTTTGAGTGACACACCCCCGTATGGCCTCTTGTGAGCGACATACCACCGTATGAGCACTTTTGAGCGACATAACCCGGTATGACCTTTTTGAGCGACATACCCGGGTATGACGTTTTTTGAGCGATATACCCGGGTATGAAATTTTTTGAGTTACATACCCCGAATGATGTTTTTTGAGTGACACACCCCCTTATGGCTTATTTACCCCTGTATTACCACATTTGTGCGACATACCCCGGTATGACCTTTTTTGAGCGACATACCCGGGTATGATGTTTTTTGAGCGATATACCCGGGTATGAAATTTTTTGAGCTACATACCCCGAATGATCTTTTTTGAGTGACACAGCCCCGTATGGCCTCTTGTGAGCGACATACCGCCGTATGAGCACTTTTGAGCGACATATCCGGGTATGACGTTTTTTGAGCGATATACCCGGGTATGAAATTTTTTGAGTTACATACCCCGAATGATGTTTTTTGAGTGACACACCCCCGTATGGCATATTTACCCCTGTTTGAGCACTTTTGAGCGACATACCCCGGTATGACCTTTTTTGAGCGACATACCCGGGTATGACGTTTTTTGAGCGATATACCCGGGTATGAAATATTTTGAGCTACATACCCCGAATGATGTTTTTTGAGTGACACACCCCCGTATGGCCTCTTGTGAGCGACATACCGCAATATGAGCACTTTTGAGCGACATACCCCGGTATGACCTTTTTGAGCGACATATCCGGGTATGACGTTTTTTGAGCGATATACCCGGGTATGAAATTTTTTGAGTTACATACCCCGAATGATGTTTTTTGAGTGACACACCCCCGTATGGCTTCTTGTGAGCGACATACCGCCGTATGAGCACTTTTGAGCGACACACCCCGGTATGACCTTTTTTGAGCGACATACCCGAGTATGACGTTTTTTGAGCGATATACCAGGGTATGAAATTTTTTGAGTTACATACCCCGAATGATGTTTTTTGAGTGACACACCCCCGTATGGCCTCTTGTGAGCGACATACCGCCGTATGAGCACTTTTGAGCGACATACCCCGGTATGACCTTTTTGAGCGACATATCCGGGTATGACGTTTTTTGAGCGATATACCCGGGTATGAAATTTTTTGAGTTACATACCCCGAATGATGTTTTTTGAGTGACACACCCCCGTATGGCATATTTACCCCTGTTTGAGCACTTTTGAGCAACATACCCCGGTATGACCTTTTTGAGCGACATACCCGGGTATGACGTTTTTTGAGCGATATACCCGGGTATGAAATTTTTTGAGTTACATACCCCGAATGATGTTTTTTGAGTGACACACCCCGTATGGCATATTTACCCCTGTTTGAGCACTTTTGAGCGACATACCCCGGTATGACCTTTTTGAACGACATATCCGGGTATGACGTTTTTTGAGCGATATACCCGGGTATGAAATTTTTTGAGTTACATACCCCGAATGATGTTTTTTGAGTGACACACCCCCTTATGGCCTCTTGTGAGTGACATACCGCCGTATGAGCACTTTTGAGCGACATACCCCGGTATGACCTTTTTGAGCGACATATCCGGGTATGACGTTTTTTGAGCGATATACCCGGGTATGAAATTTTTTGAGTTACATACCCCGAATGATGTTTTTTGAGTGACACACCCCCGTATGGCATATTTACCCCTGTTTGAGCACTTTTGAGCAACATACCCCGGTATGACCTTTTTGAGCGACATACCCGGGTATGACGTTTTTTGAGCGATATACCCGGGTATGAAATTTTTTGAGCTACATACCCCGAATGATCTCTTTTGAGTGACACACCCCCGTATGGCCTCTTGTGAGCGACATACCGCCGTATGAGCACTTTTGAGCGACATACCCCGGTATGACCTTTTTGAGCGACATACCCGGGTATGACGTTTTTTGAGCGATATACCCGGGTATGAAATTTTTTGAGTTACATACCCCGAATGATGTTTTTTGAGTGACACACCCCCGTATGGCATATTTACCCCTGTTTGAGCACTTTTGAGCAACATACCCCGGTATGACCTTTTTGAGCGACATACCCGGGTATGACGTTTTTTGAGCGATATACCCGGGTATGAAATTTTTTGAGCTACATACCCCGAATGATCTTTTTTGAGTGACACACCCCCGTATGGCCTCTTGTGAGCGACATACCGCCGTATGAGCACTTTTGAGCGACATACCCCGGTATGACCTTTTTGAGCGACATACCCGGGTATGACGTTTTTTGAGCAATATACCCGGGTATGAAATTGTTTGAGTTACATACCCCGAATGATGTTTTTTGAGTGACACACCCCCGTATGGCATATTTACCCCTGTTTGGGCACTTTTGAGCGACATACCCCGGTATGACCTTTTTTGAGCGACATACCCGGGTATGACGTTTTTTGAGCGATATACCCGGGTATGAAATTTTTTGAGCTACATACCCCGAATTATCTTTTTTGAGTGACACACCCCCGTATGGCCTCTTGTGAGCGACATACCGCCATATGAGCACTTTTGAGCGACATACCCCGGTATGACCTTTTTGAGCGTCATATCCGGGTATGACGTTTTTTGAGCGATATACCCGAGTATGAATTTTTTTGAGTTACATACCCCGAATGATGTTTTTTGAGTGACACACCCCCGTATGGCCTCTTGTGAGCGACATACCGCCGTATGAGCACTTTTGAGCGACATACCCCGGTATGACCTTTTTTGAGCGACATACCCGGGTATGACGTTTTTTGAGCGATATACCCGGGTATGAAATTTTTTTAGCTACATACCCCGAATGATCTTTTCTGAGTGACACACCCCCGTATGGCCTCTTGTGAGCGACATACCGCCGTATGAGCACTTTTGAGCGACATACCCCGGTATGACCTTTTTGAGCGACATACCCGGGTATGACGTTTTTTGAGCGATATACCCGGGTATGAAATTTTTTGAGTTACATACCCCGAATGATGTTTTTTGAGTGACACACCCCCGTATGGCATATTTACCCCTGTTTGAGCACTTTTGAGCAACATACCCCGGTATGACCTTTTTGAGCGACATACCCGGGTATGACGTTTTTTGAGCGATATACCCGGGTATGAAATTTTTTGAGCTACATACCCCGAATGATCTTTTTTGAGTGACACACCCCCGTATGGCCTCTTGTGAGCGACATACCGCCGTATGAGCACTTTTGAGCGACATACCCCGGTATGACCTTTTTGAGCGACATACCCGGGTATGACGTTTTTTGAGCAATATACCCGGGTATGAAATTGTTTGAGTTACATACCCCGAATGATGTTTTTTGAGTGACACACCCCCGTATGGCATATTTACCCCTGTTTGGGCACTTTTGAGCGACATACCCCGGTATGACCTTTTTTGAGCGACATACCCGGGTATGACGTTTTTTGAGCGATATACCCGGGTATGAAATTTTTTGAGCTACATACCCCGAATTATCTTTTTTGAGTGACACACCCCCGTATGGCCTCTTGTGAGCGACATACCGCCATATGAGCACTTTTGAGCGACATACCCCGGTATGACCTTTTTGAGCGTCATATCCGGGTATGACGTTTTTTGAGCGATATACCCGAGTATGAATTTTTTTGAGTTACATACCCCGAATGATGTTTTTTGAGTGACACACCCCCGTATGGCCTCTTGTGAGCGACATACCGCCGTATGAGCACTTTTGAGCGACATACCCCGGTATGACCTTTTTTGAGCGACATACCCGGGTATGACGTTTTTTGAGCGATATACCCGGGTATGAAATTTTTTTAGCTACATACCCCGAATGATCTTTTCTGAGTGACACACCCCCGTATGGCCTCTTGTGAGCGACATACCGCCGTATGAGCACTTTTGAGCGACATACCCTGGTATGACCTTTTTTGAGCGACATACCCGGGTATGACGTTTTTTGAGCGATATACCCGGGTATGAAATTTTTTGAGTTACATACCCCGAATGATCTTTTTTGAGTGACACACCCCCGTATGGCATATTTACCCCTGTTTGAGCACTTTTGAGCAACATACCCCGGTATGACCTTTTTGAGCGACATACCCGGGTATGACGTTTTTTGAGCGATATACCCGGGTATGAAATTTTTTGAGCTACATACCCCGAATGATCTTTTTTGAGTGACACACCCCCGTATGGCCTCTTGTGAGCGACATACCGCCGTATGAGCACTTTTGAGCGACATACCCCGGTATGACCTTTTTGAGCGACATACCCGGGTATGACGTTTTTTGAGCAATATACCCGGGTATGAAATTGTTTGAGTTACATACCCCGAATGATGTTTTTTGAGTGACACACCCCCGTATGGCATATTTACCCCTGTTTGGGCACTTTTGAGCGACATACCCCGGTATGACCTTTTTTGAGCGACATACCCGGGTATGACGTTTTTTGAGCGATATACCCGGGTATGAAATTTTTTGAGCTACATACCCCGAATTATCTTTTTTGAGTGACACACCCCCGTATGGCCTCTTGTGAGCGACATACCGCCATATGAGCACTTTTGAGCGACATACCCCGGTATGACCTTTTTGAGCGTCATATCCGGGTATGACGTTTTTTGAGCGATATACCCGAGTATGAATTTTTTTGAGTTACATACCCCGAATGATGTTTTTTGAGTGACACACCCCCGTATGGCCTCTTGTGAGCGACATACCGCCGTATGAGCACTTTTGAGCGACATACCCCGGTATGACCTTTTTTGAGCGACATACCCGGGTATGACGTTTTTTGAGCGATATACCCGGGTATGAAATTTTTTTAGCTACATACCCCGAATGATCTTTTCTGAGTGACACACCCCCGTATGGCCTCTTGTGAGCGACATACCGCCGTATGAGCACTTTTGAGCGACATACCCTGGTATGACCTTTTTTGAGCGACATACCCGGGTATGACGTTTTTTGAGCGATATACCCGGGTATGAAATTTTTTGAGTTACATACCCCGAATGATCTTTTTTGAGTGACACACCCCCGTATGGCCTCTTGTGAGCGACATACCGCCGTATGAGCACTTTTGAGCGACATACCCCAGTATGACGTTTTTTGAGCGATATACCCGGGTATGAAATTTTTTGAGTTACATACCCCGAATGATGTTTTTTGAGTGACACACCCCCTTATGGCTTATTTACACCTGTATTACCACATTTGTGCGACATACCCCGGTATGACCTTTTTTGAGCGACATACCCGGGTATGACGTTTTTTGAGCGATATACCCGGGTATGAAATTTTTTGAGCTACATACCCCGAATGATCTTTTTTGAGTGACACACCCCCGTATGGCCTCTTGTGAGCGACATACCGCCGTATGAGCACTTTTGAGCGACATACCCCGGTATGACGTTTTTTGAGCGATATACCCGGGTATGAAATTTTTTGAGCTACATACCCCGAATGATCTTTTTTGAGTGACACACCCCCGTATGGCCTATTGTGAGCGACATACCGCCGTATGAGCACTTTTGAGCGACATACCCCGGTATGACCTTTTTGAGCGACATACCCGGGTATGACGTTTTTTGAGCGATATACCTGGGTATGAAATTTTTTGAGCTACATACCCCGAATGATCTTTTTTGAGTGACACACCCCCGTATGGCCTCTTGTGAGCGACATACCACCGTATGAGCACTTTTGAGCGACATAACCCGGTATGACCTTTTTGAGCGACATACCCGGGTATGACGTTTTTTGAGCGATATACCCGGGTATGAAATTTTTTGAGTTACATACCCCGAATGATGTTTTTTGAGTGACACACCCCCGTATGGCATATTTACCCCTGTTTGAGCACTTTTGAGCAACATACCCCGGTATGACCTTTTTGAGCGACATACCCGGGTATGACGTTTTTTGAGCGATATACCCGGGTATGAAATTTTTTGAGCTACATACCCCGAATGATCTTTTTTGAGTGACACACCCCCGTATGGCCTCTTGTGAGCGACATACCGCCGTATGAGCACTTTTGAGCGACATACCCCGGTATGACCTTTTTGAGCGACATACCCGGGTATGACGTTTTTTGAGCGATATACCCGGGTATGAAATTGTTTGAGTTACATACCCCGAATGATGTTTTTTGAGTGACACACCCCCGTATGGCATATTTACCCCTGTTTGAGCACTTTTGAGCGACATACCCCGGTATGACCTTTTTTGAGCGACATACCCGGGTATGACGTTTTTGAGCGATATACCCGGGTATGAAATTTTTTGAGCTACATACCCCGAATGATCTTTTTTGAGTGACACACCCCCGTATGGCCTCTTGTGAGCGACATACCGCCGTTTGAGCACTTTTGAGCGACATACCCCGGTATGACCTTTTTGAGCGACATACCCGGGTATGACGTTTTTTGAGCGATATACCCGGGTATGAAATTTTTTGAGCTACATACCCCGAATGATCTTTTTTGAGTGACACACCCCCGTATGGCCTATTGTGAGCGACATACCGCCGTATGAGCACTTTTGAGCGACATACCCCGGTATGACCTTTTTGAGCGACATACCCGGGTATGACGTTTTTTGAGCGAAATACCTGGGTATGAAATTTTTTGAGCTACATACCCCGAATGATCTTTTTTGAGTGACACACCCCCGTATGGCCTCTTGTGAGCGACATACCACCGTATGAGCACTTTTGAGCGACATAACCCGGTATGACCTTTTTGAGCGACATACCCGGGTATGACGTTTTTTGAGCGATATACCCGGGTATGAAATTTTTTGAGTTACATACCCCGAATGATGTTTTTTGAGTGACACACCCCCGTATGGCATATTTACCCCTGTTTGAGCACTTTTGGGCAACATACCCCGGTATGACCTTTTTGAGCGACATACCCGGGTATGACGTTTTTTGAGCGATATACCCGGGTATGAAATTTTTTGAGCTACATACCCCGAATGATCTTTTTTGAGTGACACACCCCCGTATGGCCTCTTGTGAGCGACATACCGCCGTATGAGCACTTTTGAGCGACATACCCCGGTATGACCTTTTTGAACGACATATCCGGGTATGACGTTTTTTGAGCGATATACCCGGGTATGAAATTTTTTGAGTTACATACCCCGAATGATGTTTTTTGAGTGACACACCCCCGTATGGCCTCTTGTGAGCGACATACCGCCGTATGAGCACTTTTGAGCGACATACCCCGGTATGACCATTTTTGAGCGACATACCCGGGTATGACGTTTTTTTGAGCGATATACCCGGGTATGAAATTTTTTGAGCTACATACCCCGAATTATCTTTTTTGAGTGACACATCCCCGTATGGCCTCTTGTGAGCGACATACCGCCATATGAGCACTTTTGAGCGACATACCCCGGTATGACCTTTTTGAGCGACATATCCGGGTATGACGTTTTTTGAGCGACATACCCCGGTATGACCTTTTTGAGCGACATACCCGGGTATGACGTTTTTTGAGCGATATACCCGGGTATGAAATTGTTTGAGTTACATACCCCGAATGATGTTTTTTGAGTGACACACCCCCGTATGGCATATTTACCCCTGTTTGAGCACTTTTGAGCAACATACCCGGGTATGACCTTTTTGAGCGACATAACCCGGGTATGACGTTTTTTGAGCAATATACCCGGGTATGAAATTTTTTGAGTTACATACCCCGAATGATGTTTTTTGAGTGACACACCCCCGTATGGCATATTTACCCCTGTTTGAGCACTTATGAGCAACATACCCCGGTATGACCTTTTTGAGCGACATAACCCGGGTATGACGTTTTTTGAGCGATATACCCGGGTATGAAATTTTTTGAGCTACATACCCCGAATGATCTTTTTTGAGTGACACACCCCCGTATGGCCTCTTGTGAGCGACATACCGCCGTATGAGCACTTTTGAGCGACATACCCCGGTATGACCTTTTTGAGCGACATACCCGGGTATGACGTTTTTTGAGCGATATACCCGGGTATGAAATTTTTTGAGCTACATACCCCGAATGATCTTTTTTGAGTGACACACCCCCGTATGGCCTCTTGTGAGCGACATACCGCCGTATGAGCACTTTTGAGCGACATACCCCGGTATGACCTTTTTGAGCGACATACCCGGGTATGACGTTTTTTGAGCGATATACCCGGGTATGAAATTGTTTGAGTTACATACCCCGAATGATGTTTTTTGAGTGACACACCCCCGTATGGCATATTTACCCCTGTTTGAGCACTCTTGAGCAACATAGCCCGGTATGACGTTTTTTGAGCGATATACCCGGGTATGAAATTTTTTGAGCTACATACCCCGAATGATCTTTTTTGAGTGACACACCCCCGTATGGCATATTTACCCCTGTTTGAGCACTTTTGAGCAACATACCCCGGTATGACCTTTTTGAGCGACATATCCGGGTATGACGTTTTTTGAGCGACATACCCCGGTATGACCTTTTTGAGCGACATACCCGGGTATGACGTTTTTTGAGCGATATACCCGGGTATGAAATTGTTTGAGTTACATACCCCGAATGATGTTTTTTGAGTGACACACCCCCGTATGGCATATTTACCCCTGTTTGAGCACTTATGAGCAACATACCCCGGTATGACCTTTTTGAGCGACATAACCCGGGTATGACGTTTTTTGAGCGATATACCCGGGTATGAAATTTTTTGAGCTACATACCCCGAATGATCTTTTTTGAGTGACACACCCCCGTATGGCCTCTTGTGAGCGACATACCGCCGTATGAGCACTTTTGAGCGACATACCCCGGTATGACCTTTTTGAGCGACATACCCGGGTATGACGTTTTTTGAGCGATATACCCGGGTATGAAATTTTTTGAGCTACATACCCCGAATGATCTTTTTTGAGTGACACACCCCCGTATGGCCTATTGTGAGCGACATACCGCCGTATGAGCACTTTTGAGCGACATACCCCGGTATGACCTTTTTGAGCGACATACCCGGGTATGACGTTTTTTGAGCGATATACCTGGGTATGAAATTTTTTGAGCTACATACCCCGAATGATCTTTTTTGAGTGACACACCCCCGTATGGCATATTTACCCCTGTTTGAGCACTCTTGAGCAACATACCCCGGTATGACCTTTTTGAGCGACATACCCGGGTATGACGTTTTTTGAGCGATATACCCGGGTATGAAATTTTTTGAGTTACATAGCCCGAATGATGTTTTTTGAGTGACACACCCCCGTATGGCATATTTACCCCTGTTTGAGCACTTTTGAGCAACATACCCCGGTATGACCTTTTTTGAGCGACATACCCGGGTATGACGTTTTTGAGCGATATACCCGGGTATGAAATTTTTTGAGCTACATACCCCGAATGATCTTTTTTGAGTGACACACCCCCGTATGGCCTCTTGTGAGCGACATACCGCCGTATGAGCACTTTTGAGCGACATACCCCGGTATGACCTTTTTGAACGACATATCCGGGTATGACGTTTTTTGAGCGATATACCCGGGTATGAAATTTTTTGAGTTACATACCCCGAATGATGTTTTTTGAGTGACACACCCCCGTATGGCCTCTTGTGAGCGACATACCGCCGTATGAGCACTTTTGAGCGACATACCCCGGTATGACCATTTTTGAGCGACATACCCGGGTATGACGTTTTTTGAGCTACATACCCCGAATTATCTTTTTTGAGTGACACATCCCCGTATGGCCTCTTGTGAGCGACATACCGCCATATGAGCACTTTTGAGCGACATACCCCGGTATGACCTTTTTGAGCGACATATCCGGGTATGACGTTTTTTGAGCGACATACCCCGGTATGACCTTTTTGAGCGACATACCCGGGTATGACGTTTTTTGAGCGATATACCCGGGTATGAAATTGTTTGAGTTACATACCCCGAATGATGTTTTTTGAGTGACACACCCCCGTATGGCATATTTACCCCTGTTTGAGCACTTTTGAGCAACATACCCGGGTATGACCTTTTTGAGCGACATAACCCGGGTATGACGTTTTTTGAGCAATATACCCGGGTATGAAATTTTTTGAGTTACATACCCCGAATGATGTTTTTTGAGTGACACACCCCCGTATGGCATATTTACCCCTGTTTGAGCACTTTTGAGCAACATACCCCGGTATGACCTTTTTGAGCGACATAACCCGGGTATGACGTTTTTTGAGCGATATACCCGGGTATGAAATTTTTTGAGCTACATACCCCGAATGATCTTTTTTGAGTGACACACCCCCGTATGGCCTCTTGTGAGCGACATACCGCCGTATGAGCACTTTTGAGCGACATACCCCGGTATGACCTTTTTGAGCGACATACCCGGGTATGACGTTTTTTGAGCGATATACCCGGGTATGAAATTTTTTGAGCTACATACCCCGAATGATCTTTTTTGAGTGACACACCCCCGTATGGCCTATTGTGAGCGACATACCGCCGTATGAGCACTTTTGAGCGACATACCCCGGTATGACCTTTTTGAGCGACATACCCGGGTATGACGTTTTTTGAGCGATATACCTGGGTATGAAATTTTTTGAGCTACATACCCCGAATGATCTTTTTTGAGTGACACACCCCCGTATGGCATATTTACCCCTGTTTGAGCATCTTGAGCAACATACCCCGGTATGACCTTTTTGAGCGACATAACCCGGGTATGACGTTTTTTGAGCGATATACCCGGGTATGAAATTTTTTGAGTTACATAGCCCGAATGATGTTTTTTGAGTGACACACCCCCGTATGGCATATTTACCCCTGTTTGAGCACTTTTGAGCGACATACCCCGGTATGACCTTTTTTGAGCGACATACCCGGGTATTACGTTTTTGAGCGATATACCCGGGTATGAAATTTTTTGAGCTACATACCCCGAATGATCTTTTTTGAGTGACACCCCCCCGTATGGCCTCTTGTGAGCTACATACCGCCGTATGAGCACTTTTGAGCGACATACCCCGGTATGACCTTTTTGAACGACATATCCGGGTATGACGTTTTTTGAGCGATATACCCGGGTATGAAATTTTTTGAGTTACATACCCCGAATGATGTTTTTTGAGTGACACACCCCCGTATGGCATATTTACCCCTGTTTGAGCACTTTTGAGCGACATACCCCGGTATGACCTTTTTTGAGCGACATACCCGGGTATTGAATTTTTTGAGCTACATACCCCGAATGATCTTTTTTGAGTGACACATCCCCGTATGGCCTCTTGTGAGCGACATACCGCCATATGAGCACTTTTGAGCGACATACCCCGGTATGACCTTTTTGAGCGACATATCCGGGTATGACGTTTTTTGAGCGACATACCCCGGTATGACCTTTTTGAGAGACATACCTGGGTATGACGTTTTTTGAGCGATATACCCGGGTATGAAATTGTTTGAGTTACATACCCCGAATGATGTTTTTTGAGTGACACACCCCCGTATGGCATATTTACCCCTGTTTGAGCACTTTTGAGCAACATACCCCGGTATGACCTTTTTGAGCGACATAACCCGGGTATGACGTTTTTTGAGCGATATACCCGGGTATGAAATATTTTGAGCTACATACCCCGAATGATGTTTTTTGAGTGACACACCCCCGTATGGCCTCTTGTGAGCGACATACCGCCGTATGAGCACTTTTGAGCGACATACCCCGGTATGACCTTTTTGAACGACATATCCGGGTATGACGTTTTTTGAGCGATATACCCGGGTATGAAATTTTTTGAGCTACATACCCCGAATTATCTTTTTTGAGTGACACATCCCCGTATGGCCTCTTGTGAGCGACATACCGCCATATGAGCACTTTTGAGCGACATACCCCGGTATGACCTTTTTGAGCGACATATCCGGGTATGACGTTTTTTGAGCGACATACCCCGGTATGACCTTTTTGAGCGACATACCCGGGTATGACGTTTTTTGAGCGATATACCCGGGTATGAAATTGTTTGAGTTACATACCCCGAATGATGTTTTTTGAGTGACACACCCCCGTATGGCATATTTACCCCTGTTTGAGCACTTTTGAGCAACATACCCGGGTATGACCTTTTTGAGCGACATAACCCGGGTATGACGTTTTTTGAGCAATATACCCGGGTATGAAATTTTTTGAGTTACATACCCCGAATGATGTTTTTTGAGTGACACACCCCCGTATGGCATATTTACCCCTGTTTGAGCACTTTTGAGCAACATACCCCGGTATGACCTTTTTGAGCGACATAACCCGGGTATGACGTTTTTTGAGCGATATACCCGGGTATGAAATTTTTTGAGCTACATACCCCGAATGATCTTTTTTGAGTGACACACCCCCGTATGGCCTCTTGTGAGCGACATACCGCCGTATGAGCACTTTTGAGCGACATACCCCGGTATGACCTTTTTGAGCGACATACCCGGGTATGACGTTTTTTGAGCGATATACCCGGGTATGAAATTTTTTGAGCTACATACCCCGAATGATCTTTTTTGAGTGACACACCCCCGTATGGCCTATTGTGAGCGACATACCGCCGTATGAGCACTTTTGAGCGACATACCCCGGTATGACCTTTTTGAGCGACATACCCGGGTATGACGTTTTTTGAGCGATATACCTGGGTATGAAATTTTTTGAGCTACATACCCCGAATGATCTTTTTTGAGTGACACACCCCCGTATGGCATATTTACCCCTGTTTGAGCACTCTTGAGCAACATACCCCGGTATGACCTTTTTGAGCGACATACCCGGGTATGACGTTTTTTGAGCGATATACCCGGGTATGAAATTTTTTGAGCTACATACCCCGAATGATCTTTTTTGAGTGACACACCCCCGTATGGCATATTTACCCCTGTTTGAGCACTTTTGAGCAACATACCCCGGTATGACCTTTTTGAGCGACATAACCCGGGTATGACGTTTTTTGAGCGATATACCCGGGTATGAAATTTTTTGAGTTACATAGCCCGAATGATGTTTTTTGAGTGACACACCCCCGTATGGCATATTTACCCCTGTTTGAGCACTTTTGAGCGACATACCCCGGTATGACCTTTTTTGAGCGACATACCCGGGTATGACGTTTTTGAGCGATATACCCGGGTATGAAATTTTTTGAGCTACATACCCCGAATGATCTTTTTTGAGTGACACACCCCCGTATGGCCTCTTGTGAGCTACATACCGCCGTATGAGCACTTTTGAGCGACATACCCCGGTATGACCTTTTTGAACGACATATCCGGGTATGACGTTTTTTGAGCGATATACCCGGGTATGAAATTTTTTGAGTTACATACCCCGAATGATGTTTTTTGAGTGACACACCCCCGTATGGCCTCTTGTGAGCGACATACCGCCGTATGAGCACTTTTGAGCGACATACCCCGGTATGACCATTTTTGAGCGACATACCCGGGTATGACGTTTTTTTGAGCGATATACCCGGGTATGAAATTTTTTGAGCTACATACCCCGAATTATCTTTTTTGAGTGACACATCCCCGTATGGCCTCTTGTGAGCGACATACCGCCATATGAGCACTTTTGAGCGACATACCCCGGTATGACCTTTTTGAGCGACATATCCGGGTATGACGTTTTTTGAGCGACATACCCCGGTATGACCTTTTTGAGAGACATAACCCGGATATGACGTTTTTTGAGCGATATACCCGGGTATGAAATTTTTTGAGTTACATAGCCCGAATGATGTTTTTTGAGTGACACACCCCCGTATGGCATATTTACCCCTGTTTGAGCACTTTTGAGCGACATACCCCGGTATGACCTTTTTTGAGCGACATACCCGGGTATTGAATTTTTTGAGCTACATACCCCGAATGATCTTTTTTGAGTGACACACCCCCGTATGGCCTCTTGTGAGCGACATACCGCCGTATGAGCACTTTTGAGCGACATACCCCGGTATGACCTTTTTGAACGACATATCCGGGTATGACGTTTTTTGAGCGATATACCCGGGTATGAAATTTTTTGAGTTACATACCCCGAATGATGTTTTTTGAGTGACACACCCCCGTATGGCATATTTACCCCTGTTTGAGCACTTTTGAGCAACATACCCCGGTATGACCTTTTTGAGCGACATACCCGGGTATGACGTTTTTTGAGCGATATACCCGGGTATGAAATGTTTTGAGCTACATACCCCGAATGATCTTTTTTGAGTGACACACCCCCGTATGGCCTCTTGTGAGCGACATACCGCCGTATGAGCACTTTTGAGCGACATACCCCGGTATGACCTTTTTGAGCGACATACCCGGGTATGACGTTTTTTGAGCGATATACCCGGGTATGAAATTTTTTGAGTTACATACCCCGAATGATGTTTTTTGAGTGACACACCCCCGTATGGCATATTTACCCCTGTTTGAGCACTTTTGAGCGACATACCCCGGTATGACCATTTTTGAGCGACATACCCGGGTATGACGTTTTTTTGAGCGATATACCCGGGTATGAAATTTTTTGAGCTACATACCCCGAATTATCTTTTTTGAGTGACACATCCCCGTATGGCCTCTTGTGAGCGACATACCGCCATATGAGCACTTTTGAGCGACATACCCCGGTATGACCTTTTTGAGCGACATATCCGGGTATGACGTTTTTTGAGCGACATACCCCGGTATGACCTTTTTGAGCGACATACCCGGGTATGACGTTTTTTGAGCGATATACCCGGGTATGAAATTGTTTGAGTTACATACCCCGAATGATGTTTTTTGAGTGACACACCCCCGTATGGCATATTTACCCCTGTTTGAGCACTTTTGAGCAACATACCCGGGTATGAACTTTTTGAGCGACATAACCCGGGTATGACGTTTTTTGAGCGATATACCCGGGTATGAAATTTTTTGAGTTACATACCCCGAATGATGTTTTTTGAGTGACACACCCCCGTATGGCCTCTTGTGAGCGACATACCGCCGTATGAGCACTTTTGAGCGACATACCCCGGTATGACCTTTTTGAACGACATAACCCGGGTATGACGTTTTTTGAGCGATATACCCGGGTATGAAATTTTTTGAGTTACATAGCCCGAATGATGTTTTTTGAGTGACACACCCCCGTATGGCATATTTACCCCTGTTTGAGCACTTTTGAGCGACATACCCCGGTATGACCTTTTTTGAGCGACATACCCGGGTATTGAATTTTTTGAGCTACATACCCCGAATGATCTTTTTTGAGTGACACACCCCCGTATGGCCTCTTGTGAGCGACATACCGCCGTATGAGCACTTTTGAGCGACATACCCCGGTATGACCTTTTTGAACGACATATCCGGGTATGACGTTTTTTGAGCGATATACCCGGGTATGAAATTTTTTGAGTTACATACCCCGAATGATGTTTTTTGAGTGACACACCCCCGTATGGCCTCTTGTGAGCGACATACCGCCGTATGAGCACTTTTGAGCGACATACCCCGGTATGACCTTTTTTGAGCGACATACCCGGGTATGAAATTTTTTGAGCTACATACCCCGAATTATCTTTTTTGAGTGACACACCCCCGTATGGCCTCTTGTGAGCGACATACCGCCATATGAGCACTTTTGAGCGACATACCCCGGTATGACCTTTTTGAGCGACATATCCGGGTATGACGTTTTTTGAGCGATATACCCGAGTATGAATTTTTTTGAGTTACATACCCCGAATGATGTTTTTTGAGTGACACACCCCCGTATGGCCTCTTGTGAGCGACATACCGCCGTATGAGCACTTTTGAGCGACATACCCCGGTATGACCTTTTTTGAGCGACATACCCGGGTATGAAATTTTTTGAGCTACATACCCCGAATGATCTTTTTTGAGTGACACACCCCCGTATGGCCTCTTGTGAGCGACATACCGCCGTATGAGCACTTTTGAGCGACATACCCCGGTATGACCTTTTTGAACGACATATCCGGGTATGACGTTTTTTGAGCGATATACCTGGGTATGAAATTTTTTGAGTTACATACCCCGAATGATGTTTTTTGAGTGACACACCCCCGTATGGCCTCTTGTGAGCGACATACCGCCGTATGAGCACTTTTGAGCGACATACCCCGGTATGACCTTTTTTGAGCGACATACCCGGGTATGACGTTTTTTGAGCGAGATACCCGGGTATGAAATTTTTTGAGTTACATACCCCGAATGATGTTTTTTGAGTGACACACCCCCGTATGGCCTCTTGTGAGCGACATACCGCCGTATGAGCACTTTTGAGCGACATACCCCAGTATGACCTTTTTTGAGCGACATACCCGGGTATGACGTTTTTTGAGCGATATACCAGGGTATGAAATTTTTTGAGTTACATACCCCGAATGATGTTTTTTGAGTGACACACCCCCTTATGGCTTATTTACCCCTGTATTACCACATTTGTGCGACATACCCCGGTATGACCTTTTTTGAGCGACATACCCGGGTATGATGTTTTTTGAGCGATATACCCGGGTATGAAATTTTTTGAGCTACATACCCCGAATGATCTTTTTTGAGTGACACACCCCCGTATGGCCTCTTGTGAGCGACATACCGCCGTATGAGCACTTTTGAGCGACATACCCCGGTATGACCTTTTTGAGCGACATACCCGGGTATGACGTTTTTTGAGCGATATACCCGGGTATGAAATTTTTTGAGTTACATACCCCGAATGATGTTTTTTGAGTGACACACCCCCGTATGGCATATTTACCTCTGTTTGAGCACTTTTGAGCGACATACCCCGGTATGACCTTTTTTGAGCGACATACCCGGGTATGACGTTTTTTGAGCGATATACCCGAGTATGAATTTTTTTGAGTTACATACCCCGAATGATGTTTTTTGAGTGACACACCCCCGTATGGCCTCTTGTGAGCGACATACCGCCGTATGAGCACTTTTGAGCGACATACCCCGGTATGACCTTTTTTGAGCGACATACCCGGGTATGAAATTTTTTGAGCTACATACCCCGAATGATCTTTTTTGAGTGACACACCCCCGTATGGCCTCTTGTGAGCGACATACCGCCGTATGAGCACTTTTGAGCGACATACCCCGGTATGACCTTTTTGAACGACATATCCGGGTATGACGTTTTTTGAGCGATATACCTGGGTATGAAATTTTTTGAGTTACATACCCCGAATGATGTTTTTTGAGTGACACACCCCCGTATGGCCTCTTGTGAGCGACATACCGCCGTATGAGCACTTTTGAGCGACATACCCCGGTATGACCTTTTTTGAGCGACATACCCGGGTATGACGTTTTTTGAGCGAGATACCCGGGTATGAAATTTTTTGAGTTACATACCCCGAATGATGTTTTTTGAGTGACACACCCCCGTATGGCCTCTTGTGAGCGACATACCGCCGTATGAGCACTTTTGAGCGACATACCCCAGTATGACCTTTTTTGAGCGACATACCCGGGTATGACGTTTTTTGAGCGATATACCAGGGTATGAAATTTTTTGAGCTACATACCCCGAATGATGTTTTTTGAGTGACACACCCCCGTATGGCATATTTACCTCTGTTTGAGCACTTTTGAGCGACATACCCCGGTATGACCTTTTTTGAGCGACATACCCGGGTATGACGTTTTTTGAGCGATATACCCGGGTATGAAATTTGTTGAGCTACATACCCCGAATGATCTTTTTTGAGTGACACACCCCCGTATGGCCTCTTGTGAGCGACATACCGCCGTATGAGCACTTTTGAGCGACATACCCCGGTATGACCTTTTTGAGCGACATACCCGGGTATGACGTTTTTTGAGCGATATACCCGGGTATGAAATCTTTTGAGCTACATACCCCGAATGATCTTTTTTGAGTGACACACCCCCGTGTAGCCTCTTGTGAGTGACATACCGCCGTATGAGCACTTTTGAGCGACATACCCCGGTATGACCTTTTTGAGCGACATACCCGGGTATGACGTTTTTTGAGCGATATACCCGGGTATGAAATTTTTTGAGTTACATACCCCGAATGATGTTTTTTGAGTGACACACCCCCGTATGGCATATTTACCCCTGTTTGAGCACTTTTGAGCGACATACTCCGGTATGACCTTTTTGAGCGACATACCCGGGTATGACGTTTTTTGAGCGATATACCCGGGTTATGAAATTTTTTGAGCTACATACCCCGAATGATCTTTTTTGAGTGACACACCCCCGTATGGCCTCTTGTGAGCGACATACCGCCGTATGAGCACTTTTGAGCGACATACCCCGGTATGACCTTTTTGAGCGACATACCCGGGTATGACGTTTTTTGAGCGATATACCCGGGTATGAAATTGTTTGAGTTACATACCCCGAATGATGTTTTTTGAGTGACACACCCCCGTATGGCATATTTACCCCTGTTTGAGCACTTTTGAGCAACATACCCCGGTATGACCTTTTTTGAGCGACATACCCGGGTATGACGTTTTTTGAGCCATATACCCGGGTATGAAATTTTTCAGCTACATACCCCGAATGATCTTTTTTGAGTGACACACCCCCGTATGGCCTATTGTGAGCGACATACCGCCGTATGAGCACTTTTGAGCGACATACCCCGGTATGACCTTTTTGAGCGACATACCCGGGTATGACGTTTTTTGAGCGATATACCCGGGTATGAAATCTTTTGAGCTACATACCCCGAATGATCTTTTTTGAGTGACACACCCCCGTATGGCCTCTTGTGAGCGACATACCGCCGTATGAGCACTTTTGAGCGACATACCCCGGTATGAACTTTTTGAGCGACATACCCGGGTATGAAATTTTTTGAGCTACATACCCCGAATGATCTTTTTTGAGTGACACACCCCCGTATGGCCTCTTGTGAGCGACATACCGCCATATGAGCACTTTTGAGCGACATACCCCGGTATGACCTTTTTTGAGCGACATACCCGGGTATGACGCTTTTTGAGCGATATACCAGGGTATGAAATTTTTTGAGTTACATACCCCGAATGATGTTTTTTGAGTGACACACCCCCGTATGGCATATTTACCCCTGTTTGAGCACTTTTGAGCAACATACCCCGGTATGACCTTTTTGAGCGACATAACCCGGGTATGACGTTTTTTGAGCGATATACCCGGGTATGAAATTTTTTGAGTTACATAGCCCGAATGCTGTTTTTTGAGTGACACACCCCCTTATGGCATATTTACCCCTGTTTGAGCACTTTTGAGCGACATACCTGGGTATGAAATTTTTTGAGCTACATACCCCGAATGATCTTTTTTGAGTGACACACCCCCGTATGGCCTCTTGTGAGCGACATACCGCCGTATGAGCACTTTTGAGCGACATACCCCGGTATGACCTTTTTGAGCGACATATCCGGGTATGACGTTTTTTGAGCGATATACCCGGGTATGAAATTTTTTGAGTTACATACCCCGAATGATGTTTTTTGAGTGACACACCCCCGTATGGCTTCTTGTGAGCGACATACCGCCGTATGAGCACTTTTGAGCGACATACCCGAGTATGACGTTTTTTGAGCGATATACCAGGGTATGAAATTTTTTGAGCTACATACCCCGAATGATCTTTTTTGAGTGACACACCCCCGTATGGCCTCTTGTGAGCGACATACCGCCGTATGAGCACTTTAGAGCGACATACCCCGGTATGACCTTTTTGAGCGACATATCCGGGTATGACGTTTTTTGAGCGATATACCCGGGTATGACATTTTTTGAGTTACATAGCCCGAATGATGTTTTTTGAGTGACACACCCCCGTATGGCATATTTACCCCTGTTTGAGCACTTTTGAGGGACATACCCCGGTATGACCTTTTTTGAGCGACATACCCGGGTATGAAATTTTTTGAGCTACATACCCCGAATGATCTTTTTTGAGTGACACACCCCCGTATGGCCTCTTGTGAGCGACATACCGCCATATGAGCACTTTTGAGCGACATACCCCGGTATGACCTTTTTGAGCGACATACCCGGGTATGACGTTTTTTGAGCGATATACCCGGGTATGAAATTTTTTGAGTTACATACCCCGAATGATGTTTTTTGAGTGACACACCCCCGTATGGCATATTTACCCCTGTTTGAGCACTTTTGAGCAACATACCCCGGTATGACCTTTTTGAGCGACATACCCGGGTATGACGTTTTTTGAGCGATATACCCGGGTATGACATTTTTTGAGCTACATACCCCGAATGATCTTTTTTGAGTGACACACCCCCGTATGGCCTCTTGTGAGCGATATACCGCCGTATGAGCACTTTTGAGCGACATACCCGGGTATGACGTTTTTTGAGCGATATACCCGGGTATGAAATTTTTTGAGTTACATACCCCGAATGATGTTTTTTGAGTGACACACCCCCGTATGGCCTATTTACCCCTGTATTACCACATTTGTGTATGACCTTTTTTGAGCGACATACCCGGGTATGACGTTTTTTGAGTGATATACCCGGGTATGAAATTTTTTGAGCTACATACCCCGAATGATCTTTTTTGAGTGACACACCCCCGTATGGCTTCTTGTGAGCGACATACCGCCGTATGAGCACTTTTGAGCGACATACCCCGGTATGACCTTTTTTGAACGACATACCCGGGTATGACGTTTTTTGAGCGATATACCAGGGTATGAAATTTTTTGAGTTACATACCCCGAATGATGTTTTTTGAGTGACACACCCCCTTATGGCCTATTTACCCCTGTATTACCACATTTGAGCGACATACCCCGGTATGACCTTTTTTGAGCGACATACCCGGGTATGACGTTTTTTGAGGGATATACCCCGGTATGAAATTTTTTGAGCTACATACCCCGAATGATCTTTTTTGAGTGACACACCCCCTTATGGCCTCTTGTGAGCGACATACCGCCGTATGAGCACTTTTGAGCGACATACCCCGGTATGACCTTTTTGAGCGACATACCCGGGTATGACGTTTTTTGAGCGATATACCCGGGTATGAAATTTTTTGAGTTACATACCCCGAAGGATGTTTTTTGAGTGACACACCCCCGTATGGCATATTTACCCCTGTTTGAGCACTTTTGAGCGACATACCCCGGTATGACCTTTTTTGAGCGACATACCCGGATATGACATTTTTTGAGCTACATACCCCGAATGATCTTTTTTGAGTGACACAGCCCCGTATGGCCTCTTGTGAGCGACATACCGCCGTATGAGCACTTTTGAGCGACATACCCCGATATGACCTTTTTGAGCGATATACCCGGGTATGAAATTTTTTGAGTTACATACCCCGAATGATGTTTTTTGAGTGACACACCCCCGTATGGCATATTTACCCCTGTTTGAGCACTTTTGAGCAACATACCCCGGTATGACCTTTTTGAGCGACATACCCGGGTATGACGTTTTTTGAGCGATATACCCGGGTATGAAATTTTTTGAGTTACATACCCCGAATGATGTTTTTTGAGTGACACACCCCCGTATGGCCTCTTGTGAGCGACATACCGCCGTATGGGCACTTTTGAGCGACATACCCCGGTATGACCTTTTTTGAGCGACATACCCGGGTATGACGTTTTTTGAGCGATATACCCGGGTATGAAATTTTTTGAGTTACATACCCCGAATTATGTTTTTTGAGTGACACACCCCCGTATGGCCTCTTGTGAGCGACATACCGCCGTATGAGCACTTTTGAGCGACATACCCCGGTATGACCTTTTTTGAGCAACATACCCGGGTATGGCGTTTTTTGAGCGATATACCAGGGTATGAAATTTTTTGAGTTACATACCCCGAATGATGTTTTTTGAGTGACACACCCCCGTATGGCCTCTTGTGAGCGACATACCGCCGTATGAGCACTTTTGAGCGACATACCCCGGTATGACCTTTTTTGATCGACATACCCGGGTATGACGTTTTTTGAGCGATATACCTGGGTATGACATTTTTTGAGTTACATACCCCGAAAGATGTTTTTTGAGTGACACACCCCCGTATGGCATATTTACCCCTGTTTGAGCACTTTTGAGCGACATACCCCGGTATGACCTTTTTGAGCGACATACCCGGGTATGACGTTTTTTGAGCGATATACCCGGGTATGAAATTTTTTGAGTTACATACCCCGAATGATGTTTTTTGAGTGACACACCCCCGTATGGCCTATTTACCCCTGTATTACCACATTTGTGTATGACCTTTTTTGAGCGACATACCCGGGTATGACGTTTTTTGAGTGATATACCCGGGTATGAAATTTTTTGAGCTACATACCCCGAATGATCTTTTTTGAGTGACACACTCCCGTATGGCTTCTTGTGAGCGACATACCGCCGTATGAGCACTTTTGAGCGACATACCCCGGTATGACCTTTTTTGAGCGACATACCCGGGTATGACGTTTTTTGAGCGATATACCAGGGTATGAAATTTTTTGAGTTACATACCCCGAATGATGTTTTTTGAGTGACACACCCCCTTATGGCCTATTTACCCCTGTATTACCACATTTGAGCGACATACCCCGGTATGACCTTTTTTGAGCGACATACCCGGGTATGACGTTTTTTGAGCGATATACCCGGGTATGAAATTTTTTGAGCTACATACCCCGAATGATCTTTTTTGAGTGACACACCCCCGTATGGCCTCTTGTGAGCGACATACCGCCGTATGAGCACTTTTGAGCGACATACCCCGGTATGACCTTTTTGAGCGACATACCCGGGTATGACGTTTTTTGAGCGATATACCCGGGTATGACATTTTTTGAGTTACATACCCCGAAGGATGTTTTTTGAGTGACACACCCCCGTATGGCATATTTACCCCTGTTTGAGCACTTTTGAGCGACATACCCCGGTATGACCTTTTTTGAGCGACATACCCGGATATGACATTTTTTGAGCTACATACCCCGAATGATCTTTTTTGAGTGACACAGCCCCGTATGGCCTCTTGTGAGCGACATACCGCCGTATGAGCACTTTTGAGCGACATACCCCGATATGACCTTTTTGAGCGATATACCCGGGTATGAAATTTTTTGAGTTACATACCCCGAATGATGTTTTTTGAGTGACACACCCCCGTATGGCTTCTTGTGAGCGACATACCGCCGTATGAGCACTTTTGAGCGACATACCCCGGTATGACCTTTTTTGAGCGACCTACCCGTGTATGACGTTTTTTGAGCGATATACCAGGGTATGAAATTTTTTGAGTTACATACCCCGAATGATGTTTTTTGAGTGACACACCCCCTTATGGCCTATTTACCCCTGTATTACCACATTTGAGTGACATACCCCGGTATGACCTTTTTGAGCGACATACCCGGGTATGACGTTTTTTGAGCGATATACCCGGGTATGAAATTTTTTGAGTTACATACCCCGAATGATGTTTTTTGAGTGACACACCCCCGTATGGCATATTTACCCCTGTTTGAGCACTTTTGAGCGACATACCCCGGTATGACCTTTTTTGAGCGACATACCCGGGTATGACGTTTTTTGAGCGATATACCCGGGTATGAAATTTTTTGAGCTACATACCCCGAATGATCTTTTTTGAGTGACACACCCCCGTATGGCCTCTTGTGAGCGACATACCGCCGTATGATCACTTTTGAGCGACATACCCCGGTATGACCTTTTTGAGCGACATACCCGGGTATGACGTTTTTTGAGCGATATACCCGGGTATGAAATTTTTTGAGTTACATACCCCGAATGATGTTTTTTGAGTGACACACCCCCGTATGGCATATTTACCCCTGTTTGAGCACTTTTGAGCGACATACCCCGGTATGACCTTTTTTGAGCGACATACCCGGATATGACATTTTTTGAGCTACATACCCCGAATGATCTTTTTTGAGTGACACAGCCCCGTATGGCCTCTTGTGAGCGACATACCGCCGTATGAGCACTTTTGAGCGACATACCCCGATATGACCTTTTTGAGCGATATACCCGGGTATGAAATTTTTTGAGTTACATAACCCGAATGATGTTTTTTGAGTGACACACCCCCGTATGGCTTCTTGTGAGCGACATACCGCCGTATGAGCACTTTTGAGCGACATACCCCGGTATGACCTTTTTTGAGCGACCTACCCGTGTATGACGTTTTTTGAGCGATATACCAGGGTATGAAATTTTTTGAGTTACATACCCCGAATGATGTTTTTTGAGTGACACACCCCCGTATGGCATATTTACCCCTGTTTGAGCACTTTTGAGCGACATACCCCGGTATGACCTTTTTTGAGCGACATACCCGGGTATGACGTTTTTTGAGCGATATACCCGGGTATGAAATTTTTTGAGCTACATACCCCGAATGATCTTTTTTGAGTGACACACCCCCGTATGGCCTCTTGTGAGCGACATACCGCCGTATGAGCACTTTTGAGCGACATACCCCGGTATGACCTTTTTGAGCGACATACCAGGGTATGACGTTTTTTGAGCGACAACCCGGGTATGAAATTTTTTGAGTTACATACCCCGAATGATGTTTTTGAGTGACACACCCCCGTATGGCATATTTACCCCTGTTTGAGCACTTTTGAGCAACATACCCCGGTATGACCTTTTTGAGCGACATACCCGGGTATGACGTTTTTTGAGCGATATACCCGGGTATGACATTTTTTGAGCTACATACCCCGAATGATCTTTTTTGAGTGACACACCCCCGTATGGCCTCTTGTGAGCGACATACCGCCGTATGAGCACTTTTGAGCGACATACCCCGGTATGACCTTTTTGAGCGACATACCCGGGTATGACGTTTTTTGAGCGATATACCCGGGTATGAAATTTTTTGAGTTACATACCCCGAAGGATGTTTTTTGAGTGACACACCCCCGTATGGCATATTTACCCCTGTTTGAGCACTTTTGAGCGACATACCCCGGTATGACCTTTTTTGAGCGACATACCCGGATATGACATTTTTTGAGCTACATACCCCGAATGATCTTTTTTGAGTGACACAGCCCCGTATGGCCTCTTGTGAGCGACATACCGCCGTATGAGCACTTTTGAGCGACATACCCCGATATGACCTTTTTGAGCGATATACCCGGGTATGAAATTTTTTGAGTTACATACCCCGAATGATGTTTTTTGAGTGACACACCCCCGTATGGCCTCTTGTGAGCGACATACCGCCGTATGGGCACTTTTGAGCGACATACCCCGGTATGACCTTTTTTGAGCGACATACCCGGGTATGACGTTTTTTGAGCGATATACCCGGGTATGAAATTTTTTGAGTTACATACCCCGAATGATGTTTTTTGAGTGACACACCCCCGTATGGCCTCTTGTGAGCGACATACCGCCGTATGAGCACTTTTGAGCGACATACCCCGGTATGACCTTTTTTGGGCAACATACCCGGGTATGGCGTTTTTTGAGCGATATACCAGGGTATGAAATTTTTTGAGTTACATACCCCGAATGATGTTTTTTGAGTGACACACCCCCGTATGGCCTCTTGTGAGCGACATACCGCCGTATGAGCACTTTTGAGCGACATACCCCGGTATGACCTTTTTTGATCGACATACCCGGGTATGACGTTTTTTGAGCGATATACCTGGGTATGAAATTTTTTGAGTTACATACCCCGAAAGATGTTTTTTGAGTGACACACCCCCGTATGGCATATTTACCCCTGTTTGAGCACTTTTGAGCGACATACCCCGGTATGACCTTTTTGAGCGACATACCCGGGTATGACGTTTTTTGAGCGATATACCCTGGTATGAAATTTTTTGAGTTACATACCCCGAATGATGTTTTTTGAGTGACACACCCCCGTATGGCCTATTTACCCCTGTATTACCACATTTGTGTATGACCTTTTTTGAGCGACATACCCGGGTATGACGTTTTTTGAGTGATATACCCGGGTATGAAATTTTTTGAGCTACATACCCCGAATGATCTTTTTTGAGTGACACACCCCCGTATGGCTTCTTGTGAGCGACATACCGCCGTATGAGCACTTTTGAGCGACATACCCCGGTATGACCTTTTTTGAGCGACATACCCGGGTATGACGTTTTTTGAGCGATATACCAGGGTATGAAATTTTTTGAGTTACATACCCCGAATGATGTTTTTTGAGTGACACACCCCCTTATGGCCTATTTACCCCTGTATTACCACATTTGAGCGACATACCCCGGTATGACCTTTTTACCCCTGTATTACCACATTTGAGCGACATACCCCGGTATGACCTTTTTTGAGCGACATACCCGGGTATGACGTTTTTTGAGCGATATACCCGGGTATGAAATTTTTTGAGCTACATACCCCGAATGATCTTTTTTGAGTGACACACCCCCGTATGGCCTCTTGTGAGCGACATACCGCCGTATGAGCACTTTTGAGCGACATACCCCGGTATGACCTTTTTGAGCGACATACCCGGGTATGACGTTTTTTGAGCGATATACCCGGGTATGACATTTTTTGAGTTACATACCCCGAAGGATGTTTTTTGAGTGACACACCCCCGTATGGCATATTTACCCCTGTTTGAGCACTTTTGAGCGACATACCCCGGTATGACCTTTTTTGAGCGACATACCCGGATATGACATTTTTTGAGCTACATACCCCGAATGATCTTTTTTGAGTGACACAGCCCCGTATGGCCTCTTGTGAGCGACATACCGCCGTATGAGCACTTTTGAGCGACATACCCCGATATGACCTTTTTTGAGCGACCTACCCGTGTATGACGTTTTTTGAGCGATATACCAGGGTATGAAATTTTTTGAGTTACATACCCCGAATGATGTTTTTTGAGTGACACACCCCCTTATGGCCTATTTACCCCTGTATTACCACATTTGAGTGACATACCCCGGTATGACCTTTTTGAGCGACATACCCGGGTATGACGTTTTTTGAGCGATATACCCGGGTATGAAATTTTTTGAGTTACATACCCCGAATGATGTTTTTTGAGTGACACACCCCCGTATGGCATATTTACCCCTGTTTGAGCACTTTTGAGCGACATACCCCGGTATGACCTTTTTTGAGCGACATACCCGGGTATGACGTTTTTTGAGCGATATACCCGGGTATGAAATTTTTTGAGCTACATACCCCGAATGATCTTTTTTGAGTGACACACCCCCGTATGGCCTCTTGTGAGCGACATACCGCCGTATGAGCACTTTTGAGCGACATACCCCGGTATGACCTTTTTGAGCGACATACCCGGGTATGACGTTTTTTGAGCGATATACCCGGGTATGAAATTTTTTGAGTTACATACCCCGAATGATGTTTTTTGAGTGACACACCCCCATATGGCATATTTACCCCTGTTTGAGCACTTTTGAGCAACATACCCCGGTATGACCTTTTTGAGCGACATACCCGGGTATGACGTTTTTTGAGCGATATACCCGGGTATGACATTTTTTGAGCTACATACCCCGAATGATCTTTTTTGAGTGACACACCCCCGTATGGCCTCTTGTGAGCGATATACCGCCGTATGAGCACTTTTGAGCGACATACCCCGGTATGACCTTTTTTAGCGACATACCCGGGTATGACGTTTTTTGAGCGATATACCCGGGTATGAAATTTTTTGAGTTACATACCCCGAATGATGTTTTTTGAGTGACACACCCCCGTATGGCATATTTACCCCTGTTTGAGCACTTTTGAGCAACATACCCCGGTATGACCTTTTTGAGCGACATACCCGTGTATGACGTTTTTTGAGCGATATACCCGGGTATGAAATTTTTTGAGCTACATACCCCGAATGATCTTTTTTGAGTGACACACCCCTGTATGGCCTCTTGTGAGCGACATACCGCCGTATGAGCACTTTTGAGCGACATACCCCGGTATGACCTTTTTGAGCGACATACCCGGGTATGACGTTTTTTGAGCGATATACCCGGGTATGAAATTTTTTGAGTTACATACCCCGAAGGATGTTTTTTGAGTGACACACCCCCGTATGGCATATTTACCCCTGTTTGAGCACTTTTGAGCAACATACCCCGGTATGACCTTTTTGAGCGACATACCCGGGTATGACGTTTTTTGAGCGATATACCCGGGTATGAAATTTTTTGAGCTACATACCCCGAATGATCTTTTTTGAGTGACACACCCCCGTATGGCCTCTTGTGAGCGACATACCGCCGTATGAGCACTTTTGAGCGACATACCCCGGTATGACCTTTTTGAGCGACATACCCGGGTATGACGTTTTTTGAGCGATATACCCGGGTATGACATTTTTTGAGCTACATACCCCGAATGATCTTTTTTGAGTGACACAGCCCCGTATGGCCTCTTGTGAGCGACATACCGCCGTATGAGCACTTTTGAGCGACATACCCCGATATGACCTTTTTGAGCGATATACCCGGGTATGAAATTTTTTGAGTTACATACCCCGAATGATGTTTTTTGAGTGACACACCCCCGTATGGCATATTTACCCCTGTTTGAGCACTTTTGAGCAACATACCCTGGTATGACCTTTTTGAGCGACATACCCGGGTATGACGCTTTTTGAGCGATATACCCGGGTATGAAATTTTTTGAGTTACATACCCCGAATGATGTTTTTTGAGTGACACACCCCCGTATGGCCTCTTGTGAGCGACATACCGCCGTATGGGCACTTTTGAGCGACATACCCCGGTATGACCTTTTTTGAGCGACATACCCGGGTATGACGTTTTTTGAGCGATATACCCGGGTATGAAATTTTTTGAGTTACATACCCCGAATGATGTTTTTTGAGTGACACACCCCCGTATGGCCTCTTGTGAGCGACATACCGCCGTATGAGCACTTTTGAGCGACATACCCCGGTATGACCTTTTTTGAGCAACATAATCGGGTATGGCGTTTTTTGAGCGATATACCAGGGTATGAAATTTTTTGAGTTACATACCCCGAATGATGTTTTTTGAGTGACACACCCCCGTATGGCCTCTTGTGAGCGACATACCGCCGTATGAGCACTTTTGAGCGACATACCCCGGTATGACCTTTTTGAGCGACATACCCGGGTATGACGTTTTTTGAGCGATATACCCGGGTATGAAATTTTTTGAGTTACATACCCCGAATGATGTTTTTTGAGTGACACACCCCCGTATGGCCTATTTACCCCTGTATTACCACATTTGTGTATGACCTTTTTTGAGCGACATACCCGGGTATGACGTTTTTTGAGTGATATACCCGGGTATGAAATTTTTTGAGCTACATACCCCGAATGATCTTTTTTGAGTGACACACCCCCGTATGGCTTCTTGTGAGCGACATACCGCCGTATGAGCACTTTTGAGCGACATACCCCGGTATGACCTTTTTTGAGCGACATACCCGGGTATGACGTTTTTTGAGCGATATACCAGGGTATGAAATTTTTTGAGCTACATACCCCGAATGATCTTTTTTGAGTGACACACCCCCGTATGGCCTCTTGTGAGCGACATACCGCCGTATGAGCACTTTTGAGCGACATACCCCGGTATGACCTTTTTGAGCGACATACCCGGGTATGACGTTTTTTGAGCGATATACCCGGGTATGAAATTTTTTGAGTTACATACCCCGAATGATGTTTTTTGAGTGACACACCCCCGTATGGCATATTTACCCCTGTTTGAGCACTTTTGAGCAACATACCCCGGTATGACCTTTTTGAGCGACATACCCGGGTATGACGTTTTTTGAGCGATATACCCGGGTATGAAATTTTTTGAGCTACATACCCCGAATGATCTTTTTTGAGTGACACACCCCCGTATGGCCTCTTGTGAGCGACATACCGCCGTATGAGCACTTTTGAGCGACATACCCCGGTATGACCTTTTTGAGCGACATACCCGGGTATGAAATTTTTTGAGTTACATACCCCGAAGGATGTTTTTTGAGTGACACACCCCCGTATGGCATATTTACCCCTGTTTGAGCACTTTTGAGCGACATACCCCGGTATGACCTTTTTTGAGCGACATACCCGGATATGACATTTTTTGAGCTACATACCCCGAATGATCTTTTTTGAGTGACACAGCCCCGTATGGCCTCTTGTGAGCGACATACCGCCGTATGAGCACTTTTGAGCGACATACCCCGATATGACCTTTTTGAGCGATATACCCGGGTATGAAATTTTTTGAGTTACATACCCCGAATGATGTTTTTTGAGTGACACACCCCCGTATGGCATATTTACCCCTGTTTGAGCACTTTTGAGCAACATACCCCGGTATGACCTTTTTGAGCGACATACCCGGGTATGACGTTTTTTGAGCGATATACCCGGGTATGAAATTTTTTGAGTTACATACCCCGAATGATGTTTTTTGAGTGACACACCCCCGTATGGCCTCTTGTGAGCGACATACCGCCGTATGGGCACTTTTGAGCGACATACCCCGGTATGACCTTTTTTGAGCGACATACCCGGGTATGACGTTTTTTGAGCGATATACCCGGGTATGAAATTTTTTGAGTTACATACCCCGAATTATGTTTTTTGAGTGACACACCCCCGTATGGCCTCTTGTGAGCGACATACCGCCGTATGAGCACTTTTGAGCGACATACCCCGGTATGACCTTTTTTGATCGACATACCCGGGTATGACGTTTTTTGAGCGATATACCTGGGTATGAAATTTTTTGAGTTACATACCCCGAAAGATGTTTTTTGAGTGACACACCCCCGTATGGCACATTTACCCCTGTTTGAGCACTTTTGAGCGACATACCCCGGTATGACCTTTTTGAGCGAGATACCCGGGTATGACGTTTTTTGAGCGATATACCCGGGTATGAAATTTTTTGAGTTACATACCCCGAATGATCTTTTTTGAGTGACACACCCCCGTATGGCCTCTTGTGAGCGACATACCGCCGTATGATCACTTTTGAGCGACATACCCCGGTATGACCTTTTTGAGCGACATACCCGGGTATGACGTTTTTTGAGCGATATACCCGGGTATGAAATTTTTTGAGTTACATACCCCGAATGATGTTTTTTGAGTGACACACCCCCGTATGGCATATTTACCCCTGTTTGAGCACTTTTGAGCGACATACCCCGGTATGACCTTTTTTGAGCGACATACCCGGATATGACATTTTTTGAGCTACATACCCCGAATGATCTTTTTTGAGTGACACAGCCCCGTATGGCCTCTTGTGAGCGACATACCGCCGTATGAGCACTTTTGAGCGACATACCCCGATATGACCTTTTTGAGCGATATACCCGGGTATGAAATTTTTTGAGTTACATAACCCGAATGATGTTTTTTGAGTGACACACCCCCGTATGGCTTCTTGTGAGCGACATACCGCCGTATGAGCACTTTTGAGCGACATACCCCGGTATGACCTTTTTGAGCGACATACCAGGGTATGACGTTTTTTGAGCGACAACCCGGGTATGAAATTTTTTGAGTTACATACCCCGAATGATGTTTTTGAGTGACACACCCCCGTATGGCATATTTACCCCTGTTTGAGCACTTTTGAGCAACATACCCCGGTATGACCTTTTTGAGCGACATACCCGGGTATGACGTTTTTTGAGCGATATACCCGGGTATGACATTTTTTGAGCTACATACCCCGAATGATCTTTTTTGAGTGACACACCCCCGTATGGCCTCTTGTGAGCGACATACCGCCGTATGAGCACTTTTGAGCGACATACCCCGGTATGACCTTTTTGAGCGACATACCCGGGTATGACGTTTTTTGAGCGATATACCCGGGTATGAAATTTTTTGAGTTACATACCCCGAAGGATGTTTTTTGAGTGACACACCCCCGTATGGCATATTTACCCCTGTTTGAGCACTTTTGAGCGACATACCCCGGTATGACCTTTTTTGAGCGACATACCCGGATATGACATTTTTTGAGCTACATACCCCGAATGATCTTTTTTGAGTGACACAGCCCCGTATGGCCTCTTGTGAGCGACATACCGCCGTATGAGCACTTTTGAGCGACATACCCCGATATGACCTTTTTGAGCGATATACCCGGGTATGAAATTTTTTGAGTTACATACCCCGAATGATGTTTTTTGAGTGACACACCCCCGTATGGCATATTTACCCCTGTTTGAGCACTTTTGAGCAACATACCCCGGTATGACCTTTTTGAGCGACATACCCGGGTATGACGTTTTTTGAGCGATATACCCGGGTATGAAATTTTTTGAGTTACATACCCCGAATGATGTTTTTTGAGTGACACACCCCCGTATGGCCTCTTGTGAGCGACATACCGCCGTATGGGCACTTTTGAGCTACATACCCCGGTATGACCTTTTTTGAGTGACACACCCGGGTATGACGTTTTTTGAGCGACATACCCGGGTATGACGTTTTTTGAGCGATATACCCGGGTATGAAATTTTTTGAGCTACATACCCCGAATGATCTTTTTTGAGTGACACACCCCCGTATGGCCTCTTGTGAGCGACATACCGCCGTATGAGCACTTTTGAGCGACATACCCCGATATGACCTTTTTTGAGCGACCTACCCGTGTATGACGTTTTTTGAGCGATATACCAGGGTATGAAATTTTTTGAGTTACATACCCCGAATGATGTTTTTTGAGTGACACACCCCCTTATGGCCTATTTACCCCTGTATTACCACATTTGAGTGACATACCCCGGTATGACCTTTTTGAGCGACATACCCGGGTATGACGTTTTTTGAGCGATATACCCGGGTATGAAATTTTTTGAGTTACATACCCCGAATGATGTTTTTTGAGTGACACACCCCCGTATGGCATATTTACCCCTGTTTGAGCACTTTTGAGCGACATACCCCGGTATGACCTTTTTTGAGCGACATACCCGGGTATGACGTTTTTTGAGCGATATACCCGGGTATGAAATTTTTTGAGCTACATACCCCGAATGATCTTTTTTGAGTGACACACCCCCGTATGGCCTCTTGTGAGCGACATACCGCCGTATGAGCACTTTTGAGCGACATACCCCGATATGACCTTTTTTGAGCGACCTACCCGTGTATGACGTTTTTTGAGCGATATACCAGGGTATGAAATTTTTTGAGTTACATACCCCGAATGATGTTTTTTGAGTGACACACCCCCGTATGGCATATTTACCCCTGTTTGAGCACTTTTGAGCAACATACCCCGGTATGACCTTTTTGAGCGACATACCCGGGTATGACGTTTTTTGAGCGATATACCAGGGTATGAAATTTTTTGAGTTACATACCCCGAATGATGTTTTTTGAGTGACACACCCCCGTATGGCCTCTTGTGAGCGACATACCGCCGTATGAGCACTTTTGAGCGACATACCCCGGTATGACCTTTTTTGATCGACATACCCGGGTATGACGTTTTTTGAGCGATATACCTGGGTATGAAATTTTTTGAGTTACATACCCCGAATGATGTTTTTTGAGTGACACACCCCCGTATGGCATATTTACCCCTGTTTGAGCACTTTTGAGCAACATACCCCGGTATGACGTTTTTTGAGCGATATACCCCGGTATGACCTTTTTGAGCGACATACCGGGTATGACGTTTTTTGAGCGATATACCCGGGTATGAAATTTTTTGAGCTACATACCCCGAATGATCTTTTTTGAGTGACACACCCCCGTATGGCCTCTTGTGAGCGACATACCGCCGTATGAGCACTTTTGAGCGACATACCCCGGTATGACCTTTTTGAGCGACATACCCGGGTATGACGTTTTTTGAGCGATATACCCGGGTATGAAATTTTTTGAGTTACATACCCCGAAGGATGTTTTTTGAGTGACACACCCCCGTATGGCATATTTACCCCTGTTTGAGCACTTTTGAGCGACATACCCCGGTATGACCTTTTTTGAGCGACATACCCGGATATGACATTTTTTGAGCTACATACCCCGAATGATCTTTTTTGAGTGACACAGCCCCGTATGGCCTCTTGTGAGCGACATACCGCCGTATGAGCACTTTTGAGCGACATACCCCGGTATGACCTTTTTGAGCGACATATCCGGGTATGACGTTTTTTGAGCGATATACCCGGGTATGAAATTTTTTGAGTTACATACCCCGAATGATGTTTTTTGAGTGACACACCCCCGTATGGCATATTTACCCCTGTTTGAGCACTTTTGAGCGACATACCCCGGTATGACCTTTTTGAGCGACATACCCGGGTATGACGTTTTTTGAGCGATATACCCGGGTATGAAATTTTTTGAGTTACATACCCCGAATGATGTTTTTTGAGTGACACACCCCCGTATGGCCTATTTACCCCTGTATTATCACATTTGTGCGACATACCCCGGTATGACCTTTTTTGAGCGACATACCCGGGTATGACGTTTTTTGAGTGATATACCAGGGTATGAAATTTTTTGAGTTACATACCCCGAATGATCTTTTTTGAGTGACACACCCCCGTATGGCTTCTTGTGAGCGACATACCGCCGTATGAGCACTTTTGAGCGACATACCCCGGTATGACCTTTTTTGAGCGACATACCCGTGTATGACGTTTTTTGAGCGATATACCAGGGTATGAAATTTTTTGAGTTACATACCCCGAATGATATTTTTTGAGTGACACACCCCCTTATGGCCTACTTACCCCTGTATTACCACATTTGAGCGACATACCCCGGTATGACCTTTTTTGAGCGACATACCCGGGTATGACGTTTTTTGAGCTACATACCCCGAATGATCTTTTTTGAGTGACACACCCCCGTATATCCTCTTGTGAGCGACATACCGCCGTATGAGCACTTTTGAGCGACATACCCTGGTATGACCTTTTTTGAGCGACATACCCGGGTATGACGTTTTTTGAGCGATATACCCGGGTATGAAATTTTTTGAGCTACATACCCCGAATGATCTTTTTTGAGTGACACACCCCCGTATGGCCTCTTGTGAGCGACATACCGCCAGATGAGCACTTTTGAGCGACATACCCCGGTATGACCTTTTTGAACGACATATCCGGGTATGACGTTTTTTGAGCGATATACCCGGGTATGAAATTTTTTGAGTTACATACCCCGAATGATCTTTTTTGAGTGACACACCCCCGTATGGCCTCTTGTGAGCGACATACCGCCAGATGAGCACTTTTGAGCGACATACCCCGGTATGACCTTTTTGAGCGACATATCCGGGTATGACGTTTTTTGAGCGATATACCCGGGTATGAAATTTTTTGAGTTACATACCCCGAATGATGTTTTTTGAGTGACACACCCCCTTATGGCCTCTTGTGAGCGACATACCGCCGTATGAGCACTTTTGAGCGACATACCCCGGTATGACCTTTTTGAGCGACATATCCTGGTATGACGTTTTTTGAGCGATATACCCGGGTATGAAATTTTTTGAGTTACATACCCCGAATGATGTTTTTTGAGTGACACACCCCCGTATGGCATATTTACCCCTGTTTGAGCACTTTTGAGCAACATACCCCGGTATGACCTTTTTGAGCGACATATCCGGGTATTACGTTTTTTGAGCGATATACCCGAGTATGAACTTTTTTGAGTTACATACCCTGAATGATGTTTTTTGAGTGACACACCCCCGTATGGCCTCTTGTGAGCGACATACCGCCGTATGAGCACTTTTGAGCGACATACCCCGGTATGACCTTTTTTGAGCGACATACCCGGGTATGACGTTTTTTGAGCGATATACCAGGGTATGAAATTTTTTGAGTTACATACCCCGAATGATGTTTTTTGAGTGACACACCCCCGTATGGCATATTTACCCCTGTTTGAGCACTTTTGAGCGACATACCCCGGTATGACCTTTTTTGAGCGACATACCCGGGTATGACGTTTTTTGAGCGATATACCCGGGTATGAAATATTTTGAGCTACATACCCCGAATGATGTTTTTTGAGTGACACACCCCCGTATGGCCTCTTGTGAGCGACATACCGCCATATGAGCACTTTTGAGCGACATACCCCGGTATGACCTTTTTTGAGCGACATACCCGGGTATCACGTTTTTTGAGTGATATTTCCGGGTATGAAATTTTTTGAGTTACATACCCCGAATGATGTTTTTTGAGTGACACACCCCCGTATGGCATATTGTGAGCGACATACCGCCGTATGAGCACTTTTGAGCGACATACCCTGGTATGACCTTTTTTGAGCGACATACCCGGTTATGACGTTTTTTGAGCGATATACCCGGGTATGAAATTTTTTGAGCTACATACCCCGAATGATCTTTTTTGAGTGACACACCCCCGTATGGCATATTTACCCCTGTTTGAGCACTTTTGAGCGACATACCCCGGTATGACCTTTTTGAACGACATATCCGGGTATGACGTTTTTTGAGCGATATACCCGGGTATGAAATTTTTTGAGTTACATACCCCGAATGATCTTTTTTGAGTGACACACCCCCGTATGGCCTCTTGTGAGCGACATACCGCCGTATGAGCACTTTTGAGCGACATACCCCGGTATGACCTTTTTGAGCGACATATCCGGGTATGACGTTTTTTGAGCGATATACCCGGGTATGAAATTTTTTGAGTTACATACCCCGAATGATGTTTTTTGAGTGACACACCCCCGTATGGCATATTTACCCCTGTTTGAGCACTTTTGAGCAACATACCCCGGTATGACCTTTTTGAGCGACATACCCGGGTATGACGTTTTTTGAGCGATATACCCGGGTATGAAATTTTTTGAGCTACATACCCCGAATGATCTTTTTTGAGTGACACACCCCCGTATGGCATATTTACCCCTGTTTGAGCACTTTTGAGCGACATACCCCGGTATGACCTTTTTGAACGACATATCCGGGTATGACGTTTTTTGAGCGATATACCCGGGTATGAAATTTTTTGAGTTACATACCCCGAATGATCTTTTTTGAGTGACACACCCCCGTATGGCCTCTTGTGAGCGACATACCGCCAGATGAGCACTTTTGAGCGACATACCCCGGTATGACCTTTTTGAGCGACATATCCGGGTATGACGTTTTTTGAGCGATATACCCGGGTATGAAATTTTTTGAGTTACATACCCCGAATGATGTTTTTTGAGTGACACACCCCCGTATGGCCTCTTGTGAGCGACATACCGCCGTATGAGCACTTTTGAGCGACATACCCCGGTATGACCTTTTTGAGCGACATACCCGGGTATGACGTTTTTTGAGCGATATATCCGGGTATGAAATTGTTTGAGTTACATACCCCGAATGATGTTTTTTGAGTGACACACCCCCGTATGGCCTCTTGTGAGCGACATACCGCCAGATGAGCACTTTTGAGCGACATACCTCGGTATGACCTTTTTGAGCGACATATCCGGGTATGACGTTTTTTGAGCGATATACCCGGGTATGAAATTTTTTGAGTTACATACCCCGAATGATGTTTTTTGAGTGACACACCCCCTTATGGCCTCTTGTGAGCGACATACCGCCGTATGAGCACTTTTGAGCGACATACCCCGGTATGACCTTTTTGAGCGATATACCCGGGTATGAGATTTTTTTTGTTACATACCCCGAATGATGTTTTTTGAGTGACACACCCCCGTATGGCATATTTACCCCTGTTTGAGCACTTTTGAGCAACATACCCCGGTATGACCTTTTTGAGCGACATACCCGGGTATGACGTTTTTTGAGCGATATACCCGGGTATGAAATTTTTTGAGCTACATACCCCGAATGATCTTTTTTGAGTGACACACCCCCGTATGGCCTATTGTGAGCGACATACCGCCGTATGAGCACTTTTGAGCGACATACCCCGGTATGACCTTTTTGAGCGACATACCCGGGTATGACGTTTTTTGAGCGATATACCCGGGTAAGAAATTTTTTGAGCTACATACCCCGAATGATCTTTTTTGAGTGACACACCCCCGTATGGCCTCTTGTGAGCGACATACCACCGTATGAGCACTTTTGAGCGACATAACCCGGTATGACCTTTTTGAGCGACATACCCGGGTATGACGTTTTTTGAGCGATATACCCGGGTATGAAATTGTTTGAGTTACATACCCCGAATGATGTTTTTTGAGTGACACACCCCCGTATGGCATATTTACCCCTGTTTGAGCACTTTTGAGCAACATACCCCGGTATGACCTTTTTGAGCGACATAACCCGGGTATGACGTTTTTTGAGCGATATACCCGGGTATGAAATTTTTTGAGTTACATAGCCCGAATGATGTTTTTTGAGTGACACACCCCCGTATGGCATATTTACCCCTGTTTGAGCACTTTTGAGCGACATACCCCGGTATGACCTTTTTTGAGCGACATACCCGGGTATGAAATTTTTTGAGCTACATACCCCGAATGATCTTTTTTGAGTGACACACCCCCGTATGGCCTCTTGTGAGCGACATACCGCCGTATGAGCACTTTTGAGCGACATACCCCGGTATGACCTTTTTGAACGACATATCCGGGTATGACGTTTTTTGAGCGATATACCCGGGTATGAAATTTTTTGAGTTACATACCCCGAATGATGTTTTTTGAGTGACACACCCCCGTATGGCCTCTTGTGAGCGACATACCGCCGTATGAGCACTTTTGAGCGACATACCCCGGTATGACCTTTTTGAGCGACATATCCGGGTATGACGTTTTTTGAGCGATATACCCGGGTATGAAATTTTTTGAGTTACATACCCCGAATGATGTTTTTTGAGTGACACACCCCCGTATGGCATATTTACCCCTGTTTGAGCACTTTTGAGCAACATACCCCGGTATGACCTTTTTGAGCGACATACCCGGGTATGACGTTTTTTGAGCGATATACCCGGGTATGAAATTTTTTGAGTTACATACCCCGAATGATGTTTTTTGAGTGACACACCCCCGTATGGCATATTTACCCCTGTTTGAGCACTTTTGAGCGACATACCCCGGTATGACCTTTTTTGAGCGACATACCCGGGTATGACGTTTTTTGAGCGATATACCCGGGTATGAAATTTTTTGAGCTACATACCCCGAATGATCTTTTTTGAGTGACACACCCCCGTATGGCCTCTTGTGAGCGACATACCGCCGTATGAGCACTTTTGAGCGACATACCCCGGTATGACCTTTTTGAGCGACATATCCGGGTATGACGTTTTTTGAGCGAGATACCCGGGTATGAAATTTTTTGAGTTACATACCCCGAATGATTTTTTTTGAGTGACACACCCCCGTATGGCTTCTTGTGAGCGACATACCGCCGTATGAGCACTTTTGAGCGACATACCCCGGTATGACCTTTTTTGAGCGACATACCCGGGTATGACGTTTTTTGAGCGATATACCCGGGTATGAAATTTTTTGAGCTACATACCCCGAATGATCTTTTTTGAGTGACACACCCCCGTATGGCCTATTGTGAGCGACATACCGCCGTATGAGCACTTTTGAGCAACATACCCCGGTATGACCTTTTTGAGCGACATACCCGGGTATGAAATTTTTTGAGCTACATACCCCGAATGATCTTTTTTGAGTGACACACCCCCGTATGGCCTCTTGTGAGCGACATACCGCCGTATGAGCACTTTTGAGCGACATACCCCGGTATGACCTTTTTGAGCGACATACCCGGGTATGACGTTTTTTGAGCGATATACCCGGGTATGAAATTTTTTGAGTTACATACTCCGAATGATGTTTTTTGAGTGACACACCCCCGTATGGCATATTTACCCCTGTTTGAGCACTTTTGAGCAACATACCCCGGTATGACCTTTTTGAGCGACATAACCCGGGTATGACGTTTTTTGAGCGATATACCCGGGTATGACATTTTTTGAGTTACATAGCCCGAATGATGTTTTTTGAGTGACACACCCCCGTATGGCATATTTACCCCTGTTTGAGCACTTTTGAGCGACATACCCCGGTATGACCTTTTTTGAGTGATATTTCCGGGTATGAAATTTTTTGAGTTACATACCCCGAATGATCTTTTTTGAGTGACACACCCCCGTATGGCCTCTTGTGAGCGACATACCGCCGTATGAGCACTTTTGAGCGACATACCCTGGTATGACCTTTTTTGAGCGACATACCCGGGTATGACGTTTTTTGAGCGATATACCCGGGTATGAAATTTTTTGAGCTACATACCCCGAATGATCTTTTTTGAGTGACACACCCCCGTATGGCCTCTTGTGAGCGACATACCGCCGTATGAGCACTTTTGAGCGACATACCCCGGTATGACCTTTTTGAGCGACATATCCGGGTATGACGTTTTTTGAGCGATATACCCGGGTATGAAATTTTTTGAGTTACATACCCCGAATGATGTTTTTTGAGTGACACACCCCCGTATGGCATATTTACCCCTGTTTGAGCACTTTTGAGCGACATACCCCGGTATGACCTTTTTGAACGACATATCCGGGTATGACGTTTTTTGAGCGATATACCCGGGTATGAAATTTTTTGAGTTACATACCCCGAATGATCTTTTTTGAGTGACACACCCCCGTATGGCCTCTTGTGAGCGACATACCGCCAGATGAGCACTTTTGAGCGACATACCCCGGTATGACCTTTTTGAGCGACATATCCGGGTATGACGTTTTTTGAGCGATATACCCGGGTATGAAATTTTTTGAGTTACATACCCCGAATGATGTTTTTTGAGTGACACACCCCCTTATGGCCTCTTGTGAGCGACATACCGCCGTATGAGCACTTTTGAGCGACATACCCCGGTATGACCTTTTTGAGCGACATATCCGGGTATGACGTTTTTTGAGCGATATACCCGGGTATGAAATTTTTTGAGTTACATACCCCGAATGATGTTTTTTGAGTGACACACCCCCGTATGGCATATTTACCCCTGTTTGAGCACTTTTGAGCAACATACCCCGGTATGACCTTTTTGAGCGACATACCCGGGTATGACGTTTTTTGAGCGATATACCCGGGTATGAAATTTTTTGAGCTACATACCCCGAATGATCTTTTTTGAGTGACACACCCCCGTATGGCATATTTACCCCTGTTTGAGCACTTTTGAGCGACATACCCCGGTATGACCTTTTTGAACGACATATCCGGGTATGACGTTTTTTGAGCGATATACCCGGGTATGAAATTTTTTGAGTTACATACCCCGAATGATCTTTTTTGAGTGACACACCCCCGTATGGCCTCTTGTGAGCGACATACCGCCAGATGAGCACTTTTGAGCGACATACCCCGGTATGACCTTTTTGAGCGACATATCCGGGTATGACCTTTTTTGAGCGACATACCCGGGTATGAAATTTTTTGAGCTACATACCCCGAATGATCTTTTTTGAGTGACACACCCCCGTATGGCCTCTTGTGAGCGACATACCGCCATATGAGCACTTTTGAGCGACATACCCCGGTATGACCTTTTTGAGCGACATATCCGGGTATGACGTTTTTTGAGCGATATACCCGAGTATGAATTTTTTTGAGTTACATACCCTGAATGATGTTTTTTGAGTGACACACCCCCGTATGGCCTCTTGTGAGCGACATACCGCCGTATGAGCACTTTTGAGCGACATACCCCGGTATGACCTTTTTTGAGCGACATACCCGGGTATGACGTTTTTTGAGCGATATACCCGGGTATGAAATTTTTTGAGCTACATACCCCGAATGATCTTTTTTGAGTGACACACCCCCGTATGGCATATTTACCCCTGTTTGAGCACTTTTGAGCGACATACCCCGGTATGACCTTTTTGAACGACATATCCGGGTATGACGTTTTTTGAGCGATATACCCGGGTATGAAATTTTTTGAGTTACATACCCCGAATGATCTTTTTTGAGTGACACACCCCCGTATGGCCTCTTGTGAGCGACATACCGCCAGATGAGCACTTTTGAGCGACATACCCCGGTATGACCTTTTTGAGCGACATATCCGGGTATGACGTTTTTTGAGCGATATACCCGGGTATGAAATTTTTTGAGTTACATACCCCAAATGATGTTTTTTGAGTGACACACCCCCTTATGGCCTCTTGTGAGCGACATACCGCCGTATGAGCACTTTTGAGCGACATACCCCGGTATGACCTTTTTGAGCGACATATCCGGGTATGACGTTTTTTGAGCGATATACCCGGGTATGAAATTTTTTGAGTTACATACCCCGAATGATGTTTTTTGAGTGACACACCCCCGTATGGCATATTTACCCCTGTTTGAGCACTTTTGAGCAACATACCCCGGTATGACCTTTTTGAGCGACATACCCGGGTATGACGTTTTTTGAGCGATATACCCGGGTATGAAATTTTTTGAGCTACATACCCCGAATGATCTTTTTTGAGTGACACACCCCCGTATGGCCTCTTGTGAGCGACATACCGCCGTATGAGCACTTTTGAGCGACATACCCCGGTATGACCTTTTTGAGCGACATACCCGGGTATGACGTTTTTTGAGCGATATACCCGGGTATGAAATTTTTTGAGTTACATACCCCGAATGATGTTTTTTGAGTGACACACCCCCGTATGGCATATTTACCCCTGTTTGAGCACTTTTGAGCAACATACCCCGGTATGACCTTTTTGAGCGACATACCCGGGTATGACGTTTTTTGAGCGATATACCAGGGTATGAAATTTTTTGAGCTACATACCCCGAATGATCTTTTTTGAGTGACACACCCCCGTATGGCCTCTTGTGAGCGACATACCACCGTATGAGCACTTTTGAGCGACATACCCCGGTATGACCTTTTTTGATCGACATACCCGGGTATGACGTTTTTTGAGCGATATACCTGGGTATGAAATTTTTTGAGTTACATACCCCGAAAGATGTTTTTTGAGTGACACACCCCCGTATGGCATATTTACCCCTGTTTGAGCACTTTTGAGCGACATACCCCGGTATGACCTTTTTGAGCGACATACCCGGGTATGACGTTTTTTGAGCGATATACCCGGGTATGAAATTTTTTGAGTTACATACCCCGAATGATGTTTTTTGAGTGACACACCCCCGTATGGCCTATTTACCCCTGTATTACCACATTTGTGTATGACCTTTTTTGAGCGACATACCCGGGTATGACGTTTTTTGAGTGATATACCCGGGTATGAAATTTTTTGAGCTACATACCCCGAATGATTTTTTTTGAGTGACACACCCCCGTATGGCTTCTTGTGAGCGACATACCGCCGTATGAGCACTTTTGAGCGACATACCCCGGTATGACCTTTTTTGAGCGACATACCCGGGTATGACGTTTTTTGAGCGATATACCAGGGTATGAAATTTTTTGAGTTACATACCCCGAATGATGTTTTTTGAGTGACACACCCCCTTATGGCCTATTTACCCCTGTATTACCACATTTGAGCGACATACCCCGGTATGACCTTTTTACCCCTGTATTACCACATTTGAGCGACATACCCCGGTATGACCTTTTTTGAGCGACATACCCGGGTATGACGTTTTTTGAGCGATATACCCGGGTATGACATTTTTTGAGCTACATACCCCGAATGATCTTTTTTGAGTGACACACCCCCGTATGGCCTCTTGTGAGCGATATACCGCCGTATGAGCACTTTTGAGCGACATACCCCGGTATGACCTTTTTGAGCGACATACCCGGGTATGACGTTTTTTGAGCGATATACCCGGGTATGAAATTTTTTGAGTTACATACCCCGAATGATGTTTTTTGAGTGACACACCCCCGTATGGCATATTTACCCCTGTTTGAGCACTTTTTGAGCAACATACCCCGGTATGACCTTTTTGAGCGACATACCCGGGTATGACGTTTTTTGAGCGATATACCAGGGTATGAAATTTTTTGAGTTACATACCCCGAATGATGTTTTTTGAGTGACACACCCCCGTATGGCCTCTTGTGAGCGACATACCGCCGTATGAGCACTTTTGAGCGACATACCCCGGTATGACCTTTTTTGATCGACATACCCGGGTATGACGTTTTTTGAGCGATATACCTGGGTATGAAATTTTTTGAGTTACATACCCCGAATGATGTTTTTTGAGTGACACACCCCCGTATGGCATATTTACCCCTGTTTGAGCACTTTTGAGCAACATACCCCGGTATGACGTTTTTTGAGCGATATACCCCGGTATGACCTTTTTGAGCGACATACCGGGTATGACGTTTTTTGAGCGATATACCCGGGTATGAAATTTTTTGAGCTACATACCCCGAATGATCTTTTTTGAGTGACACACCCCCGTATGGCCTCTTGTGAGCGACATACCGCCGTATGAGCACTTTTGAGCGACATACCCCGGTATGACCTTTTTGAGCGACATACCCGGGTATGACGTTTTTTGAGCGATATACCCGGGTATGAAATTTTTTGAGTTACATACCCCTAAGGATGTTTTTTGAGTGACACACCCCCGTATGGCATATTTACCCCTGTTTGAGCACTTTTGAGCGACATACCCCGGTATGACCTTTTTTGAGCGACATACCCGGATATGACATTTTTTGAGCTACATACCCCGAATGATCTTTTTTGAGTGACACAGCCCCGTATGGCCTCTTGTGAGCGACATACCGCCGTATGAGCACTTTTGAGCGACATACCCCGGTATGACCTTTTTGAGCGATATACCCGGGTATGAAATTTTTTGAGTTACATACCCCGAATGATGTTTTTTGAGTGACACACCCCCGTATGGCATATTTACCCCTGTTTGAGCACTTTTGAGCAACATACCCCGGTATGACCTTTTTGAGCGACATACCCGGGTATGACGTTTTTTGAGCGATATACCCGGGTATGACATTTTTTGAGCTACATACCCCGAATGATCTTTTTTGAGTGACACAGCCCCGTATGGCCTCTTGTGAGCGACATACCGCCGTATGGGCACTTTTGAGCGACATACCCCGGTATGACCTTTTTTGAGCGACATACCCGGGTATGACGTTTTTTGAGCGATATACCCGGGTATGAAATTTTTTGAGTTACATACCCCGAATGATGTTTTTTGAGTGACACACCCCCGTATGGCCTCTTGTGAGCGACATACCGCCGTATGAGCACTTTTGAGCGACATACCCCGGTATGACCTTTTTTGAGCAACATACCCGGGTATGGCGTTTTTTGAGCGATATACCAGGGTATGAAATTTTTTGAGTTACATACCCCGAATGATGTTTTTTGAGTGACACACCCCCGTATGGCCTCTTGTGAGCGACATACCGCCGTATGAGCACTTTTGAGCGAAATACCCCGGTATGACCTTTTTTGATCGACATACCCGGGTATGACGTTTTTTGAGCGATATACCTGGGTATGAAATTTTTTGAGTTACATACCCCGAAAGATGTTTTTTGAGTGACACACCCCCGTATGGCATATTTACCCCTGTTTGAGCACTTTTGAGCGACATACCCCGGTATGACCTTTTTGAGCGACATACCCGGGTATGACGTTTTTTGAGCGATATACCCGGGTATGAAATTTTTTGAGTTACATACCCCGAATGATGTTTTTTGAGTGACACACCCCCGTATGGCCTATTTACCCCTGTATTACCACATTTGTGTATGACCTTTTTTGAGCGACATACCCGGGTATGACGTTTTTTGAGTGATATACCCGGGTACGAAATTTTTTGAGCTACATACCCCGAATGATCTTTTTTGAGTGACACACCCCCGTATGGCTTCTTGTGAGCGACATACCGCCGTATGAGCACTTTTGAGCGACATACCCCGGTATGACCTTTTTTGAGCGACATACCCGGGTATGACGTTTTTTGAGCGATATACCAGGGTATGAAATTTTTTGAGTTACATACCCCGAATGATGTTTTTTGAGTGACACACCCCCTTATGGCCTATTTACCCCTGTATTACCACATTTGAGCGACATACCCCGGTATGACCTTTTTACCCCTGTATTACCACATTTGAGCGACATACCCCAGTATGACCTTTTTTGAGCGACATACCCGGGTATGACGTTTTTTGAGCGATATACCCGGGTATGAAATTTTTTGAGCTACATACCCCGAATGATCTTTTTTGAGTGACACAGCCCCGTATGGCCTCTTGTGAGCGACATACCGCCGTATGAGCACTTTTGAGCGACATACCCCGATATGACCTTTTTTGAGCGACCTACCCGTGTATGACGTTTTTTGAGCGATATACCAGGGTATGAAATTTTTTGAGTTACATACCCCGAATGATGTTTTTTGAGTGACACACCCCCTTATGGCCTATTTACCCCTGTATTACCACATTTGAGTGACATACCCCGGTATGACCTTTTTGAGCGACATACCCGGGTATGACGTTTTTTGAGCGATATACCCGGGTATGAAATTTTTTGAGTTACATACCCCGAATGATGTTTTTTGAGTGACACACCCCCGTATGGCATATTTACCCCTGTTTGAGCACTTTTGAGCGACATACCCCGGTATGACCTTTTTTGAGCGACATACCCGGGTATGACGTTTTTTGAGCGATATACCCGGGTATGAAATTTTTTGAGCTACATACCCCGAATGATCTTTTTTGAGTGACACAGCCCCGTATGGCCTCTTGTGAGCGACATACCGCCGTATGAGCACTTTTGAGCGACATACCCCGATATGACCTTTTTGAGCGATATACCCGGGTATGAAATTTTTTGAGTTACATACCCCGAATGATGTTTTTTGAGTGACACACCCCCGTATGGCATATTTACCCCTGTTTGAGCACTTTTGAGCAACATACCCCGGTATGACCTTTTTTGAGCGACATACCCGGGTATGACGTTTTTTGAGCGATATACCCGGGTATGAAATTTTTTGAGCTACATACCCCGAATGATCTTTTTTGAGTGACACACCCCCGTATGGCCTCTTGTGAGCGACATACCGCCGTATGAGCACTTTTGAGCGACATACCCCGGTATGACCTTTTTGAGCGACATACCCGGGTATGACGTTTTTTGAGCGATATACCCGGGTATGAAATTTTTTGAGTTACATACCCCGAATGATGTTTTTTGAGTGACACACCCCCGTATGGCATATTTACCCCTGTTTGAGCACTTTTGAGCAACATACCCCGGTATGACCTTTTTGAGCGACATACCCGGGTATGACGTTTTTTGAGCGATATACCCGGGTATGACATTTTTTGAGCTACATACCCCGAATGATCTTTTTTGAGTGACACACCCCCGTATGGCCTCTTGTGATCGATATACCGCCGTATGAGCACTTTTGAGCAACATACCCCGGTATGACCTTTTTGAGCGACATACCCGGGTATGACGTTTTTTGAGCGATATACCCGGGTATGAAATTTTTTGAGCTACATACCCCGAATGATCTTTTTTGAGTGACACACCCCCGTATGGCCTCTTGTGAGTGACATACCGCCGTATGAGCACTTTTGAGCGACATACCCCGGTATGACCTTTTTGAGCGACATACCCGGGTATGACGTTTTTTGAGCGATATACCCGGGTATGAAATTTTTTGAGTTACATACCCCGAAGGATGTTTTTTGAGTGACACACCCCCGTATGGCATATTTACCCTTGTTTGAGCACTTTTGAGCGACATACCCCGGTATGACCTTTTTTGAGCGACATACCCGGATATGACATTTTTTGAGCTACATACCCCGAATGATCTTTTTTGAGTGACACAGCCCCGTATGGCCTCTTGTGAGCGACATACCGCCGTATGAGCACTTTTGAGCGACATACCCCGGTATGACCTTTTTGAACGACATATCCGGGTATGACGTTTTTTGAGCGATATACCCGGGTATGAAATTTTTTGAGTTACATACCCCGAATGATCTTTTTTGAGTGACACACCCCCGTATGGCCTCTTGTGAGCGACATACTGCCAGATGAGCACTTTTGAGCGACATACCCCGGTATGACCTTTTTGAGCGACATATCCGGGTATGACGTTTTTTGAGCGATATACCCGGGTATGAAATTTTTTGAGTTACATACCCCGAATGATGTTTTTTGAGTGACACACCCCCTTATGGCCTCTTGTGAGCGACATACCGCCGTATGAGCACTTTTGAGCGACATACCCCGGTATGACCTTTTTGAGCGACATATCCGGGTATGACGTTTTTTGAGCGATATACCCGGGTATGAAATTTTTTGAGTTACATACCCCGAATGATGTTTTTTGAGTGACACACCCCCGTATGGCATATTTACCCCTGTTTGAGCACTTTTGAGCAACATACCCCGGTATGACCTTTTTGAGCGACATACCCGGGTATGACGTTTTTTGAGCGATATACCCGGGTATGAAATATTTTGAGCTACATACCCCGAATGATGTTTTTTGAGTGACACACCCCCGTATGGCCTCTTGTGAGCGACATACCGCCATATGAGCACTTTTGAGCGACATACCCCGGTATGACCTTTTTTGAGCGACATACCCGGGTATCACGTTTTTTGAGTGATATTTCCGGGTATGAAATTTTTTGAGTTACATACCCCGAATGATGTTTTTTGAGTGACACACCCCCGTATGGCATATTGTGAGCGACATACCGCCGTATGAGCACTTTTGAGCGACATACCCTGGTATGACCTTTTTTGAGCGACATACCCGGGTATGACGTTTTTTGAGCGATATACCCGGGTATGAAATTTTTTGAGCTACATACCCCGAATGATCTTTTTTGAGTGACACACCCCCGTATGGCATATTTACCCCTGTTTGAGCACTTTTGAGCGACATACCCCGGTATGACCTTTTTGAACGACATATCCGGGTATGACGTTTTTTGAGCGATATACCCGGGTATGAAATTTTTTGAGTTACATACCCCGAATGATCTTTTTTGAGTGACACACCCCCGTATGGCCTCTTGTGAGCGACATACCGCCAGATGAGCACTTTTGAGCGACATACCCCGGTATGACCTTTTTGAGCGACATATCCGGGTATGACGTTTTTTGAGCGATATACCCGGGTATGAAATTTTTTGAGTTACATACCCCGAATGATCTTTTTTGAGTGACACACCCCCGTATGGCCTCTTGTGAGCGACATACCGCCAGATGAGCACTTTTGAGCGACATACCCCGGTATGACCTTTTTGAGCGACATATCCGGGTATGACGTTTTTTGAGTGATATACCCGGGTATGAAATTTTTTGAGTTACATACCCCGAATGATGTTTTTTGAGTGACACACCCCCTTATGGCCTCTTGTGAGCGACATACCGCCGTATGAGCACTTTTGAGCGACATACCCCGGTATGACCTTTTTGAGCGACATATCCGGGTATGACGTTTTTTGAGCGATATACCCGGGTATGAAATTTTTTGAGTTACATACCCCGAATGATGTTTTTTGAGTGACACACCCCCGTATGGCATATTTACCCCTGTTTGAGCACTTTTGAGCAACATATGACCTTTTTGAGCGACATACCCGGGTATGAAATTTTTTGAGCTACATACCCCGAATGATCTTTTTTGAGTGACACACCCCCGTATGGCATATTTACCCCTGTTTGAGCACTTTTGAGCGACATACCCCGGTATGACCTTTTTGAACGACATATCCGGGTATGACGTTTTTTGAGCGATATACCCGGGTATGAAATTTTTTGAGTTACATACCCCGAATGATCTTTTTTGAGTGACACACCCCCGTATGGCCTCTTGTGAGCGACATACCGCCAGATGAGCACTTTTGAGCGACATACCCCGGTATGACCTTTTTGAGCGACATATCCGGGTATGACGTTTTTTGAGCGATATACCCGGGTATGAAATTTTTTGAGTTACATACCCCGAATGATGTTTTTTGAGTGACACACCCCCGTATGGCCTCTTGTGAGCGACATACCGCCGTATGAGCACTTTTGAGCGACATACCCCGGTATGACCTTTTTGAGCGACATACCCGGGTATGACGTTTTTTGAGCGATATACCCGGGTATGAAATTTTTTGAGTTACATACCCCGAATGATGTTTTTTGAGTGACACACCCCCGTATGGCATATTTACCCCTGTTTGAGCACTTTTGAGCAACATACCCCGGTATGACCTTTTTGAGCGACATACCCGGGTATGACGTTTTTTGAGCGATATACCCGGGTATGAAATTTTTTGAGCTACATACCCCGAATGATCTTTTTTGAGTGACACACCCCCGTATGGCCTCTTGTGAGCGACATACCGCCGTATGAGCACTTTTGAGCGACATACCCCGGTATGACCTTTTTGAGCGACATACCCGGGTATGACGTTTTTTGAGCAATATATCCGGGTATGAAATTGTTTGAGTTACATACCCCGAATGATGTTTTTTGAGTGACACACCCCCGTATGGCATATTTACCCCTGTTTGAGCACTTTTGAGCGACATACCCCGGTATGACCTTTTTTGAGCGACATACCCGGGTATGACGTTTTTTGAGCGATATACCCGGGTATGAAATTTTTTGAGTTACATACCCCGAATGATGTTTTTTGAGTGACACACCCCCGTATGGCATATTGTGAGCGACATACCGCCGTATGAGCACTTTTGAGCGACATACCCCGGTATGACCTTTTTGAACGACATATCCGGGTATGACGTTTTTTGAGCGATATACCCGGGTATGAAATTTTTTGAGTTACATACCCCGAATGATCTTTTTTGAGTGACACACCCCCGTATGGCCTCTTGTGAGCGACATACCGCCAGATGAGCACTTTTGAGCGACATACCTCGGTATGACCTTTTTGAGCGACATATCCGGGTATGACGTTTTTTGAGCGATATACCCGGGTATGAAATTTTTTGAGTTACATACCCCGAATGATGTTTTTTGAGTGACACACCCCCTTATGGCCTCTTGTGAGCGACATACCGCCGTATGAGCACTTTTGAGCGACATACCCCGGTATGACCTTTTTGAGCGATATACCCGGGTATGAAATTTTTTGAGTTACATACCCCGAATGATGTTTTTTGAGTGACAAACCCCCGTATGGCATATTTACCCCTGTTTGAGCACTTTTGAGCAACATACCCCGGTATGACCTTTTTGAGCGACATACCCGGGTATGATGTTTTTTGAGCGATATACCCGGGTATGAAATTTTTTGAGCTACATACCCCGAATGATCTTTTTTGAGTGACACACCCCCGTATGGCCTCTTGTGAGCGACATACCGCCGTATGAGCACTTTTGAGCGACATACCCCGGTATGACGTTTTTTGAGCGATATACCCGGGTATGAATTTTTTTGAGTTACATACCCCGAATGATGTTTTTTGAGTGACACAACCCCGTATGGCATATTTACCTCTGTTTGAGCACTTTTGAGCGACATACCCCGGTATGACCTTTTTTGAGCGACATACCCGGGTATGATGTTTTTTGAGCGATATACCCGGGTATGAAATTTTTTGAGCTACATACCCCGAATGATCTTTTTTGAGTGACACACCCCCGTATGGCCTCTTGTGAGCGACATACCGCCGTATGAGCACTTTTGAGCGACATACCCCGGTATGACCTTTTTGAGCGACATACCCGGGTATGACGTTTTTTGAGCGATATACCCGGGTATGAAATTTTTTGAGCTACATACCCCGAATGATCTTTTTTGAGTGACACACCCCCGTATGGCCTATTGTGAGCGACATACCGCCGTATGAGCACTTTTGAGCGACATACCCCGGTATGACCTTTTTGAACGACATATCCGGGTATGACGTTTTTTGAGCGATATACCCGGGTATGAAATTTTTTGAGTTACATACCCCGAATGATGTTTTTTGAGTGACACACCCCCGTATGGCCTCTTGTGAGCGACATACCGCCGTATGAGCACTTTTGAGCGACATACCCCGGTATGACGTTTTTTGAGCGATATACCCGGGTATGAAATTTTTTGAGTTACATACCCCGAATGATGTTTTTTGAGTGACACAACCCCGTATGGCATATTTACCTCTGTTTGAGCACTTTTGAGCGACATACCCCGGTATGACCTTTTTTGAGCGACATACCCGGGTATGACGTTTTTTGAGCGATATACCCGGGTATGAAATTTTTTGAGCTACATACCCCGAATGATCTTTTTTGAGTGACACACCCCCGTATGGCCTCTTGTGAGCGACATACCGCCGTATGAGCACTTTTGAGCGACATACCCCGGTATGACGTTTTTTGAGCGATATACCCGGGTATGAAATTTTTTGAGCTACATACCCCGAATGATCTTTTTTGAGTGACACACCCCCGTATGGCCTATTGTGAGCGACATACCGCCGTATGAGCACTTTTGAGCGACATACCCCGGTATGACCTTTTTGAGCGACATACCCGGGTATGACGTTTTTTGAGCGATATACCCGGGTAAGAAATTTTTTGAGCTACATACCCCGAATGATCTTTTTTGAGTGACACACCCCCGTATGGCCTCTTGTGAGCGACATACCACCGTATGAGCACTTTTGAGCGACATAACCCGGTATGACCTTTTTGAGCGACATACCCGGGTATGACGTTTTTTGAGCGATATACCCGGGTATGAAATTGTTTGAGTTACATACCCCGAATGATGTTTTTTGAGTGACACACCCCCGTATGGCATATTTACCCCTGTTTGAGCACTTTTGAGCAACATACCCCGGTATGACCTTTTTGAGCGACATAACCCGGGTATGACGTTTTTTGAGCGATATACCCGGGTATGAAATTTTTTGAGTTACATAGCCCGAATGATGTTTTTTGAGTGACACACCCCCGTATGGCATATTTACCCCTGTTTGAGCACTTTTGAGCGACATACCCCGGTATGACCTTTTTTGAGCGACATACCCGGGTATGAAATTTTTTGAGCTACATACCCCGAATGATCTTTTTTGAGTGACACACCCCCGTATGGCCTCTTGTGAGCGACATACCGCCGTATGAGCACTTTTGAGCGACATACCCCGGTATGACCTTTTTGAGCGACATATCCGGGTATGACGTTTTTTGAGCGATATACCCGGGTATGAAATTTTTTGAGTTACATACCCCGAATGATGTTTTTTGAGTGACACACCCCCGTATGGCATATTTACCCCTGTTTGAGCACTTTTGAGCGACATACCCCGGTATGACCTTTTTGAACGACATATCCGGGTATGACGTTTTTTGAGCGATATACCCGGGTATGAAATTTTTTGAGTTACATACCCCGAATGATGTTTTTTGAGTGACACACCCCCGTATGGCATATTTACCCCTGTTTGAGCACTTTTGAGCAACATACCCCGGTATGACCTTTTTGAGCGACATACCCGGGTATGACGTTTTTTGAGCGATATACCCGGGTATGAAATTTTTTGAGTTACATACCCCGAATGATGTTTTTTGAGTGACACACCCCCGTATGGCATATTTACCCCTGTTTGAGCACTTTTGAGCGACATACCCCGGTATGACCTTTTTTGAGCGACATACCCCGGTATGACCTTTTTGAGCGATATACCCGGGTATGAAATTTTTTGAGTTACATACCCCGAATGATGTTTTTTGAGTGACACACCCCCGTATGGCATATTTACCCCTGTTTGAGCACTTTTGAGCAACATACCCCGGTATGACGTTTTTTGAGCGATATACCCGGGTATGAAATTTTTTGAGCTACATACCCCGAATGATCTTTTTTGAGTGACACACCCCCGTATGGCCTCTTGTGAGCGACATACCGCCGTATGAGCACTTTTGAGCGACATACCCCGGTATGACCTTTTTTGAGCGACATACCCGGGTATGACGTTTTTTGAGCGATATACCCGGGTATGAAATTTTTTGAGCTACATACCCCGAATGATCTTTTTTGAGTGACACACCCCCGTATGGCCTCTTGTGAGCGACATACCGCCGTATGAGCACTTTTGAGCGACATACCCCGGTATGACCTTTTTGAACGACATATCCGGGTATGACGTTTTTTGAGCGATATACCCGGGTATGAAATTTTTTGAGTTACATACCCCGAATGATGTTTTTTGAGTGACACACCCCCGTATGGCATATTTACCCCTGTTTGAGCACTTTTGAGCAACATACCCCGGTATGACCTTTTTGAGCGACATACCCGGGTATGACGTTTTTTGAGCGATATACCCGGGTATGAAATTTTTTGAGTTACATACCCCGAATGATGTTTTTTGAGTGACACACCCCCGTATGGCATATTTACCCCTGTTTGAGCACTTTTGAGCGACATACCCCGGTATGACCTTTTTTGAGCGACATACCCGGGTATGACGTTTTTTGAGCGATATACCCGGGTATGAAATTTTTTGAGCTACATACCCCGAATGATCTTTTTTGAGTGACACACCCCCGTATGGCATATTTACCCCTGTTTGAGCACTTTTGAGCAACATACCCCGGTATGACCTTTTTGAGCGATATACCCGGGTATGAAATTTTTTGAGTTACATACCCCGAATGATGTTTTTTGAGTGACACACCCCCGTATGGCATATTTACCCCTGTTTGAGCACTTTTGAGCGACATACCCCGGTATGACGTTTTTTGAGCGATATACCCGGGTATGAAATTTTTTGAGCTACATACCCCGAATGATCTTTTTTGAGTGACACACCCCCGTATGGCCTCTTGTGAGCGACATACCGCCGTATGAGCACTTTTGAGCGACATACCCCGGTATGACCTTTTTGAGCGACATATCCGGGTATGACGTTTTTTGAGCGAGATACCCGGGTATGAAATTTTTTGAGTTACATACCCCGAATGATTTTTTTTGAGTGACACACCCCCGTATGGCTTCTTGTGAGCGACATACCGCCGTATGAGCACTTTTGAGCGACATACCCCGGTATGACCTTTTTTGAGCGACATACCCGGGTATGACGTTTTTTGAGCGATATACCCGGGTATGAAATTTTTTGAGTTACATACCCCGAATGATGTTTTTTGAGTGACACAACCCCGTATGGCATATTTACCTCTGTTTGAGCACTTTTGAGCGACATACCCCGGTATGACCTTTTTTGAGCGACATACCCGGGTATGACGTTTTTTGAGCGATATACCCGGGTATGAAATTTTTTGAGCTACATACCCCGAATGATCTTTTTTGAGTGACACACCCCCGTATGGCCTCTTGTGAGCGACATACCGCCGTATGAGCACTTTTGAGCGACATACCCCGGTATGACCTTTTTGAGCGACATACCCGGGTATGACGTTTTTTGAGCGATATACCCGGGTATGAAATTTTTTGAGCTACATACCCCGAATGATCTTTTTTGAGTGACACACCCCCGTATGGCCTATTGTGAGCGACATACCGCCGTATGAGCACTTTTGAGCGACATACCCCGGTATGACCTTTTTGAGCGACATACCCGGGTATGACGTTTTTTGAGCGATATACCCGGGTAAGAAATTTTTTGAGCTACATACCCCGAATGATCTTTTTTGAGTGACACACCCCCGTATGGCCTCTTGTGAGCGACATACCACCGTATGAGCACTTTTGAGCGACATAACCCGGTATGACCTTTTTGAGCGACATACCCGGGTATGACGTTTTTTGAGCGATATACCCGGGTATGAAATTGTTTGAGTTACATACCCCGAATGATGTTTTTTGAGTGACACACCCCCGTATGGCATATTTACCCCTGTTTGAGCACTTTTGAGCAACATACCCCGGTATGACCTTTTTGAGCGACATAACCCGGGTATGACGTTTTTTGAGCGATATACCCGGGTATGAAATTTTTTGAGTTACATAGCCCGAATGATGTTTTTTGAGTGACACACCCCCGTATGGCATATTTACCCCTGTTTGAGCACTTTTGAGCGACATACCCCGGTATGACCTTTTTTGAGCGACATACCCGGGTATGAAATTTTTTGAGCTACATACCCCGAATGATCTTTTTTGAGTGACACACCCCCGTATGGCCTCTTGTGAGCGACATACCGCCGTATGAGCACTTTTGAGCGACATACCCCGGTATGACCTTTTTGAACGACATATCCGGGTATGACGTTTTTTGAGCGATATACCCGGGTATGAAATTTTTTGAGTTACATACCCCGAATGATGTTTTTTGAGTGACACACCCCCGTATGGCCTCTTGTGAGCGACATACCGCCGTATGAGCACTTTTGAGCGACATACCCCGGTATGACCTTTTTGAGCGACATATCCGGGTATGACGTTTTTTGAGCGATATACCCGGGTATGAAATTTTTTGAGTTACATACCCCGAATGATGTTTTTTGAGTGACACACCCCCGTATGGCATATTTACCCCTGTTTGAGCACTTTTGAGCAACATACCCCGGTATGACCTTTTTGAGCGACATACCCGGGTATGACGTTTTTTGAGCGATATACCCGGGTATGAAATTTTTTGAGTTACATACCCCGAATGATGTTTTTTGAGTGACACACCCCCGTATGGCATATTTACCCCTGTTTGAGCACTTTTGAGCGACATACCCCGGTATGACCTTTTTTGAGCGACATACCCGGGTATGACGTTTTTTGAGCGATATACCCGGGTATGAAATTTTTTGAGCTACATACCCCGAATGATCTTTTTTGAGTGACACACCCCCGTATGGCCTCTTGTGAGCGACATACCGCCAGATGAGCACTTTTGAGCGACATACCCCGGTATGACCTTTTTGAGCGACATATCTGGGTATGACGTTTTTTGAGTGATATACCCGGGTATGAAATTTTTTGAGTTACATACCCCGAATGATGTTTTTTGAGTGACACACCCCCGTATGGCATATTTACCCCTGTTTGAGCACTTTTGAGCAACATACCCCGGTATGACCTTTTTGAGCGACATACCCGGGTATGACGTTTTTTGAGCGATATACCCGGGTATGAAATTTTTTGAGTTACATACCCCGAATGATGTTTTTTGAGTGACACACCCCCGTATGGCATATTTACCCCTGTTTGAGCACTTTTGAGCGACATACCCCGGTATGACCTTTTTTGAGCGACATACCCGGGTATGACGTTTTTTGAGCGATATACCCGGGTATGAAATTTTTTGAGCTACATACCCCGAATGATCTTTTTTGAGTGACACACCCCCGTATGGCCTCTTGTGAGCGACATACCGCCGTATGAGCACTTTTGAGCGACATACCCCGGTATGACCTTTTTGAGCGACATATCCGGGTATGACGTTTTTTGAGCGAGATACCCGGGTATGAAATTTTTTGAGTTACATACCCCGAATGATTTTTTTTGAGTGACACACCCCCGTATGGCTTCTTGTGAGCGACATACCGCCGTATGAGCACTTTTGAGCGACATACCCCGGTATGACCTTTTTTGAGCGACATACCCGGGTATGACCTTTTTGAGCGACATACCCGGGTATGAAATTTTTTGAGCTACATACCCCGAATGATCTTTTTTGAGTGACACACCCCCGTATGGCCTCTTGTGAGCGACATACCGCCGTATGAGCACTTTTGAGCGACATACCCCGGTATGACCTTTTTGAGCGACATACCCGGGTATGACGTTTTTTGAGCGATATACCCGGGTATGAAATTTTTTGAGTTACATACTCCGAATGATGTTTTTTGAGTGACACACCCCCGTATGGCATATTTACCCCTGTTTGAGCACTTTTGAGCAACATACCCCGGTATGACCTTTTTGAGCGACATAACCCGGGTATGACGTTTTTTGAGCGATATACCCGGGTATGACATTTTTTGAGTTACATAGCCCGAATGATGTTTTTTGAGTGACACACCCCCGTATGGCATATTTACCCCTGTTTGAGCACTTTTGAGCGACATACCCCGGTATGACCTTTTTTGAGTGATATTTCCGGGTATGAAATTTTTTGAGTTACATACCCCGAATGATCTTTTTTGAGTGACACACCCCCGTATGGCCTCTTGTGAGCGACATACCGCCGTATGAGCACTTTTGAGCGACATACCCTGGTATGACCTTTTTTGAGCGACATACCCGGGTATGACGTTTTTTGAGCGATATACCCGGGTATGAAATTTTTTGAGCTACATACCCCGAATGATCTTTTTTGAGTGACACACCCCCGTATGGCCTCTTGTGAGCGACATACCGCCGTATGAGCACTTTTGAGCGACATACCCCGGTATGACCTTTTTGAGCGACATATCCGGGTATGACGTTTTTTGAGCGATATAACCGGGTATGAAATTTTTTGAGTTACATACCCCGAATGATGTTTTTTGAGTGACACACCCCCGTATGGCATATTTACCCCTGTTTGAGCACTTTTGAGCGACATACCCCGGTATGACCTTTTTGAACGACATATCCGGGTATGACGTTTTTTGAGCGATATACCCGGGTATGAAATTTTTTGAGTTACATACCCCGAATGATCTTTTTTGAGTGACACACCCCCGTATGGCCTCTTGTGAGCGACATACCGCCAGATGAGCACTTTTGAGCGACATACCCCGGTATGACCTTTTTGAGCGACATATCCGGGTATGACGTTTTTTGAGCGATATACCCGGGTATGAAATTTTTTGAGTTACATAACCCGAATGATGTTTTTTGAGTGACACACCCCCGTATGGCATATTTACCCCTGTTTGAGCACTTTTGAGCAACATACCCCGGTATGACCTTTTTGAGCGACATACCCGGGTATGACGTTTTTTGAGCGATATACCCGGGTATGAAATTTTTTGAGCTACATACCCCGAATGATCTTTTTTGAGTGACACACCCCCGTATGGCATATTTACCCCTGTTTGAGCACTTTTGAGCGACATACCCCGGTATGACCTTTTTGAACGACATATCCGGGTATGACGTTTTTTGAGCGATATACCCGGGTATGAAATTTTTTGAGTTACATACCCCGAATGATCTTTTTTGAGTGACACACCCCCGTATGGCCTCTTGTGAGCGACATACCGCCAGATGAGCACTTTTGAGCGACATACCCCGGTATGACCTTTTTGAGCGACATATCCGGGTATGACGTTTTTTGAGCGATATACCCGGGTATGAAATTTTTTGAGTTACATACCCCGAATGATGTTTTTTGAGTGACACACCCCCTTATGGCCTCTTGTGAGCGACATACCGCCGTATGAGCACTTTTGAGCGACATACCCCGGTATGACCTTTTTGAGCGACATATCCGGGTATGACGTTTTTTGAGCGATATACCCGGGTATGAAATTTTTTGAGTTACATACCCCGAATGATGTTTTTTGAGTGACACACCCCCGTATGGCATATTTACCCCTGTTTGAGCACTTTTGAGCGACATAACCCGGTATGACCTTTTTGAACGACATATCCGGGTATGACGTTTTTTGAGCGATATACCCGGGTATGAAATTTTTTGAGTTACATACCCCGAATGATCTTTTTTGAGTGACACACCCCCGTATGGCCTCTTGTGAGCGACATACTGCCAGATGAGCACTTTTGAGCGACATACCCCGGTATGACCTTTTTGAGCGACATATCCGGGTATGACGTTTTTTGAGCGATATACCCGGGTATGAAATTTTTTGAGTTACATACCCCGAATGATGTTTTTTGAGTGACACACCCCCTTATGGCCTCTTGTGAGCGACATACCGCCGTATGAGCACTTTTCAGCGACATACCCCGGTATGACCTTTTTGAGCGACATATCCGGGTATGACGTTTTTTGAGCGATATACCCGGGTATGAAATTTTTTGAGTTACATACCCCGAATGATGTTTTTTGAGTGACACACCCCCGTATGGCATATTTACCCCTGTTTGAGCACTTTTGAGCAACATACCCCGGTATGACCTTTTTGAGCGACATACCCGGGTATGACGTTTTTTGAGCGATATACCCGGGTATGAAATTTTTTGAGCTACATACCCCGAATGATCTTTTTTGAGTGACACACCCCCGTATGGCATATTTACCCCTGTTTGAGCACTTTTGAGCGACATACCCCGGTATGACCTTTTTGAACGACATATCCGGGTATGACGTTTTTTGAGCGATATACCCGGGTATGAAATTTTTTGAGCTACATACCCCGAATGATCTTTTTTGAGTGACACACCCCCGTATGGCCTCTTGTGAGCGACATACCGCCGTATGAGCACTTTTGAGCGACATACCCCGGTATGACCTTTTTGAGCGACATATCCGGGTATGACGTTTTTTGAGCGATATACCCGGGTATGAAATTTTTTGAGTTACATACCCCGAATGATGTTTTTTGAGTGACACACCCCCGTATGGCATATTTACCCCTGTTTGAGCACTTTTGAGCGACATACCCCGGTATGACCTTTTTGAACGACATATCCGGGTATGACGTTTTTTGAGCGATATACCCGGGTATGAAATTTTTTGAGTTACATACCCCGAATGATCTTTTTTGAGTGACACACCCCCGTATGGCCTCTTGTGAGCGACATACCGCCAGATGAGCACTTTTGAGCGACATACCCCGGTATGACCTTTTTGAGCGACATATCCGGGTATGACGTTTTTTGAGCGATATACCCGGGTATGAAATTTTTTGAGTTACATACCCCGAATGATGTTTTTTGAGTGACACACCCCCTTATGGCCTCTTGTGAGCGACATACCGCCGTATGAGCACTTTTGAGCGACATACCCCGGTATGACCTTTTTGAGCGACATATCCGGGTATGACGTTTTTTGAGCGATATACCCGGGTATGAAATTTTTTGAGTTACATACCCCGAATGATGTTTTTTGAGTGACACACCCCCGTATGGCCTCTTGTGAGCGACATACCGCCGTATGAGCACTTTTGAGCGACATACCCCGGTATGACCTTTTTGAGCGACATATCCGGGTATGACGTTTTTTGAGCGATATACCCGGGTATGAAATTTTTTGAGTTACATACCCCGAATGATGTTTTTTGAGTGACACACCCCCGTATGGCATATTTACCCCTGTTTGAGCACTTTTGAGCAACATACCCCGGTATGACCTTTTTGAGCGACATACCCGGGTATGACGTTTTTTGAGCGATATACCCGGGTATGAAATTTTTTGAGCTACATACCCCGAATGATCTTTTTTGAGTGACACACCCCCGTATGGCCTCTTGTGAGCGACATACCGCCGTATGAGCACTTTTGAGCGACATACCCCGGTATGACCTTTTTGAGCGACATACCCGGGTATGACGTTTTTTGAGCGATATACCCGGGTATGAAATTTTTTGAGTTACATACCCCGAATGATGTTTTTTGAGTGACACACCCCCGTATGGCATATTTACCCCTGTTTGAGCACTTTTGAGCAACATACCCCGGTATGACCTTTTTGAGCGACATACCCGGGTATGACGTTTTTTGAGCGATATACCCGGGTATGAAATTTTTTGAGCTACATACCCCGAATGATCTTTTTTGAGTGACACACCCCCGTATGGCCTCTTGTGAGCGACATACCGCCGTATGAGCACTTTTGAGCGACATACCCCGGTATGACCTTTTTGAGCGACATACCCGGGTATGACGTTTTTTGAGCAATATATCCGGGTATGAAATTGTTTGAGTTACATACCCCGAATGATGTTTTTTGAGTGACACACCCCCGTATGGCATATTTACCCCTGTTTGAGCACTTTTGAGCAACATACCCCGGTATGACCTTTTTGAGCGACATAACCCGGGTATGACGTTTTTTGAGCGATATACCCGGGTATGACATTTTTTGAGTTACATAGCCCGAATGATGTTTTTTGAGTGACACACCCCCGTATGGCATATTTACCCCTGTTTGAGCACTTTTGAGCGACATACCCCGGTATGACCTTTTTTGAGCGACATACCCGGGTATGAAATTTTTTGAGCTACATACCCCGAATGATCTTTTTTGAGTGACACACCCCCGTATGGCCTCTTGTGAGCGACATACCGCCATATGAGCACTTTTGAGCGACATACCCCGGTATGACCTTTTTGAGCGACATATCCGGGTATGACGTTTTTTGAGCGATATACCCGGGTATGAAATTTTTTGAGTTACATACCCCGAATGATGTTTTTTGAGTGACACACCCCCGTATGGCATATTTACCCCTGTTTGAGCACTTTTGAGCAACATACCCCGGTATGACCTTTTTGAGCGACATACCCGGGTATGACGTTTTTTGAGCGATATACCCGGGTATGAAATTTTTTGAGCTACATACCCCGAATGATCTTTTTTGAGTGACACACCCCCGTATGGCATATTTACCCCTGTTTGAGCACTTTTGAGCGACATACCCCGGTATGACCTTTTTGAACGACATATCCGGGTATGACGTTTTTTGAGCGATATACCCGGGTATGAAATTTTTTGAGTTACATACCCCGAATGATCTTTTTTGAGTGACACACCCCCGTATGGCCTCTTGTGAGCGACATACCGCCAGATGAGCACTTTTGAGCGACATACCCCGGTATGACCTTTTTGAGCGACATATCCGGGTATGACCTTTTTTGAGCGACATACCCGGGTATGAAATTTTTTGAGCTACATACCCCGAATGATCTTTTTTGAGTGACACACCCCCGTATGGCCTCTTGTGAGCGACATACCGCCATATGAGCACTTTTGAGCGACATACCCCGGTATGACCTTTTTGAGCGACATATCCGGGTATGACGTTTTTTGAGCGATATACCCGAGTATGAATTTTTTTGAGTTACATACCCTGAATGATGTTTTTTGAGTGACACACCCCCGTATGGCCTCTTGTGAGCGACATACCGCCGTATGAGCACTTTTGAGCGACATACCCCGGTATGACCTTTTTTGAGCGACATACCCGGGTATGACGTTTTTTGAGCGATATACCCGGGTATGAAATTTTTTGAGCTACATACCCCGAATGATCTTTTTTGAGTGACACACCCCCGTATGGCATATTTACCCCTGTTTGAGCACTTTTGAGCGACATACCCCGGTATGACCTTTTTGAACGACATATCCGGGTATGACGTTTTTTGAGCGATATACCCGGGTATGAAATTTTTTGAGTTACATACCCCGAATGATCTTTTTTGAGTGACACACCCCCGTATGGCCTCTTGTGAGCGACATACCGCCAGATGAGCACTTTTGAGCGACATACCCCGGTATGACCTTTTTGAGCGACATATCCGGGTATGACGTTTTTTGAGCGATATACCCGGGTATGAAATTTTTTGAGTTACATGCCCCAAATGATGTTTTTTGAGTGACACACCCCCTTATGGCCTCTTGTGAGCGACATACCGCCGTATGAGCACTTTTGAGCGACATACCCCGGTATGACCTTTTTGAGCGACATATCCGGGTATGACGTTTTTTGAGCGATATACCCGGGTATGAAATTTTTTGAGTTACATACCCCGAATGATGTTTTTTGAGTGACACACCCCCGTATGGCATATTTACCCCTGTTTGAGCACTTTTGAGCAACATACCCCGGTATGACCTTTTTGAGCGACATACCCGGGTATGACGTTTTTTGAGCGATATACCCGGGTATGAAATTTTTTGAGCTACATACCCCGAATGATCTTTTTTGAGTGACACACCCCCGTATGGCCTCTTGTGAGCGACATACCGCCGTATGAGCACTTTTGAGCGACATACCCCGGTATGACCTTTTTGAGCGACATACCCGGGTATGACGTTTTTTGAGCGATATACCCGGGTATGAAATTTTTTGAGTTACATACCCCGAATGATGTTTTTTGAGTGACACACCCCCGTATGGCATATTTACCCCTGTTTGAGCACTTTTGAGCAACATACCCCGGTATGACCTTTTTGAGCGACATACCCGGGTATGACGTTTTTTGAGCGATATACCAGGGTATGAAATTTTTTGAGCTACATACCCCGAATGATCTTTTTTGAGTGACACACCCCCGTATGGCCTCTTGTGAGCGACATACCACCGTATGAGCACTTTTGAGCGACATACCCCGGTATGACCTTTTTTGATCGACATACCCGGGTATGACGTTTTTTGAGCGATATACCTGGGTATGAAATTTTTTGAGTTACATACCCCGAATGATGTTTTTTGAGTGACACACCCCCGTATGGCATATTTACCCCTGTTTGAGCACTTTTGAGCGACATACCCCGGTATGACCTTTTTTGAGCGACATACCCGGGTATGAAATTTTTTGAGCTACATACCCCGAATGATCTTTTTTGAGTGACACACCCCCGTATGGCCTCTTGTGAGCGACATACCGCCATATGAGCACTTTTGAGCGACATACCCCGGTATGACCTTTTTGAGCGACATATCCGGGTATGACGTTTTTTGAGCGATATACCCGAGTATGAATTTTTTTGAGTTACATACCCTGAATGATGTTTTTTGAGTGACACACCCCCGTATGGCCTCTTGTGAGCGACATGCCGCCGTATGAGCACTTTTGAGCGACATACCCCGGTATGACCTTTTTTGAGCGACATACCCGGGTATGACGTTTTTTGAGCGATATACCCGGGTATGAAATTTTTTGAGCTACATACCCCGAATGATCTTTTTTGAGTGACACACCCCCGTATGGCATATTTACCCCTGTTTGAGCACTTTTGAGCGACATACCCCGGTATGACCTTTTTGAACGACATATCCGGGTATGACGTTTTTTGAGCGATATACCCGGGTATGAAATTTTTTGAGTTACATACCCCGAATGATCTTTTTTGAGTGACACACCCCCGTATGGCCTCTTGTGAGCGACATACCGCCAGATGAGCACTTTTGAGCGACATACCCCGGTATGACCTTTTTGAGCGACATATCCGGGTATGACGTTTTTTGAGCGATATACCCGGGTATGAAATTTTTTGAGTTACATACCCCAAATGATGTTTTTTGAGTGACACACCCCCTTATGGCCTCTTGTGAGCGACATACCGCCGTATGAGCACTTTTGAGCGACATACCCCGGTATGACCTTTTTGAGCGACATATCCGGGTATGACGTTTTTTGAGCGATATACCCGGGTATGAAATTTTTTGAGTTACATACCCCGAATGATGTTTTTTGAGTGACACACCCCCGTATGGCATATTTACCCCTGTTTGAGCACTTTTGAGCAACATACCCCGGTATGACCTTTTTGAGCGACATACCCGGGTATGACGTTTTTTGAGCGATATACCCGGGTATGAAATTTTTTGAGCTACATACCCCGAATGATCTTTTTTGAGTGACACACCCCCGTATGGCCTCTTGTGAGCGACATACCGCCGTATGAGCACTTTTGAGCGACATACCCCGGTATGACCTTTTTGAGCGACATACCCGGGTATGACGTTTTTTGAGCGATATACCCGGGTATGAAATTTTTTGAGTTACATACCCCGAATGATGTTTTTTGAGTGACACACCCCCGTATGGCATATTTACCCCTGTTTGAGCACTTTTGAGCAACATACCCCGGTATGACCTTTTTGAGCGACATACCCGGGTATGACGTTTTTTGAGCGATATACCAGGGTATGAAATTTTTTGAGCTACATACCCCGAATGATCTTTTTTGAGTGACACACCCCCGTATGGCCTCTTGTGAGCGACATACCACCGTATGAGCACTTTTGAGCGACATACCCCGGTATGACCTTTTTTGATCGACATACCCGGGTATGACGTTTTTTGAGCGATATACCTGGGTATGAAATTTTTTGAGTTACATACCCCGAAAGATGTTTTTTGAGTGACACACCCCCGTATGGCATATTTACCCCTGTTTGAGCACTTTTGAGCGACATACCCCGGTATGACCTTTTTGAGCGACATACCCGGGTATGACGTTTTTTGAGCGATATACCCGGGTATGAAATTTTTTGAGTTACATACCCCGAATGATGTTTTTTGAGTGACACACCCCCGTATGGCCTATTTACCCCTGTATTACCACATTTGTGTATGACCTTTTTTGAGCGACATACCCGGGTATGACGTTTTTTGAGTGATATACCCGGGTATGAAATTTTTTGAGCTACATACCCCGAATGATTTTTTTTGAGTGACACACCCCCGTATGGCTTCTTGTGAGCGACATACCGCCGTATGAGCACTTTTGAGCGACATACCCCGGTATGACCTTTTTTGAGCGACATACCCGGGTATGACGTTTTTTGAGCGATATACCAGGGTATGAAATTTTTTGAGTTACATACCCCGAATGATGTTTTTTGAGTGACACACCCCCGTATGGCCTCTTGTGAGCGACATACCGCCGTATGAGCACTTTTGAGCGACATACCCCGGTATGACCTTTTTTGATCGACATACCCGGGTATGACGTTTTTTGAGCGATATACCTGGGTATGAAATTTTTTGAGTTACATACCCCGAATGATGTTTTTTGAGTGACACACCCCCGTATGGCATATTTACCCCTGTTTGAGCACTTTTGAGCAACATACCCCGGTATGACGTTTTTTGAGCGATATACCCCGGTATGACCTTTTTGAGCGACATACCGGGTATGACGTTTTTTGAGCGATATACCCGGGTATGAAATTTTTTGAGCTACATACCCCGAATGATCTTTTTTGAGTGACACACCCCCGTATGGCCTCTTGTGAGCGACATACCGCCGTATGAGCACTTTTGAGCGACATACCCCGGTATGACCTTTTTGAGCGACATACCCGGGTATGACGTTTTTTGAGCGATATACCCGGGTATGAAATTTTTTGAGTTACATACCCCGAAGGATGTTTTTTGAGTGACACACCCCCGTATGGCATATTTACCCCTGTTTGAGCACTTTTGAGCGACATACCCCGGTATGACCTTTTTTGAGCGACATACCCGGATATGACATTTTTTGAGCTACATACCCCGAATGATCTTTTTTGAGTGACACAGCCCCGTATGGCCTCTTGTGAGCGACATACCGCCGTATGAGCACTTTTGAGCGACATACCCCGGTATGACCTTTTTGAGCGATATACCCGGGTATGAAATTTTTTGAGTTACATACCCCGAATGATGTTTTTTGAGTGACACACCCCCGTATGGCATATTTACCCCTGTTTGAGCACTTTTGAGCAACATACCCCGGTATGACCTTTTTGAGCGACATACCCGGGTATGACGTTTTTTGAGCGATATACCCGGGTATGACATTTTTTGAGCTACATACCCCGAATGATCTTTTTTGAGTGACACAGCCCCGTATGGCCTCTTGTGAGCGACATACCGCCGTATGGGCACTTTTGAGCGACATACCCCGGTATGACCTTTTTTGAGCGACATACCCGGGTATGACGTTTTTTGAGCGATATACCCGGGTATGAAATTTTTTGAGTTACATACCCCGAATGATGTTTTTTGAGTGACACACCCCCGTATGGCCTCTTGTGAGCGACATACCGCCGTATGAGCACTTTTGAGCGACATACCCCGGTATGACCTTTTTTGAGCAACATACCCGGGTATGGCGTTTTTTGAGCGATATACCAGGGTATGAAATTTTTTGAGTTACATACCCCGAATGATGTTTTTTGAGTGACACACCCCCGTATGGCCTCTTGTGAGCGACATACCGCCGTATGAGCACTTTTGAGCGACATACCCCGGTATGACCTTTTTTGATCGACATACCCGGGTATGACGTTTTTTGAGCGATATACCTGGGTATGAAATTTTTTGAGTTACATACCCCGAAAGATGTTTTTTGAGTGACACACCCCCGTATGGCATATTTACCCCTGTTTGAGCACTTTTGAGCGACATACCCCGGTATGACCTTTTTGAGCGACATACCCGGGTATGACGTTTTTTGAGCGATATACCCGGGTATGAAATTTTTTGAGTTACATACCCCGAATGATGTTTTTTGAGTGACACACCCCCGTATGGCCTATTTACCCCTGTATTACCACATTTGTGTATGACCTTTTTTGAGCGACATACCCGGGTATGACGTTTTTTGAGTGATATACCCGGGTACGAAATTTTTTGAGCTACATACCCCGAATGATCTTTTTTGAGTGACACACCCCCGTATGGCTTCTTGTGAGCGACATACCGCCGTATGAGCACTTTTGAGCGACATACCCCGGTATGACCTTTTTTGAGCGACATACCCGGGTATGACGTTTTTTGAGCGATATACCAGGGTATGAAATTTTTTGAGTTACATACCCCGAATGATGTTTTTTGAGTGACACACCCCCTTATGGCCTATTTACCCCTGTATTACCACATTTGAGCGACATACCCCGGTATGACCTTTTTACCCCTGTATTACCACATTTGAGCGACATACCCCAGTATGACCTTTTTTGAGCGACATACCCGGGTATGACGTTTTTTGAGCGATATACCCGGGTATGAAATTTTTTGAGCTACATACCCCGAATGATCTTTTTTGAGTGACACAGCCCCGTATGGCCTCTTGTGAGCGACATACCGCCGTATGAGCACTTTTGAGCGACATACCCCGATATGACCTTTTTTGAGCGACCTACCCGTGTATGACGTTTTTTGAGCGATATACCAGGGTATGAAATTTTTTGAGTTACATACCCCGAATGATGTTTTTTGAGTGACACACCCCCTTATGGCCTATTTACCCCTGTATTACCACATTTGAGTGACATACCCCGGTATGACCTTTTTGAGCGACATACCCGGGTATGACGTTTTTTGAGCGATATACCCGGGTATGAAATTTTTTGAGTTACATACCCCGAATGATGTTTTTTGAGTGACACACCCCCGTATGGCATATTTACCCCTGTTTGAGCACTTTTGAGCGACATACCCCGGTATGACCTTTTTTGAGCGACATACCCGGGTATGACGTTTTTTGAGCGATATACCCGGGAATGAAATTTTTTGAGCTACATACCCCGAATGATCTTTTTTGAGTGACACACCCCCGTATGGCCTCTTGTGAGCGACATACCGCCGTATGAGCACTTTTGAGCGACATACCCCGGTATGACCTTTTTGAGCGACATACCCGGGTATGACGTTTTTTGAGCGATATACCCGGGTATGAAATTTTTTGAGTTACATACCCCGAATGATGTTTTTTGAGTGACACACCCCCGTATGGCATATTTACCCCTGTTTGAGCACTTTTGAGCAACATACCCCGGTATGACCTTTTTGAGCGACATACCCGGGTATGACGTTTTTTGAGCGATATACCCGGGTATGACATTTTTTGAGCTACATACCCCGAATGATCTTTTTTGAGTGACACACCCCCGTATGGCCTCTTGTGAGCGATATACCGCCGTATGAGCACTTTTGAGCGACATACCCCGGTATGACCTTTTTGAGCGACATACCCGGGTATGACGTTTTTTGAGCGATATACCCGGGTATGAAATTTTTTGAGTTACATACCCCGAATGATGTTTTTTGAGTGACACACCCCCGTATGGCATATTTACCCCTGTTTGAGCACTTTTGAGCAACATACCCCGGTATGACCTTTTTGAGCGACATACCCGGGTATGACGTTTTTTGAGCGATATACCAGGGTATGAAATTTTTTGAGTTACATACCCCGAATGATGTTTTTTGAGTGACACACCCCCGTATGGCATATTTACCCCTGTTTGAGCACTTTTGAGCAACATACCCCGGTATGACCTTTTTGAGCGACATACCCGGGTATGACGTTTTTTGAGCGATATACCCGGGTATGACATTTTTTGAGCTACATACCCCGAATGATCTTTTTTGAGTGACACAGCCCCGTATGGCCTCTTGTGAGCGACATACCGCCGTATGAGCACTTTTGAGCGACATACCCCGATATGACCTTTTTGAGCGATATACCCGGGTATGAAATTTTTTGAGTTACATACCCCGAATGATGTTTTTTGAGTGACACACCCCCGTATGGCATATTTACCCCTGTTTGAGCACTTTTGAGCAACATACCCCGGTATGACCTTTTTTGAGCGACATACCCGGGTATGACGTTTTTTGAGCGATATACCCGGGTATGAAATTTTTTGAGCTACATACCCCGAATGATCTTTTTTGAGTGACACACCCCCGTATGGCCTCTTGTGAGCGACATACCGCCGTATGAGCACTTTTGAGCGACATACCCCGGTATGACCTTTTTGAGCGACATACCCGGGTATGACGTTTTTTGAGCGATATACCCGGGTATGAAATTTTTTGAGTTACATACCCCGAATGATGTTTTTTGAGTGACACACCCCCGTATGGCATATTTACCCCTGTTTGAGCACTTTTGAGCAACATACCCCGGTATGACCTTTTTGAGCGACATACCCGGGTATGACGTTTTTTGAGCGATATACCCGGGTATGACATTTTTTGAGCTACATACCCCGAATGATCTTTTTTGAGTGACACACCCCCGTATGGCCTCTTGTGATCGATATACCGCCGTATGAGCACTTTTGAGCAACATACCCCGGTATGACCTTTTTGAGCGACATACCCGGGTATGACGTTTTTTGAGCGATATACCCGGGTATGAAATTTTTTGAGCTACATACCCCGAATGATCTTTTTTGAGTGACACACCCCCGTATGGCCTCTTGTGAGTGACATACCGCCGTATGAGCACTTTTGAGCGACATACCCCGGTATGACCTTTTTGAGCGACATACCCGGGTATGACGTTTTTTGAGCGATATACCCGGGTATGAAATTTTTTGAGTTACATACCCCGAAGGATGTTTTTTGAGTGACACACCCCCGTATGGCATATTTACCCTTGTTTGAGCACTTTTGAGCGACATACCCCGGTATGACCTTTTTTGAGCGACATACCCGGATATGACATTTTTTGAGCTACATACCCCGAATGATCTTTTTTGAGTGACACAGCCCCGTATGGCCTCTTGTGAGCGACATACCGCCGTATGAGCACTTTTGAGCGACATACCCCGATATGACCTTTTTGAGCGATATACCCGGGTATGAAATTTTTTGAGTTACATACCCCGAATGATGTTTTTTGAGTGACACACCCCCGTATGGCCTATTTACCCCTGTATTACCACATTTGAGCGACATACCCCGGTATGACCTTTTTTGAGCGACATACCCGGGTATGACGTTTTTTGAGCGATATACCCGGGTATGAAATTTTTTGAGCTACATACCCCGAATGATCTTTTTTGAGTGACACACCCCCGTATATCCTCTTGTGAGCGACATACCGCCGTATGAGCACTTTTGAGCGACATACCCTGGTATGACCTTTTTTGAGCGACATACCCGGGTATGACGTTTTTTGAGCGATATACCCGGGTATGAAATTTTTTGAGCTACATACCCCGAATGATCTTTTTTGAGTGACACACCCCCGTATGGCCTCTTGTGAGCGACATACCGCCGTATGAGCACTTTTGAGCGACATACCCCGGTATGACCTTTTTGAGCGACATATCCGGGTATGACGTTTTTTGAGCGATATACCCGGGTATGAAATTTTTTGAGTTACATACCCCGAATGATGTTTTTTGAGTGACACACCCCCGTATGGCATATTTACCCCTGTTTGAGCACTTTTGAGCGACATACCCCGGTATGACCTTTTTGAACGACATATCCGGGTATGACGTTTTTTGAGCGATATACCCGGGTATGAAATTTTTTGAGTTACATACCCCGAATGATGTTTTTTGAGTGACACACCCCCGTATGGCATATTTACCCCTGTTTGAGCACTTTTGAGCAACATACCCCGGTATGACCTTTTTGAGCGACATACCCGGGTATGACGTTTTTTGAGCGATATACCCGGGTATGAAATTTTTTGAGCTACATACCCCGAATGATCTTTTTTGAATGACACACCCCCGTATGGCATATTTACCCCTGTTTGAGCACTTTTGAGCGACATACCCCGGTATGACCTTTTTGAACGACATATCCGGGTATGACGTTTTTTGAGCGATATACCCGGGTATGAAATTTTTTGAGTTACATACCCCGAATGATCTTTTTTGAGTGACACACCCCCGTATGGCCTCTTGTGAGCGACATACCGCCAGATGAGCACTTTTGAGCGACATACCCCGGTATGACCTTTTTGAGCGACATATCCGGGTATGACGTTTTTTGAGCGATATACCCGGGTATGAAATTTTTTGAGTTACATACCCCGAATGATGTTTTTTGAGTGACACACCCCCTTATGGCCTCTTGTGAGCGACATACCGCCGTATGAGCACTTTTGAGCGACATACCCCGGTATGACCTTTTTGAGCGACATATCCGGGTATGACGTTTTTTGAGCGATATACCCGGGTATGAAATTTTTTGAGTTACATACCCCGAATGATGTTTTTTGAGTGACACACCCCCGTATGGCATATTTACCCCTGTTTGAGCACTTTTGAGCGACATACCCCGGTATGACCTTTTTTGAGCGACATACCCGGGTATGACGTTTTTTGAGCGATATACCCGGGTATGAAATATTTTGAGCTACATACCCCGAATGATGTTTTTTGAGTGACACACCCCCGTATGGCCTCTTGTGAGCGACATACCGCCATATGAGCACTTTTGAGCGACATACCCCGGTATGACCTTTTTTGAGCGACATACCCGGGTATCACGTTTTTTGAGTGATATTTCCGGGTATGAAATTTTTTGAGTTACATACCCCGAATGATGTTTTTTGAGTGACACACCCCCGTATGGCATATTGTGAGCGACATACCGCCGTATGAGCACTTTTGAGCGACATACCCTGGTATGACCTTTTTTGAGCGACATACCCGGGTATGACGTTTTTTGAGCGATATACCCGGGTATGAAATTTTTTGAGCTACATACCCCGAATGATCTTTTTTGAGTGACACACCCCCGTATGGCATATTTACCCCTGTTTGAGCACTTTTGAGCGACATACCCCGGTATGACCTTTTTGAACGACATATCCGGGTATGACGTTTTTTGAGCGATATACCCGGGTATGAAATTTTTTGAGTTACATACCCCGAATGATCTTTTTTGAGTGACACACCCCCGTATGGCCTCTTGTGAGCGACATACCGCCAGATGAGCACTTTTGAGCGACATACCCCGGTATGACCTTTTTGAGCGACATATCCGGGTATGACGTTTTTTGAGCGATATACCCGGGTATGAAATTTTTTGAGTTACATACCCCGAATGATCTTTTTTGAGTGACACACCCCCGTATGGCCTCTTGTGAGCGACATACCGCCAGATGAGCACTTTTGAGCGACATACCCCGGTATGACCTTTTTGAGCGACATATCCGGGTATGACGTTTTTTGAGCGATATACCCGGGTATGAAATTTTTTGAGTTACATACCCCGAATGATGTTTTTTGAGTGACACACCCCCGTATGGCATATTTACCCCTGTTTGAGCACTTTTGAGCAACATATGACCTTTTTGAGCGACATACCCGGGTATGAAATTTTTTGAGCTACATACCCCGAATGATCTTTTTTGAGTGACACACCCCCGTATGGCATATTTACCCCTGTTTGAGCACTTTTGAGCGACATACCCCGGTATGACCTTTTTGAACGACATATCCGGGTATGACGTTTTTTGAGCGATATACCCGGGTATGAAATTTTTTGAGTTACATACCCCGAATGATCTTTTTTGAGTGACACACCCCCGTATGGCCTCTTGTGAGCGACATACCGCCAGATGAGCACTTTTGAGCGACATACCCCGGTATGACCTTTTTGAGCGACATATCCGGGTATGACGTTTTTTGAGCGATATACCCGGGTATGAAATTTTTTGAGTTACATACCCCGAATGATGTTTTTTGAGTGACACACCCCCGTATGGCCTCTTGTGAGCGACATACCGCCGTATGAGCACTTTTGAGCGACATACCCCGGTATGACCTTTTTGAGCGACATACCCGGGTATGACGTTTTTTGAGCGATATACCCGGGTATGAAATTTTTTGAGTTACATACCCCGAATGATGTTTTTTGAGTGACACACCCCCGTATGGCATATTTACCCCTGTTTGAGCACTTTTGAGCAACATACCCCGGTATGACCTTTTTGAGCGACATACCCGGGTATGACGTTTTTTGAGCGATATACCCGGGTATGAAATTTTTTGAGCTACATACCCCGAATGATCTTTTTTGAGTGACACACCCCCGTATGGCCTCTTGTGAGCGACATACCGCCGTATGAGCACTTTTGAGCGACATACCCCGGTATGACCTTTTTGAGCGACATACCCGGGTATGACGTTTTTTGAGCAATATATCCGGGTATGAAATTGTTTGAGTTACATACCCCGAATGATGTTTTTTGAGTGACACACCCCCGTATGGCATATTTACCCCTGTTTGAGCACTTTTGAGCGACATACCCCGGTATGACCTTTTTTGAGCGACATACCCGGGTATGACGTTTTTTGAGCGATATACCCGGGTATGAAATTGTTTGAGTTACATACCCCGAATGATGTTTTTTGAGTGACACACCCCCGTATGGCATATTTACCCCTGTTTGAGCACTTTTGAGCGACATACCCCGGTATGACCTTTTTTGAGCGACATACCCGGGTATGACGTTTTTTGAGCGATATACCCGGGTATGAAATTTTTTGAGTTACATACCCCGAATGATGTTTTTTGAGTGACACACCCCCGTATGGCATATTGTGAGCGACATACCGCCGTATGAGCACTTTTGAGCGACATACCCCGGTATGACCTTTTTGAACGACATATCCGGGTATGACGTTTTTTGAGCGATATACCCGGGTATGAAATTTTTTGAGTTACATACCCCGAATGATCATTTTTGAGTGACACACCCCCGTATGGCCTCTTGTGAGCGACATACCGCCAGATGAGCACTTTTGAGCGACATACCTCGGTATGACCTTTTTGAGCGACATATCCGGGTATGACGTTTTTTGAGCGATATACCCGGGTATGAAATTTTTTGAGTTACATACCCCGAATGATGTTTTTTGAGTGACACACCCCCTTATGGCCTCTTGTGAGCGACATACCGCCGTATGAGCACTTTTGAGCGACATACCCCGGTATGACCTTTTTGAGCGATATACCCGGGTATGAAATTTTTTGAGTTACATACCCCGAATGATGTTTTTTGAGTGACACACCCCCGTATGGCATATTTACCCCTGTTTGAGCACTTTTGAGCAACATACCCCGGTATGACCTTTTTGAGCGACATACCCGGGTATGATGTTTTTTGAGCGATATACCCGGGTATGAAATTTTTTGAGCTACATACCCCGAATGATCTTTTTTGAGTGACACACCCCCGTATGGCCTCTTGTGAGCGACATACCGCCGTATGAGCACTTTTGAGCGACATACCCCGGTATGACGTTTTTTGAGCGATATACCCGGGTATGAATTTTTTTGAGTTACATACCCCGAATGATGTTTTTTGAGTGACACAACCCCGTATGGCATATTTACCTCTGTTTGAGCACTTTTGAGCGACATACCCCGGTATGACCTTTTTTGAGCGACATACCCGGGTATGATGTTTTTTGAGCGATATACCCGGGTATGAAATTTTTTGAGCTACATACCCCGAATGATCTTTTTTGAGTGACACACCCCCGTATGGCCTCTTGTGAGCGACATACCGCCGTATGAGCACTTTTGAGCGACATACCCCGGTATGACCTTTTTGAGCGACATACCCGGGTATGACGTTTTTTGAGCGATATACCCGGGTATGAAATTTTTTGAGCTACATACCCCGAATGATCTTTTTTGAGTGACACACCCCCGTATGGCCTATTGTGAGCGACATACCGCCGTATGAGCACTTTTGAGCGACATACCCCGGTATGACCTTTTTGAACGACATATCCGGGTATGACGTTTTTTGAGCGATATACCCGGGTATGAAATTTTTTGAGTTACATACCCCGAATGATGTTTTTTGAGTGACACACCCCCGTATGGCCTCTTGTGAGCGACATACCGCCGTATGAGCACTTTTGAGCGACATACCCCGGTATGACGTTTTTTGAGCGATATACCCGGGTATGAAATTTTTTGAGTTACATACCCCGAATGATGTTTTTTGAGTGACACAACCCCGTATGGCATATTTACCTCTGTTTGAGCACTTTTGAGCGACATACCCCGGTATGACCTTTTTTGAGCGACATACCCGGGTATGACGTTTTTTGAGCGATATACCCGGGTATGAAATTTTTTGAGCTACATACCCCGAATGATCTTTTTTGAGTGACACACCCCCGTATGGCCTCTTGTGAGCGACATACCGCCGTATGAGCACTTTTGAGCGACATACCCCGGTATGACGTTTTTTGAGCGATATACCCGGGTATGAAATTTTTTGAGCTACATACCCCGAATGATCTTTTTTGAGTGACACACCCCCGTATGGCCTATTGTGAGCGACATACCGCCGTATGAGCACTTTTGAGCGACATACCCCGGTATGACCTTTTTGAGCGACATACCCGGGTATGACGTTTTTTGAGCGATATACCCGGGTAAGAAATTTTTTGAGCTACATACCCCGAATGATCTTTTTTGAGTGACACACCCCCGTATGGCCTCTTGTGAGCGACATACCACCGTATGAGCACTTTTGAGCGACATAACCCGGTATGACCTTTTTGAGCGACATACCCGGGTATGACGTTTTTTGAGCGATATACCCGGGTATGAAATTGTTTGAGTTACATACCCCGAATGATGTTTTTTGAGTGACACACCCCCGTATGGCATATTTACCCCTGTTTGAGCACTTTTGAGCAACATACCCCGGTATGACCTTTTTGAGCGACATAACCCGGGTATGACGTTTTTTGAGCGATATACCCGGGTATGAAATTTTTTGAGTTACATAGCCCGAATGATGTTTTTTGAGTGACACACCCCCGTATGGCATATTTACCCCTGTTTGAGCACTTTTGAGCGACATACCCCGGTATGACCTTTTTTGAGCGACATACCCGGGTATGAAATTTTTTGAGCTACATACCCCGAATGATCTTTTTTGAGTGACACACCCCCGTATGGCCTCTTGTGAGCGACATACCGCCGTATGAGCACTTTTGAGCGACATACCCCGGTATGACCTTTTTGAGCGACATATCCGGGTATGACGTTTTTTGAGCGATATACCCGGGTATGAAATTTTTTGAGTTACATACCCCGAATGATGTTTTTTGAGTGACACACCCCCGTATGGCATATTTACCCCTGTTTGAGCACTTTTGAGCGACATACCCCGGTATGACCTTTTTGAACGACATATCCGGGTATGACGTTTTTTGAGCGATATACCCGGGTATGAAATTTTTTGAGTTACATACCCCGAATGATGTTTTTTGAGTGACACACCCCCGTATGGCATATTTACCCCTGTTTGAGCACTTTTGAGCAACATACCCCGGTATGACCTTTTTGAGCGACATACCCGGGTATGACGTTTTTTGAGCGATATACCCGGGTATGAAATTTTTTGAGTTACATACCCCGAATGATGTTTTTTGAGTGACACACCCCCGTATGGCATATTTACCCCTGTTTGAGCACTTTTGAGCGACATACCCCGGTATGACCTTTTTTGAGCGACATACCCCGGTATGACCTTTTTGAGCGATATACCCGGGTATGAAATTTTTTGAGCTACATACCCCGAATGATCTTTTTTGAGTGACACACCCCCGTATGGCCTCTTGTGAGCGACATACCGCCGTATGAGCACTTTTGAGCGACATACCCCGGTATGACGTTTTTTGAGCGATATACCCGGGTATGAAATTTTTTGAGCTACATACCCCGAATGATCTTTTTTGAGTGACACACCCCCGTATGGCCTATTGTGAGCGACATACCGCCGTATGAGCACTTTTGAGCGACATACCCCGGTATGACCTTTTTGAGCGACATACCCGGGTATGACGTTTTTTGAGCGATATACCCGGGTAAGAAATTTTTTGAGCTACATACCCCGAATGATCTTTTTTGAGTGACACACCCCCGTATGGCCTCTTGTGAGCGACATACCACCGTATGAGCACTTTTGAGCGACATAACCCGGTATGACCTTTTTGAGCGACATACCCGGGTATGACGTTTTTTGAGCGATATACCCGGGTATGAAATTGTTTGAGTTACATACCCCGAATGATGTTTTTTGAGTGACACACCCCCGTATGGCATATTTACCCCTGTTTGAGCACTTTTGAGCAACATACCCCGGTATGACCTTTTTGAGCGACATAACCCGGGTATGACGTTTTTTGAGCGATATACCCGGGTATGAAATTTTTTGAGTTACATAGCCCGAATGATGTTTTTTGAGTGACACACCCCCGTATGGCATATTTACCCCTGTTTGAGCACTTTTGAGCGACATACCCCGGTATGACCTTTTTTGAGCGACATACCCGGGTATGAAATTTTTTGAGCTACATACCCCGAATGATCTTTTTTGAGTGACACACCCCCGTATGGCCTCTTGTGAGCGACATACCGCCGTATGAGCACTTTTGAGCGACATACCCCGGTATGACCTTTTTGAGCGACATATCCGGGTATGACGTTTTTTGAGCGATATACCCGGGTATGAAATTTTTTGAGTTACATACCCCGAATGATGTTTTTTGAGTGACACACCCCCGTATGGCATATTTACCCCTGTTTGAGCACTTTTGAGCGACATACCCCGGTATGACCTTTTTGAACGACATATCCGGGTATGACGTTTTTTGAGCGATATACCCGGGTATGAAATTTTTTGAGTTACATACCCCGAATGATGTTTTTTGAGTGACACACCCCCGTATGGCATATTTACCCCTGTTTGAGCACTTTTGAGCAACATACCCCGGTATGACCTTTTTGAGCGACATACCCGGGTATGACGTTTTTTGAGCGATATACCCGGGTATGAAATTTTTTGAGTTACATACCCCGAATGATGTTTTTTGAGTGACACACCCCCGTATGGCATATTTACCCCTGTTTGAGCACTTTTGAGCGACATACCCCGGTATGACCTTTTTTGAGCGACATACCCCGGTATGACCTTTTTGAGCGATATACCCGGGTATGAAATTTTTTGAGTTACATACCCCGAATGATGTTTTTTGAGTGACACACCCCCGTATGGCATATTTACCCCTGTTTGAGCACTTTTGAGCAACATACCCCGGTATGACGTTTTTTGAGCGATATACCCGGGTATGAAATTTTTTGAGCTACATACCCCGAATGATCTTTTTTGAGTGACACACCCCCGTATGGCCTCTTGTGAGCGACATACCGCCGTATGAGCACTTTTGAGCGACATACCCCGGTATGACCTTTTTTGAGCGACATACCCGGGTATGACGTTTTTTGAGCGATATACCCGGGTATGAAATTTTTTGAGCTACATACCCCGAATGATCTTTTTTGAGTGACACACCCCCGTATGGCCTCTTGTGAGCGACATACCGCCGTATGAGCACTTTTGAGCGACATACCCCGGTATGACCTTTTTGAACGACATATCCGGGTATGACGTTTTTTGAGCGATATACCCGGGTATGAAATTTTTTGAGTTACATACCCCGAATGATGTTTTTTGAGTGACACACCCCCGTATGGCATATTTACCCCTGTTTGAGCACTTTTGAGCAACATACCCCGGTATGACCTTTTTGAGCGACATACCCGGGTATGACGTTTTTTGAGCGATATACCCGGGTATGAAATTTTTTGAGTTACATACCCCGAATGATGTTTTTTGAGTGACACACCCCCGTATGGCATATTTACCCCTGTTTGAGCACTTTTGAGCTACATACCCCGGTATGACCTTTTTTGAGCGACATACCCGGGTATGACGTTTTTTGAGCGATATACCCGGGTATGAAATTTTTTGAGCTACATACCCCGAATGATCTTTTTTGAGTGACACACCCCCGTATGGCATATTTACCCCTGTTTGAGCACTTTTGAGCAACATACCCCGGTATGACCTTTTTGAGCGATATACCCGGGTATGAAATTTTTTGAGTTACATACCCCGAATGATGTTTTTTGAGTGACACACCCCCGTATGGCATATTTACCCCTGTTTGAGCACTTTTGAGCGACATACCCCGGTATGACGTTTTTTGAGCGATATACCCGGGTATGAAATTTTTTGAGCTACATACCCCGAATGATCTTTTTTGAGTGACACACCCCCGTATGGCCTCTTGTGAGCGACATACCGCCGTATGAGCACTTTTGAGCGACATACCCCGGTATGACCTTTTTGAGCGACATACCCGGGTATGACGTTTTTTGAGCGATATACCCGGGTATGAAATTTTTTGAGTTACATACCCCGAATGATGTTTTTTGAGTGACACAACCCCGTATGGCATATTTACCTCTGTTTGAGCACTTTTGAGCGACATACCCCGGTATGACCTTTTTTGAGCGACATACCCGGGTATGACGTTTTTTGAGCAATATACCCGGGTATGAAATTTTTTGAGCTACATACCCCGAATGATCTTTTTTGAGTGACACACCCCCGTATGGCCTCTTGTGAGCGACATACCGCCGTATGAGCACTTTTGAGCGACATACCCCGGTATGACCTTTTTGAGCGACATACCCGGGTATGACGTTTTTTGAGCGATATACCCGGGTATGAAATTTTTTGAGCTACATACCCCGAATGATCTTTTTTGAGTGACACACCCCCGTATGGCCTATTGTGAGCGACATACCGCCGTATGAGCACTTTTGAGCGACATACCCCGGTATGACCTTTTTGAGCGACATACCCGGGTATGACGTTTTTTGAGCGATATACCCGGGTAAGAAATTTTTTGAGCTACATACCCCGAATGATCTTTTTTGAGTGACACACCCCCGTATGGCCTCTTGTGAGCGACATACCACCGTATGAGCACTTTTGAGCGACATAACCCGGTATGACCTTTTTGAGCGACATACCCGGGTATGACGTTTTTTGAGCGATATACCCGGGTATGAAATTGTTTGAGTTACATACCCCGAATGATGTTTTTTGAGTGACACACCCCCGTATGGCATATTTACCCCTGTTTGAGCACTTTTGAGCAACATACCCCGGTATGACCTTTTTGAGCGACATAACCCGGGTATGACGTTTTTTGAGCGATATACCCGGGTATGAAATTTTTTGAGTTACATAGCCCGAATGATGTTTTTTGAGTGACACACCCCCGTATGGCATATTTACCCCTGTTTGAGCACTTTTGAGCGACATACCCCGGTATGACCTTTTTTGAGCGACATACCCGGGTATGAAATTTTTTGAGCTACATACCCCGAATGATCTTTTTTGAGTGACACACCCCCGTATGGCCTCTTGTGAGCGACATACCGCCGTATGAGCACTTTTGAGCGACATACCCCGGTATGACCTTTTTGAACGACATATCCGGGTATGACGTTTTTTGAGCGATATACCCGGGTATGAAATTTTTTGAGTTACATACCCCGAATGATGTTTTTTGAGTGACACACCCCCGTATGGCCTCTTGTGAGCGACATACCGCCGTATGAGCACTTTTGAGCGACATACCCCGGTATGACCTTTTTGAGCGACATATCCGGGTATGACGTTTTTTGAGCGATATACCCGGGTATGAAATTTTTTGAGTTACATACCCCGAATGATGTTTTTTGAGTGACACACCCCCGTATGGCATATTTACCCCTGTTTGAGCACTTTTGAGCAACATACCCCGGTATGACCTTTTTGAGCGACATACCCGGGTATGACGTTTTTTGAGCGATATACCCGGGTATGAAATTTTTTGAGTTACATACCCCGAATGATGTTTTTTGAGTGACACACCCCCGTATGGCATATTTACCCCTGTTTGAGCACTTTTGAGCGACATACCCCGGTATGACCTTTTTTGAGCGACATACCCGGGTATGACGTTTTTTGAGCGATATACCCGGGTATGAAATTTTTTGAGCTACATACCCCGAATGATCTTTTTTGAGTGACACACCCCCGTATGGCCTCTTGTGAGCGACATACCGCCAGATGAGCACTTTTGAGCGACATACCCCGGTATGACCTTTTTGAGCGACATATCTGGGTATGACGTTTTTTGAGTGATATACCCGGGTATGAAATTTTTTGAGTTACATACCCCGAATGATGTTTTTTGAGTGACACACCCCCGTATGGCATATTTACCCCTGTTTGAGCACTTTTGAGCAACATACCCCGGTATGACCTTTTTGAGCGACATACCCGGGTATGACGTTTTTTGAGCGATATACCCGGGTATGAAATTTTTTGAGTTACATACCCCGAATGATGTTTTTTGAGTGACACACCCCCGTATGGCATATTTACCCCTGTTTGAGCACTTTTGAGCGACATACCCCGGTATGACCTTTTTTGAGCGACATACCCGGGTATGACGTTTTTTGAGCGATATACCCGGGTATGAAATTTTTTGAGCTACATACCCCGAATGATCTTTTTTGAGTGACACACCCCCGTATGGCCTCTTGTGAGCGACATACCGCCGTATGAGCACTTTTGAGCGACATACCCCGGTATGACCTTTTTGAGCGACATATCCGGGTATGACGTTTTTTGAGCGAGATACCCGGGTATGAAATTTTTTGAGTTACATACCCCGAATGATTTTTTTTGAGTGACACACCCCCGTATGGCTTCTTGTGAGCGACATACCGCCGTATGAGCACTTTTGAGCGACATACCCCGGTATGACCTTTTTTGAGCGACATACCCGGGTATGACGTTTTTTGAGCGATATACCCGGGTATGAAATTTTTTGAGTTACATACCCCGAATGATGTTTTTTGAGTGACACAACCCCGTATGGCATATTTACCTCTGTTTGAGCACTTTTGAGCGACATACCCCGGTATGACCTTTTTTGAGCGACATACCCGGGTATGACGTTTTTTGAGCGATATACCCGGGTATGAAATTTTTTGAGCTACATACCCCGAATGATCTTTTTTGAGTGACACACCCCCGTATGGCCTCTTGTGAGCGACATACCGCCGTATGAGCACTTTTGAGCGACATACCCCGGTATGACCTTTTTGAGCGACATACCCGGGTATGACGTTTTTTGAGCGATATACCCGGGTATGAAATTTTTTGAGCTACATACCCCGAATGATCTTTTTTGAGTGACACACCCCCGTATGGCCTATTGTGAGCGACATACCGCCGTATGAGCACTTTTGAGCGACATACCCCGGTATGACCTTTTTGAGCGACATACCCGGGTATGACGTTTTTTGAGCGATATACCCGGGTAAGAAATTTTTTGAGCTACATACCCCGAATGATCTTTTTTGAGTGACACACCCCCGTATGGCCTCTTGTGAGCGACATACCACCGTATGAGCACTTTTGAGCGACATAACCCGGTATGACCTTTTTGAGCGACATACCCGGGTATGACGTTTTTTGAGCGATATACCCGGGTATGAAATTGTTTGAGTTACATACCCCGAATGATGTTTTTTGAGTGACACACCCCCGTATGGCATATTTACCCCTGTTTGAGCACTTTTGAGCAACATACCCCGGTATGACCTTTTTGAGCGACATAACCCGGGTATGACGTTTTTTGAGCGATATACCCGGGTATGAAATTTTTTGAGTTACATAGCCCGAATGATGTTTTTTGAGTGACACACCCCCGTATGGCATATTTACCCCTGTTTGAGCACTTTTGAGCGACATACCCCGGTATGACCTTTTTTGAGCGACATACCCGGGTATGAAATTTTTTGAGCTACATACCCCGAATTATCTTTTTTGAGTGACACACCCCCGTATGGCCTCTTGTGAGCGACATACCGCCGTATGAGCACTTTTGAGCGACATACCCCGGTATGACCTTTTTGAACGACATATCCGGGTATGACGTTTTTTGAGCGATATACCCGGGTATGAAATTTTTTGAGTTACATACCCCGAATGATGTTTTTTGAGTGACACACCCCCGTATGGCCTCTTGTGAGCGACATACCGCCGTATGAGCACTTTTGAGCGACATACCCCGGTATGACCTTTTTGAGCGACATATCCGGGTATGACGTTTTTTGAGCGATATACCCGGGTATGAAATTTTTTGAGTTACATACCCCGAATGATGTTTTTTGAGTGACACACCCCCGTATGGCATATTTACCCCTGTTTGAGCACTTTTGAGCAACATACCCCGGTATGACCTTTTTGAGCGACATACCCGGGTATGACGTTTTTTGAGCGATATACCCGGGTATGAAATTTTTTGAGTTACATACCCCGAATGATGTTTTTTGAGTGACACACCCCCGTATGGCATATTTACCCCTGTTTGAGCACTTTTGAGCGACATACCCCGGTATGACCTTTTTTGAGCGACATACCCGGGTATGACGTTTTTTGAGCGATATACCCGGGTATGAAATTTTTTGAGCTACATACCCCGAATGATCTTTTTTGAGTGACACACCCCCGTATGGCCTCTTGTGAGCGACATACCGCCAGATGAGCACTTTTGAGCGACATACCCCGGTATGACCTTTTTGAGCGACATATCTGGGTATGACGTTTTTTGAGTGATATACCCGGGTATGAAATTTTTTGAGTTACATACCCCGAATGATGTTTTTTGAGTGACACACCCCCGTATGGCATATTTACCCCTGTTTGAGCACTTTTGAGCAACATACCCCGGTATGACCTTTTTGAGCGACATACCCGGGTATGACGTTTTTTGAGCGATATACCCGGGTATGAAATTTTTTGAGTTACATACCCCGAATGATGTTTTTTGAGTGACACACCCCCGTATGGCATATTTACCCCTGTTTGAGCACTTTTGAGCGACATACCCCGGTATGACCTTTTTTGAGCGACATACCCGGGTATGACGTTTTTTGAGCGATATACCCGGGTATGAAATTTTTTGAGCTACATACCCCGAATGATCTTTTTTGAGTGACACACCCCCGTATGGCCTCTTGTGAGCGACATACCGCCGTATGAGCACTTTTGAGCGACATACCCCGGTATGACCTTTTTGAGCGACATATCCGGGTATGACGTTTTTTGAGCGAGATACCCGGGTATGAAATTTTTTGAGTTACATACCCCGAATGATTTTTTTTGAGTGACACACCCCCGTATGGCTTCTTGTGAGCGACATACCGCCGTATGAGCACTTTTGAGCGACATACCCCGGTATGACCTTTTTTGAGCGACATACCCGGGTATGACCTTTTTGAGCGACATACCCGGGTATGAAATTTTTTGAGCTACATACCCCGAATGATCTTTTTTGAGTGACACACCCCCGTATGGCCTCTTGTGAGCGACATACCGCCGTATGAGCACTTTTGAGCGACATACCCCGGTATGACCTTTTTGAGCGACATACCCGGGTATGACGTTTTTTGAGCGATATACCCGGGTATGAAATTTTTTGAGTTACATACTCCGAATGATGTTTTTTGAGTGACACACCCCCGTATGGCATATTTACCCCTGTTTGAGCACTTTTGAGCAACATACCCCGGTATGACCTTTTTGAGCGACATAACCCGGGTATGACGTTTTTTGAGCGATATACCCGGGTATGACATTTTTTGAGTTACATAGCCCGAATGATGTTTTTTGAGTGACACACCCCCGTATGGCATATTTACCCCTGTTTGAGCACTTTTGAGCGACATACCCCGGTATGACCTTTTTTGAGTGATATTTCCGGGTATGAAATTTTTTGAGTTACATACCCCGAATGATCTTTTTTGAGTGACACACCCCCGTATGGCCTCTTGTGAGCGACATACCGCCGTATGAGCACTTTTGAGCGACATACCCTGGTATGACCTTTTTTGAGCGACATACCCGGGTATGACGTTTTTTGAGCGATATACCCGGGTATGAAATTTTTTGAGCTACATACCCCGAATGATCTTTTTTGAGTGACACACCCCCGTATGGCCTCTTGTGAGCGACATACCGCCGTATGAGCACTTTTGAGCGACATACCCCGGTATGACCTTTTTGAGCGACATATCCGGGTATGACGTTTTTTGAGCGATATAACCGGGTATGAAATTTTTTGAGTTACATACCCCGAATGATGTTTTTTGAGTGACACACCCCCGTATGGCATATTTACCCCTGTTTGAGCACTTTTGAGCGACATACCCCGGTATGACCTTTTTGAACGACATATCCGGGTATGACGTTTTTTGAGCGATATACCCGGGTATGAAATTTTTTGAGTTACATACCCCGAATGATCTTTTTTGAGTGACACACCCCCGTATGGCCTCTTGTGAGCGACATACCGCCAGATGAGCACTTTTGAGCGACATACCCCGGTATGACCTTTTTGAGCGACATATCCGGGTATGACGTTTTTTGAGCGATATACCCGGGTATGAAATTTTTTGAGTTACATAACCCGAATGATGTTTTTTGAGTGACACACCCCCTTAAGCCCTCTTGTGAGCGACATACCGCCGTATGAGCACTTTTCAGCGACATACCCCGGTATGACCTTTTTGAGCGACATATCCGGGTATGACGTTTTTTGAGCGATATACCCGGGTATGAAATTTTTTGAGTTACATAACCCGAATGATGTTTTTTGAGTGACACACCCCCGTATGGCATATTTACCCCTGTTTGAGCACTTTTGAGCAACATACCCCGGTATGACCTTTTTGAGCGACATACCCGGGTATGACGTTTTTTGAGCGATATACCCGGGTATGAAATTTTTTGAGCTACATACCCCGAATGATCTTTTTTGAGTGACACACCCCCGTATGGCATATTTACCCCTGTTTGAGCACTTTTGAGCGACATACCCCGGTATGACCTTTTTGAACGACATATCCGGGTATGACGTTTTTTGAGCGATATACCCGGGTATGAAATTTTTTGAGTTACATACCCCGAATGATCTTTTTTGAGTGACACACCCCCGTATGGCCTCTTGTGAGCGACATACCGCCAGATGAGCACTTTTGAGCGACATACCCCGGTATGACCTTTTTGAGCGACATATCCGGGTATGACGTTTTTTGAGCGATATACCCGGGTATGAAATTTTTTGAGTTACATACCCCGAATGATGTTTTTTGAGTGACACACCCCCTTATGGCCTCTTGTGAGCGACATACCGCCGTATGAGCACTTTTGAGCGACATACCCCGGTATGACCTTTTTGAGCGACATATCCGGGTATGACGTTTTTTGAGCGATATACCCGGGTATGAAATTTTTTGAGTTACATACCCCGAATGATGTTTTTTGAGTGACACACCCCCGTATGGCATATTTACCCCTGTTTGAGCACTTTTGAGCGACATAACCCGGTATGACCTTTTTGAACGACATATCCGGGTATGACGTTTTTTGAGCGATATACCCGGGTATGAAATTTTTTGAGTTACATACCCCGAATGATCTTTTTTGAGTGACACACCCCCGTATGGCCTCTTGTGAGCGACATACTGCCAGATGAGCACTTTTGAGCGACATACCCCGGTATGACCTTTTTGAGCGACATATCCGGGTATGACGTTTTTTGAGCGATATACCCGGGTATGAAATTTTTTGAGTTACATACCCCGAATGATGTTTTTTGAGTGACACACCCCCTTATGGCCTCTTGTGAGCGACATACCGCCGTATGAGCACTTTTCAGCGACATACCCCGGTATGACCTTTTTGAGCGACATATCCGGGTATGACGTTTTTTGAGCGATATACCCGGGTATGAAATTTTTTGAGTTACATACCCCGAATGATGTTTTTTGAGTGACACACCCCCGTATGGCATATTTACCCCTGTTTGAGCACTTTTGAGCAACATACCCCGGTATGACCTTTTTGAGCGACATACCCGGGTATGACGTTTTTTGAGCGATATACCCGGGTATGAAATTTTTTGAGCTACATACCCCGAATGATCTTTTTTGAGTGACACACCCCCGTATGGCATATTTACCCCTGTTTGAGCACTTTTGAGCGACATACCCCGGTATGACCTTTTTGAACGACATATCCGGGTATGACGTTTTTTGAGCGATATACCCGGGTATGAAATTTTTTGAGCTACATACCCCGAATGATCTTTTTTGAGTGACACACCCCCGTATGGCCTCTTGTGAGCGACATACCGCCGTATGAGCACTTTTGAGCGACATACCCCGGTATGACCTTTTTGAGCGACATATCCGGGTATGACGTTTTTTGAGCGATATACCCGGGTATGAAATTTTTTGAGTTACATACCCCGAATGATGTTTTTTGAGTGACACACCCCCGTATGGCATATTTACCCCTGTTTGAGCACTTTTGAGCGACATACCCCGGTATGACCTTTTTGAACGACATATCCGGGTATGACGTTTTTTGAGCGATATACCCGGGTATGAAATTTTTTGAGTTACATACCCCGAATGATCTTTTTTGAGTGACACACCCCCGTATGGCCTCTTGTGAGCGACATACCGCCAGATGAGCACTTTTGAGCGACATACCCCGGTATGACCTTTTTGAGCGACATATCCGGGTATGACGTTTTTTGAGCGATATACCCGGGTATGAAATTTTTTGAGTTACATACCCCGAATGATGTTTTTTGAGTGACACACCCCCGTATGGCCTCTTGTGAGCGACATACCGCCGTATGAGCACTTTTGAGCGACATACCCCGGTATGACCTTTTTGAGCGACATATCCGGGTATGACGTTTTTTGAGCGATATACCCGGGTATGAAATTTTTTGAGTTACATACCCCGAATGATGTTTTTTGAGTGACACACCCCCGTATGGCATATTTACCCCTGTTTGAGCACTTTTGAGCAACATACCCCGGTATGACCTTTTTGAGCGACATACCCGGGTATGACGTTTTTTGAGCGATATACCCGGGTATGAAATTTTTTGAGCTACATACCCCGAATGATCTTTTTTGAGTGACACACCCCCGTATGGCCTCTTGTGAGCGACATACCGCCGTATGAGCACTTTTGAGCGACATACCCCGGTATGACCTTTTTGAGCGACATACCCGGGTATGACGTTTTTTGAGCGATATACCCGGGTATGAAATTTTTTGAGTTACATACCCCGAATGATGTTTTTTGAGTGACACACCCCCGTATGGCATATTTACCCCTGTTTGAGCACTTTTGAGCAACATACCCCGGTATGACCTTTTTGAGCGACATACCCGGGTATGACGTTTTTTGAGCGATATACCCGGGTATGAAATTTTTTGAGCTACATACCCCGAATGATCTTTTTTGAGTGACACACCCCCGTATGGCCTCTTGTGAGCGACATACCGCCGTATGAGCACTTTTGAGCGACATACCCCGGTATGACCTTTTTGAGCGACATACCCGGGTATGACGTTTTTTGAGCAATATATCCGGGTATGAAATTGTTTGAGTTACATACCCCGAATGATGTTTTTTGAGTGACACACCCCCGTATGGCATATTTACCCCTGTTTGAGCACTTTTGAGCAACATACCCCGGTATGACCTTTTTGAGCGACATAACCCGGGTATGACGTTTTTTGAGCGATATACCCGGGTATGACATTTTTTGAGTTACATAGCCCGAATGATGTTTTTTGAGTGACACACCCCCGTATGGCATATTTACCCCTGTTTGAGCACTTTTGAGCGACATACCCCGGTATGACCTTTTTTGAGCGACATACCCGGGTATGAAATTTTTTGAGCTACATACCCCGAATGATCTTTTTTGAGTGACACACCCCCGTATGGCCTCTTGTGAGCGACATACCGCCATATGAGCACTTTTGAGCGACATACCCCGGTATGACCTTTTTGAGCGACATATCCGGGTATGACGTTTTTTGAGCGATATACCCGAGTATGAATTTTTTTGAGTTACATACCCTGAATGATGTTTTTTGAGTGACACACCCCCGTATGGCCTCTTGTGAGCGACATACCGCCGTATGAGCACTTTTGAGCGACATACCCCGGTATGACCTTTTTTGAGCGACATACCCGGGTATGACGTTTTTTGAGCGATATACCCGGGTATGAAATTTTTTGAGCTACATACCCCGAATGATCTTTTTTGAGTGACACACCCCCGTATGGCATATTTACCCCTGTTTGAGCACTTTTGAGCAACATACCCCGGTATGACCTTTTTGAACGACATATCCGGGTATGACGTTTTTTGAGCGATATACCCGGGTATGAAATTTTTTGAGCTACATACCCCGAATGATCTTTTTTGAGTGACACACCCCCGTATGGCCTCTTGTGAGCGACATACCGCCGTATGAGCACTTTTGAGCGACATACCCCGGTATGACCTTTTTGAGCGACATACCCGGGTATGACGTTTTTTGAGCAATATATCCGGGTATGAAATTGTTTGAGTTACATACCCCGAATGATCTTTTTTGAGTGACACACCCCCGTATGGCATATTTACCCCTGTTTGAGCACTTTTGAGCAACATACCCCGGTATGACCTTTTTGAACGACATATCCGGGTATGACGTTTTTTGAGCGATATACCCGGGTATGAAATTTTTTGAGCTACATACCCCGAATGATCTTTTTTGAGTGACACACCCCCGTATGGCCTCTTGTGAGCGACATACCGCCGTATGAGCACTTTTGAGCGACATACCCCGGTATGACCTTTTTGAGCGACATACCCGGGTATGACGTTTTTTGAGCAATATATCCGGGTATGAAATTGTTTGAGTTACATACCCCGAATGATGTTTTTTGAGTGACACACCCCCGTATGGCATATTTACCCCTGTTTGAGCACTTTTGAGCGACATACCCCGGTATGACCTTTTTTGAGCGACATACCCGGGTATGACGTTTTTTGAGCGATATACCCGGGTATGAAATTTTTTGAGCTACATACCCCGAATTATCTTTTTTGAGTGACACACCCCCGTATGGCCTCTTGTGAGCGACATACCGCCGTATGAGCACTTTTGAGCGACATACCCCGGTATGACCTTTTTGAGCGACATACCCGGGTATGACGTTTTTTGAGCAATATATCCGGGTATGAAATTGTTTGAGTTACATACCCCGAATGATGTTTTTTGAGTGACACACCCCCGTATGGCATATTTACCCCTGTTTGAGCACTTTTGAGCGACATACCCCGGTATGACCTTTTTTGAGCGACATACCCGGGTATGACGTTTTTTGAGCGATATACCCGGGTATGAAATTTTTTGAGCTACATACCCCGAATTATCTTTTTTGAGTGACACACCCCCGTATGGCCTCTTGTGAGCGACATACCGCCATATGAGCACTTTTGAGCGACATACCCCGGTATGACCTTTTTGAGCGTCATATCCGGGTATGACGTTTTTTGAGCGATATACCCGAGTATGAATTTTTTTGAGTTACATACCCCGAATGATGTTTTTTGAGTGACACACCCCCGTATGGCCTCTTGTGAGCGACATACCGCCGTATGAGCACTTTTGAGCGACATACCCCGGTATGACCTTTTTGAGCGACATACCCGGGTATGACGTTTTTTGAGCGATATACCCGGGTATGAAATTTTTTGAGCTACATACCCCGAATGATCTTTTTTGAGTGACACACCCCCGTATGGCCTCTTGTGAGCGACATACCGCCGTATGAGCACTTTTGAGCGACATACCCCGGTATGACCTTTTTGAGCGACATACCCGGGTATGACGTTTTTTGAGCAATATATCCGGGTATGAAATTGTTTGAGTTACATACCCCGAATGATGTTTTTTGAGTGACACACCCCCGTATGGCATATTTACCCCTGTTTGAGCACTTTTGAGCAACATACCCCGGTATGACCTTTTTGAGCGACATAACCCGGGTATGACGTTTTTTGAGCGATATACCCGGGTATGACATTTTTTGAGTTACATAGCCCGAATGATGTTTTTTGAGTGACACACCCCCGTATGGCATATTTACCCCTGTTTGAGCACTTTTGAGCGACATACCCCGGTATGACCTTTTTTGAGCGACATACCCGGGTATGAAATTTTTTGAGCTACATACCCCGAATGATCTTTTTTGAGTGACACACCCCCGTATGGCCTCTTGTGAGCGACATACCGCCATATGAGCACTTTTGAGCGACATACCCCGGTATGACCTTTTTGAGCGACATATCCGGGTATGACGTTTTTTGAGCGATATACCCGAGTATGAATTTTTTTGAGTTACATACCCTGAATGATGTTTTTTGAGTGACACACCCCCGTATGGCCTCTTGTGAGCGACATACCGCCGTATGAGCACTTTTGAGCGACATACCCCGGTATGACCTTTTTTGAGCGACATACCCGGGTATGACGTTTTTTGAGCGATATACCCGGGTATGAAATTTTTTGAGCTACATACCCCGAATGATCTTTTTTGAGTGACACACCCCCGTATGGCATATTTACCCCTGTTTGAGCACTTTTGAGCAACATACCCCGGTATGACCTTTTTGAACGACATATCCGGGTATGACGTTTTTTGAGCGATATACCCGGGTATGAAATTTTTTGAGCTACATACCCCGAATGATCTTTTTTGAGTGACACACCCCCGTATGGCCTCTTGTGAGCGACATACCGCCGTATGAGCACTTTTGAGCGACATACCCCGGTATGACCTTTTTGAGCGACATACCCGGGTATGACGTTTTTTGAGCAATATATCCGGGTATGAAATTGTTTGAGTTACATACCCCGAATGATCTTTTTTGAGTGACACACCCCCGTATGGCATATTTACCCCTGTTTGAGCACTTTTGAGCAACATACCCCGGTATGACCTTTTTGAACGACATATCCGGGTATGACGTTTTTTGAGCGATATACCCGGGTATGAAATTTTTTGAGCTACATACCCCGAATGATCTTTTTTGAGTGACACACCCCCGTATGGCCTCTTGTGAGCGACATACCGCCGTATGAGCACTTTTGAGCGACATACCCCGGTATGACCTTTTTGAGCGACATACCCGGGTATGACGTTTTTTGAGCAATATATCCGGGTATGAAATTGTTTGAGTTACATACCCCGAATGATGTTTTTTGAGTGACACACCCCCGTATGGCATATTTACCCCTGTTTGAGCACTTTTGAGCGACATACCCCGGTATGACCTTTTTTGAGCGACATACCCGGGTATGACGTTTTTTGAGCGATATACCCGGGTATGAAATTTTTTGAGCTACATACCCCGAATTATCTTTTTTGAGTGACACACCCCCGTATGGCCTCTTGTGAGCGACATACCGCCGTATGAGCACTTTTGAGCGACATACCCCGGTATGACCTTTTTGAGCGACATACCCGGGTATGACGTTTTTTGAGCAATATATCCGGGTATGAAATTGTTTGAGTTACATACCCCGAATGATGTTTTTTGAGTGACACACCCCCGTATGGCATATTTACCCCTGTTTGAGCACTTTTGAGCGACATACCCCGGTATGACCTTTTTTGAGCGACATACCCGGGTATGACGTTTTTTGAGCGATATACCCGGGTATGAAATTTTTTGAGCTACATACCCCGAATTATCTTTTTTGAGTGACACACCCCCGTATGGCCTCTTGTGAGCGACATACCGCCATATGAGCACTTTTGAGCGACATACCCCGGTATGACCTTTTTGAGCGTCATATCCGGGTATGACGTTTTTTGAGCGATATACCCGAGTATGAATTTTTTTGAGTTACATACCCCGAATGATGTTTTTTGAGTGACACACCCCCGTATGGCCTCTTGTGAGCGACATACCGCCGTATGAGCACTTTTGAGCGACATACCCCGGTATGACCTTTTTTGAGCGACATACCCGGGTATGACGTTTTTTGAGCGATATACCCGGGTATGAAATTTTTTGAGCTACATACCCCGAATGATCTTTTTTGAGTGACACACCCCCGTATGGCCTCTTGTGAGCGACATACCGCCGTATGAGCACTTTTGAGCGACATACCCCGGTATGACCTTTTTGAACGACATATCCGGGTATGACGTTTTTTGAGCGATATACCCGGGTATGAAATTTTTTGAGTTACATACCCCGAATGATGTTTTTTGAGTGACACACCCCCGTATGGCATATTTACCCCTGTTTGAGCACTTTTGAGCAACATACCCCGGTATGACCTTTTTGAGCGACATATCCGGGTATGACGTTTTTTGAGCGATATACCCGGGTATGAAATTTTTTGAGTTACATACCCCGAATGATGTTTTTTGAGTGACACACCCCCTTATGGCCTCTTGTGAGCGACATACCGCCGTATGAGCACTTTTGAGCGACATACCCCGGTATGACCTTTTTGAGCGACATACCCGGGTATGACGTTTTTTGAGCGATATACCCGGGTATGAAATTTTTTGAGTTACATACCCCGAATGATGTTTTTTGAGTGACACACCCCCGTATGGCATATTTACCCCTGTTTGAGCACTTTTGAGCAACATACCCCGGTATGACCTTTTTGAGCAACATACCCGGGTATGACGTTTTTTGAGCGATATACCCGGGTATGAAATTTTTTGAGTTACATACCCCGAATGATGTTTTTTGAGTGACACACCCCCGTATGGCATATTTACCCCTGTTTGAGCACTTTTGAGCAACATACCCCGGTATGACCTTTTTGAGCGACATACCCGGGTATGACGTTTTTTGAGCGATATACCCGGGTATGAAATTTTTTGAGCTACATACCCCGAATGATCTTTTTTGAGTGACACACCCCCGTATGGCCTCTTGTGAGCGACATACCGCCGTATGAGCACTTTTGAGCGACATACCCCGGTATGACCTTTTTGAGCGACATACCCGGGTATGACGTTTTTTGAGCAATATATCCGGGTATGAAATTGTTTGAGTTACATACCCCGAATGATGTTTTTTGAGTGACACACCCCCGTATGGCATATTTACCCCTGTTTGAGCACTTTTGAGCGACATACCCCGGTATGACCTTTTTTGAGCGACATACCCGGGTATGACGTTTTTTGAGCGATATACCCGGGTATGAAATTTTTTGAGTTACATACCCCGAATGATCTTTTTTGAGTGACACACCCCCGTATGGCCTCTTGTGAGCGACATACCGCCAGATGAGCACTTTTGAGCGACATACCACGGTATGACCTTTTTGAGCGACATATCCGGGTATGACGTTTTTTGAGCGATATACCCGGGTATGAAATTTTTTGGGTTACATACCCCGAATGATGTTTTTTGAGTGACACACCCCCTTATGGCCTCTTGTGAGCGACATACCGCCGTATGAGCACTTTTGAGCGACATACCCCGGTATGACCTTTTTGAGCGACATATCCGGGTATGACGTTTTTTGAGCGATATACCCGGGTATGAAATTTTTTGAGTTACATACTCCGAATGATGTTTTTTGAGTGACACACCCCCGTATGGCATATTTACCCCTGTTTGAGCACTTTTGAGCAACATACCCCGGTATGACCTTTTTGAGCGACATAACCCGGGTATGACGTTTTTTGAGCGATATACCTGGGTATGACATTTTTTGAGTTACATAGCCCGAATGATGTTTTTTGAGTGACACACCCCCGTATGGCATATTTACCCCTGTTTGAGCACTTTTGAGCGACATACCCCGGTATGACCTTTTTTGAGCGACATACCCGGGTATGAAATTTTTTGAGCTACATACCCCGAATGATCTTTTTTGAGTGACACACCCCCGTATGGCCTCTTGTGAGCGACATACCGCCATATGAGCACTTTTGAGCGACATACCCCGGTATGACCTTTTTGAGCGACATATCCGGGTATGACGTTTTTTGAGCGATATACCCGAGTATGAATTTTTTTGAGTTACATACCCTGAATGATGTTTTTTGAGTGACACACCCCCGTATGGCCTCTTGTGAGCGACATACCCCGGTATGACCTTTTTGAACGACATATCCGGGTATGACGTTTTTTGAGCGATATACCCGGGTATGAAATTTTTTGAGTTACATACCCCGAATGATCTTTTTTGAGTGACACCCCCCCGTATGGCCTCTTGTGAGCGACATACCGCCAGATGAGCACTTTTGAGCGACATACCCCGGTATGACCTTTTTGAGCGACATATCCGGGTATGACGTTTTTTGAGCGATATACCCGGGTATGAAATTTTTTGAGTTACATACCCCGAATGATGTTTTTTGAGTGACACACCCCCTTATGGCCTCTTGTGAGCGACATACCGCCGTATGAGCACTTTTGAGCGACATACCCCGGTATGACCTTTTTGAGCGACATATCCGGGTATGACGTTTTTTGAGCGATATACCCGGGTATGAAATTTTTTGAGTTACATACCCCGAATGATGTTTTTTGAGTGACACACCCCCGTATGGCATATTTACCCCTGTTTGAGCACTTTTGAGCAACATACCCCGGTATGACCTTTTTGAGCGACATATCCGGGTATGACGTTTTTTGAGCGATATACCCGGGTATGAAATTTTTTGAGTTACATACCCCGAATGATGTTTTTTGAGTGACACACCCCCTTATGGCCTCTTGTGAGCGACATACCGCCGTATGAGCACTTTTGAGCGACATACCCCGGTATGACCTTTTTGAGCGACATATCCGGGTATGACGTTTTTTGAGCGATATACCCGGGTATGAAATTTTTTGAGTTACATACCCTGAATGATGTTTTTTGAGTGACACACCCCCGTATGGCCTCTTGTGAGCGACATACCCCGGTATGACCTTTTTGAACGACATATCCGGGTATGACGTTTTTTGAGCGATATACCCGGGTATGAAATTTTTTGAGTTACATACCCCGAATGATCTTTTTTGAGTGACACCCCCCCGTATGGCCTCTTGTGAGCGACATACCGCCAGATGAGCACTTTTGAGCGACATACCCCGGTATGACCTTTTTGAGCGACATATCCGGGTATGACGTTTTTTGAGCGATATACCCGGGTATGAAATTTTTTGAGTTACATACCCCGAATGATGTTTTTTGAGTGACACACCCCCTTATGGCCTCTTGTGAGCGACATACCGCCGTATGAGCACTTTTGAGCGACATACCCCGGTATGACCTTTTTGAGCGACATATCCGGGTATGACGTTTTTTGAGCGATATACCCGGGTATGAAATTTTTTGAGTTACATACCCCGAATGATGTTTTTTGAGTGACACACCCCCGTATGGCATATTTACCCCTGTTTGAGCACTTTTGAGCAACATACCCCGGTATGACCTTTTTGAGCGACATATCCGGGTATGACGTTTTTTGAGCGATATACCCGGGTATGAAATTTTTTGAGTTACATACCCCGAATGATGTTTTTTGAGTGACACACCCCCTTATGGCCTCTTGTGAGCGACATACCGCCGTATGAGCACTTTTGAGCGACATACCCCGGTATGACCTTTTTGAGCGACATATCCGGGTATGACGTTTTTTGAGCGATATACCCGGGTATGAAATTTTTTGAGTTACATACCCCGAATGATGTTTTTTGAGTGACACACCCCCGTATGGCATATTTACCCCTGTTTGAGCACTTTAGAGCAACATACCCCGGTATGACCTTTTTGAGCGATATACCCGGGTATGAAATTTTTTGAGCTACATACCCCGAATGATCTTTTTTGAGTGACACACCCCCGTATGGCCTCTTGTGAGCGACATACCGCCGTATGAGCACTTTTGAGCGACATACCCCGGTATGACCTTTTTGAGCGACATACCCGGGTATGACGTTTTTTGAGCAATATATCCGGGTATGAAATTGTTTGAGTTACATACCCCGAATGATGTTTTTTGAGTGACACACCCCCGTATGGCATATTTACCCCTGTTTGAGCACTTTTGAGCGACATACCCCGGTATGACCTTTTTTGAGCGACATACCCGGGTATGACGTTTTTTGAGCGATATACCCGGGTATGAAATTTTTTGAGCTACATACCCCGAATTATCTTTTTTGAGTGACACACCCCCGTATGGCCTCTTGTGAGCGACATACCGCCATATGAGCACTTTTGAGCGACATACCCCGGTATGACCTTTTTGAGCGTCATATCCGGGTATGACGTTTTTTGAGCGATATACCCGAGTATGAATTTTTTTGAGTTACATACCCCGAATGATGTTTTTTGAGTGACACACCCCCGTATGGCCTCTTGTGAGCGACATACCGCCGTATGAGCACTTTTGAGCGACATACCCCGGTATAACCTTTTTTGAGCGACATACCCGGGTATGACGTTTTTTGAGCGATAAACCCGGGTATGAAATTTTTTGAGCTACATACCCCGAATGATCTTTTTTGAGTGACACACCCCCGTATGGCCTCTTGTGAGCGACATACCGCCGTATGAGCACTTTTGAGCGACATACCCCGGTATGACCTTTTTGAACGACATATCCGGGTATGACGTTTTTTGAGCGATATACCCGGGTATGAAATTTTTTGAGTTACATACCCCGAATGATGTTTTTTGAGTGACACACCCCCGTATGGCATATTGTGAGCGACATACCGCCGTATGAGCACTTTTGAGCGACATACCCTGGTATGACCTTTTTTGAGCGACATACCCGGGTATGACGTTTTTTGAGCGATATACCCGGGTATAAAATTTTTTGAGCTACATACCCCGAATGATCTTTTTTGAGTGACACACCCCCGTATGGCCTCTTGTGAGCGACATACCGCCGTATGAGCACTTTTGAGCGACATACCCCGGTATGACCTTTTTGAGCGACATATCCGGGTATGACGTTTTTTGAGCGATATACCCGGGTATGAAATTTTTTGAGTTACATACCCCGAATGATGTTTTTTGAGTGACACACCCCCGTATGGCATATTTACCCCTGTTTGAGCACTTTTGAGCAACATACCCCGGTATGACCTTTTTGAGCGACATACCCGGGTATGACGTTTTTTGCGCGATATACCCGGGTATGAAATTTTTTGAGCTACATACCCCGAATGATCTTTTTTGAGTGACACACCCCCATATGGCATATTTACCCCTGTTTGAGCACTTTTGAGCGACATACCCCGGTATGACCTTTTTGAACGACATATCCGGGTATGACGTTTTTTGAGCGATATACCCGGGTATGAAATTTTTTGAGTTACATACCCCGAATGATCTTTTTTGAGTGACACACCCCCGTATGGCCTCTTGTGAGCGACATATCCGGGTATGACGTTTTTTGAGCGATATACCCGGGTATGAAATTTTTTGAGTTACATACCCCGAATGATGTTTTTTGAGTGACACACCCCGGTATGGCATATTTACCCCTGTTTGAGCACTTTTGAGCAACATACCCCGGTATGACCTTTTTGAGCGACATACCCGGGTATGACGTTTTTTGAGCGATATACCCGGGTATGAAATTTTTTGAGCTACATACCCCGAATGATCTTTTTTGAGTGACACACCCCCGTATGGCCTCTTGTGAGCGACATACCGCCGTATGAGCACTTTTGAGCGACATACCCCGGTATGACCTTTTTTGAGCGACATACCCGGGTATGACGTTTTTTGAGCGATATACCCGGGTATGAAATTTTTTGAGCTACATACCCCGAATGATCTTTTTTGAGTGACACACCCCCGTATGGCCTCTTGTGAGCGACATACCGCCGTATGAGCACTTTTGAGCGACATACCCCGGTATGACCTTTTTGAGCGACATACCCGGGTATGACGTTTTTTGAGCGATATACCCGGGTAAGAAATTTTTTGAGCTACATACCCCGAATGATCTTTTTTGAGTGACACACCCCCGTATGGCCTCTTGTGAGCGACATACCACCGTATGAGCACTTTTGAGCGACATACCCCGGTATGACCTTTTTGAGCGACATATCCGGGTATGACGTTTTTTGAGCGATATACCCGGGTATGAAATTGTTTGAGTTACATACCCCGAATGATGTTTTTTGAGTGACACACCCCCGTATGGCATATTTACCCCTGTTTGAGCACTTTTGAGCAACATACCCCGGTATGACCTTTTTGAGCGACATAACCCGGGTATGACGTTTTTTAAGCGATATACCCGGGTATGAAATTTTTTGAGTTACATAGCCCGAATGATGTTTTTTGAGTGACACACCCCCGTATGGCATATTTACCCCTGTTTGAGCACTTTTGAGCGACATACCCCGGTATGACCTTTTTTGAGCGACATACCCGGGTATGAAATTTTTTGAGCTACATACCCCGAATGATCTTTTTTGAGTGACACACCCCCGTATGGCCTCTTGTGAGCGACATACCGCCGTATGAGCACTTTTGAGCGACATACCCCGGTATGACCTTTTTTGAGCGACATACCCGGGTATGAAATTTTTTGAGCTACATACCCCGAATGATCTTTTTTGAGTGACACACCCCCTTATGGCCTATTTACCCCTGTATTACCACATTTGTGCGACATACCCCGGTATGACCTTTTTTGAGCGACATACCCGGGTATGACGTTTTTTGAGTGATATTTCCGGGTATGAAATTTTTTGAGCTACATACCCCGAATGATCTTTTTTGAGTGACACACCCCCGTATGGCCTCTTGTGAGCGACATACCGCCGTATGAGCACTTTTGAGCGACATACCCCGGTATGACGTTTTTTGAGCGATATACCCGGGTATGAAATTTTTTGAGCTACATACCCCGAATGATCTTTTTTGAGTGACACACCCCCGTATGGCCTCTTGTGAGCGACATACCGCCGTATGAGCACTTTTGAGCGACATACCCCGGTATGACCTTTTTGAGCGACATATCCGGGTATGACGTTTTTTGAGCGATATACCCGGGTATGAAATTTTTTGAGTTACATACCCCGAATGATGTTTTTTGAGTGACACACCCCCGTATGGCATATTTACCCCTGTTTGAGCACTTTTGAGCAACATACCCCGGTATGAACTTTTTGAGCGACATACCCGGGTATGACGTTTTTTGATCGATATACCCGGGTATGAAATTTTTTGAGTTACATACCCCGAATGATGTTTTTTGAGTGACACACCCCCGTATGGCATATTTACCCCTGTTTGAGCACTTTTGAGCGACATACCCCGGTATGACCTTTTTTGAGCGACATACCCGGGTATGACGTTTTTTGAGCGATATAGCCGGGTATGAAATTTTTTGAGCTACATACCCCGAATGATCTTTTTTGAGTGACACACCCCCGTATGGCCTATTGTGAGCGACATACCGCCGTATGAGCACTTTTGAGCAACATACCCCGGTATGACCTTTTTGAGCGACATACCCGGGTATGAAATTTTTTGAGCTACATACCCCGAATGATCTTTTTTGAGTGACACACCCCCGTATGGCCTCTTGTGAGCGACATACCGCCGTATGAGCACTTTTGAGCGACATACCCCGGTATGACCTTTTTGAGCGACATACCCGGGTATGACGTTTTTTGAGCGATATACCCGGGTATGAAATTTTTTGAGTTACATACTCCGAATGATGTTTTTTGAGTGACACACCCCCGTATGGCATATTTACCCCTGTTTGAGCACTTTTGAGCAACATACCCCGGTATGACCTTTTTGAGCGACATAACCCGGGTATGACGTTTTTTGAGCGATATACCCGGGTATGACATTTTTTGAGTTACATAGCCCGAATGATGTTTTTTGAGTGACACACCCCCGTATGGCATATTTACCCCTGTTTGAGCACTTTTGAGCGACATACCCCGGTATGACCTTTTTTGAGCGACATACCCGGGTATGAAATTTTTTGAGCTACATACCCCGAATGATCTTTTTTGAGTGACACACCCCCGTATGGCCTCTTGTGAGTGACATACCGCCATATGAGCACTTTTGAGCGACATACCCCGGTATGACCTTTTTGAGCGACATATCCGGGTATGACGTTTTTTGAGCGATATACCCGAGTATGAATTTTTTTGAGTTACATACCCTGAATGATGTTTTTTGAGTGACACACCCCCGTATGGCCTCTTGTGAGCGACATACCGCCGTATGAGCACTTTTGAGCGACATACCCCGGTATGACCTTTTTTGAGCGACATACCCGGGTATGGCGTTTTTTGAGCGATATACCAGGGTATGAAATTTTTTGAGTTACATACCCCGAATGATGTTTTTTGAGTGACACACCCCCGTATGGCATATTTACCCCTGTTTGAGCACTTTTGAGCGACATACCCCGGTATGACCTTTTTTGAGCGACATACCCGGGTATGACGTTTTTTGAGCGATATACCCGAGTATGAAATATTTTGAGCTACATACCCCGAATGATGTTTTTTGAGTGACACACCCCCGTATGGCATATTGTGAGCGACATACCGCCGTATGAGCACTTTTGAGCGACATACCCTGGTATGACCTTTTTTGAGCGACATACCCGGGTATGACGTTTTTTGAGCGATATACCCGGGTATGAAATTTTTTTAACTACATACCCCGAATGATCTCTTTTGAGTGACACACCCCCGTATGGCCTCTTGTGAGCGACATACCGCCATATGAGCACTTTTGAGCGACATACCCCGGTATGACCTTTTTGAGCGACATATCCGGGTATGACGTTTTTTGAGCGATATACCCGAGTATGAATTTTTTTGAGTTACATACCCCGAATGATCTCTTTTGAGTGACACACCCCCGTATGGCCTCTTGTGAGCGACATACCGCCATATGAGCACTTTTGAGCGACATACCCCGGTATGACCTTTTTGAGCGACATATCCGGGTATGACGTTTTTTGAGCGATATACCCGAGTATGAATTTTTTTGAGTTACATACCCTGAATGATGTTTTTTGAGTGACACACCCCCGTATGGCCTCTTGTGAGCGACATACCGCCGTATGAGCACTTTTGAGCGACATACCCCGGTATGACCTATTTTGAGCGTCATACCCGGGTATGACGTTTTTTGAGCGATATACCAGGGTATGAAATTTTTTGAGTTACATACCCCGAATGATGTTTTTTGAGTGACACACCCCCGTATGGCATATTTACCCCTGTTTGAGCACTTTTGAGCGACATACCCCGGTATGACCTTTTTTGAGCGACATACTCGGGTATGACGTTTTTTGAGCGATATACCCGGGTATGAAATATTTTGAGCTACATACCCCGAATGATGTTTTTTGAGTGACACACCCCCGTATGGCCTCTTGTGAGCGACATACCGCCATATGAGCACTTTTGAGCGACATACCCCGGTATGACCTTTTTGAGCGACATATCCGGGTATGACGTTTTTTGAGCGATATACCCGGGTATGAAATTTTTTGAGTTACATACCCCGAATGATGTTTTTTGAGTGACACACCCCCTTATGGCCTTTTTACCCCTGTATTACCACATTTGTGCGACATACCCTGGTATGACCTTTTTTGAGCGACATACCCGGGTATGACGTTTTTTGAGCGATATACCCGGGTATGAAATTTTTTGAGCTACATACCCCGAATGATCTTTTTTGAGTGACACACCCCCGTATGGCCTCTTGTGAGCGACATACCGCCGTATGAGCACTTTTGAGCGACATATCCGGGTATGACGTTTTTTGAGCGATATACCCGGGTATGAAATTTTTTGAGTTACATACCCCGAATGATGTTTTTTGAGTGACACACCCCCGTATGGCATATTTACCCCTGTTTGAGCACTTTTGAGCGACATACCCCGGTATGACCTTTTTGAACGACATATCCGGGTATGACGTTTTTTGAGCGATATACCCGGGTATGAAATTTTTTGAGTTACATACCCCGAATGATCTTTTTTGAGTGACACACCCCCGTATGGCCTCTTGTGAGCGACATACCGCCAGATGAGCACTTTTGAGCGACATACCCCGGTATGACCTTTTTGAGCGACATATCCGGGTATGACGTTTTTTGAGCGATATACCCGGGTATGAAATTTTTTGAGTTACATACCCCGAATGATGTTTTTTGAGTGACACACCCCCTTATGGCCTCTTGTGAGCGACATACCGCCGTATGAGCACTTTTGAGCGACATACCCCGGTATGACCTTTTTGAGCGACATATCCAGGTATGACGTTTTTTGAGCGATATACCCGGGTATGAAATTTTTGAGTTACATACCCCGAATGATGTTTTTTGAGTGACACACCCCCGTATGGCATATTTACCCCTGTTTGAGCACTTTTGAGCAACATACCCCGGTATGACCTTTTTGAGCGACATACCCGGGTATGACGTTTTTTGAGCGATATACCCAGGTATGAAATTTTTTGAGCTACATACCCCGAATGATCTTTTTTGAGTGACACACCCCCGTATGGCATATTTACCCCTGTTTGAGCACTTTTGAGCGACATACCCCGGTATGACCTTTTTGAACGACATATCCGGGTATGACGTTTTTTGAGCGATATACCCGGGTATGAAATTTTTTGAGTTACATACCCCGAATGATGTTTTTTGAGTGACACACCCCCGTATGGCATATTGTGAGCGACATACCGCCGTATGAGCACTTTTGAGCGACATACCCCGGTATGACCTTTTTGAGCGACATATCCGGGTATGACGTTTTTTGAGCGATATACCCGGGTATGAAATTTTTTGAGTTACATACCCCGAATGATGTTTTTTGAGTGACACACCCCCGTATGGCATATTGTGAGCGACATACCGCCGTATGAGCACTTTTGAGCGACATACCCTGGTATGACCTTTTTTGAGCGACATACCCGGGTATGACGTTTTTTGAGCGATATACCCGGGTATGAAATTTTTTGAGCTACATACCCCGAATGATCTTTTTTGAGTGACACACCCCCGTATGGCCTCTTGTGAGCGACATACCGCCGTATGAGCACTTTTGAGCGACATACCCCGGTATGACCTTTTTGAACGACATACCCGGGTATGACGTTTTTTGAGCGATATACCCGGGTATGAAATTTTTTGAGCTACATACCCCGAATGATCTTTTTTGAGTGACACACCCCCGTATGGCATATTTACCCCTGTTTGAGCACTTTTGAGCGACATACCCCGGTATGACCTTTTTGAACGACATATCCGGGTATGACGTTTTTTGAGCGATATACCCGGGTATGAAATTTTTTGAGTTACATACCCCGAATGATCTTTTTTGAGTGACACACCCCCGTATGGCCTCTTGTGAGCGACATACCGCCAGATGAGCACTTTTGAGCGACATACCCCGGTATGACCTTTTTGAGCGACATATCCGGGTATGACGTTTTTTGAGCGATATACCCGGGTATGACATTTTTTGAGTTACATACCCCGAATGATGTTTTTTGAGTGACACACCCCCGTATGGCATATTGTGAGCGACATACCGCCGTATGAACACTTTTGAGCGACATACCCTGGTATGACCTTTTTTGAGCGACATACCCGGGTATGACGTTTTTTGAGCGATATACCCGGGTATGAAATTTTTTGAGTTACATACCCCGAATGATGTTTTTTGAGTGACACACCCCCTTATGGCCTCTTGTGAGCGACATACCGCCGTATGAGCACTTTTGAGCGACATACCCCGGTATGACCTTTTTGAGCGACATATCCGGGTATGACGTTTTTTGAGCGATATACCCGGGTATGAAATTTTTTGAGTTACATACCCCGAATGATGTTTTTTGAGTGACACACCCCCGTATGGCATATTTACCCCTGTTTGAGCACTTTTGAGCAACATACCCCGGTATGACCTTTTTGAGCGACATACCCGGGTATGACGTTTTTTGAGCGATATACCCGGGTATGAAATTTTTTGAGCTACATACCCCGAATGATCTTTTTTGAGTGACACACCCCCGTATGGCCTCTTGTGAGCGACATACCGCCGTATGAGCACTTTTGAGCGACATACCCCGGTATGACCTTTTTGAGCGACATACCCGGGTATGACGTTTTTTGAGCGATATACCCGGGTATGAAATTTTTTGAGTTACATACCCCGAATGATGTTTTTTGAGTGACACACCCCCGTATGGCATATTTACCCCTGTTTGAGCACTTTTGAGCAACATACCCCGGTATGACCTTTTTGAGCGACATACCCGGGTATGACGTTTTTTGAGCGATATACCCGGGTATGAAATTTTTTGAGTTACATACCCCGAATGATGTTTTTTGAGTGACACACCCCCGTATGGCATATTGTGAGCGACATACCGCCGTATGAGCACTTTTGAGCGACATACCCTGGTATGACCTTTTTTGAGCGACATACCCGGGTATGACGTTTTTTGAGCGATATACCCGGGTATGAAATTTTTTGAGCTACATACCCCGAATGATCTTTTTTGAGTGACACACCCCCGTATGGCCTCTTGTGAGCGACATACCGCCGTATGAGCACTTTTGAGCGACATACCCCGGTATGACCTTTTTGAGCGACATATCCGGGTATGACATTTTTTGAGCGATATACCCGGGTATGACATTTTTTGAGTTACATACCCTGAATGATGTTTTTTGAGTGACACACCCCCTTATGGCCTCTTGTGAGCGACATACCGCCGTATGACCACTTTTGAGCGACATACCCCGGTATGACCTTTTTGAGCGACATATCCGGGTATGACGTTTTTTGAGCGATATACCAGGGTATGAAATTTTTTGAGTTACATACCCCGAATGATGTTTTTTGAGTGACACACCCCCGTATGGCATATTTACCCCTGTTTGAGCACTTTTGAGCAACATACCCCGGTATGACCTTTTTTGAGCGACATACCCGGGTATGACGTTTTTTGAGCGATATACCCGAGTATGAAATATTTTGAGCTACATACCCCGAATGATGTTTTTTGAGTGACACACCCCCGTATGGCCTCTTGTGAGCGACATACCGCAATATGAGCACTTTTGAGCGACATACCCCGGTATGACCTTTTTGAGCGACATATCCGGGTATGACGTTTTTTGAGCGATATACCCGGGTATGAAATTTTTTGAGTTACATACCCCGAATGATGTTTTTTGAGTGACACACCCCCGTATGGCTTCTTGTGAGCGACATACCGCCGTATGAGCACTTTTGAGCGACATACCCCGGTATGACCTTTTTTGAGCGACATACCCGGGTATGACGTTTTTTGAGTGATATTTCCGGGTATGAAATTTTTTGAGTTACATACCCCGAATGATGTTTTTTGAGTGACACACCCCCGTATGGCATATTGTGAGCGACATACCGCCGTATGAGCACTTTTGAGCGACATACCCTGGTATGACCTTTTTTGAGCGACATACCCGGGTATGACGTTTTTTGAGCGATATACCCGGGTATGAAATTTTTTTAACTACATACCCCGAATGATCTCTTTTGAGTGACACACCCCCGTATGGCCTCTTGTGAGCGACATACCGCCATATGAGCACTTTTGAGCGACATACCCCGGTATGACCTTTTTGAGCGACATATCCGGGTATGACGTTTTTTGAGCGATATACCCGAGTATGAATTTTTTTGAGTTACATACCCTGAATGATGTTTTTTGAGTGACACACCCCCGTATGGCCTCTTGTGAGCGACATACCGCCGTATGAGCACTTTTGAGCGACATACCCCGGTATGACCTATTTTGAGCGTCATACCCGGGTATGACGTTTTTTGAGCGATATACCAGGGTATGAAATTTTTTGAGTTACATACCCCGAATGATGTTTTTTGAGTGACACACCCCCGTATGGCATATTTACCCCTGTTTGAGCACTTTTGAGCGACATACCCCGGTATGACCTTTTTTGAGCGACATACTCGGGTATGACGTTTTTTGAGCGATATACCCGGGTATGAAATATTTTGAGCTACATACCCCGAATGATGTTTTTTGAGTGACACACCCCCGTATGGCCTCTTGTGAGCGACATACCGCCATATGAGCACTTTTGAGCGACATACCCCGGTATGACCTTTTTGAGCGACATATCCGGGTATGACGTTTTTTGAGCGATATACCCGGGTATGAAATTTTTTGAGTTACATACCCCGAATGATGTTTTTTGAGTGACACACCCCCTTATGGCCTTTTTACCCCTGTATTACCACATTTGTGCGACATACCCTGGTATGACCTTTTTTGAGCGACATACCCGGGTATGACGTTTTTTGAGCGATATACCCGGGTATGAAATTTTTTGAGCTACATACCCCGAATGATCTTTTTTGAGTGACACACCCCCGTATGGCCTCTTGTGAGCGACATACCGCCGTATGAGCACTTTTGAGCGACATATCCGGGTATGACGTTTTTTGAGCGATATACCCGGGTATGAAATTTTTTGAGTTACATACCCCGAATGATGTTTTTTGAGTGACACACCCCCGTATGGCATATTTACCCCTGTTTGAGCACTTTTGAGCGACATACCCCGGTATGACCTTTTTGAACGACATATCCGGGTATGACGTTTTTTGAGCGATATACCCGGGTATGAAATTTTTTGAGTTACATACCCCGAATGATCTTTTTTGAGTGACACACCCCCGTATGGCCTCTTGTGAGCGACATACCGCCAGATGAGCACTTTTGAGCGACATACCCCGGTATGACCTTTTTGAGCGACATATCCGGGTATGACGTTTTTTGAGCGATATACCCGGGTATGAAATTTTTTGAGTTACATACCCCGAATGATGTTTTTTGAGTGACACACCCCCTTATGGCCTCTTGTGAGCGACATACCGCCGTATGAGCACTTTTGAGCGACATACCCCGGTATGACCTTTTTGAGCGACATATCCAGGTATGACGTTTTTTGAGCGATATACCCGGGTATGAAATTTTTGAGTTACATACCCCGAATGATGTTTTTTGAGTGACACACCCCCGTATGGCATATTTACCCCTGTTTGAGCACTTTTGAGCAACATACCCCGGTATGACCTTTTTGAGCGACATACCCGGGTATGACGTTTTTTGAGCGATATACCCAGGTATGAAATTTTTTGAGCTACATACCCCGAATGATCTTTTTTGAGTGACACACCCCCGTATGGCATATTTACCCCTGTTTGAGCACTTTTGAGCGACATACCCCGGTATGACCTTTTTGAACGACATATCCGGGTATGACGTTTTTTGAGCGATATACCCGGGTATGAAATTTTTTGAGTTACATACCCCGAATGATGTTTTTTGAGTGACACACCCCCGTATGGCATATTGTGAGCGACATACCGCCGTATGAGCACTTTTGAGCGACATACCCCGGTATGACCTTTTTGAGCGACATATCCGGGTATGACGTTTTTTGAGCGATATACCCGGGTATGAAATTTTTTGAGTTACATACCCCGAATGATGTTTTTTGAGTGACACACCCCCGTATGGCATATTGTGAGCGACATACCGCCGTATGAGCACTTTTGAGCGACATACCCTGGTATGACCTTTTTTGAGCGACATACCCGGGTATGACGTTTTTTGAGCGATATACCCGGGTATGAAATTTTTTGAGCTACATACCCCGAATGATCTTTTTTGAGTGACACACCCCCGTATGGCCTCTTGTGAGCGACATACCGCCGTATGAGCACTTTTGAGCGACATACCCCGGTATGACCTTTTTGAACGACATACCCGGGTATGACGTTTTTTGAGCGATATACCCGGGTATGAAATTTTTTGAGCTACATACCCCGAATGATCTTTTTTGAGTGACACACCCCCGTATGGCATATTTACCCCTGTTTGAGCACTTTTGAGCGACATACCCCGGTATGACCTTTTTGAACGACATATCCGGGTATGACGTTTTTTGAGCGATATACCCGGGTATGAAATTTTTTGAGTTACATACCCCGAATGATCTTTTTTGAGTGACACACCCCCGTATGGCCTCTTGTGAGCGACATACCGCCAGATGAGCACTTTTGAGCGACATACCCCGGTATGACCTTTTTGAGCGACATATCCGGGTATGACGTTTTTTGAGCGATATACCCGGGTATGACATTTTTTGAGTTACATACCCCGAATGATGTTTTTTGAGTGACACACCCCCGTATGGCATATTGTGAGCGACATACCGCCGTATGAACACTTTTGAGCGACATACCCTGGTATGACCTTTTTTGAGCGACATACCCGGGTATGACGTTTTTTGAGCGATATACCCGGGTATGAAATTTTTTGAGTTACATACCCCGAATGATGTTTTTTGAGTGACACACCCCCTTATGGCCTCTTGTGAGCGACATACCGCCGTATGAGCACTTTTGAGCGACATACCCCGGTATGACCTTTTTGAGCGACATATCCGGGTATGACGTTTTTTGAGCGATATACCCGGGTATGAAATTTTTTGAGTTACATACCCCGAATGATGTTTTTTGAGTGACACACCCCCGTATGGCATATTTACCCCTGTTTGAGCACTTTTGAGCAACATACCCCGGTATGACCTTTTTGAGCGACATACCCGGGTATGACGTTTTTTGAGCGATATACCCGGGTATGAAATTTTTTGAGCTACATACCCCGAATGATCTTTTTTGAGTGACACACCCCCGTATGGCCTCTTGTGAGCGACATACCGCCGTATGAGCACTTTTGAGCGACATACCCCGGTATGACCTTTTTGAGCGACATACCCGGGTATGACGTTTTTTGAGCGATATACCCGGGTATGAAATTTTTTGAGTTACATACCCCGAATGATGTTTTTTGAGTGACACACCCCCGTATGGCATATTTACCCCTGTTTGAGCACTTTTGAGCAACATACCCCGGTATGACCTTTTTGAGCGACATACCCGGGTATGACGTTTTTTGAGCGATATACCCGGGTATGAAATTTTTTGAGTTACATACCCCGAATGATGTTTTTTGAGTGACACACCCCCGTATGGCATATTGTGAGCGACATACCGCCGTATGACCACTTTTGAGCGACATACCCTGGTATGACCTTTTTTGAGCGACATACCCGGGTATGACGTTTTTTGAGCGATATACCCGGGTATGAAATTTTTTGAGCTACATACCCCGAATGATCTTTTTTGAGTGACACACCCCCGTATGGCCTCTTGTGAGCGACATACCGCCGTATGAGCACTTTTGAGCGACATACCCCGGTATGACCTTTTTGAGCGACATATCCGGGTATGACGTTTTTTGAGCGATATACCCGGGTATGAAATTTTTTGAGTTACATACCCCGAATGATGTTTTTTGAGTGACACACCCCCGTATGGCATATTTACCCCTGTTTGAGCACTTTTGAGCGACATACCCCGGTATGACCTTTTTGAACGACATATCCGGGTATGACGTTTTTTGAGCGATATACCCGGGTATGAAATTTTTTGAGTTACATAACCCGAATGATCTTTTTTGAGTGACACACCCCCGTATGGCCTCTTGTGAGCGACATACCGCCAGATGAGCACTTTTGAGCGACATACCCCGGTATGACCTTTTTGAGCGACATATCCGGGTATGACGTTTTTTGAGCGATATACCCGGGTATGAAATTTTTTGAGTTACATACCCCGAATGATGTTTTTTGAGTGACACACCCCCTTATGGCCTCTTGTGAGCGACATACCGCCGTATGAGCACTTTTGAGCGACATACCCCGGTATGACCTTTTTGAGCGACATATCCGGGTATGACGTTTTTTGAGCGATATACCCGGGTATGAAATTTTTTGAGTTACATACCCCGAATGATGTTTTTTGAGTGACACACCCCCGTATGGCATATTGTGAGCGACATACCGCCGTATGACCACTTTTGAGCGACATACCCTGGTATGACCTTTTTTGAGCGACATACCCGGGTATGACGTTTTTTGAGCGATATACCCGGGTATGAAATTTTTTGAGCTACATACCCCGAATGATCTTTTTTGAGTGACACACCCCCGTATGGCCTCTTGTGAGCGACATACCGCCGTATGAGCACTTTTGAGCGACATACCCCGGTATGACCTTTTTGAGCGACATATCCGGGTATGACGTTTTTTGAGCGATATACCCGGGTATGAAATTTTTTGAGTTACATACCCCGAATGATGTTTTTTGAGTGACACACCCCCGTATGGCATATTTACCCCTGTTTGAGCACTTTTGAGCGACATACCCCAGTATGACCTTTTTGAACGACATATCCGGGTATGACGTTTTTTGAGCGATATACCCGGGTATGAAATTTTTTGAGTTACATACCCCGAATGATCTTTTTTGAGTGACACACCCCCGTATGGCCTCTTGTGAGCGACATACCGCCAGATGAGCACTTTTGAGCGACATACCCCGGTATGACCTTTTTGAGCGACATATCCGGGTATGACGTTTTTTGAGCGATATACCCGGGTATGAAATTTTTTGAGTTACATACCCCGAATGATGTTTTTTGAGTGACACACCCCCTTATGGCCTCTCGTGAGCGACATACCGCCGTATGAGCACTTTTGAGCGACATACCCCGGTATGACCTTTTTGAGCGACATATCCGGGTATGACGTTTTTTGAGCGATATACCCGGGTATGAAATTTTTTGAGTTACATACCCCGAATGATGTTTTTTGAGTGACACACCCCCGTATGGCATATTTACCCCTGTTTGAGCACTTTTGAGCAACATACCCCGGTATGACCTTTTTGAGCGACATACCCGGGTATGACGTTTTTTGAGCGATATACCCGGGTATGAAATTTTTTGAGCTACATACCCCGAATGATCTTTTTTGAGTGACACACCCCCGTATGGCCTCTTGTGAGCGACATACCGCCGTATGAGCACTTTTGAGCGACATACCCCGGTATGACCTTTTTGAGCGACATACCCGGGTATGACGTTTTTTGAGCGATATACCCGGGTATGAAATTTTTTGAGTTACATACCCCGAATGATGTTTTTTGAGTGACACACCCCTGTATGGCATATTTACCCCTGTTTGAGCACTTTTGAGCAACATACCCCGGTATGACCTTTTTGAGCGACATACCCGGGTAGGACGTTTTTTGAGCGATATACCCGGGTATGAAATTTTTTGAGCTACATACCCCGAATGATCTTTTTTGAGTGACACACCCCCGTATGGCCTCTTGTGAGCGACATACCGCCGTATGAGCACTTTTGAGCGACATACCCCGGTATGACCTTTTTGAGCGACATACCCGGGTATGACGTTTTTTGAGCAATATATCCGGGTATGAAATTGTTTGAGTTACATAACCCGAATGATGTTTTTTGAGTGACACACCCCCGTATGGCATATTCACCCCTGTTTGAGCACTTTTGAGCGATATACCCCGGTATGACCTTTTTTGAGCGACATACCCGGGTATGACGTTTTTTGAGCGATATACCCGGGTATGAAATTTTTTGAGCTACATACCCCGAATTATCTTTTTTGAGTGACACACCCCCGTATGGCCTCTTGTGAGCGACATACCGCCATATGAGCACTTTTGAGCGACATACCCCGGTATGACCTTTTTGAGCGACATACCCGGGTATGAAGTTTTTTGAGCGATATACCCGGGTATGAAATTTTTTGAGTTACATACTCCGAATGATGTTTTTTGAGTGACACACCCCCGTATGGCATATTTACCCCTGTTTGAGCACTTTTGAGCAACATACCCCGGTATGACCTTTTTGAGCGACATAACCCGGGTATGACGTTTTTTGAGCGATATACCCGGGTATGACATTTTTTGAGTTACATAGCCCGAATGATGTTTTTTGAGTGACACACCCCCGTATGGCATATTTACCCCTGTTTGAGCACTTTTGAGCGACATACCCCGGTATGACCTTTTTTGAGCGACATACCCGGGTATGAAATTTTTTGAGCTACATACCCCGAATGATCTTTTTTGAGTGACACACCCCCGTATGGCCTCTTGTGAGCGACATACCGCCAGATGAGCACTTTTGAGCGACATACCCCGGTATGACCTTTTTGAGCGACATATCCGGGTATGACGTTTTTTGAGCGATATACCCGGGTATGAAATTTTTTGAGTTACATACCCCGAATGATGTTTTTTGAGTGACACACCCCCTTATGGCCTCTTGTGAGCGACATACCGCCGTATGAGCACTTTTGAGCGACATACCCCGGTATGACCTTTTTGAGCGACATATCCGGGTATGACGTTTTTTGAGCGATATACCCGGGTATGAAATTTTTTGAGTTACATACCCCGAATGATGTTTTTTGAGTGACACACCCCCTTATGGCCTCTCGTGAGCGACATACCGCCGTATGAGCACTTTTGAGCGACATACCCCGGTATGACCTTTTTGAGCGACATATCCGGGTATGACGTTTTTTGAGCGATATACCCGGGTATGAAATTTTTTGAGTTACATACCCCGAATGATGTTTTTTGAGTGACACACCCCCGTATGGCATATTTACCCCTGTTTGAGCACTTTTGAGCAACATACCCCGGTATGACCTTTTTGAGCGACATACCCGGGTATGACGTTTTTTGAGCGATATACCCGGGTATGAAATTTTTTGAGCTACATACCCCGAATGATCTTTTTTGAGTGACACACCCCCGTATGGCCTCTTGTGAGCGACATACCGCCGTATGAGCACTTTTGAGCGACATACCCCGGTATGACCTTTTTGAGCGACATACCCGGGTATGACGTTTTTTGAGCGATATACCCGGGTATGAAATTTTTTGAGCTACATACCCCGAATTATCTTTTTTGAGTGACACACCCCCGTATGGCCTCTTGTGAGCGACATACCGCCATATGAGCACTTTTGAGCGACATACCCCGGTATGACCTTTTTGAGCGACATACCCGGGTATGAAGTTTTTTGAGCGATATACCCGGGTATGAAATTTTTTGAGTTACATACTCCGAATGATGTTTTTTGAGTGACACACCCCCGTATGGCATATTTACCCCTGTTTGAGCACTTTTGAGCAACATACCCCGGTATGACCTTTTTGAGCGACATACCCGGGTATGACGTTTTTTGAGCAATATACCCGGGTATGAAATTGTTTGAGTTACATAACCCGAATGATGTTTTTTGAGTGACACACCCCCGTATGGCATATTCACCCCTGTTTGAGCACTTTTGAGCGACATACCCCGGTATGACCTTTTTTGAGCGACATACCCGGGTATGACGTTTTTTGAGCGATATACCCGGGTATGAAATTTTTTGAGCTACATACCCCGAATTATCTTTTTTGAGTGACACACCCCCGTATGGCCTCTTATGAGCGACATACCGCCATATGAGCACTTTTGAGCGACATACCCCGGTATGACCTTTTTGAGCGACATACCCGGGTATGAAGTTTTTTGAGCGATATACCCGGGTATGACATTTTTTGAGTTACATAGCCCAAATGATGTTTTTTGAGTGACACACCCCCGTATGGCATATTTACCCCTGTTTGAGCACTTTTGAGCGACATACCCCGGTATGACCTTTTTTGAGCGACATACCCGGGTATGAAATTTTTTGAGCTACATATCCCGAATGATGTTTTTTGAGTGACACACCCCCGTATGGCATATTGTGAGCGACATACCGCCGTATGAGCACTTTTGAGCGACATACCCTGGTATGACCTTTTTTGAGCGACATACCCGGGTATGACGTTTTTTGAGCGATATACCCGGGTATGAAATTTTTTTAACTACATACCCCGAATGATCTTTTTTGAGTGACACACCCCCGTATGGCCTCTTGTGAGCGACATACCGCCATATGAGCACTTTTGAGCGACATACCCCGGTATGACCTTTTTGAGCGACATATCCGGGTATGACGTTTTTTGAGCGATATACCCGAGTATGAATTTTTTTGAGTTACATACCCTGAATGATGTTTTTTGAGTGACACACCCCCGTATGGCCTCTTGTGAGCGACATACCGCCGTATGAGCACTTTTGAGCGACATACCCCGGTATAACCTTTTTTGAGCGACATACCCGGGTATGACGTTTTTTGAGCGATATACCAGGGTATGAAATTTTTTGAGTTACATACCCCGAATGATGTTTTTTGAGTGACACACCCCCGTATGGCATATTTACCCCTGTTTGAGCACTTTTGAGCGACATACCCCGGTATGACCTTTTTTGAGCGACATACCCGGGTATGACGTTTTTTGAGCGATATACCCGGGTATGAAATATTTTGAGCTACATACCCCGAATGATGTTTTTTGAGTGACACACCCCCGTATGGCCTCTTGTGAGCGACATACCGCCATATGAGCACTTTTGAGCGACATACCCCGGTATGACCTTTTTGAGCGACATATCCGGGTATGACGTTTTTTGAGCGATATACCCGGGTATGAAATTTTTTGAGTTACATACCCCGAATGATGTTTTTTGAGTGACACACCCCCTTATGGCCTTTTTACCCCTGTATTACCACATTTGTGCGACATACCCCGGTATGACCTTTTTTAACGACATATCCGGGTATGGCGTTTTTTGAGCGATATACCCGGGTATGAAATTTTTTGAGTTACATACCCCGAATGATGTTTTTTGAGTGACACACCCCCTTATGGCCTCTTGTGAGCGACATACCGCCGTATGAGCACTTTTGAGTGACACACCCCCGTATGGCATATTTACCCCTGTTTGAGCACTTTTGAGCAACATACCCCGGTATGACCTTTTTGAGCGACATACCCGGGTATGACGTTTTTTGAGCGATATACCCGGGTATGAAATTTTTTGAGCTACATACCCCGAATGATCTTTTTTGAGTGACACACACCCGTATGGCATATTTACCCCTGTTTGAGCACTTTTGAGCGACATACCCCGGTATGACCTTTTTGAACGACATATCCGGGTATGACGTTTTTTGAGCGATATACCCGGGTATGAAATTTTTTGAGTTACATACCCCGAATGATCTTTTTTGAGTGACACACCCCCGTATGGCCTCTTGTGAGCGACATACCGCCAGATGAGCACTTTTGAGCGACATACCCCGGTATGACCTTTTTGAGCGACATATCCGGGTATGACGTTTTTTGAGCGATATACCCGGGTATGAAATTTTTTGAGTTACATACCCCGAATGATGTTTTTTGAGTGACACACCCCCTTATGGCCTCTTGTGAGCGACATACCGCCGTATGAGCACTTTTGAGCGACATACCCCGGTATGACCTTTTTGAGCGACATATCCGGGTATGACGTTTTTTGAGCGATATACCCGGGTATGAAATTTTTTGAGTTACATACCCCGAATGATGTTTTTTGAGTGACACACCCCCGTATGGCATATTTACCCCTGTTTGAGCACTTTTGAGCAACATACCCCGGTATGACCTTTTTGAGCGACATACCCGGGTATGACGTTTTTTGAGCGATATACCCGGGTATGAAATTTTTTGAGCTACATACCCCGAATGATCTTTTTTGAGTGACACACCCCCGTATGGCCTCTTGTGAGCGACATACCGCCGTATGAGCACTTTTGAGCGACATACCCCGGTATGACCTTTTTGAGCGACATACCCGGGTATGACGTTTTTTGAGCGATATACCCGGGTATGAAATTTTTTGAGTTACATACCCCGAATGATGTTTTTTGAGTGACACACCCCCGTATGGCATATTTACCCCTGTTTGAGCACTTTTGAGCAACATACCCCGGTATGACCTTTTTGAGCGACATACCCGGGTATGACGTTTTTTGAGCGATATACCCGGGTATGAAATTTTTTGAGCTACATACCCCGAATGATCTTTTTTGAGTGACACACCCCCGTATGGCATATTTACCCCTGTTTGAGCACTTTTGAGCGACATACCCCGGTATGACCTTTTTGAACGACATATCCGGGTATGACGTTTTTTGAGCGATATACCCGGGTATGAAATTTTTTGAGTTACATACCCCGAATGATCTTTTTTGAGTGACACACCCCCGTATGGCCTCTTGTGAGCGACATACCGCCAGATGAGCACTTTTGAGCGACATACCCCGGTATGACCTTTTTGAGCGACATATCCGGGTATGACGTTTTTTGAGCGATATACCCGGGTATGAAATTTTTTGAGTTACATACCCCGAATGATGTTTTTTGAGTGACACACCCCCTTATGGCCTCTTGTGAGCGACATACCGCCGTATGAGCACTTTTGAGCGACATACCCCGGTATGACCTTTTTGAGCGACATATCCGGGTATGACGTTTTTTGAGCGATATACCCGGGTATGAAATTTTTTGAGTTACATACCCCGAATGATGTTTTTTGAGTGACACACCCCCGTATGGCATATTTACCCCTGTTTGAGCACTTTTGAGCAACATACCCCGGTATGACCTTTTTGAGCGACATACCCGGGTATGACGTTTTTTGAGCGATATACCCGGGTATGAAATTTTTTGAGCTACATACCCCGAATGATCTTTTTTGAGTGACACACCCCCGTATGGCCTCTTGTGAGCGACATACCGCCGTATGAGCACTTTTGAGCGACATACCCCGGTATGACCTTTTTGAGCGACATACCCGGGTATGACGTTTTTTGAGCGATATACCCGGGTATGAAATTTTTTGAGTTACATACCCCGAATGATGTTTTTTGAGTGACACACCCCCTTATGGCCTCTTGTGAGCGACATACCGCCGTATGAGCACTTTTGAGCGACATACCCCGGTATGACCTTTTTGAGCGACATATCCGGGTATGACGTTTTTTGAGCGATATACCCGGGTATGAAATTTTTTGAGTTACATACCCCGAATGATGTTTTTTGAGTGACACACCCCCGTATGGCATATTTACCCCTGTTTGAGCACTTTTGAGCAACATACCCCGGTATGACCTTTTTGAGCGACATACCCGGGTATGACGTTTTTTGAGCGATATACCCGGGTATGAAATTTTTTGAGCTACATACCCCGAATGATCTTTTTTGAGTGACACACCCCCGTATGGCCTCTTGTGAGCGACATACCGCCGTATGAGCACTTTTGAGCGACATACCCCGGTATGACCTTTTTGAGCGACATACCCGGGTATGACGTTTTTTGAGCGATATACCCGGGTATGAAATTTTTTGAGTTACATACCCCGAATGATGTTTTTTGAGTGACACACCCCCGTATGGCATATTTACCCCTGTTTGAGCACTTTTGAGCAACATACCCCGGTATGACCTTTTTGAGCGACATACCCGGGTATGACGTTTTTTGAGCGATATACCCGGGTATGAAATTTTTTGAGCTACATACCCCGAATGATCTTTTTTGAGTGACACACCCCCGTATGGCATATTTACCCCTGTTTGAGCACTTTTGAGCGACATACCCCGGTATGACCTTTTTGAACGACATATCCGGGTATGACGTTTTTTGAGCGATATACCCGGGTATGAAATTTTTTGAGTTACATACCCCGAATGATCTTTTTTGAGTGACACACCCCCGTATGGCCTCTTGTGAGCGACATACCGCCAGATGAGCACTTTTGAGCGACATACCCCGGTATGACCTTTTTGAGCGACATATCCGGGTATGACGTTTTTTGAGCGATATACCCGGGTATGAAATTTTTTGAGTTACATACCCCGAATGATGTTTTTTGAGTGACACACCCCCTTATGGCCTCTTGTGAGCGACATACCGCCGTATGAGCACTTTTGAGCGACATACCCCGGTATGACCTTTTTGAGCGACATATCCGGGTATGACGTTTTTTGAGCGATATACCCGGGTATGAAATTTTTTGAGTTACATACCCCGAATGATGTTTTTTGAGTGACACACCCCCGTATGGCATATTTACCCCTGTTTGAGCACTTTTGAGCAACATACCCCGGTATGACCTTTTTGAGCGACATACCCGGGTATGACGTTTTTTGAGCGATATACCCGGGTATGAAATTTTTTGAGTTACAGACCCCGAATGATGTTTTTGGAGTGACACACCCCCTTATGGCCTTTTTACCCCTGTATTACCACATTTGTGCGACATACCCCGGTATGACCTTTTTTGAGCGACATACCCGGGTATCACGTTTTTTGAGTGATATTTCCGGGTATGAAATTTTTTGAGTTACATACCCCGAATGATGTTTTTTGAGTGACAAACCCCCGTATGGCCTCTTGTGAGCGACATACCGCCGTATGAGCACTTTTGAGCGACATACCCCGGTATGACCTTTTTGAACGACATATCCGGGTATGACGTTTTTTGAGCGATATACCCGGGTATGAAATTTTTTGAGTTACATACCCCGAATGATCTTTTTTGAGTGACACACCCCCGTATGGCCTCTTGTGAGCGACATACCGCCAGATGAGCACTTTTGAGCGACATAACCCGGTATGACCTTTTTGAGCGACATATCCGGGTATGACGTTTTTTGAGCGATATACCCGGGTATGAAATTTTTTGAGTTACATACCCCGAATGATGTTTTTTGAGTGACACACCCCCTTATGGCCTCTTGTGAGCGACATACCGCCGTATGAGCACTTTTGAGCGACATACCCCGGTGTGACCTTTTTGAGCGACATATCCGGGTATGACGTTTTTTGAGCGATATACCCGGGTATGAAATTTTTTGAGTTACATACCCCGAATGATGTTTTTTGAGTGACACACCCCCGTATGGCATATTTACCCCTGTTTGAGCACTTTTGAGCAACATACCCCGGTATAACCTTTTTGAGCGACATACCCGGGTATGACGTTTTTTGAGCGATATACCCGGGTATGAAATTTTTTGAGCTACATACCCCGAATGATCTTTTTTGAGTGACACACCCCCGTATGGCCTCTTGTGAGCGACATACCGCCAGATGAGCACTTTTGAGCGACATACCCCGGTATGACCTTTTTGAGCGACATATCCGGGTATGACGTTTTTTGAGCGATATACCCGGGTATGAAATTTTTTGAGTTACATACCCCGAATGATGTTTTTTGAGTGACACACCCCCTTATGGCCTCTTGTGAGCGACATACCGCCGTATGAGCACTTTTGAGCGACATACCCCGGTATGACCTTTTTGAGCGATATACCCGGGTATGAAATTTTTTGAGTTACATACCCCGAATGATGTTTTTTGAGTGACACACCCCCGTATGGCATATTTACCCCTGTTTGAGCACTTTTGAGCAACATACCCCGGTATGACCTTTTTGAGCGACATACCCGGGTATGACGTTTTTTGAGCGATATACCCGGGTATGAAATTTTTTGAGCTACATACCCCGAATGATCTTTTTTGAGTGACACACCCCCGTATGGCATATTTACCCCTGTTTGAGCACTTTTGAGCGACATACCCCGGTATGACCTTTTTGAACGACATATCCGGGTATGACGTTTTTTGAGCGATATACCCGGGTATGAAATTTTTTGAGTTACATACCCCGAATGATCTTTTTTGAGTGACACACCCCCGTATGGCCTCTTGTGAGCGACATACCGCCAGATGAGCACTTTTGAGCGACATACCCCGGTATGACCTTTTTGAGCGACATATCCGGGTATGACGTTTTTTGAGCGATATACCCGGGTATGAAATTTTTTGAGTTACATACCCCGAATGATGTTTTTTGAGTGACACACCCCCTTATGGCCTCTTGTGAGCGACATACCGCCGTATGAGCACTTTTGAGCGACATACCCCGGTATGACCTTTTTGAGCGACATATCCGGGTATGACGTTTTTTGAGCGATATACCCGGGTATGAAATTTTTTGAGTTACATACCCCGAATGATGTTTTTTGAGTGACACACCCCCGTATGGCATATTTACCCCTGTTTGAGCACTTTTGAGCAACATACCCCGGTATGACCTTTTTGAGCGACATACCCGGGTATGACGTTTTTTGAGCGATATACCCGGGTATGAAATTTTTTGAGCTACATACCCCTAATGATCTTTTTTGAGTGACACACCCCCGTATGGCCTCTTGTGAGCGACATACCGCCGTATGAGCACTTTTGAGCGACATACCCCGGTATGACCTTTTTGAGCGACATACCCGGGTATGACGTTTTTTGAGCGATATACCCGGGTATGAAATTTTTTGAGTTACATACCCCGAATGATGTTTTTTGAGTGACACACCCCCGTATGGCATATTTACCCCTGTTTGAGCACTTTTGAGCAACATACCCCGGTATGACCTTTTTGAGCGACATACCCGGGTATGACGTTTTTTGAGCGATATACCCGGGTATGAAATTTTTTGAGCTACATACCCCGAATGATCTTTTTTGAGTGACACACCCCCGTATGGCATATTTACCCCTGTTTGAGCACTTTTGAGCGACATACCCCGGTATGACCTTTTTGAACGACATATCCGGGTATGACGTTTTTTGAGCGATATACCCGGGTATGAAATTTTTTGAGTTACATACCCCGAATGATCTTTTTTGAGTGACACACCCCCGTATGGCCTCTTGTGAGCGACATACCGCCAGATGAGCACTTTTGAGCGACATACCCCGGTATGACCTTTTTGAGCGACATATCCGGGTATGACGTTTTTTGAGCGATATACCCGGGTATGAAATTTTTTGAGTTACATACCCCGAATGATGTTTTTTGAGTGACACACCCCCTTATGGCCTCTTGTGAGCGACATACCGCCGTATGAGCACTTTTGAGCGACATACCCCGGTATGACCTTTTTGAGCGACATATCCGGGTATGACGTTTTTTGAGCGATATACCCGGGTATGAAATTTTTTGAGTTACATACCCCGAATGATCTTTTTTGAGTGACACACCCCCGTATGGCCTCTTGTGAGCGACATACCGCCAGATGAGCACTTTTGAGCGACATACCCCGGTATGACCTTTTTGAGCGATATACCCGGGTATGAAATTTTTTGAGTTACATACCCCGAATGATGTTTTTTGAGTGACACACCCCCGTATGGCATATTTACCCCTGTTTGAGCACTTTTGAGCAACATACCCCGGTATGACCTTTTTGAGCGACATACCCGGGTATGACGTTTTTTGAGCGATATACCCGGGTATGAAATTTTTTGAGCTACATACCCCGAATGATCTTTTTTGAGTGACACACCCCTGTATGGCCTCTTGTGAGCGACATACCGCCGTATGAGCACTTTTGAGCGACATACCCCGGTATGACCTTTTTGAGCGACATACCCGGGTATGACGTTTTTTGAGCGATATACCCGGGTATGAAATTTTTTGAGTTACATACCCCAAATGATGTTTTTTGAGTGACACACCCCCGTATGGCCTCTTGTGAGCGACATACCGCCGTATGAGCACTTTTGAGCGACATACCCCGGTATGACCTTTTTGAACGACATATCCGGGTATGACGTTTTTTGAGCGATATACCCGGGTATGAAATTTTTTGAGTTACATACCCCGAATGATCTTTTTTGAGTGACACACCCCCGTATGGCCTCTTGTGAGCGACATACCGCCAGATGAGCACTTTTGAGCGACATAACCCGGTATGACCTTTTTGAGCGACATATCCGGGTATGACGTTTTTTGAGCGATATACCCGGGTATGAAATTTTTTGAGTTACATACCCCGAATGATGTTTTTTGAGTGACACACCCCCTTATGGCCTCTTGTGAGCGACATACCGCCGTATGAGCACTTTTGAGCGACATACCCCGGTGTGACCTTTTTGAGCGACATATCCGGGTATGACGTTTTTTGAGCGATATACCCGGGTATGAAATTTTTTGAGTTACATACCCCGAATGATGTTTTTTGAGTGACACACCCCCGTATGGCATATTTACCCCTGTTTGAGCACTTTTGAGCAACATACCCCGGTATGACCTTTTTGAGCGACATACCCGGGTATGACGTTTTTTGAGCGATATACCCGGGTATGAAATTTTTTGAGCTACATACCCCGAATGATCTTTTTTGAGTGACACACCCCCGTATGGCATATTTACCCCTGTTTGAGCACTTTTGAGCGACATACCCCGGTATGACCTTTTTGAACGACATATCCGGGTATGACGTTTTTTGAGCGATATACCCGGGTATGAAATTTTTTGAGTTACATACCCCGAATGATGTTTTTTGAGTGACACACCCCCGTATGGCATATTTACCCCTGTTTGAGCACTTTTGAGCAACATACCCCGGTATGACCTTTTTGAGCGACATACCCGGGTATGACGTTTTTTGAGCGATATACCCGGGTATGAAATTTTTTGAGCTACATACCCCTAATGATCTTTTTTGAGTGACACACCCCCGTATGGCCTCTTGTGAGCGACATACCGCCGTATGAGCACTTTTGAGCGACATACCCCGGTATGACCTTTTTGAGCGACATACCCGGGTATGACGTTTTTTGAGCGATATACCCGGGTATGAAATTTTTTGAGTTACATACCCCGAATGATGTTTTTTGAGTGACACACCCCCGTATGGCATATTTACCCCTGTTTGAGCACTTTTGAGCAACATACCCCGGTATGACCTTTTTGAGCGACATACCCGGGTATGACGTTTTTTGAGCGATATACCCGGGTATGAAATTTTTTGAGCTACATACCCCGAATGATCTTTTTTGAGTGACACACCCCCGTATGGCATATTTACCCCTGTTTGAGCACTTTTGAGCGACATACCCCGGTATGACCTTTTTGAACGACATATCCGGGTATGACGTTTTTTGAGCGATATACCCGGGTATGAAATTTTTTGAGTTACATACCCCGAATGATCTTTTTTGAGTGACACACCCCTGTATGGCCTCTTGTGAGCGACATACCGCCAGATGAGCACTTTTGAGCGACATACCCCGGTATGACCTTTTTGAGCGACATATCCGGGTATGACGTTTTTTGAGCGATATACCCGGGTATGAAATTTTTTGAGTTACATACCCCGAATGATGTTTTTTGAGTGACACACCCCCTTATGGCCTCTTGTGAGCGACATACCGCCGTATGAGCACTTTTGAGCGACATACCCCGGTATGACCTTTTTGAGCGATATACCCGGGTATGAAATTTTTTGAGTTACATACCCCGAATGATGTTTTTTGAGTGACACACCCCCGTATGGCATATTTACCCCTGTTTGAGCACTTTTGAGCAACATACCCCGGTATGACCTTTTTGAGCGACATACCCGGGTATGACGTTTTTTGAGCGATATACCCGGGTATGAAATTTTTTGAGCTACATACCCCGAATGATCTTTTTTGAGTGACACACCCCCGTATGGCCTCTTGTGAGCGACATACCGCCGTATGAGCACTTTTGAGCGACATACCCCGGTATGACCTTTTTGAGCGACATACCCGGGTATGAAATTTTTTGAGTTACATACCCCAAATGATGTTTTTTGAGTGACACACCCCCGTATGGCCTCTTGTGAGCGACATACCGCCGTATGAGCACTTTTGAGCGACATACCCCGGTATGACCTTTTTTGAGCGACATACCCGGGTATGACGTTTTTTGAGCGATATACCCGGGTATGAAATTTTTTGAGTTACATACCCCGAATGATGTTTTTTGAGTGACACACCCCCTTATGGCCTCTTGTGAGCGACATACCGCCGTATGAGCACTTTTGAGCGACATACCCCGGTATGACCTTTTTGAGCGATATACCCGGGTATGAAATTTTTTGAGTTACATACCCCGAATGATGTTTTTTGAGTGACACACCCCCGTATGGCATATTTACCCCTGTTTGAGCACTTTTGAGCAACATACCCCGGTATGACCTTTTTGAGCGACATATGACGTTTTTTGAGCGATATACCCGGGTATGAAATTTTTTGAGTTACATACCCCGAATGATGTATTTTGAGTGACACACCCCCGTATGGCTTCTTGTGAGCGACATACCGCCGTATGAGCACTTTTGAGCGACATACCCCGGTATGACCTTTTTTGAGCGACATACCCGAGTATGACGTTTTTTGAGCGATATACCAGGGTATGAAATTTTTTGAGTTACATACCCCGAATGATGTTTTTTGAGTGACACACCCCCGTATGGCCTCTTGTGAGCGACATACCGCCGTATGAGCACTTTTGAGCGACATACCCCGGTATGACCTTTTTGAGCGACATATCCGGGTATGACGTTTTTTGAGCGATATACCCGGGTATGAAATTTTTTGCGTTACATACCCCGAATGATGTTTTTTGAGTGACACACCCCCGTATGGCATATTTACCCCTGTTTGAGCACTTTTGAGCAACATACCCCGGTATGACCTTTTTGAGCGACATACCCGGGTATGACGTTTTTTGAGCGATATACCCGGGTATGAAATTTTTTGAGTTACATACCCCGAATGATCTTTTTTGAGTGACACACCCCCGTATGGCCTCTTGTGAGCGACATACCGCCAGATGAGCACTTTTGAGCGACATACCCCGGTATGACCTTTTTGAGCGATATACCCGGGTATGAAATTTTTTGAGTTACATACCCCGAATGATGTTTTTTGAGTGACACACCCCCGTATGGCATATTTACCCCTGTTTGAGCACTTTTGAGCAACATACCCCGGTATGACCTTTTTGAGCGACATACCCGGGTATGACGTTTTTTGAGCGATATACCCGGGTATGAAATTTTTTGAGCTACATACCCCGAATGATCTTTTTTGAGTGACACACCCCTGTATGGCCTCTTGTGAGCGACATACCGCCGTATGAGCACTTTTGAGCGACATACCCCGGTATGACCTTTTTGAGCGACATACCCGGGTATGACGTTTTTTGAGCGATATACCCGGGTATGAAATTTTTTGAGTTACATACCCCAAATGATGTTTTTTGAGTGACACACCCCCGTATGGCCTCTTGTGAGCGACATACCGCCGTATGAGCACTTTTGAGCGACATACCCCGGTATGACCTTTTTTGAGCGACATACCCGGGTATGACGTTTTTTGAGCGATATACCCGGGTATGAAATTTTTTGAGCTACATACCCCGAATGATCTTTTTTGAGTGACACACCCCCGTATGGCCTCTTGTGAGCGACATACCGCCGTATGAGCACTTTTGAGCGACATACCCCGGTATGACCTTTTTGAACGACATATCCGGGTATGACGTTTTTTGAGCGATATACCCGGGTATGAAATTTTTTGAGTTACATACCCCGAATGATCTTTTTTGAGTGACACACCCCCGTATGGCCTCTTGTGAGCGACATACCGCCAGATGAGCACTTTTGAGCGACATACCCCGGTATGACCTTTTTGAGCGACATATCCGGGTATGACGTTTTTTGAGCGATATACCCGGGTATGAAATTTTTTGAGTTACATACCCCGAATGATGTTTTTTGAGTGACACACCCCCTTATGGCCTCTTGTGAGGGACATACCGCCGTATGAGCACTTTTGAACGACATACCCCGGTATGACCTTTTTGAGCGATATACCCGGGTATGAAATTTTTTGAGTTACATACCCCGAATGATGTTTTTTGAGTGACACACCCCCGTATGGCATATTTACCCCTGTTTGAGCACTTTTGAGCAACATACCCCGGTATGACCTTTTTGAGCGACATACCCGGGTATGACGTTTTTTGAGCGATATACCCGGGTATGAAATTTTTTGAGCTACATACCCCAAATGATCTTTTTTGAGTGACACACCCCCGTATGGCCTCTTGTGAGCGACATACCGCCGTATGAGCACTTTTGAGCGACATACCCCGGTATGACCTTTTTGAGCGACATACCCGGGTATGACGTTTTTTGAGTGACACACCCCCGTATGGCCTCTTGTGAGTGACACACCCCCGTATGGCATATTTACCCCTGTTTGAGCACTTTTGAGCGACATACCCGGGTATGACGTTTTTTGAGCGATATACCCGGGTATGAAATTTTTTGAGCTACATACCCCGAATGATCTTTTTTGAGTGACACACCCCTGTATGGCCTCTTGTGAGCGACATACCGCCGTATGAGCACTTTTGAGCGACATACCCCGGTATGACCTTTTTGAGCGACATACCCGGGTATGACGTTTTTTGAGCGATATACCCGGGTATGAAATTTTTTGAGTTACATACCCCAAATGATGTTTTTTGAGTGACACACCCCCGTATGGCCTCTTGTGAGCGACATACCGCCGTATGAGCACTTTTGAGCGACATACCCCGGTATGACCTTTTTTGAGCGACATACCCGGGTATGACGTTTTTTGAGCGATATACCCGGGTATGAAATTTTTTGAGCTACATACCCCGAATGATCTTTTTTGAGTGACACACCCCCGTATGGCCTCTTGTGAGCGACATACCGCCGTATGAGCACTTTTGAGCGACATACCCCGGTATGACCTTTTTGAACGACATATCCGGGTATGACGTTTTTTGAGCGATATACCCGGGTATGAAATTTTTTGAGTTACATACCCCGAATGATCTTTTTTGAGTGACACACCCCCGTATGGCCTCTTGTGAGCGACATACCGCCAGATAAGCACTTTTGAGCGACATACCCCGGTATGACCTTTTTGAGCGACATATCCGGGTATGACGTTTTTTGAGCGATATACCCGGGTATGAAATTTTTTGAGTTACATACCCCGAATGATGTTTTTTGAGTGACACACCCCCTTATGGCCTCTTGTGAGGGACATACCGCCGTATGAGCACTTTTGAACGACATACCCCGGTATGACCTTTTTGAGCGATATACCCGGGTATGAAATTTTTTGAGTTACATACCCCGAATGATGTTTTTTGAGTGACACACCCCCGTATGGCATATTTACCCCTGTTTGAGCACTTTTGAGCAACATACCCCGGTATGACCTTTTTGAGCGACATACCCGGGTATGACGTTTTTTGAGCGATATACCCGGGTATGAAATTTTTTGAGCTACATACCCCGAATGATCTTTTTTGAGTGACACACCCCCGTATGGCCTCTTGTGAGCGACATACCGCCGTATGAGCACTTTTGAGCGACATACCCCGGTATGACCTTTTTGAGCGACATACCCGGGTATGAAATTTTTTGAGTTACATACCCCAAATGATGTTTTTTGAGTGACACACCCCCGTATGGCCTCTTGTGAGCGACATACCGCCGTATGAGCACTTTTGAGCGACATACCCCGGTATGACCTTTTTTGAGCGACATACCCGGGTATGACGTTTTTTGAGCGATATACCCGGGTATGAAATTTTTTGAGCTACATACCCCGAATGATCTTTTTTGAGTGACACACCCCCGTATGGCCTCTTGTGAGCGACATACCGCCGTATGAGCACTTTTGAGCGACATACCCCGGTATGACCTTTTTGAACGACATATCCGGGTATGACGTTTTTTGAGCGATATACCCGGGTATGAAATTTTTTGAGTTACATACCCCGAATGATGTTTTTTGAGTGACACACCCCCGTATGGCCTCTTGTGAGCGACATACCGCCGTATGAGCACTTTTGAGCGACATACCCCGGTATGACCTTTTTTGAGCGACATACCCGGGTATGACGTTTTTTGAGCGAGATACCCGGGTATGAAATTTTTTGAGTTACATACCCCGAATGATGTTTTTTGAGTGACACACCCCCGTATGGCCTCTTGTGAGCGACATACCGCCGTATGAGCACTTTTGAGCGACATACACTGGTATGACCTTTTTGAACGACATATCCGGGTATGACGTTTTTTGAGCGATATACCCGGGTATGAAATTTTTTGAGTTACATACCCCGAATGATCTTTTTTGAGTGACACACCCCCGTATGGCCTCTTGTGAGCGACATACCGCCAGATGAGCACTTTTGAGTGACATACCCCGGTATGACCTTTTTGAGCGATATACCCGGGTATGAAATTTTTTGAGTTACATACCCCGAATGATGTTTTTTGAGTGACACACCCCCGTATGGCATATTTACCCCTGTTTGAGCACTTTTGAGCAACATACCCCGGTATGACCTTTTTGAGCGACATATCCGGGTATGACGTTTTTTGAGCGATATACCCGGGTATGAAATTTTTTGAGTTACATACCCCAAATGATGTTTTTTGAGTGACACACCCCCGTATGGCCTCTTGTGAGCGACATACCGCCGTATGAGCACTTTTGAGCGACATACCCCGGTATGACCTTTTTTGAGCGACATACCCGGGTATGACGTTTTTTGAGCGATATACCCGGGTATGAAATTTTTTGAGCTACATACCCCGAATGATCTTTTTTGAGTGACACACCCCCGTATGGCCTCTTGTGAGCGACATACCGCCGTATGAGCACTTTTGAGCGACATACCCCGGTATGACCTTTTTGAACGACATATCCGGGTATGACGTTTTTTGAGCGAGATACCCGGGTATGAAATTTTTTGAGTTACATACCCCGAATGATGTTTTTTGAGTGACACACCCCCGTATGGCTTCTTGTGAGCGACATACCGCCGTATGAGCACTTTTGAGCGACATACCCCGGTATGACCTTTTTTGAGCGACATACCCGAGTATGACGTTTTTTGAGCGATATATCAGGGTATGAAATTTTTTGAGTTACATACCCCGAATGATGTTTTTTGAGTGACACACCCCCGTATGGCCTCTTGTGAGTGACACACCCCCGTATGGCATATTTACCCCTGTTTGAGCACTTTTGAGCGACATACCCGGGTATGACGTTTTTTGAGCGATATACCCGGGTATGAAATTTTTTGAGCTACATACCCCGAATGATCTTTTTTGAGTGACACACCCCCGTATGGCATATTTACCCCTGTTTGAGCACTTTTGAGCGACATACCCCGGTATGACCTTTTTGAACGACATATCCGGGTATGACGTTTTTTGAGCGATATACCCGGGTATGAAATTTTTTGAGTTACATACCCCGAATGATCTTTTTTGAGTGACACACCCCCGTATGGCCTCTTGTGAGCGACATACCGCCAGATGAGCACTTTTGAGCGACATACCCCGGTATGACCTTTTTGAGCGACATATCCGGGTATGACGTTTTTTGAGCGATATACCCGGGTATGAAATTTTTTGAGTTACATACCCCGAATGATGTTTTTTGAGTGACACACCCCCTTATGGCCTCTTGTGAGGGACATACCGCCGTATGAGCACTTTTGAACGACATACCCCGGTATGACCTTTTTGAGCGATATACCCGGGTATGAAATTTTTTGAGTTACATACCCCGAATGATGTTTTTTGAGTGACACACCCCCGTATGGCATATTTACCCCTGTTTGAGCACTTTTGAGCAACATACCCCGGTATGACCTTTTTGAGCGACATACCCGGGTATGACGTTTTTTGAGCGATATACCCGGGTATGAAATTTTTTGAGCTACATACCCCGAATGATCTTTTTTGAGTGACACACCCCCGTATGGCCTCTTGTGAGCGACATACCGCCGTATGAGCACTTTTGAGCGACATACCCCGGTATGACCTTTTTGAGCGACATACCCGGGTATGAAATTTTTTGAGTTACATACCCCAAATGATGTTTTTTGAGTGACACACCCCCGTATGGCCTCTTGTGAGCGACATACCGCCGTATGAGCACTTTTGAGCGACATACCCCGGTATGACCTTTTTTGAGCGACATACCCGGGTATGACGTTTTTTGAGCGATATACCCGGGTATGACATTTTTTGAGCTACATACCCCGAATGATCTTTTTTGAGTGACACACCCCCGTATGGCCTCTTGTGAGCGACATACCGCCGTATGAGCACTTTTGAGCGACATACCCCGGTATGACCTTTTTGAACGACATATCCGGGTATGACGTTTTTTGAGCGATATACCCGGGTATGAAATTTTTTGAGTTACATACCCCGAATGATGTTTTTTGAGTGACACACCCCCGTATGGCCTCTTGTGAGCGACATACCGCCGTATGAGCACTTTTGAGCGACATACCCCGGTATGACCTTTTTTGAGCGACATACCCGGGTATGACGTTTTTTGAGCGAGATACCCGGGTATGAAATTTTTTGAGTTACATACCCCGAATGATGTTTTTTGAGTGACACACCCCCGTATGGCCTCTTGTGAGCGACATACCGCCGTATGAGCACTTTTGAGCGACATACCCTGGTATGACCTTTTTGAACGACATATCCGGGTATGACGTTTTTTGAGCGATATACCCGGGTATGAAATTTTTTGAGTTACATACCCCGAATGATCTTTTTTGAGTGACACACCCCCGTATGGCCTCTTGTGAGCGACATACCGCCAGATGAGCACTTTTGAGTGACATACCCCGGTATGACCTTTTTGAGCGATATACCCGGGTATGAAATTTTTTGAGTTACATACCCCGAATGATGTTTTTTGAGTGACACACCCCCGTATGGCATATTTACCCCTGTTTGAGCACTTTTGAGCAACATACCCCGGTATGACCTTTTTGAGCGACATATCCGGGTATGACGTTTTTTGAGCGATATACCCGGGTATGAAATTTTTTGAGTTACATACCCCAAATGATGTTTTTTGAGTGACACACCCCCGTATGGCCTCTTGTGAGCGACATACCGCCGTATGAGCACTTTTGAGCGACATACCCCGGTATGACCTTTTTTGAGCGACATACCCGGGTATGACGTTTTTTGAGCGATATACCCGGGTATGAAATTTTTTGAGCTACATACCCCGAATGATCTTTTTTGAGTGACACACCCCCGTATGGCCTCTTGTGAGCGACATACCGCCGTATGAGCACTTTTGAGCGACATACCCCGGTATGACCTTTTTGAACGACATATCCGGGTATGACGTTTTTTGAGCGAGATACCCGGGTATGAAATTTTTTGAGTTACATACCCCGAATGATGTTTTTTGAGTGACACACCCCCGTATGGCTTCTTGTGAGCGACATACCGCCGTATGAGCACTTTTGAGCGACATACCCCGGTATGACCTTTTTTGAGCGACATACCCGAGTATGACGTTTTTTGAGCGATATATCAGGGTATGAAATTTTTTGAGTTACATACCCCGAATGATGTTTTTTGAGTGACACACCCCCGTATGGCCTCTTGTGAGCGACATACCGCCGTATGAGCACTTTTGAGCGACATACCCCGGTATGACCTTTTTGAGCGACATATCCGGGTATGACGTTTTTTGAGCGATATACCCGGGTATGAAATTTTTTGAGTTACATACCCCGAATGATGTTTTTTGAGTGACACACCCCCGTATGGCTCTCGTGAGCGACATACCGCCGTATGAGCACTTTTGAGCGACATACCCCGGTATGACCTTTTTTGAGCGACATACCCGAGTATGACGTTTTTTGAGCGATATATCAGGGTATGAAATTTTTTGAGTTACATACCCCGAATGATGTTTTTTGAGTGACACACCCCCGTATGGCCTCTTGTGAGCGACATACCGCCGTATGAGCACTTTTGAGCGACATCCCCCGCAATGACCTTTTTGAGCGACATATCCGGGTATGACGTTTTTTGAGCGATATACCCGGGTATGAAATTTTTTGAGTTACATACCCCGAATGATGTTTTTTGAGTGACACACCCCCGTATGGCATATTTACCCCTGTTTGAGCACTTTTGAGCGACATACCCGGGTATGACGTTTTTTGAGCGATATACCCGGGTATGAAATTTTTTGAGCTACATACCCCGAATGATCTTTTTTGAGTGACACACCCCCGTATGGCATATTTACCCCTGTTTGAGCACTTTTGAGCGACATACCCCGGTATGACCTTTTTGAACGACATATCCGGGTATGACGTTTTTTGAGCGATATACCCGGGTATGAAATTTTTTGAGTTACATACCCCGAATGATCTTTTTTGAGTGACACACCCCCGTATGGCCTCTTGTGAGCGACATACCGCCAGATGAGCACTTTTGAGCGACATACCCCGGTATGACCTTTTTGAGCGACATATCCGGGTATGACGTTTTTTGAGCGATATACCCGGGTATGAAATTTTTTGAGTTACATACCCCGAATGATGTTTTTTGAGTGACACACCCCCTTATGGCCTCTTGTGAGGGACATACCGCCGTATGAGCACTTTTGAACGACATACCCCGGTATGACCTTTTTGAGCGATATACCCGGGTATGAAATTTTTTGAGTTACATACCCCGAATGATGTTTTTTGAGTGACACACCCCCGTATGGCATATTTACCCCTGTTTGAGCACTTTTGAGCAACATACCCCGGTATGACCTTTTTGAGCGACATACCCGGGTATGACGTTTTTTGAGCGATATACCCGGGTATGAAATTTTTTGAGCTACATACCCCGAATGATCTTTTTTGAGTGACACACCCCCGTATGGCCTCTTGTGAGCGACATACCGCCGTATGAGCACTTTTGAGCGACATACCCCGGTATGACCTTTTTGAGCGACATACCCGGGTATGACGTTTTTTGAGCGATATACCCGGGTATGAAATTTTTTGAGTTACATACCCCAAATGATGTTTTTTGAGTGACACACCCCCGTATGGCCTCTTGTGAGCGACATACCGCCGTATGAGCACTTTTGAGCGACATACCCCGGTATGACCTTTTTTGAGCGACATACCCGGGTATGACGTTTTTTGAGCGATATACCCGGGTATGAAATTTTTTGAGCTACATACCCCGAATGATCTTTTTTGAGTGACACACCCCCGTATGGCCTCTTGTGAGCGACATACCGCCGTATGAGCACTTTTGAGCGACATACCCCGGTATGACCTTTTTGAACGACATATCCGGGTATGACGTTTTTTGAGCGATATACCCGGGTATGAAATTTTTTGAGTTACATACCCCGAATGATGTTTTTTGAGTGACACACCCCCGTATGGCCTCTTGTGAGCGACATACCGCCGTATGAGCACTTTTGAGCGACATACCCCGGTATGACCTTTTTTGAGCGACATACCCGGGTATGACGTTTTTTGAGCGAGATACCCGGGTATGAAATTTTTTGAGTTACATACCCCGAATGATGTTTTTTGAGTGACACACCCCCGTATGGCCTCTTGTGAGCGACATACCGCCGTATGAGCACTTTTGAGCGACATACCCTGGTATGACCTTTTTGAACGACATATCCGGGTATGACGTTTTTTGAGCGATATACCCGGGTATGAAATTTTTTGAGTTACATACCCCGAATGATCTTTTTTGAGTGACACACCCCCGTATGGCCTCTTGTGAGCGACATACCGCCAGATGAGCACTTTTGAGTGACATACCCCGGTATGACATTTTTGAGCGATATACCCGGGTATGAAATTTTTTGAGTTACATACCCCGAATGATGTTTTTTGAGTGACACACCCCCGTATGGCATATTTACCCCTGTTTGAGCACTTTTGAGCAACATACCCCGGTATGACCTTTTTGAGCGACATACCCGGGTATGACGTTTTTTGAGCGATATACCCGGGTATGAAATTTTTTGAGCTACATACCCCGAATGATCTTTTTTGAGTGACACACCCCCGTATGGCCTCTTGTGAGCGACATACCGCCGTACGAGCACTTTTGAGCGACATACCCCGGTATGACCTTTTTGAGCGACATACCCGGGTATGACGTTTTTTGAGCGATATACCCGGGTATGAAATTTTTTGAGTTACATACCCCAAATGATGTTTTTTGAGTGACACACCCCCGTATGGCCTCTTGTGAGCGACATACCGCCGTATGAGCACTTTTGAGCGACATACCCCGGTATGACCTTTTTTGAGCGACATACCCGGGTATGACGTTTTTTGAGCGATATACCCGGGTATGAAATTTTTTGAGCTACATACCCCGAATGATCTTTTTTGAGTGACACACCCCCGTATGGCCTCTTGTGAGCGACATACCGCCGTATGAGCACTTTTGAGCGACATACCCCGGTATGACCTTTTTGAACGACATATCCGGGTATGACGTTTTTTGAGCGATATACCCGGGTATGAAATTTTTTGAGTTACATACCCCGAATGATCTTTTTTGAGTGACACACCCCCGTATGGCCTCTTGTGAGCGACATACCGCCAGATGAGCACTTTTGAGCGACATACCCCGGTATGACCTTTTTGAGCGACATATCCGGGTATGACGTTTTTTGAGCGATATACCCGGGTATGAAATTTTTTGAGTTACATACCCCGAATGATGTTTTTTGAGTGACACACCCCCTTATGGCCTCTTGTGAGCGACATACCGCCGTATGAGCACTTTTGAGCGACATACCCCGGTATGACCTTTTTGAGCGACATATCCGGGTATGACGTTTTTTGAGCGATATACCCGGGTATGAAATTTTTTGAGTTACATACCCCGAATGATGTTTTTTGAGTGACACACCCCTGTATGGCATATTTACCCCTGTTTGAGCACTTTTGAGCAACATACCCCGGTATGACCTTTTTGAGCGACATACCCGGGTATGACGTTTTTTGAGCGATATACCCGGGTATGAAATTTTTTGAGCTACATACCCCGAATGATCTCTTTTGAGTGACACACCCCCGTATGGCCTCTTGTGAGCGACATACCGCCGTATGAGCACTTTTGAGCGACATACCCCGGTATGACCTTTTTGAGCGACATACCCGGGTATGACGTTTTTTGAGCGATATACCCGGGTATGAAATTTTTTGAGTTACATACCCCGAATGATGTTTTTTGAGTGACACACCCCCGTATGGCATATTTACCCCTGTTTGAGCACTTTTGAGCAACATACCCCGGTATGACCTTTTTGAGCGACATACCCGGGTATGACGTTTTTTGAGCGATATACCCGGGTATGAAATTTTTTGAGCTACATACCCCGAATGATCTTTTTTGAGTGACACACCCCCGTATGGCATATTTACCCCTGTTTGAGCACTTTTGAGCGACATACCCCGGTATGACCTTTTTGAACGACATATCCGGGTATGACGTTTTTTGAGCGATATACCCGGGTATGAAATTTTTTGAGTTACATACCCCGAATGATCTTTTTTGAGTGACACACCCCCGTATGGCCTCTTGTGAGCGACATACCGCCAGATGAGCACTTTTGAGCGACATATCCGGGTATGACGTTTTTTGAGCGATATACCCGGGTATGAAATTTTTTGAGTTACATACCCCGAATGATGTTTTTTGAGTGACACACCCCCTTATGGCCTCTTGTGAGCGACATACCGCCGTATGAGCACTTTTGAGCGACATACCCCGGTATGACCTTTTTGAGCGACATATCCGGGTATGACGTTTTTTGAGCGATATACCCGGGTATGAAATTTTTTGAGTTACATACCCTGAATGATGTTTTTTGAGTGACACACCCCCGTATGGCATATTTACCCCTGTTTGAGCACTTTTGAGCAACATACCCCGGTATGACCTTTTTGAGCGACATACCCGGGTATGACGTTTTTTGAGCGATATACCCGGGTATGAAATTTTTTGAGCTACATACCCCGAATGATCTTTTTTGAGTGACACACCCCCGTATGGCCTCTTGTGAGCGACATACCGCCGTATGAGCACTTTTGAGCGACATACCCCGGTATGACCTTTTTGAGCGACATACCCGGGTATGACGTTTTTTGAGCGATATACCCGGGTATGAAATTTTTTGAGTTACATACCCCGAATGATGTTTTTTGAGTGACACACCCCCGTATGGCATATTGTGAGCGACATACCGCCGTATGAGCACTTTTGAGCGACATACCCCGGTATGACCTTTTTGAACGACATATCCGGGTATGACGTTTTTTGAGCGATATACCCGGGTATGAAATTTTTTGAGTTACATACCCCGAATGATGTTTTTTGAGTGACACACCCCCGTATGGCATATTTACCCCTGTTTGAGCACTTTTGAGCAACATACCCCGGTATGACCTTTTTGAGCGATATACCCGGGTATGAAATTTTTTGAGTTACATACCCCGAATGATGTTTTTTGAGTGACACACCCCCGTATGGCATATTTACCCCTGTTTGAGCACTTTTGAGCAACATACCCCGGTATGACCTTTTTGAGCGACATATCCGGGTATGACGTTTTTTGAGCGATATACCCGGGTATGAAATTTTTTGAGTTACATACCCCGAATGATCTTTTTTGAGTGACACACCCCCGTATGGCCTCTTGTGAGCGACATACCGCCAGATGAGCACTTTTGAGCGACATACCCCGGTATGACCTTTTTGAGCGACATATCCGGGTATGACGTTTTTTGAGCGATATACCCGGGTATGAAATTTTTTGAGTTACATACCCCGAATGATGTTTTTTGAGTGACACACCCCCTTATGGCCTCTTGTGAGCGACATACCGCCGTATGAGCACTTTTGAGCGACATACCCCGGTATGACCTTTTTGAGCGACATATCCGTTTATGACGTTTTTTGAGCGATATACCCGGGTATGAAATTTTTTGAGTTACATACCCCGAATGATGTTTTTTGAGTGACACACCCCCGTATGGCATATTTACCCCTGTTTGAGCACTTTTGAGCAACATACCCCGGTATGACCTTTTTGAGCGACATACCCGGGTATGACGTTTTTTGAGCGATATACCCGGGTATGAAATTTTTTGAGCTACATACCCCTAATGATCTTTTTTGAGTGACACACCCCCGTATGGCCTCTTGTGAGCGACATACCGCCGTATGAGCACTTTTGAGCGACATACCCCGGTATGACCTTTTTGAGCGACATACCCGGGTATGACGTTTTTTGAGCGATATACCCGGGTATGAAATTTTTTGAGTTACATACCCCGAATGATGTTTTTTGAGTGACACACCCCCGTATGGCCTCTTGTGAGCGACATACCGCCGTATGAGCACTTTTGAGCGACATACCCCGGTATGACCTTTTTTGAGCGACATACCCGGGTATGACGTTTTTTGAGCGATATACCCGGGTATGAAATATTTTGAGCTACATACCCCGAATGATGTTTTTTGAGTGACACACCCCCGTATGGCCTCTTGTGAGCAACATACCGCAATATGAGCACTTTTGAGCGACATACCCCGGTATGACCTTTTTGAGCGACATATCCGGGTATGACGTTTTTTGAGCGATATACCCGGGTATGAAATTTTTTGAGTTACATACCCCGAATGATGTTTTTTGAGTGACACACCCCCGTATGGCCTCTTGTGAGCGACATACCGCCGTATGAGCACTTTTGAGCGACATACCCCGGTATGACCTTTTTGAGCGACATACCCGGGTATGACGTTTTTTGAGCGATATACCCGGGTATGAAATTTTTTGAGTTACATACCCCGAATGATGTTTTTTGAGTGACACACCCCCGTATGGCTTCTTGTGAGCGACATACCGCCGTATGAGCACTTTTGAGCGACATACCCCGGTATGACCTTTTTTGAGCGACATACCGGAGTATGACGTTTTTTGAGCGATATACCAGGGTATGAAATTTTTTGAGTTACATACCCCGAATGATGTTTTTTGAGTGACACACCCCCGTATGGCCTCTTGTGAGCGACATACCGCCGTATGAGCACTTTTGAGCGACATACCCCGGTATGACCTTTTTGAGCGACATATCCGGGTATGACGTTTTTTGAGCGATATACCCGGGTATGAAATTTTTTGAGTTACATACCCCGAATGATGTTTTTTGAGTGACACACCCCCGTATGGCATATTTACCCCTGTTTGAGCACTTTTGAGCAACATACCCCGGTATGACCTTTTTGAGCGACATACCCGGGTATGACGTTTTTTGAGCGATATACCCGGGTATGAAATTTTTTGAGTTACATACCCCGAATGATGTTTTTTGAGTGACACACCCCTGTATGGCATATTTACCCCTGTTTGAGCACTTTTGAGCGACATACCCCGGTATGACCTTTTTGAACGACATATCCGGGTATGACGTTTTTTGAGCGATATACCCGGGTATGAAATTTTTTGAGTTACATACCCCGAATGATCTTTTTTGAGTGACACACCCCCGTATGGCCTCTTGTGAGCGACATACCGCCAGATGAGCACTTTTGAGCGACATACCCCGGTATGACCTTTTTGAGCGGTATACCCGGGTATGAAATTTTTTGAGTTACATACCCCGAATGATGTTTTTTGAGTGACACACCCCCGTATGGCATATTTACCCCTGTTTGAGCACTTTTGAGCAACATACCCCGGTGTGACCTTTTTGAGCGACATACCCGGGTATGACGTTTTTTGAGCGATATACCCGGGTATGAAATTTTTTGAGCTACATACCCCGAATGATCTTTTTTGAGTGACACACCCCCGTATGGCCTCTTGTGAGCGACATACCGCCGTATGAGCACTTTTGAGCGACATACCCCGGTATGACCTTTTTGAGCGACATACCCGGGTATGACGTTTTTTGAGCGATATACCCGGGTATGAAATTTTTTGAGTTACATACCCCAAATGATGTTTTTTGAGTGACACACCCCCGTATGGCCTCTTGTGAGCGACATACCGCCGTATGAGCACTTTTGAGCGACATACCCCGGTATGACCTTTTTTGAGCGACATACCCGGGTATGACGTTTTTTGAGCGATATACCCGGGTATGAAATTTTTTGAGCTACATACCCCGAATGATCTTTTTTGAGTGACACACCCCCGTATGGCCTCTTGTGAGCGACATACCGCCGTATGAGCACTTTTGAGCGACATACCCCGGTATGACCTTTTTGAACGACATATCCGGGTATGACGTTTTTTGAGCGATATACCCGGGTATGAAATTTTTTGAGTTACATACCCCGAATGATGTTTTTTGAGTGACACACCCCCGTATGGCCTCTTGTGAGCGACATACCGCCGTATGAGCACTTTTGAGCGACATACCCCGGTATGACCTTTTTTGAGCGACATACCCGGGTATGACGTTTTTTGAGCGAGATACCCGGGTATGAAATTTTTTGAGTTACATACCCCGAATGATGTTTTTTGAGTGACACACCCCCGTATGGCCTCTTGTGAGCGACATACCGCCGTATGAGCACTTTTGAGCGACATACCCCAGTATGACCTTTTTTGAGCGACATACCCGGGTATGACGTTTTTTGAGCGATATACCCGGGTATGAAATTTTTTGAGTTACATACCCCGAATGATGTTTTTTGAGTGACACACCCCCTTATGGCTTATTTACCCCTGTATTACCACATTTGTGCGACATACCCCGGTATGACCTTTTTTGAGCGACATACCCGGGTATGATGTTTTTTGAGCGATATACCCGGGTATGAAATTTTTTGAGCTACATACCCCGAATGATCTTTTTTGAGTGACACACCCCCGTATGGCCTCTTGTGAGCGACATACCGCCGTATGAGCACTTTTGAGCGACATACCCCGGTATGACCTTTTTGAGCGACATACCCGGGTATGACGTTTTTTGAGCGATATACCCGGGTATGAAATTTTTTGAGCTACATACCCCGAATGATCTCTTTTGAGTGACACACCCCCGTATGGCCTCTTGTGAGCGACATACCGCCGTATGAGCACTTTTGAGCGACATACCCCGGTATGACGTTTTTTGAGCGATATACCCGGGTATGAAATTTTTTGAGTTACATACCCCGAATGATGTTTTTTGAGTGACACACCCCCGTATGGCATATTTACCGCTGTTTGAGCACTTTTGAGCAACATACCCCAGTATGACCTTTTTGAGCGACATACCCGGGTATGACGTTTTTTGAGCGATATACCCGGGTATGAAATTTTTTGAGCTACATACCCCGAATGATCTTTTTTGAGTGACACACCCCCGTATGGCCTCTTGTGAGCGACATACCACCGTATGAGCACTTTTGAGCGACATACCCCGGTATGACCTTTTTGAGCGACATACCCGGGTATGACGTTTTTTGAGCAATATACCCGGGTATGAAATTGTTTGAGTTACATACCCCGAATGATGTTTTTTGAGTGACACACCCCCGTATGGCATATTTACCCCTGTTTGAGCACTTTTGAGCGACATACCCCGGTATGACCTTTTTTGAGCGACATACCCGGGTATGACGTTTTTTGAGCGATATACCCGGGTATGAAATTTTTTGAGCTACATACCCCGAATTATCTTTTTTGAGTGACACACCCCCGTATGGCCTCTTGTGAGCGACATACCGCCATATGAGCACTTTTGAGCGACATACCCCAGTATGACGTTTTTTGAGCGATATACCCGGGTATGAAATTTTTTGAGTTACATACCCCGAATGATGTTTTTTGAGTGACACACCCCCGTATGGCATATTTACCCCTGTTTGAGCACTTTTGAGCAACATACCCCGGTATGACCTTTTTGAGCGACATACCCGGGTATGACGTTTTTTGAGCGATATACCTGGGTATGAAATTTTTTGAGCTACATACCCCGAATGATCTTTTTTGAGTGACACACCCCCGTATGGCCTCTTGTGAGCGACATACCACCGTATGAGCACTTTTGAGCGACATAACCCGGTATGACCTTTTTGAGCGACATACCCGGGTATGACGTTTTTTGAGCGATATACCCGGGTATGAAATTTTTTGAGTTACATACCCCGAATGATGTTTTTTGAGTGACACACCCCCGTATGGCATATTTACCCCTGTTTGAGCACTTTTGAGCAACATACCCCGGTATGACCTTTTTGAGCGACATACCCGGGTATGACGTTTTTTGAGCGATATACCCGGGTATGAAATTTTTTGAGCTACATACCCCGAATGATCTTTTTTGAGTGACACACCCCCGTATGGCCTCTTGTGAGCGACATACCGCCGTATGAGCACTTTTGAGCGACATACCCCGGTATGACCTTTTTGAGCGACATACCCGGGTATGACGTTTTTTGAGCGATATACCCGGGTATGAAATTGTTTGAGTTACATACCCCGAATGATGTTTTTTGAGTGACACACCCCCGTATGGCATATTTACCCCTGTTTGAGCACTTTTGAGCAACATACCCCGGTATGACCTTTTTGAGCGACATAACCCGGGTATGACGTTTTTTGAGCGATATACCCGGGTATGAAATTTTTTGAGTTACATAGCCCGAATGATGTTTTTTGAGTGACACACCCCCGTATGGCATATTTACCCCTGTTTGAGCACTTTTGAGCGACATACCCCGGTATGACCTTTTTTGAGCGACATACCCGGGTATGACGTTTTTGAGCGATATACCCGGGTATGAAATTTTTTGAGCTACATACCCCGAATGATCTTTTTTGAGTGACACACCCCCGTATGGCCTCTTGTGAGCGACATACCGCCGTATGAGCACTTTTGAGCGACATACCCCGGTATGACCTTTTTGAACGACATATCCGGGTATGACGTTTTTTGAGCGATATACCCGGGTATGAAATTTTTTGAGTTACATACCCCGAATGATGTTTTTTGAGTGACACACCCCCGTATGGCCTCTTGTGAGCGACATACCGCCGTATGAGCACTTTTGAGCGACATACCCCGGTATGACCATTTTTGAGCGACATACCCGGGTATGACGTTTTTTTGAGCGATATACCCGGGTATGAAATTTTTTGAGCTACATACCCCGAATTATCTTTTTTGAGTGACACATCCCCGTATGGCCTCTTGTGAGCGACATACCGCCATATGAGCACTTTTGAGCGACATACCCCGGTATGACCTTTTTGAGCGACATACCCGGGTATGACGTTTTTTGAGCGATATACCCGGGTATGAAATTGTTTGAGTTACATACCCCGAATGATGTTTTTTGAGTGACACACCCCCGTATGGCATATTTACCCCTGTTTGAGCACTTTTGAGCAACATACCCGGGTATGACCTTTTTGAGCGACATAACCCGGGTATGACGTTTTTTGAGCGATATACCCGGGTATGAAATTTTTTGAGTTACATAGCCCGAATGATGTTTTTTGAGTGACACACCCCCGTATGGCATATTTACCCCTGTTTGAGCACTTTTGAGCGACATACCCCGGTATGACCTTTTTTGAGCGACATACCCGGGTATGAAATTTTTTGAGCTACATACCCCGAATTATCTTTTTTGAGTGACACACCCCCGTATGGCCTCTTGTGAGCGACATACCGCCATATGAGCACTTTTGAGCGACATACCCCGGTATGACCTTTTTGAGCGACATATCCGGGTATGACGTTTTTTGAGCGATATACCCGAGTATGAATTTTTTTGAGTTACATACCCCGAATGATGTTTTTTGAGTGACACACCCCCGTATGGCCTCTTGTGAGCGACATACCGCCGTATGAGCACTTTTGAGCGACATACCCCGGTATGACCTTTTTTGAGCGACATACCCGGGTATGAAATTTTTTGAGCTACATACCCCGAATGATCTTTTTTGAGTGACACACCCCCGTATGGCCTCTTGTGAGCGACATACCGCCGTATGAGCACTTTTGAGCGACATACCCCGGTATGACCTTTTTGAACGACATATCCGGGTATGACGTTTTTTGAGCGATATACCTGGGTATGAAATTTTTTGAGTTACATACCCCGAATGATGTTTTTTGAGTGACACACCCCCGTATGGCCTCTTGTGAGCGACATACCGCCGTATGAGCACTTTTGAGCGACATACCCCGGTATGACCTTTTTTGAGCGACATACCCGGGTATGACGTTTTTTGAGCGAGATACCCGGGTATGAAATTTTTTGAGTTACATACCCCGAATGATGTTTTTTGAGTGACACCCCCCCGTATGGCCTCTTGTGAGCGACATACCGCCGTATGAGCACTTTTGAGCGACATACCCCAGTATGACCTTTTTTGAGCGACATACCCGGGTATGACGTTTTTTGAGCGATATACCAGGGTATGAAATTTTTTGAGTTACATACCCCGAATGATGTTTTTTGAGTGACACACCCCCTTATGGCTTATTTACCCCTGTATTACCATATTTGTGCGACATACCCCGGTATGACCTTTTTTGAGCGACATACCCGGGTATGATGTTTTTTGAGCGATATACCCGGGTATGAAATTTTTTGAGCTACATACCCCGAATGATCTTTTTTGAGTGACACACCCCCGTATGGCCTCTTGTGAGCGACATACCGCCGTATGAGCACTTTTGAGCGACATACCCCGGTATGACCTTTTAGAGCGACATACCCGGGTATGACGTTTTTTGAGCGATATACCCGGGTATGAAATTTTTTGAGTTACATACCCCGAATGATGTTTTTTGAGTGACACACCCCCGTATGGCATATTTACCTCTGTTTGAGCACTTTTGAGCGACATACCCCGGTATGACCTTTTTGAGCGACATACCCGGGTATGACGTTTTTTGAGCGATATACCCGGGTATGAAATTTTTTGAGTTACATACCCCGAATGATGTTTTTTGAGTGACACACCCCCGTATGGCATATTTACCCCTGTTTGAGCACTTTTGAGCGACATACCCCGGTATGACCTTTTTGAGCGACATACCCGGGTATGACGTTTTTTGAGCGATATACCCGAGTATGAAATTTTTTGAGTTACATACCCCGAATGATGTTTTTTGAGTGACACCCCCCCGTATGGCCTCTTGTGAGCGACATACCGCCGTATGAGCACTTTTGAGCGACATACCCCAGTATGACCTTTTTTGAGCGACATACCCGGGTATGACGTTTTTTGAGCGATATACCAGGGTATGAAATTTTTTGAGTTACATACCCCGAATGATGTTTTTTGAGTGACACACCCCCTTATGGCTTATTTACCCCTGTATTACCATATTTGTGCGACATACCCCGGTATGACCTTTTTTGAGCGACATACCCGGGTATGATGTTTTTTGAGCGATATACCCGGGTATGAAATTTTTTGAGCTACATACCCCGAATGATCTTTTTTGAGTGACACACCCCCGTATGGCCTCTTGTGAGCGACATACCGCCGTATGAGCACTTTTGAGCGACATACCCCGGTATGACCTTTTTGAGCGACATACCCGGGTATGACGTTTTTTGAGCGATATACCCGGGTATGAAATTTTTTGAGTTACATACCCCGAATGATGTTTTTTGAGTGACACACCCCCGTATGGCATATTTACCTCTGTTTGAGCACTTTTGAGCGACATACCCCGGTATGACCTTTTTGAGCGACATACCCGGGTATGACGTTTTTTGAGCGATATACCCGGGTATGAAATTTTTTGAGTTACATACCCCGAATGATGTTTTTTGAGTGACACACCCCCGTATGGCATATTTACCCCTGTTTGAGCACTTTTGAGCGACATACCCCGGTATGACCTTTTTGAGCGACATACCCGGGTATGACGTTTTTTGAGCGATATTCCCGGGTTATGAAATTTTTTGAGCTACATACCCCGAATGATCTTTTTTGAGTGACACACCCCCGTATGGCCTCTTGTGAGCGACATACCGCCGTATGAGCACTTTTGAGCGACATACCCCGGTATGACCTTTTTGAGCGACATACCCGGGTATGACGTTTTTTGAGCGATATACCCGGGTTATGAAATTTTTTGAGCTACATACCCCGAATGATCTTTTTTGAGTGACACACCCCCGTATGGCCTCTTGTGAGCGACATACCGCCGTATGAGCACTTTTGAGCGACATACCCCGGTATGACCTTTTTGAGCGACATACCCGGGTATGACGTTTTTTGAGCGATATACCCGGGTATGAAATTGTTTGAGTTACATACCCCGAATGATGTTTTTTGAGTGACACACCCCCGTATGGCATATTTACCCCTGTTTGAGCACTTTTGAGCAACATACCCCGGTATGACCTTTTTTGAGCGACATACCCGGGTATGACGTTTTTTGAGCCATATACCCGGGTATGAAATTTTTCAGCTACATACCCCGAATGATCTTTTTTGAGTGACACACCCCCGTATGGCCTATTGTGAGCGACATACCGCCGTATGAGCACTTTTGAGCGACATACCCCGGTATGACCTTTTTGAGCGACATACCCGGGTATGACGTTTTTTGAGCGATATACCCGGGTATGAAATCTTTTGAGCTACATACCCCGAATGATCTTTTTTGAGTGACACACCCCCGTATGGCCTCTTGTGAGCGACATACCGCCGTATGAGCACTTTTGAGCGACATACCCCGGTATGACCTTTTTGAGCGACATACCCGGGTATGAAATTTTTTGAGCTACATACCCCGAATGATCTTTTTTGAGTGACACACCCCCGTATGGCCTCTTGTGAGCGACATACCGCCATATGAGCACTTTTGAGCGACATACCCCGGTATGACCTTTTTGAGTGACATATCCGGGTATGACGTTTTTTGAGCGATATACCCGAGTATGAATTTTTTTGAGTTACATACCCTGAATGATGTTTTTTGAGTGACACACCCCCGTATGGCCTCTTGTGAGCGACATACCGCCGTATGAGCACTTTTGAGCGACATACCCCGGTATGACCTTTTTTGAGCGACATACCCGGGTATGACGCTTTTTGAGCGATATACCAGGGTATGAAATTTTTTGAGTTACATACCCTGAATGATGTTTTTTGAGTGACACACCCCCGTATGGCATATTTACCCCTGTTTGAGCACTTTTGAGCGACATACCCCGGTATGACCTTTTTTGAGCGACATACCCGGGTATGAAATTTTTTGAGCTACATACCCCGAATGATCTTTTTTGAGTGACACACCCCCGTATGGCCTCTTGTGAGCGACATACCGCCGTATGAGCACTTTTGAGCGACATACCCCGGTATGACCTTTTTTGAGCGACATACCCGGGTATGACGCTTTTTGAGCGATATACCAGGGTATGAAATTTTTTGAGTTACATACCCCGAATGATGTTTTTTGAGTGACACACCCCCGTATGGCATATTTACCCCTGTTTGAGCACTTTTGAGCAACATACCCCGGTATGACCTTTTTGAGCGACATAACCCGGGTATGACGTTTTTTGAGCGATATACCCGGGTATGAAATTTTTTGAGTTACATAGCCCGAATGATGTTTTTTGAGTGACACACCCCCGTATGGCATATTTACCCCTGTTTGAGCACTTTTGAGCGACATACCCCGGTATGACCTTTTTTGAGCGACATACCCCGAATGATCTTTTTTGAGTGACACACCCCCGTATGGCCTCTTGTGAGCGACATACCGCCGTATGAGCACTTTTGAGCGACATACCCCGGTATGACCTTTTTGAGCGACATATCCGGGTATGACGTTTTTTGAGCGATATACCCGGGTATGAAATTTTTTGAGTTACATACCCCGAATGATGTTTTTTGAGTGACACACCCCCGTATGGCTTCTTGTGAGCGACATACCGCCGTATGAGCACTTTGGAGCGACATACCCGAGTATGACGTTTTTTGAGCGATATACCCGGGTATGAAATTTTTTGAGTTACATACCCCGAATGATGTTTTTTGAGTGACACACCCCCGTATGGCCTCTTGTGAGCGACATACCGCCGTATGAGCACTTTTGAGTGACATACCCCGGTATGACCTTTTTGAGCGACATATCCGGGTATGACGTTTTTTGAGCGATATACCCGGGTATGAAATTTTTTGAGTTACATACCCCGAATGATGTTTTTTGAGTGACACATCCCCGTATGGCATATTTACCCCTGTTTGAGCACTTTTGAGCAACATACCCCGGTATGACCTTTTTGAGCGACATACCCGGGTATGACGTTTTTTGAGCGATATACCCGGGTATGAAATTTTTTGAGTTACATACCCCGAATGATGTTTTTTGAGTGACACACCCCCGTATGGCATATTTACCCCTGTTTGAGCACTTTTGAGCGACATACCCCGGTATGACCTTTTTTGAGCGACATACCCGGGTATGACGTTTTTTGAGCGATATACCCGGGTATGAAATTTTTTGAGCTACATACCCCGAATGATCTTTTTTGAGTGACACACCCCCGTATGGCCTCTTGTGAGCGACATACCGCCGTATGAGCACTTTTGAGCGACATACCCCGGTATGACCTTTTTTGAGCGACATACCCGGGTATGACGCTTTTTGAGCGATATACCCGGGTATGAAATATTTTGAGCTACATACCCCGAATGATGTTTTTTGAGTGACACACCCCCGTATGGCCTCTTGTGAGCGACATACCGCCGTATGAGCACTTTTGAGCGACATACCCCGGTATGACCTTTTTTGAGCGACATACCCGGGTATGACGCTTTTTGAGCGATATACCCGGGTATGAAATATTTTGAGCTACATACCCCGAATGATGTTTTTTGAGTGACACACCCCCGTATGGCCTCTTGTGAGCGACATACCGCAATATGAGCACTTTTGAGCGACATACCCCGCCCGGTATGACCTTTTTGAGCGACATATCCGGGTATGACGTTTTTTGAGCGATATACCCGGGTATGAAATTTTTTGAGTTACATACCCCGAATGATGTTTTTTGAGTGACACACCCCCGTATGGCTTCTTGTGAGCGACATACCGCCGTATGAGCACTTTTGAGCGACATACCCCGGTATGACCTTTTTTGAGCGACATACCCGAGTATGACGTTTTTTGAGCGATATACCAGGGTATGAAATTTTTTGAGTTACATACCCCGAATGATGTTTTTTGAGTGACACACCCCCTTATGGCCTTTTTACCCCTGTATTACCACATTTGTGCGACATACCCCGGTATGACCTTTTTTGAGCGACATACCCGGGTATGACGTTTTTTGAGTGATATTTCCGGGTATGAAATTTTTTGAGTTACATACCCCGAATGATGTTTTTTGAGTGACACACCCCCGTATGGCATATTGTGAGCGACATACCGCCGTATGAGCACTTTTGAGCGACATACCCTGGTATGACCTTTTTTGAGCGACATACCCGGGTATGACGTTTTTTGAGCGATATACCCGGGTATGAAATTTTTTTAACTACATACCCCGAATGATCTTTTTTGAGTGACACACCCCCGTATGGCCTCTTGTGAGCGACATACCGCCATATGAGCACTTTTGAGCGACATACCCCGGTATGACCTTTTTGAGCGACATATCCGGGTATGACGTTTTTTGAGCGATATACCCGAGTATGAATTTTTTTGAGTTACATACCCTGAATGATGTTTTTTGAGTGACACACCCCCGTATGGCCTCTTGTGAGCGACATACCGCCGTATGAGCACTTTTGAGCGACATACCCCGGTATGACCTTTTTTGAGCGACATACCCGGGTATGACGTTTTTTGAGCGATATACCAGGGTATGAAATTTTTTGAGTTACATACCCCGAATGATGTTTTTTGAGTGACACACCCCCGTATGGCATATTTACCCCTGTTTGAGCACTTTTGAGCGACATACCCCGGTATGACCTTTTTTGAGCGACATACCCGGGTATGACTTTTTTTGAGCGATATACCCGGGTATGAAATATTGTGAGCTACATACCCCGAATGATGTTTTTTGAGTGACACACCCCCGTATGGCCTCTTGTGAGCGACATACCGCCATATGAGCACTTTTGAGCGATATACCCGGGTATGACCTTTTTGAGCGACATATCCGGGTATGACGTTTTTTGAGCGATATACCCGGGTATGAAATTTTTTGAGTTACATACCCCGAATGATGTTTTTTGAGTGACACACCCCCGTATGGCCTATTGTGAGCGACATACCGCCGTATGAGCACTTTTGAGCGACATACCCCGGTATGACCTTTTTGAGCGACATACCCGGTATGACGTTTTTTGAGCGATATACCCGGGTAAGAAATTTTTTGAGCTACATACCCCGAATCATCTTTTTTGAGTGACACACCCCCGTATGGCCTCTTGTGAGCGACATACCACCGTATGAGCACTTTTGAGCGACATAACCCGGTATGACCTTTTTGAGCGACATACCCGGGTATGACGTTTTTTGAGCGATATACCCGGGTATGAAATTGTTTGAGTTACATACCCCGAATGATGTTTTTTGAGTGACACACCCCCGTATGGCATATTTACCCCTGTTTGAGCACTTTTGAGCGACATACCCCGGTATGACCTTTTTTGAGCGACATACCCGGGTATGAAATTTTTTGAGCTACATACCCCGAATGATCTTTTTTGAGTGACACACCCCCGTATGGCCTCTTGTGAGCGACATACCGCCGTATGAGCACTTTTGAGCGACATACCCCGGTATGACCTTTTTGAACGACATATCCGGGTATGACGTTTTTTGAGCGATATACCCGGGTATGAAATTTTTTGAGTTACATACCCCGAATGATGTTTTTTGAGTGACACACCCCCGTATGGCCTCTTGTGAGCGACATACCGCCGTATGAGCACTTTTGAGCGACATACCCCGGTATGACCTTTTTGAGCGACATATCCGGGTATGACGTTTTTTGAGCGATATACCCGGGTATGAAATTTTTTGAGTTACATACCCCGAATGATGTTTTTTGAGTGACACACCCCCGTATGGCTTCTTGTGAGCGACATACCGCCGTATGAGCACTTTTGAGCGACATACCCCGGTATGACCTTTTTTGAGCGACATACCCGAGTATGAAATTTTTTGAGTTACATACCCCGAATGATGTTTTTTGAGTGACACACCCCCTTATGGCCTTTTTACCCCTGTATTACCACATTTGTGCGACATACCCCGGTATGACCTTTTTTGAGCGACATACCCGGGTATGACGTTTTTTGAGTGATATTTCCGGGTATGAAATTTTTTGAGTTACATACCCCGAATGATGTTTTTTGAGTGACACACCCCCGTATGGCATATTGTGAGCGACATACCGCCGTATGAGCACTTTTGAGCGACATACCCTGGTATGACCTTTTTTGAGCGACATACCCGGGTATGACGTTTTTTGAGCGATATACCCGGGTATGAAATTTTTTTAACTACATACCCCGAATGATCTTTTTTGAGTGACACACCCCCGTATGGCCTCTTGTGAGCGACATACCGCCGTATGAGCACTTTTGAGCGACATACCCCGGTATGACCTTTTTTGAGCGACATACCCGGGTATGACGTTTTTTGAGCGATATACCAGGGTATGAAATTTTTTGAGTTACATACCCCGAATGATGTTTTTTGAGTGACACACCCCCGTATGGCATATTTACCCCTGTTTGAGCACTTTTGAGCGACATACCCCGGTATGACCTTTTTTGAGCGACATACCCGGGTATGACTTTTTTTGAGCGATATACCCGGGTATGAAATATTGTGAGCTACATACCCCGAATGATGTTTTTTGAGTGACACACCCCCGTATGGCCTCTTGTGAGCGACATACCGCCATATGAGCACTTTTGAGCGATATACCCGGGTATGACCTTTTTGAGCGACATATCCGGGTATGACGTTTTTTGAGCGATATACCCGGGTATGAAATTTTTTGAGTTACATACCCCGAATGATGTTTTTTGAGTGACACACCCCCGTATGGCCTATTGTGAGCGACATACCGCCGTATGAGCACTTTTGAGCGACATACCCCGGTATGACCTTTTTGAGCGACATACCCGGTATGACGTTTTTTGAGCGATATACCCGGGTAAGAAATTTTTTGAGCTACATACCCCGAATGATCTTTTTTGAGTGACACACCCCCGTATGGCCTCTTGTGAGCGACATACCACCGTATGAGCACTTTTGAGCGACATAACCCGGTATGACCTTTTTGAGCGACATACCCGGGTATGACGTTTTTTGAGCGATATACCCGGGTATGAAATTGTTTGAGTTACATACCCCGAATGATGTTTTTTGAGTGACACACCCCCGTATGGCATATTTACCCCTGTTTGAGCACTTTTGAGCAACATACCCCGGTATGACCTTTTTGAGCGACATAACCCGGGTATGACGTTTTTTGAGCGATATACCCGGGTATGAAATTTTTTGAGTTACATAGCCCGAATGATGTTTTTTGAGTGACACACCCCCGTATGGCATATTTACCCCTGTTTGAGCACTTTTGAGCGACATACCCCGGTATGACCTTTTTTGAGCGACATACCCGGGTATGAAATTTTTTGAGCTACATACCCCGAATGATCTTTTTTGAGTGACACACCCCCGTATGGCCTCTTGTGAGCGACATACCGCCGTATGAGCACTTTTGAGCGACATACCCCGGTATGACCTTTTTGAACGACATATCCGGGTATGACGTTTTTTGAGCGATATACCCGGGTATGAAATTTTTTGAGTTACATACCCCGAATGATGTTTTTTGAGTGACACACCCCCGTATGGCCTCTTGTGAGCGACATACCGCCGTATGAGCACTTTTGAGCGACATACCCCGGTATGACCTTTTTGAGCGACATATCCGGGTATGACGTTTTTTGAGCGATATACCCGGGTATGAAATTTTTTGAGTTACATACCCCGAATGATGTTTTTTGAGTGACACACCCCCGTATGGCTTCTTGTGAGCGACATACCGCCGTATGAGCACTTTTGAGCGACATACCCCGGTATGACCTTTTTTGAGCGACATACCCGAGTATGACGTTTTTTGAGCGATATACCAGGGTATGAAATTTTTTGAGTTACATACCCCGAATGATGTTTTTTGAGTGACACACCCCCTTATGGCCTTTTTACCCCTGTATTACCACATTTGTGCGACATACCCCGGTATGACCTTTTTTGAGCGACATACCCGGGTATGACGTTTTTTGAGTGATATTTCCGGGTATGAAATTTTTTGAGTTACATACCCCGAATGATGTTTTTTGAGTGACACACCCCCGTATGGCATATTGTGAGCGACATACCGCCGTATGAGCACTTTTGAGCGACATACCCTGGTATGACCTTTTTTGAGCGACATACCCGGGTATGACGTTTTTTGAGCGATATACCCGGGTATGAAATTTTTTTAACTACATACCCCGAATGATCTTTTTTGAGTGACACACCCCCGTATGGCCTCTTGTGAGCGACATACCGCCATATGAGCACTTTTGAGCGACATACCCCGGTATGACCTTTTTGAGCGACATATCCGGGTATGACGTTTTTTGAGCGATATACCCGAGTATGAATTTTTTTGAGTTACATACCCTGAATGATGTTTTTTGAGTGACACACCCCCGTATGGCCTCTTGTGAGCGACATACCGCCGTATGAGCACTTTTGAGCGACATACCCCGGTATGACCTTTTTTGAGCGACATACCCGGGTATGACGTTTTTTGAGCGATATACCAGGGTATGAAATTTTTTGAGTTACATACCCCGAATGATGTTTTTTGAGTGACACACCCCCGTATGGCATATTTACCCCTGTTTGAGCACTTTTGAGCGACATACCCCGGTATGACCTTTTTTGAGCGACATACCCGGGTATGACTTTTTTTGAGCGATATACCCGGGTATGAAATATTGTGAGCTACATACCCCGAATGATGTTTTTTGAGTGACACACCCCCGTATGGCCTCTTGTGAGCGACATACCGCCATATGAGCACTTTTGAGCGATATACCCGGGTATGACCTTTTTGAGCGACATATCCGGGTATGACGTTTTTTGAGCGATATACCCGGGTATGAAATTTTTTGAGTTACATACCCCGATTGATGTTTTTTGAGTGACACACCCCCGTATGGCCTATTGTGAGCGACATACCGCCGTATGAGCACTTTTGAGCGACATACCCCGGTATGACCTTTTTGAGCGACATACCCGGGTATGACGTTTTTTGAGCGATATACCCGGGTAAGAAATTTTTTGAGCTACATACCCCGAATGATCTTTTTTGAGTGACACACCCCCGTATGGCCTCTTGTGAGCGACATACCACCGTATGAGCACTTTTGAGCAACATACCCCGGTATGACCTTTTTGAGCGACATAACCCGGGTATGACGTTTTTTGAGCGATATACCCGGGTATGAAATTTTTTGAGTTACATAGCCCGAATGATGTTTTTTGAGTGACACACCCCCGTATGGCATATTTACCCCTGTTTGAGCACTTTTGAGCGACATACCCCGGTATGACCTTTTTTGAGCGACATACCCGGGTATGAAATTTTTTGAGCTACATACCCCGAATGATCTTTTTTGAGTGACACACCCCCGTATGGCCTCTTGTGAGCGACATACCGCCGTATGAGCACTTTTGAGCGACATACCCCGGTATGACCTTTTTGAACGACATATCCGGGTATGACGTTTTTTGAGCGATATACCCGGGTATGAAATTTTTTGAGTTACATACCCCGAATGATGTTTTTTGAGTGACACACCCCCGTATGGCATATTTACCCCTGTTTGAGCACTTTTGAGCGACATACCCCGGTATGACCTTTTTTGAGCGACATACCCGGGTATGACGTTTTTTGAGCGATATACCCGGGTATGAAATTTTTTGAGCTACATACCCCGAATGATCTTTTTTGAGTGACACACCCCCGTATGGCCTCTTGTGAGCGACATACCGCCGTATGAGCACTTTTGAGCGACATACCCCGGTATGACCTTTTTGAGCGACATATCCGGGTATGACGTTTTTTGAGCGATATACCCGGGTATGAAATTTTTTGAGTTACATACCCCGAATGATGTTTTTTGAGTGACACACCCCCGTATGGCATATTTACCCCTGTTTGAGCACTTTTGAGCGACATACCCCGGTATGACCTTTTTTGAGCGACATACCCGGGTATGACGTTTTTTGAGCGATATACCCGGGTATGAAATTTTTTGAGCTACATACCCCGAATGATCTTTTTTGAGTGACACACCCCCGTATGGCCTCTTGTGAGCGACATACCGCCGTATGAGCACTTTTGAGCGACATACCCCGGTATGACCTTTTTGAGCGACATATCCGGGTATGACGTTTTTTGAGCGAGATACCCGGGTATGAAATTTTTTGAGTTACATACCCCGAATGATTTTTTTTGAGTGACACACCCCCGTATGGCTTCTTGTGAGCGACATACCGCCGTATGAGCACTTTTGAGCGACATACCCCGGTATGACCTTTTTTGAGCGACATACCCGGGTATGACGTTTTTTGAGCGATATACCCGGGTATGAAATTTTTTGAGCTACATACCCCGAATGATCTTTTTTGAGTGACACACCCCCGTATGGCCTATTGTGAGCGACATACCGCCGTATGAGCACTTTTGAGCAACATACCCCGGTATGACCTTTTTGAGCGACATACCCGGGTATGACATTTTTTGAGCTACATACCCCGAATGATCTTTTTTGAGTGACACACCCCCGTATGGCCTCTTGTGAGCGACATACCGCCGTATGAGCACTTTTGAGCGACATACCCCGGTATGACCTTTTTGAGCGACATACCCGGGTATGACGTTTTTTGAGCGATATACCCGGGTATGAAATTTTTTGAGTTACATACTCCGAATGATGTTTTTTGAGTGACACACCCCCGTATGGCATATTTACCCCTGTTTGAGCACTTTTGAGCGACATACCCCGGTATGACCTTTTTTGAGCGACATACCCGGGTATGAAATTTTTTGAGCTACATACCCCGAATGATCTTTTTTGAGTGACACACCCCCGTATGGCCTCTTGTGAGCGACATACCGCCATATGAGCACTTTTGAGCGACATACCCCGGTATGACCTTTTTGAGCGACATATCCGGGTATGACGTTTTTTGAGCGATATACCCGAGTATGAATTTTTTTGAGTTACATACCCTGAATGATGTTTTTTGAGTGACACACCCCCGTATGGCCTCTTGTGAGCGACATACCGCCGTATGAGCACTTTTGAGCGACATACCCCGGTATGACCTTTTTTGAGCGACATACCCGGGTATGACGTTTTTTGAGCGATATACCAGGGTATGAAATTTTTTGAGTTACATACCCCGAATGATGTTTTTTGAGTGACACACCCCCGTATGGCATATTTACCCCTGTTTGAGCACTTTTGAGCGACATACCCCGGTATGACCTTTTTTGAGCGACATACCCGGGTATGAAATATTTTGAGCTACATACCCCGAATGATGTTTTTTGAGTGACACACCCCCGTATGGCTTCTTGTGAGCGACATACCGCCGTATGAGCACTTTTGAGCGACATACCCCGGTATGACCTTTTTTGAGCGACATACCCGAGTATGACGTTTTTTGAGCAATATACCAGGGTATGAAATTTTTTGAGTTACATACCCCGAATGATGTTTTTTGAGTGACACACCCCCTTATGGCCTTTTTACCCCTGTATTACCACATTTGTGCGACATACCCCGGTATGACCTTTTTTGAGCGACATACCCGGGTATGACGTTTTTTGAGTGATATTTCCGGGTATGAAATTTTTTGAGTTACATACCCCGAATGATGTTTTTTGAGTGACACACCCCCGTATGGCCTCTTGTGAGCGACATACCGCCATATGAGCACTTTTGAGCGACATACCCCGGTATGACCTTTTTGAGCGACATATCCGGGTATGACGTTTTTTGAGCGATATACCCGAGTATGAATTTTTTTGAGTTACATACCCTGAATGATGTTTTTTGAGTGACACACCCCCGTATGGCCTCTTGTGAGCGACATACCGCCGTATGAGCACTTTTGAGCGACATACCCCGGTATGACCTTTTTGAGCGACATATCCGGGTATGACGTTTTTTGAGCGATATACCAGGGTATGAAATTTTTTGAGTTACATACCCCGAATGATGTTTTTTGAGTGACACACCCCCGTATGGCATATTTACCCCTGTTTGAGCACTTTTGAGCGACATACCCCGGTATGACCTTTTTTGAGCGACATACCCGGGTATGACGTTTTTTGAGCGATATACCCGGGTATGAAATATTTTGAGCTACATACCCCGAATGATGTTTTTTGAGTGACACACCCCCGTATGGCCTCTTGTGAGCGACATACCGCCATATGAGCACTTTTGAGCGACATACCCCGGTATGACCTTTTTGAGCGACATATCCGGGTATGACGTTTTTTGAGCGATATACCCGGGTATGAAATTTTTTGAGTTACATACCCCGAATGATGTTTTTTGAGTGACACACCCCCTTATGGCCTTTTTACCCCTGTATTACCACATTTGTGCGACATACCCCAGTATGACCTTTTTTGAGCGACATACCCGGGTATCACGTTTTTTGAGTGATATTTCCGGGTATGAAATTTTTTGAGTTACATACCCCGAATGATGTTTTTTGAGTGACACACCCCCGTATGGCATATTGTGAGCGACATACCGCCGTATGAGCACTTTTGAGCGACATACCCTGGTATGACCTTTTTTGAGCGACATACCCGGGTATGACGTTTTTTGAGCGATATACCCGGGTATGAAATTTTTTGAGCTACATACCCCGAATGATCTTTTTTGAGTGACACACCCCCGTATGGCCTCTTGTGAGCGACATACCGCCGTATGAGCACTTTTGAGCGACATACCCCGGTATGACCTTTTTGAGCGACATATCCGGGTATGACGTTTTTTGAGCGATATACCCGGGTATGAAATTTTTTGAGTTACATACCCCGAATGATGTTTTTTGAGTGACACACCCCCGTATGGCATATTTACCCCTGTTTGAGCACTTTTGAGCGACATACCCCGGTATGACCTTTTTGAACGACATATCCGGTTATGAAATTTTTTGAGTTACATACCCCGAATGATCTTTTTTGAGTGACACACCCCCGTATGGCCTCTTGTGAGCGACATACCGCCAGATGAGCACTTTTGAGCGACATACCCCGGTATGACCTTTTTGAGCGACATATCCGGGTATGACGTTTTTTGAGCGATATACCCGGGTATGAAATTTTTTGAGTTACATACCCCGAATGATGTTTTTTGAGTGACACACCCCCTTATGGCCTCTTGTGAGTGACATACCGCCGTATGAGCACTTTTGAGCGACATACCCCGGTATGACCTTTTTGAGCGACATATCCGGGTATGACGTTTTTTGAGCGATATACCCGGGTATGAAATTTTTTGAGTTACATACCCCGAATGATGTTTTTTGAGTGACACACCCCCGTATGGCATATTTACCCCTGTTTGAGCACTTTTGAGCAACATACCCCGGTATGACCTTTTTGAACGACATACCCGGGTATGACGTTTTTTGAGCGATATACCCGGGTATGAAATTTTTTGAGTTACATACCCCGAATGATCTTTTTTGAGTGACACACCCCCGTATGGCCTCTTGTGAGCGACATACCGCCAGATGAGCACTTTTGAGCGACATACCCCGGTATGACCTTTTTGAGCGACATATCCGGGTATGACGTTTTTTGAGCGATATACCCGGGTATGAAATTTTTTGAGGTACATACCCCGAATGATGTTTTTTGAGTGACACACCCCCTTATGGCCTCTTGTGAGCGACATACCGCCGTATGAGCACTTTTGAGCGACATACCCCGGTATGACCTTTTTGAGCGACATATCCGGGTATGACGTTTTTTGAGCGATATACCCGGGTATGAAATTTTTTGAGCTACATACCCCGAATGATCTTTTTTGAGTGACACACCCCCGTATGGCCTCTTGTGAGCGACATACCGCCGTATGAGCACTTTTGAGCGACATACCCCGGTATGACCTTTTTGAGCGACATACCCGGGTATGACGTTTTTTGAGCGATATACCCGGGTATGAAATTTTTTGAGCTACATACCCCGAATGATCTTTTTTGAGTGACACACCCCCGTATGGCCTCTTGTGAGCGACATACCGCCGTATGAGCACTTTTGAGCGACATACCCCGGTATGACCTTTTTGAGCGACATATCCGGGTATGACGTTTTTTGAGCGATATACCCGGGTATGAAATTTTTTGAGTTACATACCTCGAATGATGTTTTTTGAGTGACACACCCCCGTATGGCATATTTACCCCTGTTTGAGCACTTTTGAGCGACATACCCCGGTATGACCTTTTTGAACGACATATCCGGGTATGACGTTTTTTGAGCGATATACCCGGGTATGAAATTTTTTGAGTTACATACCCCGAATGATCTTTTTTGAGTGACACACCCCCGTATGGCCTCTTGTGAGCGACATACCGCCAGATGAGCACTTTTGAGCGACATACCCCGGTATGACCTTTTTGAGCGACATATCCGGGTATGACGTTTTTTGAGCGATATACCCGGGTATGAAATTTTTTGAGTTACATACCCCGAATGATGTTTTTTGAGTGACACACCCCCTTATGGCCTCTTGTGAGCGACATACCGCCGTATGAGCACTTTTGAGCGACATACCCCGGTATGACCTTTTTGAGCGACATATCCGGGTATGACGTTTTTTGAGCGATATACCCGGGTATGAAATTTTTTGAGTTACATACCCCGAATGATGTTTTTTGAGTGACACACCCCCGTATGGCATATTTACCCCTGTTTGAGCACTTTTGAGCAACATACCCCGGTATGACCTTTTTGAGCGACATACCCGGGTATGACGTTTTTTGAGCGATATACCCGGGTATGAAATTTTTTGAGTTACATACCCCGAATGATGTTTTTTGAGTGACACACCCCCGTATGGCATATTTACCCCTGTTTGAGCACTTTTGAGCGACATACCCCGGTATGACCTTTTTTGAGCGACATACCCGGGTATGACGTTTTTTGAGCGATATACCCGGGTATGAAATTTTTTGAGCTACATACCCCGAATGATCTTTTTTGAGTGACACACCCCCGTATGGCCTATTGTGAGCGACATACCGCCGTATGAGCACTTTTGAGCAACATACCCCGGTATGACCTTTTTGAGCGACATACCCGGGTATGACATTTTTTGAGCTACATACCCCGAATGATCTTTTTTGAGTGACACACCCCCGTATGGCCTCTTGTGAGCGACATACCGCCGTATGAGCACTTTTGAGCGACATACCCCGGTATGACCTTTTTGAGCGACATACCCGGGTATGACGTTTTTTGAGCGATATACCCGGGTATGAAATTTTTTGAGTTACATACTCCGAATGATGTTTTTTGAGTGACACACCCCCGTATGGCATATTTACCCCTGTTTGAGCACTTTTGAGCGACATACCCCGGTATGACCTTTTTTGAGCGACATACCCGGGTATGACGTTTTTTGAGCGATATACCCGGGTATGAAATTTTTTGAGCTACATACCCCGAATGATCTTTTTTGAGTGACACACCCCCGTATGGCCTCTTGTGAGCGACATACCGCCGTATGAGCACTTTTGAGCGACATACCCCGGTATGACCTTTTTGAGCGACATATCCGGGTATGACGTTTTTTGAGCGAGATACCCGGGTATGAAATTTTTTGAGTTACATACCCCGAATGATCTTTTTTGAGTGACACACCCCCGTATGGCCTATTGTGAGCGACATACCGCCGTATGAGCACTTTTGAGCAACATACCCCGGTATGACCTTTTTGAGCGACATACCCGGGTATGACATTTTTTGAGCTACATACCCCGAATGATCTTTTTTGAGTGACACACCCCCGTATGGCCTCTTGTGAGCGACATACCGCCGTATGAGCACTTTTGAGCGACATACCCCGGTATGACCTTTTTGAGCGACATACCCGGGTATGACGTTTTTTGAGCGATATACCCGGGTATGAAATTTTTTGAGTTACATACTCCGAATGATGTTTTTTGAGTGACACACCCCCGTATGGCATATTTACCCCTGTTTGAGCACTTTTGAGCAACATACCCCGGTATGACCTTTTTGAGCGACATAACCCGGGTATGACGTTTTTTGAGCGATATACCCGGGTATGACATTTTTTGAGTTACATAGCCCGAATGATGTTTTTTGAGTGACACACCCCCGTATGGCCTCTTGTGAGCGACATACCGCAATATGAGCACTTTTGAGCGACATACCCCGGTATGACCTTTTTGAGCGACATATCCGGGTATGACGTTTTTTGAGCGATATACCCGGGTATGAAATTTTTTGAGTTACATACCCCGAATGATGTTTTTTGAGTGACACACCCCCGTATGGCTTCTTGTGAGCGACATACCGCCGTATGAGCACTTTTGAGCGACATACCCCGGTATGACCTTTTTTGAGCGACATACCCGAGTATGACGTTTTTTGAGCAATATACCAGGGTATGAAATTTTTTGAGTTACATACCCCGAATGATGTTTTTTGAGTGACACACCCCCTTATGGCCTTTTTACCCCTGTATTACCACATTTGTGCGACATACCCCGGTATGACCTTTTTTGAGCGACATACCCGGGTATGACGTTTTTTGAGTGATATTTCCGGGTATGAAATTTTTTGAGTTACATACCCCGAATGATCTTTTTTGAGTGAAACACCCCCGTATGGCCTCTTGTGAGCGACATACCGCCAGATGAGCACTTTTGAGCGACATACCCCGGTATGACCTTTTTGAGCGACATATCCGGGTATGACGTTTTTTGAGCGATATACCCGAGTATGAATTTTTTTGAGTTACATACCCTGAATGATGTTTTTTGAGTGACACACCCCCGTATGGCCTCTTGTGAGCGACATACCGCCGTATGAGCACTTTTGAGCGACATACCCCGGTATGACCTTTTTGAGCGACATATCCGGGTATGACGTTTTTTGAGCGATATACCCGGGTATGAAATTTTTTGAGTTACATACCCCGAATGATGTTTTTTGAGTGACACACCCCCGTATGGCATATTTACCCCTGTTTGAGCACTTTTGAGCGACATACCCCGGTATGACCTTTTTGAACGACATATCCGGGTATGACGTTTTTTGAGCGATATACCCGGGTATGAAATTTTTTGAGTTACATACCCCGAATGATCTTTTTTGAGTGACACACCCCCGTATGGCCTCTTGTGAGCGACATACCGCCAGATGAGCACTTTTGAGCGACATACCCCGGTATGACCTTTTTGAGCGACATATCCGGGTATGACGTTTTTTGAGCGATATACCCGGGTATGAAATTTTTTGAGTTACATACCCCGAATGATGTTTTTTGAGTGACACACCCCCTTATGGCCTCTTGTGAGTGACATACCGCCGTATGAGCACTTTTGAGCGACATACCCCGGTATGACCTTTTTGAGCGACATATCCGGGTATGACGTTTTTTGAGCGATATACCCGGGTATGAAATTTTTTGAGTTACATACCCCGAATGATGTTTTTTGAGTGACACACCCCCGTATGGCATATTTACCCCTGTTTGAGCACTTTTGAGCAACATACCCCGGTATGACCTTTTTGAGCGACATACCCGGGTATGACGTTTTTTGAGCGATATACCCGGGTATGAAATTTTTTGAGCTACATACCCCGAATGATCTTTTTTGAGTGACACACCCCCGTATGGCATATTTACCCCTGTTTGAGCACTTTTGAGCGACATACCCCGGTATGACCTTTTTGAACGACATATCCGGGTATGACGTTTTTTGAGCGATATACCCGGGTATGAAATTTTTTGAGGTACATACCCCGAATGATGTTTTTTGAGTGACACACCCCCTTATGGCCTCTTGTGAGCGACATACCGCCGTATGAGCACTTTTGAGCGACATACCCCGGTATGACCTTTTTGAGCGACATATCCGGGTATGACGTTTTTTGAGCGATATACCCGGGTATGAAATTTTTCTTGAGCTACATACCCCGAATGATCTTTTTTGAGTGACACACCCCCGTATGGCCTCTTGTGAGCGACATACCGCCGTATGAGCACTTTTGAGCGACATACCCCGGTATGACCTTTTTGAACGACATATCCGGGTATGACGTTTTTTGAGCGATATACCCGGGTATGAAATTTTTTGAGTTACATACCCCGAATGATGTTTTTTGAGTGACACACCCCCGTATGGCATATTGTGAGCGACATACCGCCGTATGAGCACTTTTGAGCGACATACCCTGGTATGACCTTTTTTGAGCGACATACCCGGGTATGACGTTTTTTGAGCGATATACCCGGGTATAAAATTTTTTGAGCTACATACCCCGAATGATCTTTTTTGAGTGACACACCCCCGTATGGCCTCTTGTGAGCGACATACCGCCGTATGAGCACTTTTGAGCGACATACCCCGGTATGACCTTTTTGAGCGACATATCCGGGTATGACGTTTTTTGAGCGATATACCCGGGTATGAAATTTTTTGAGTTACATACCCCAAATGATGTTTTTTGAGTGACACACCCCCTTATGGCCTATTTACCCCTGTATTACCACATTTGTGCGACATACCCCGGTATGACCTTTTTTGAGCGACATACCAGGGTATGACGTTTTTTGAGCGATATACCCGGGTATGAAATTTTTTGAGTTACATACCCCGAATGATGTTTTTTGAGTGACACACCCCCGTATGGCTTCTTGTGAGCGACATACCGCCGTATGAGCACTTTTGAGCGACATACCCTGGTATGACCTTTTTTGAGCGACATACCCGGGTATGACGTTTTTTGAGCGATATACCCGGGTATGAAATTTTTTGAGCTACATACCCCGAATGATCTTTTTTGAGTGACACACCCCCGTATGGCATATTTACCCCTGTTTGAGCACTTTTGAGCAACATACCCCGGTATGAACTTTTTGAGCGACATACCCGGGTATGACGTTTTTTGAGCGATATACCCGGGTATGAAATTTTTTGAGTTACATACCCCGAATGATGTTTTTTGAGTGACACACCCCCGTATGGCCTATTGTGAGCGACATACCGCCGTATGAGCACTTTTGAGCAACATACCCGGGTATGACGTTTTTTGAGCGATATACCCGGGTATGAAATTTTTTGAGCTACATACCCCGAATGATCTTTTTTGAGTGACACACCCCCGTATGGCCTCTTGTGAGCGACATACCGCCGTATGAGCACTTTTGAGCGACATACCCCGGTATGACCTTTTTGAGCGACATACCCGGGTATGACGTTTTTTGAGCGATATACCCGGGTATGAAATTTTTTGAGTTACATACTCCGTATGATGTTTTTTGAGTGACACACCCCCGTATGGCATATTTACCCCTGTTTGAGCACTTTTGAGCAACATACCCCGGTATGACCTTTTTGAGCGACATAACCCGGGTATGACGTTTTTTGAGCGATATACCCGGGTATGACATTTTTTGAGTTACATAGCCCGAATGATATTTTTTGAGTGACACACCCCCGTATGGCATATTTACCCCTGTTTGAGCACTTTTGAGCGACATACCCCGGTATGACCTTTTTTGAGCGACATACCCGGGTATGAAATTTTTTGAGCTACATACCCCGAATGATCTTTTTTGAGTGACACACCCCCGTATGGCCTCTTGTGAGCGACATACCGCCATATGAGCACTTTTGAGCGACATACCCCGGTATGACCTTTTTGAGCGACATATCCGGGTATGACGTTTTTTGAGCGATATACCCGAGTATGAATTTTTTTGAGTTACATACCCTGAATGATGTTTTTTGAGTGACACACCCCCGTATGGCCTCTTGTGAGCGACATACCGCCGTATGAGCACTTTTGAGCGACATACCCCGGTATGACCTTTTTTGAGCGACATACCCGGGTATGGCGTTTTTTGAGCGATATACCAGGTTATGAAATTTTTTGAGTTACATACCCCGAATGATGTTTTTTGAGTGACACACCCCCTTATGGCCTTTTTACCCCTGTATTACCACATTTGTGCGACATACCCCGGTATGACCTTTTTTGAGCGACATACCCGGGTATGACGTTTTTTGAGTGATATTTCCGGGTATGAAATTTTTTGAGTTACATACCCCGAATGATGTTTTTTGAGTGACACACCCCCGTATGGCATATTGTGAGCGACATACCGCCGTATGAGCACTTTTGAGCGACATACCCTGGTATGACCTTTTTTGAGCGACATACCCGGGTATGACGTTTTTTGAGCGATATACCCGGGTATGAAATTTTTTGAGTTACATACCCCGAATGATGTTTTTTGAGTGACACACCCCCGTATGGCTTCTTGTGAGCGACATACCGCCGTATGAGCACTTTTGAGCGACATACCCCGGTATGACCTTTTTGAGCGACATATCCGGGTATGACGTTTTTTGAGCGATATACCCGAGTATGAATTTTTTTGAGTTACATACCCTGAATGATGTTTTTTGAGTGACACACCCCCGTATGGCCTCTTGTGAGCGACATACCGCCGTATGAGCACTTTTGAGCGACATACCCCGGTATGACCTTTTTTGAGCGACATACCCGGGTATGACGTTTTTTGAGCGATATACCAGGGTATGAAATTTTTTGAGTTACATACCCCGAATGATGTTTTTTGAGTGACACACCCCCGTATGGCATATTTACCCCTGTTTGAGCACTTTTGAGCGACATACCCCGGTATGACCTTTTTTGAGCGACATACCCGGGTATCACGTTTTTTGAGTGATATACCCGGGTATGAAATTTTTTGAGGTACATACCCTGAATGATGTTTTTTGAGTGACACACCCCCGTATGGCCTCTTGTGAGCGACATACCGCCGTATGAGCACTTTTGAGCGACATACCCCGGTATGACCTTTTTTGAGCGACATACCCGGGTATGACGTTTTTTGAGCGATATACCAGGGTATGAAATTTTTTGAGTTACATACCCCGAATGATGTTTTTTGAGTGACACACCCCCGTATGGCATATTTACCCCTGTTTGAGCACTTTTGAGCGACATACCCCGGTATGACCTTTTTGAACGACATATCCGGGTATGACGTTTTTTGAGCGATATACCCGGGTATGAAATTTTTTGAGTTACATACCCCGAATGATCTCTTTTGAGTGACACACCCCCGTATGGCTTCTTGTGAGCGACATACCGCCGTATGAGCACTTTTGAGCGACATACCCCGGTATGACCTTTTTTGAGCGACATACCCGAGTATGACGTTTTTTGAGCGATATACCAGGGTATGAAATTTTTTGAGTTACATACCCCGAATGATGTTTTTTGAGTGACACACCCCCTTATGGCCTTTTTACCCCTGTATTACCACATTTGTGCGACATACCCCGGTATGACCTTTTTTGAGCGACATACCCGGGTATGACGTTTTTTGAGTGATATTTCCGGGTATGAAATTTTTTGAGTTACATACCCCGAATGATGTTTTTTGAGTGACACACCCCCGTATGGCCTCTTGTGAGCGACATACCGCCATATGAGCACTTTTGAGCGACATACCCCGGTATGACCTTTTTGAGCGACATATCCGGGTATGACGTTTTTTGAGCGATATACCCGAGTATGAATTTTTTTGAGTTACATACCCTGAATGATGTTTTTTGAGTGACACACCCCCGTATGGCCTCTTGTGAGCGACATACCGCCGTATGAGCACTTTTGAGCGACATACTCCGGTATGACCTTTTTGAGCGACATACCCGGGTATGACGTTTTTTGAGCAATATATCCGGGTATGAAATTTTTTGAGTTACATACCCCGAATAATGTTTTTTGAGTGACACACCCCCGTATGGCATATTTACCCCTGTTTGAGCACTTTTGAGCAACATACCCCGGTATGACCTTTTTGAGCGACATACCCGGGTATGACGTTTTTTGAGCGATATACCCGGGTATGAAATTTTTTGAGCTACATACCCCGAATGATCTTTTTTGAGTGACACACCCCCGTATGGCCTCTTGTGAGCGACATACCGCCGTATGAGCACTTTTGAGCGACATACCCCGGTATGACCTTTTTGAGCGACATACCCGGGTATGACGTTTTTTGAGCAATATATCCGGGTATGAAATTTTTTGAGTTACATACCCCGAATAATGTTTTTTGAGTGACACACCCCCGTATGGCATATTTACCCCTGTTTGAGCACTTTTGAGCGACATACCCCGGTATGACCTTTTTTGAGCGACATACCCGGGTATGACGTTTTTTGAGTGATATACCCGGGTATGAAATTTTTTGAGCTACATACCCCGAATTATCTTTTTTGAGTGACACACCCCCGTATGGCCTCTTGTGAGCGACATACCGCCATATGAGCACTTTTGAGCGACATACCCCGGTATGACCTTTTTGAGCGACATACCCGGGTATGACGTTTTTTGAGCGATATACCCGGGTATGAAATTTTTTGAGTTACATACTCCGAATGATGTTTTTTGAGTGACACACCCCCGTATGGCATATTTACCCCTGTTTGAGCACTTTTGAGCAACATACCCCGGTATGACCTTTTTGAGCGACATAACCCGGGTATGACGTTTTTTGAGCGATATACCCGGGTATGACATTTTTTGAGTTACATAGCCCGAATGATGTTTTTTGAGTGACACACCCCCGTATGGCATATTTACCCCTGTTTGAGCACTTTTGTGCGACATACCCCGGTATGACCTTTTTTGAGCGACATACCCGGGTATGAAATTTTTTGAGCTACATACCCCGAATGATCTTTTTTGAGTGACACACCCCCGTATGGCCTCTTGTGAGCGACATACCGCCATATGAGCACTTTTGAGCGATATACCCCGGTATGACCTTTTTTGAGCGACATACCCGGGTATGACGTTTTTTGAGCGATATACCCGGGTATGAAATTTTTTGAGTTACATACCCCGAATGATCTTTTTTGAGTGACACACCCCCGTATGGCCTCTTGTGAGCGACATACCGCCAGATGAGCACTTTTGAGCGACATACCCCGGTATGACCTTTTTGAGCGACATATCCGGGTATGACGTTTTTTGAGCGATATACCCGGGTATGAAATTTTTTGAGTTACATACCCCGAATGATGTTTTTTGAGTGACACACCCCCTTATGGCCTCTTGTGAGCGACATACCGCCGTATGAGCACTTTTGAGCGACATACCCCGGTATGACCTTTTTGAGCGACATATCCGGGTATGACGTTTTTTGAGCGATATACCCGGGTATGAAATTTTTTGAGTTACATACCCCGAATGATGTTTTTTGAGTGACACACCCCCGTATGGCATATTTACCCCTGTTTGAGCACTTTTGAGCAACATACCCCGGTATGACCTTTTTGAGCGACATACCCGGGTATGACGTTTTTTGAGCGATATACCCGGGTATGAAATTTTTTGAGCTACATACCCCGAATGATCTTTTTTGAGTGACACACCCCCGTATGGCCTCTTGTGAGCGACATACCGCCGTATGAGCACTTTTGAGCGACATACCCCGGTATGACCTTTTTGAGCGACATACCCGGGTATGACGTTTTTTGAGCGATATACCCGGGTATGAAATTTTTTGAGTTACATACCCCGAATGATGTGTTTTGAGTGACACACCCCCGTATGGCATATTTACCCCTGTTTGAGCACTTTTGAGCAACATACCCCGGTATGACCTTTTTGAGCGACATACCCGGGTATGACGTTTTTTGAGCGATATACCCTGGTATGAAATTTTTTGAGCTACATACCCCGAATGATCTTTTTTGAGTGACACACCCCCGTATGGCCTCTTGTGAGCGACATACCGCCGTATGAGCACTTTTGAGCGACATACCCCGGTATGACCTTTTTGAGCGACATACCTGGGTATGACGTTTTTTGAGCAATATATCCGGGTATGAAATTGTTTGAGTTACATACCCCGAATGATGTTTTTTGAGTGACACACCCCCGTATGGCATATTTACCCCTGTTTGAGCACTTTTGAGCGACATACCCATGTATGACCTTTTTTGAGCGACATACCCGGGTATGACGTTTTTTGAGCGATATACCCGGGTATGACATTTTTTGAGTTACATAGCCCGAATGATGTTTTTTGAGTGACACACCCCCGTATGGCATATTTACCCCTGTTTGAGCACTTTTGAGCGACATACCCCGGTATGACCTTTTTTGAGCGACATACCCGGGTATGAAATTTTTTGAGCTACATACCCCGAATGATCTTTTTTGAGTGACACACCCCCGTATGGCCTCTTGTGAGCGACATACCGCCATATGAGCACTTTTGAGCGACATACCCCGGTATGACCTTTTTGAGCGACATATCCGGGTATGACGTTTTTAGAGCGATATACCCGAGTATGAATTTTTTTGAGTTACATACCCTGAATGATGTTTTTTGAGTGACACACCCCCGTATGGCCTCTTGTGAGCGACATACCGCCGTATAAGCACTTTTGAGCGACATACCCCGGTATGACCTTTTTTGAGCGACATACCCGGGTATGACGTTTTTTGAGCGATATACCAGGGTATGAAATTTTTTGAGTTACATACCCCGAATGATGTTTTTTGAGTGACACACCCCCTTATGGCCTTTTTACCCCTGTATTACCACATTTGTGCGACATACCCCGGTATGACCTTTTTTGAGCGACATACCCGGGTATGACGTTTTTTGAGTGATATTTCCGGGTATGAAATTTTTTGAGTTACATACCCCGAATGATGTTTTTTGAGTGACACACCCCCGTATGGCATATTGTGAGCGACATACCGCCGTATGAGCACTTTTGAGCGACATACCCTGGTATGACCTTTTTTGAGCGACATACCCGGGTATGACGTTTTTTGAGCGATATACCCGGGTATGAAATTTTTTTAACTACATACCCCGAATGATCTTTTTTGAGTGACACACCCCCGTATGGCCTCTTGTGAGCGACATACCGCCGTATGAGCACTTTTGAGCGACATACCCCGGTATGACCTTTTTGAGCGACATACCCGGGTATGACGTTTTTTGAGCGATATACCCGGGTATGAAATTTTTTGAGTTACATACCCCGAATGATGTTTTTTGAGTGACACAACCCCGTATGGCATATTTACCTCTGTTTGAGCACTTTTGAGCGACATACCCCGGTATGACCTTTTTTGAGCGACATACCCGGGTATGACGTTTTTTGAGCGATATACCGGGTATGAAATTTTTTGAGCTACATACCCCGAATGATCTTTTTTGAGTGACACACCCCCGTATGGCCTCTTGTGAGCGACATACCGCCGTATGAGCACTTTTGAGCGACATACCCCGGTATGACCTTTTTGAGCGACATACCCGGGTATGGCGTTTTTTGAGCGATATACCCGGGTATGAAATTTTTTGAGCTACATACCCCGAATGATCTTTTTTGAGTGACACACCCCCGTATGGCCTATTGTGAGCGACATACCGCCGTATGAGCACTTTTGAGCGACATACCCCGGTATGACCTTTTTGAGCGACATACCCGGGTATGACGTTTTTTGAGCGATATACCCGGGTAAGAAATTTTTTGAGCTACATACCCCGAATGATCTTTTTTGAGTGACACACCCCCGTATGGCCTCTTGTGAGCGACATACCACCGTATGAGCACTTTTGAGCGACATACCCCGGTATGACCTTTTTGAGCGACATATCCGGGTATGACGTTTTTTGAGCGATATACCCGGGTATGAAATTGTTTGAGTTACATACCCCGAATGATGTTTTTTGAGTGACACACCCCCGTATGGCATATTTACCCCTGTTTGAGCACTTTTGAGCAACATACCCCGGTATGACCTTTTTGAGCGACATAACCCGGGTATGACGTTTTTTGAGCGACATACCCGGGTATGAAATTTTTTGAGCTACATAGCCCGAATGATGTTTTTTGAGTGACACACCCCCGTATGGCATATTTACCCCTGTTTGAGCACTTTTGAGCGACATACCCCGGTATGACCTTTTTTGAGCGACATACCCGGGTATGAAATTTTTTGAGCTACATACCCCGAATGATCTTTTTTGAGTGACACACCCCCGTATGGCCTCTTGTGAGCGACATACCGCCGTATGAGCACTTTTGAGCGACATACCCCGGTATGACCTTTTTGAACGACATATCCGGGTATGACGTTTTTTGAGCGATATACCAGGGTATGAAATTTTTTGAGTTACATACCCCAAATGAGGTTTTTTGAGTGACACACCCCCTTATGGCCTATTTACCCCTGTATTACCACATTTGTGCGACATACCCCGGTATGACCTTTTTTGAGCGACATACCAGGGTATGACGTTTTTTGAGTGATATTTCCGGGTATGAAATTTTTTGAGCTACATACCCCGAATGATCTTTTTTGAGTGACACACCCCCGTATGGCCTCTTGTGAGCGACATACCGCCGTATGAGCACTTTTGAGCGACATACCCCGGTATGACCTTTTTGAGCGACATATCCGGGTATGACGTTTTTTGAGCGATATACCCGGGTATGAAATTTTTTGAGTTACATACCCCGAATGATGTTTTTTGAGTGACACACCCCCGTATGGCTTCTTGTGAGCGACATACCGCCGTATGAGCACTTTTGAGCGACATACCCTGGTATGACCTTTTTTGAGCGACATACCCGGGTATGACGTTTTTTGAGCGATATACCCGGGTATGAAATTTTTTGAGCTACATACCCCGAATGATGTTTCTTGAGTGACACACCCCCGTATGGCCTCTTGTGAGCGACATACCGCCGTATGAGCACTTTTGAGCGACATACCCCGGTATGACCTTTTTTGAGCGACATACCCGGGTATGGCGTTTTTTGAGCGATATACCAGGGTATGAAATTTTTTGAGTTACATACCCCGAATGATGTTTTTTGAGTGACACACCCCCGTATGGCATATTTACCCCTGTTTGAGCACTTTTGAGCAACATACCCCGGTATGACCTTTTTTGAGCGACATACCCGGGTATGGCGTTTTTTGAGCGATATACCCGGGTATGAAATTTTTGAGCTACATACCCCGAATGATCTTTTTTGAGTGACACACCCCCGTATGGCCTCTTGTGAGCGACATACCGCCAGATGAGCACTTTTGAGCGACATACCCCGGTATGACCTTTTTGAGCGACATATACGGGTATGACGTTTTTTGAGCGATATACCCGGGTATGAAATTTTTTGAGTTACATAACCCGAATGATGTTTTTTGAGTGACACACCCCCTTATGGCCTCTTGTGAGCGACATACCGCCGTATGAGCACTTTTGAGCGACATACCCCGGTATGACCTTTTTTGAGCGACATACCCGGGTATGACGTTTTTTGAGCGATATAGCCGGGTATGAAATTTTTTGAGCTACATACCCCGAATGATCTTTTTTGAGTGACACACCCCCTTATGGCCTTTTTACCCCTGTATTACCACATTTGTGCGACATACCCCGGTATGACCTTTTTTGAGCGACATACCCGGGTATGACGTTTTTTGAGTGATATTTCCGGGTATGAAATTTTTTGAGTTACATACCCCGAATGATGTTTTTTGAGTGACACACCCCCGTATGGCATATTGTGAGCGACATACCGCCGTATGAGCACTTTTGAGCGACATACCCTGGTATGACCTTTTTTGAGCGACATACCCGGGTATGACGTTTTTTGAGCGATATACCCGGGTATGAAATTGTTTTAACTACATACCCCGAATGATCTTTTTTGAGTGACACACCCCCGTATGGCCTCTTGTGAGCGACATACCGCCATATGAGCACTTTTGAGCGACATACCCCGGTATGACCTTTTTGAGCGACATATCCGGGTATGACGTTTTTTGAGCGATATACCCGAGTATGAATTTTTTTGAGTTACATACCCTGAATGATGTTTTTTGAGTGACACACCCCCGTATGGCCTCTTGTGAGCGACATACCGCCGTATGAGCACTTTTGAGCGACATACCCCGGTATGACCTTTTTTGAGCGACATACCCGGGTATGACGTTTTTTGAGCGATATACCAGGGTATGAAATTTTTTGAGTTACATACCCCGAATGATGTTTTTTGAGTGACACACCCCCGTATGGCATATTTACCCCTGTTTGAGCACTTTTGAGCGACATACCCCGGTATGACCTTTTTTGAGCGACATACCCGGGTATGACGTTTTTTGAGCGATATACCCGGGTATGAAATATTTTGAGCTACATACCCCGAATGATGTTTTTTGAGTGACACACCCCCGTATGGCCTCTTGTGAGCGACATACCGCCATATGAGCACTTTTGAGCGACATACCCCGGTATGACCTTTTTGAGCGACATATCCGGGTATGACGTTTTTTGAGCGATATACCCGGGTATGAAATTTTTTGAGTTACATACCCCGAATGATGTTTTTTGAGTGACACACCCCCTTATGGCCTTTTTACCCCTGTATTACCACATTTGTGCGACATACCCCGGTATGACCTTTTTTGAGCGACATACCCGGGTATCACGTATTTTGAGTGATATTTCCGGGTATGAAATATTTTGAGCTACATACCCCGAATGATGTTTTTTGAGTGACACACCCCCGTATGGCATATTTACCCCTGTTTGAGCACTTTTGAGCAACATACCCCGGTATGACCTTTTTGAGCGACATACCCGGGTATGACGTTTTTTGCGCGATATACCCGGGTATGAAATTTTTTGAGCTACATACCCCGAATGATCTTTTTTGAGTGACACACCCCCGTATGGCATATTTACCCCTGTTTGAGCACTTTTGAGCGACATACCCCGGTATGACCTTTTTGAACGACATATCCGGGTATGACGTTTTTTGAGCGATATACCCGGGTATGAAATTTTTTGAGTTACATACCCCGAATGATGTTTTTTGAGTGACACACCCCCGTATGGCATATTGTGAGCGACATACCGCCGTATGAGCACTTTTGAGCGACATACCCCGGTATGACCTTTTTGAGCGACATATCCGGGTATGACGTTTTTTGAGCGATATACCCGGGTATGAAATTTTTTGAGTTACATACCCCGAATTATGTTTTTTGAGTGACACACCCCCGTATGGCATATTTACCCCTGTTTGAGCACTTTTGAGCAACATACCCCGGTATGACCTTTTTGAGCGACATACCCGGGTATGACGTTTTTTGAGCGATATACCCGGGTATGAAATTTTTTGAGCTACATACCCCGAATGATCTTTTTTGAGTGACACACCCCCGTATGGCATATTTACCCCTGTTTGAGCACTTTTGAGCGACATACCCCGGTATGACCTTTTTGAACGACATATCCGGGTATGACGTTTTTTGAGCGATATACCCGGGTATGAAATTTTTTGAGTTACATACCCCGAATGATGTTTTTTGAGTGACACACCCCCGTATGGCATATTGTGAGCGACATACCGCCGTATGAGCACTTTTGAGCGACATACCCTGGTATGACCTTTTTTGAGCGACATACCCGGGTATGACGTTTTTTGAGCGATATACCCGGGTATGAAATTTTTTGAGCTACATACCCCGAATGATCTTTTTTGAGTGACACACCCCCGTATGGCCTCTTGTGAGCGACATACCGCCGTATGAGCACTTTTGAGCGACATACCCCGGTATGACCTTTTTGAGCGACATATCCGGGTATGACGTTTTTTGAGCGATATACCCGGGTATGAAATTTTTTGAGTTACATACCCCGAATGATGTTTTTTGAGTGACACACCCCCGTATGGCATATTTACCCCTGTTTGAGCACTTTTGAGCGATATACCCCGGTATGACCTTTTTGAACGACATATCCGGGTATGACGTTTTTTGAGCGATATACCCGGGTATGAAATTTTTTGAGTTACATACCCCGAATGATCTTTTTTGAGTGACACACCCCCGTATGGCCTCTTGTGAGCGACATACCGCCAGATGAGCACTTTTGAGCGACATACCCCGGTATGACCTTTTTGAGCGACATATCCGGGTATGACGTTTTTTGAGCGATATACCAGGGTATGAAATTTTTTGAGTTACATACCCCGAATGATGTTTTTTGAGTGACACACCCCCTTATGGCCTCTTGTGAGCGACATACCGCCGTATGAGCACTTTTGAGCGACATACCCCGGTATGACCTTTTTGAGCGACATATCCGGGTATGACGTTTTTTGAGCGATATACCCGGGTATGAAATTTTTTGAGTTACATACCCCGAATGATGTTTTTTGAGTGACACACCCCCGTATGGCATATTTACCCCTGTTTGAGCACTTTTGAGCAACATACCCCGGTATGACCTTTTTGAGCGACATACCCGGGTATGACGTTTTTTGAGCGATATACCCGGGTATGAAATTTTTTGAGCTACATACCCCGAATGATCTTTTTTGAGTGACACACCCCCGTATGGCCTCTTGTGAGCGACATACCGCCGTATGAGCACTTTTGAGCGACATACCCCGGTATGACCTTTTTGAGCGACATACCCGGGTATGACGTTTTTTGAGCGATATACCCGGGTATGAAATTTTTTGAGTTACATACCCCGAATGATGTTTTTTGAGTGACACACCCCCGTATGGCATATTTACCCCTGTTTGAGCACTTTTGAGCAACATACCCCGGTATGACCTTTTTGAGCGACATACCCGGGTATGACGTTTTTTGAGCGATATACCCGGGTATGAAATTTTTTGAGCTACATACCCCGAATGATCTTTTTTGAGTGACACACCCCCGTATGGCCTCTTGTGAGCGACATACCGCCGTATGAGCACTTTTGAGCGACATACCCCGGTATGACCTTTTTGAGCGACATACCCGGGTATGACGTTTTTTGAGCAATATATCCGGGTATGAAATTGTTTGAGTTACATACCCCGAATGATGTTTTTTGAGTGACACACCCCCGTATGGCATATTTACCCCTGTTTGAGCACTTTTGAGCGACATACCCCGGTATGACCTTTTTTGAGCGACATACCCGGGTATGACGTTTTTTGAGCGATATACCCGGGTATGAAATTTTTTGAGCTACATACCCCGAATTATCTTTTTTGAGTGACACACCCCCGTATGGCCTCTTGTGAGCGACATACCGCCGTATGAGCACTTTTGAGCGACATACCCCGGTATGACCTTTTTGAGCGACATACCCGGGTATGACGTTTTTTGAGCAATATATCCGGGTATGAAATTGTTTGAGTTACATACCCCGAATGATGTTTTTTGAGTGACACACCCCCGTATGGCATATTTACCCCTGTTTGAGCACTTTTGAGCGACATACCCCGGTATGACCTTTTTTGAGCGACATACCCGGGTATGACGTTTTTTGAGCGATATACCCGGGTATGAAATTTTTTGAGCTACATACCCCGAATTATCTTTTTTGAGTGACACACCCCCGTATGGCCTCTTGTGAGCGACATACCGCCATATGAGCACTTTTGAGCGACATACCCCGGTATGACCTTTTTGAGCGACATACCCGGGTATGACGTTTTTTGAGCGATATACCCGGGTATGAAATTTTTTGAGTTACATACTCCGAATGATGTTTTTTGAGTGACACACCCCCGTATGGCATATTTACCCCTGTTTGAGCACTTTTGAGCGACATACCCCGGTATGACCTTTTTGAACGACATATCCGGGTATGACGTTTTTTGAGCGATATACCCGGGTATGAAATTTTTTGAGTTACATACCCCGAATGATGTTTTTTGAGTGACACACCCCCGTATGGCATATTGTGAGCGACATACCGCCGTATGAGCACTTTTGAGCGACATACCCTGGTATGACCTTTTTTGAGCGACATACCCGAGTATGACGTTTTTTGAGCGATATACCAGGGTATGAAATTTTTTGAGTTACATACCCCGAATGATGTTTTTTGAGTGACACACCCCCTTATGGCCTTTTTACCCCTGTATTACCACATTTGTGCGACATACCCCGGTATGACCTTTTTTGAGCGACATACCCGGGTATGACGTTTTTTGAGTGATATTTCCGGGTATGAAATTTTTTGAGTTACATACCCCGAATGATGTTTTTTGAGTGACACACCCCCGTATGGCATATTGTGAGCGACATACCGCCGTATGAGCACTTTTGAGCGACATACCCTGGTATGACCTTTTTTGAGCGACATACCCGGGTATGACGTTTTTTGAGCGATATACCCGGGTATGAAATTTTTTTAACTACATACCCCGAATGATCTTTTTTGAGTGACACACCCCCGTATGGCCTCTTGTGAGCGACATACCGCCATATGAGCACCTTTGAGCGACATACCCCGGTATGACCTTTTTGAGCGACATATCCGGGTATGACGTTTTTTGAGCGATATACCCGAGTATGAATTTTTTTGAGTTACATACCCTGAATGATGTTTTTTGAGTGACACACCCCCGTATGGCCTCTTGTGAGCGACATACCGCCGTATGAGCACTTTTGAGCGACATACCCCGGTATGACCTTTTTGAGCGACATACCCTGGTATGACCTTTTTTGAGCGACATACCCGAGTATGACGTTTTTTGAGCGATATACCAGGGTATGAAATTTTTTGAGTTACATACCCCGAATGATGTTTTTTGAGTGACACACCCCCTTATGGCCTTTTTACCCCTGTATTACCACATTTGTGCGACATACCCCGGTATGACCTTTTTTGAGCGACATACCCGGGTATGACGTTTTTTGAGTGATATTTCCGGGTATGAAATTTTTTGAGTTACATACCCCGAATGATGTTTTTTGAGTGACACACCCCCGTATGGCATATTGTGAGCGACATACCGCCGTATGAGCACTTTTGAGCGACATACCCTGGTATGACCTTTTTTGAGCGACATACCCGGGTATGACGTTTTTTGAGCGATATACCCGGGTATGAAATTTTTTTAACTACATACCCCGAATGATCTTTTTTGAGTGACACACCCCCGTATGGCCTCTTGTGAGCGACATACCGCCATATGAGCACCTTTGAGCGACATACCCCGGTATGACCTTTTTGAGCGACATATCCGGGTATGACGTTTTTTGAGCGATATACCCGAGTATGAATTTTTTTGAGTTACATACCCTGAATGATGTTTTTTGAGTGACACACCCCCGTATGGCCTCTTGTGAGCGACATACCGCCGTATGAGCACTTTTGAGCGACATACCCCGGTATGACCTTTTTTGAGCGACATACCCGGGTATGACGTTTTTTGAGCGATATACCAGGGTATGAAATTTTTTGAGTTACATACCCCGAATGATGTTTTTTGAGTGACACACCCCCGTATGGCATATTTACCCCTGTTTGAGCACTTTTGTGCGACATACCCCGGTATGACCTTTTTTGAGCGACATACCCGGGTATGACGTTTTTTGAGCGATATACCCGGGTATGAAATATTTTGAGCTACATACCCCGAATGATGTTTTTTGAGTGACACACCCCCGTATGGCCTCTTGTGAGCGACATACCGCCATATGAGCACTTTTGAGCGACATACCCCGGTATGACCTTTTTGAGCGACATATCCGGGTATGACGTTTTTTGAGCGATATACCCGGGTATGAAATTTTTTGAGTTACATACCCCGAATGATGTTTTTTGAGTGACACACCCCCTTATGGCCTTTTTACCCCTGTATTACCACATTTGTGCGACATACCCCGGTATGACCTTTTTTGAGCGACATACCCGGGTATCACGTTTTTTGAGTGATATTTCCGGGTATGAAATTTTTTGAGTTACATACCCCGAATGATCTTTTTTGAGTGACACACCCCCGTATGGCCTCTTGTGAGCGACATACCGCCAGATGAGCACTTTTGAGCGACATACCCCGGTATGACCTTTTTGAGCGACATATCCGGGTATGACGTTTTTTGAGCGATATACCCGGGTATGAAATTTTTTGAGTTACATACCCCGAATGATGTTTTTTGAGTGACACACCCCCGTATGGCCTCTTGTGAGCGACATACCGCCGTATGAGCACTTTTGAGCGACATACCCCGGTATGACCTTTTTGAGCGACATACCCGGGTATGACGTTTTTTGAGCGATATACCCGGGTATGAAATTTTTTGAGTTACATACCCCGAATGATGTTTTTTGAGTGACACACCCCCGTATGGCATATTTACCCCTGTTTGAGCACTTTTGAGCAACATACCCCGGTATGACCTTTTTGAGCGACATACCCGGGTATGACGTTTTTTGAGCGATATACCCGGGTATGAAATTTTTTGAGTTACATACCCCGAATGATGTTTTTTGAGTGACACACCCCCGTATGGCATATTGTGAGCGACATACCGCCGTATGAGCACTTTTGAGCGACATACCGCCGTATGAGCACTTTTGAGCGACATACCCGGGTATGACGTTTTTTGAGCGATATACCCGGGTATGAAATTTTTTGAGCTACATACCCCGAATGATGTTTTTTGAGTGACACACCCCCGTATGGCCTCTTGTGAGCGACATACCGCCATATGAGCACTTTTGAGCGACATACCCCGGTATGACCTTTTTGAGCGACATATCCGGGTATGACGTTTTTTGAGCGATATACCCGGGTATGAAATTTTTTGAGTTACATACCCCGAATGATGTTTTTTGAGTGACACACCCCCTTATGGCCTTTTTACCCCTGTATTACCACATTTGTGCGACATACCCCGGTATGACCTTTTTTGAGCGACATATCCGGGTATGACGTTTTTTGAGCGATATACCCGGGTATGAAATTTTTTGAGTTACATACCCCGAATGATCTTTTTTGAGTGACACACGCCCGTATGGCCTCTTGTGAGCGACATACCGCCAGATGAGCACTTTTGAGCGACATACCCCGGTATGACCTTTTTGAGCGACATATCCGGGTATGACGTTTTTTGAGCGATATACCCGGGTATGAAATTTTTTGAGTTACATACCCCGAATGATGTTTTTTGAGTGACACACCCCCGTATGGCCTCTTGTGAGCGACATACCGCCGTATGAGCACTTTTGAGCGACATACCCCGGTATGACCTTTTTGAGCGACATACCCGGGTATGACGTTTTTTGAGCGATATACCCGGGTATGAAATTTTTTGAGTTACATACCCCGAATGATGTTTTTTGAGTGACACACCCCCGTATGGCATATTTACCCCTGTTTGAGCACTTTTGAGCAACATACCCCGGTATGACCTTTTTGAGCGACATACCCGGGTATGACGTTTTTTGAGCGATATACCCGGGTATGAAATTTTTTGAGTTACATACCCCGAATGATGTTTTTTGAGTGACACACCCCCGTATGGCATATTGTGAGCGACATACCGCCGTATGAGCACTTTTGAGCGACATACCCTGGTATGACCTTTTTTGAGCGACATACCCGGGTATGACGTTTTTTGAGCGATATACCCGGGTATGAAATTTTTTGAGCTACATACCCCGAATGATCTTTTTTGAGTGACACACCCCCGTATGGCCTCTTGTGAGCGACATACCGCCGTATGAGCACTTTTGAGCGACATACCCCGGTATGACCTTTTTGAGCGACATATCCGGGTATGACGTTTTTTGAGCGATATACCCGGGTATGAAATTTTTTGAGTTACATACCCCGAATGATGTTTTTTGAGTGACACACCCCCGTATGGCATATTTACCCCTGTTTGAGCACTTTTGAGCGACATACCCCGGTATGACCTTTTTGAACGACATATCCGGGTATGACGTTTTTTGAGCGATATACCCGGGTATGAAATTTTTTGAGTTACATACCCCGAATTATCTTTTTTGAGTGACACACCCCCGTATGGCCTCTTGTGAGCGACATACCGCCAGATGAGCACTTTTGAGCGACATACCCCGGTATGACCTTTTTGAGCGACATATCTGGGTATGACGTTTTTTGAGCGATATACCCGGGTATGAAATTTTTTGAGTTACATACCCCGAATGATGTTTTTTGAGTGACACACCCCCTTATGGCCTCTTGTGAGCGACATACCGCCGTATGAGCACTTTTGAGCGACATACCCCGGTGTGACCTTTTTGAGCGACATATCCGGGTATGACGTTTTTTGAGCGATATACCTGGGTATGAAATTTTTTGAGTTACATACCCCGAATGATGTTTTTTGAGTGACACACCCCCGTATGGCATATTTACCCCTGTTTGAGCACTTTTGAGCAACATACCCCGGTATGACCTTTTTGAGCGACATACCCGGGTATGACGTTTTTTGAGCGATATACCCGGGTATGAAATTTTTTGAGCTACATACCCCGAATGATCTTTTTTGAGTGACACACCCCCGTATGGCCTCTTGTGAGCGACATACCGCCAGATGAGCACTTTTGAGCGACATACCCCGGTATGACCTTTTTGAGCGACATATCCGGGTATGACGTTTTTTGAGCGATATACCCGGGTATGAAATTTTTTGAGTTACATACCCCGAATGATGTTTTTTGAGTGACACACCCCCTTATGGCCTCTTGTGAGCGACATACCGCCGTATGAGCACTTTTGAGCGACATACCCCGGTATGACCTTTTTGAGCGATATACCCGGGTATGAAATTTTTTGAGTTACATACCCCGAATGATGTTTTTTGAGTGACACACCCCCGTATGGCATATTTACCCCTGTTTGAGCACTTTTGAGCAACATACCCCGGTATGACCTTTTTGAGCGACATACCCGGGTATGACGTTTTTTGAGCGATATACCCGGGTATGAAATTTTTTGAGCTACATACCCCGAATGATCTTTTTTGAGTTACACACCCCCGTATGGCATATTTACCCCTGTTTGAGCACTCTTGGGCGACATACCCCGGTATGACCTTTTTGAACGACATATCCGGGTATGACGTTTTTTGAGCGATATACCCGGGTATGAAATTTTTTGAGTTACATATCCCGAATGATCTTTTTTGAGTGACACACCCCCGTATGGCCTCTTGTGAGCGACATACCGCCAGATGAGCACTTTTGAGCGACATACCCCGGTATGACCTTTTTGAGCGACATATCCGGGTATGACGTTTTTTGAGCGATATACCCGGGTATGAAATTTTTTGAGTTACATACCCCGAATGATGTTTTTTGAGTGACACACCCCCTTATGGCCTCTTGTGAGCGACATACCGCCGTATGAGCACTTTTGAGCGACATACCCCGGTATGACCTTTTTGAGCGACATATCCGGGTATGACGTTTTTTGAGCGATATACCCGGGTATGAAATTTTTTGAGTTACATACCCCGAATGATGTTTTTTGAGTGACACACCCCCGTATGGCATATTTACCCCTGTTTGAGCACTTTTGAGCAACATACCCCGGTATGACCTTTTTGAGCGACATACCCGGGTATGACGTTTTTTGAGCGATATACCCGGGTATGAAATTTTTTGAGCTACATACCCCTAATGATCTTTTTTGAGTGACACACCCCCGTATGGCCTCTTGTGAGCGACATACCGCCGTATGAGCACTTTTGAGCGACATACCCCGGTATGACCTTTTTGAGCGACATACCCGGGTATGACGTTTTTTGAGCGATATACCCGGGTATGAAATTTTTTGAGTTACATTACCCCGAATGATGTTTTTTGAGTGACACACCCCCGTATGGCATATTTACCCCTGTTTGAGCACTTTTGAGCAACATACCCCGGTATGACCTTTTTGAGCGACATACCCGGGTATGACGTTTTTTGAGCGATATACCCGGGTATGAAATTTTTTGAGCTACATACCCCGAATTATCTTTTTTGAGTGACACACCCCCGTATGGCCTCTTGTGAGCGACATACCGCCGTATGAGCACTTTTGAGCGACATACCCCGGTATGACCTTTTTTGAGCGACATACCCGGGTATGACGTTTTTTGAGCGATATACCCGGGTATGAAATTTTTTGAGCTACATACCCCGAATGATCTTTTTTGAGTGACACACCCCCGTATGGCCTCTTGTGAGCGACATACCGCCGTATGAGCACTTTTGAGCGACATACCCCGGTATGACCTTTTTGAACGACATATCCGGGTATGACGTTTTTTGAGCGATATACCCGGGTATGAAATTTTTTGAGTTACATACCCCGAATGATGTTTTTTGAGTGACACACCCCCGTATGGCATATTGTGAGCGACATACCGCCGTATGAGCACTTTTGAGCGACATACCCTGGTATGACCTTTTTTGAGCGACATACCCGGGTATGACGTTTTTTGAGCGATATACCCGGGTATAAAATTTTTTGAGCTACATACCCCGAATGATCTTTTTTGAGTGACACACCCCCGTATGGCCTCTTGTGAGCGACATACCGCCGTATGAGCACTTTTGAGCGACATACCCCGGTATGACCTTTTTGAGCGACATATCCGGGTATGACGTTTTTTGAGCGATATACCCGGGTATGAAATTTTTTGAGTTACATACCCCGAATGATGTTTTTTGAGTGACACACCCCCGTATGGCATATTTACCCCTGTTTGAGCACTTTTGAGCGACATACCCCGGTATGACCTTTTTGAACGACATATCCGGGTATGACGTTTTTTGAGCGATATACCCGGGTATGAAATTTTTTGAGTTACATACCCCGAATGATCTTTTTTGAGTGACACACCCCCGTATGGCCTCTTGTGAGCGACATACCGCCAGATGAGCACTTTTGAGCGACATACCCCGGTATGACCTTTTTGAGCGACATATCCGGGTATGACGTTTTTTGAGCGATATACCCGGGTATGAAATTTTTTGAGTTACATACCCCGAATGATGTTTTTTGAGTGACACACCCCCTTATGGCCTCTTGTGAGCGACATACCGCCGTATGAGCACTTTTGAGCGACATACCACGGTATGACCTTTTTGAGCGACATATCCGGGTATGACGTTTTTTGAGCGATATACCCGGGTATGAAATTTTTTGAGTTACATACCCCGAATGATGTTTTTTGAGTGACACACCCCCGTATGGCATATTTACCCCTGTTTGAGCACTTTTGAGCAACATACCCCGGTATGACCTTTTTGAGCGACATACCCGGGTATGACGTTTTTTGAGCGATATACCCGGGTATGAAATTTTTTGAGCTACATACCCCGAATGATCTTTTTTGAGTGACACACCCCCGTATGGCATATTTACCCCTGTTTGAGCACTTTTGAGCGACATACCCCGGTATGACCTTTTTGAACGACATATCCGGGTATGACGTTTTTTGAGCGATATACCCGGGTATGAAATTTTTTGAGTTACATACCCCGAATGATCTTTTTTGAGTGACACACCCCCGTATGGCCTCTTGTGAGCGACATACCGCCAGATGAGCACTTTTGAGCGACATACCCCGGTATGACCTTTTTGAGCGACATATCCGGGTATGACGTTTTTTGAGCGATATACCCGGGTATGAAATTTTTTGAGTTACATACCCCGAATGATGTTTTTTGAGTGACACACCCCCGTATGGCATATTTACCCCTGTTTGAGCACTTTTGAGCAACATACCCCGGTATGACCTTTTTGAGCGACATACCCGGGTATGACGTTTTTTGAGCGATATACCCGGGTATGAAATTTTTTGAGCTACATACCCCGAATGATCTTTTTTGAGTGACACACCCCCGTATGGCCTCTTGTGAGCGACATACCGCCGTATGAGCACTTTTGAGCGACATACCCCGGTATGACCTTTTTGAGCGACATACCCGGGTATGACGTTTTTTGAGCGATATACCCGGGTATGAAATTTTTTGAGTTACATACCCCGAATGATGTTTTTTGAGTGACACACCCCCGTATGGCATATTTACCCCTGTTTGAGCACTTTTGAGCAACATACCCCGGTATGACCTTTTTGAGCGACATACCCGGGTATGACGTTTTTTGAGCGATATACCCGGGTATGAAATTTTTTGAGCTACATACCCCGAATGATCTTTTTTGAGTGACACACCCCCGTATGGCCTCTTGTGAGCGACATACCGCCGTATGAGCACTTTTGAGCGACATACCCCGGTATGACCTTTTTGAGCGACATATCCGGGTATGACGTTTTTTGAGCGATATACCCGGGTATGAAATTTTTTGAGTTACATACCCCGAATGATGTTTTTTGAGTGACACACCCCCTTATGGCCTCTTGTGAGCGACATACCGCCGTATGAGCACTTTTGAGCGACATACCACGGTATGACCTTTTTGAGCGACATATCCGGGTATGACGTTTTTTGAGCGATATACCCGGGTATGAAATTTTTTGAGTTACATACCCCGAATGATGTTTTTTGAGTGACACACCCCCGTATGGCATATTTACCCCTGTTTGAGCACTTTTGAGCAACATACCCCGGTATGACCTTTTTGAGCGACATACCCGGGTATGACGTTTTTTGAGCGATATACCCGGGTATGAAATTTTTTGAGCTACATACCCCGAATGATCTTTTTTGAGTGACACACCCCCGTATGGCATATTTACCCCTGTTTGAGCACTTTTGAGCGACATACCCCGGTATGACCTTTTTGAACGACATATCCGGGTATGACGTTTTTTGAGCGATATACCCGGGTATGAAATTTTTTGAGTTACATACCCCGAATGATCTTTTTTGAGTGACACACCCCCGTATGGCCTCTTGTGAGCGACATACCGCCAGATGAGCACTTTTGAGCGACATACCCCGGTATGACCTTTTTGAGCGACATATCCGGGTATGACGTTTTTTGAGCGATATACCCGGGTATGAAATTTTTTGAGTTACATACCCCGAATGATGTTTTTTGAGTGACACACCCCCGTATGGCATATTTACCCCTGTTTGAGCACTTTTGAGCAACATACCCCGGTATGACCTTTTTGAGCGACATACCCGGGTATGACGTTTTTTGAGCGATATACCCGGGTATGAAATTTTTTGAGCTACATACCCCGAATGATCTTTTTTGAGTGACACACCCCCGTATGGCCTCTTGTGAGCGACATACCGCCGTATGAGCACTTTTGAGCGACATACCCCGGTATGACCTTTTTGAGCGACATACCCGGGTATGACGTTTTTTGAGCGATATACCCGGGTATGAAATTTTTTGAGTTACATACCCCGAATGATGTTTTTTGAGTGACACACCCCCGTATGGCATATTTACCCCTGTTTGAGCACTTTTGAGCAACATACCCCGGTATGACCTTTTTGAGCGACATACCCGGGTATGACGTTTTTTGAGCGATATACCCGGGTATGAAATTTTTTGAGCTACATACCCCGAATGATCTTTTTTGAGTGACACACCCCCGTATGGCCTCTTGTGAGCGACATACCGCCGTATGAGCACTTTTGAGCGACATACCCCGGTATGACCTTTTTGAGCGACATACCCGGGTATGACGTTTTTTGAGCGATATACCCGGGTATGAAATTTTTTGAGCTACATACCCCGAATGATCTTTTTTGAGTGACACACCCCCGTATGGCCTCTTGTGAGCGACATACCACCGTATGAGCACTTTTGAGCGACATACCCCGGTATGACCTTTTTGAGCGACATACCCGGGTATGACGTTTTTTGAGCAATATACCCGGGTATGAAATTGTTTGAGTTACATACCCCGAATGATGTTTTTTGAGTGACACACCCCCGTATGGCATATTTACCCCTGTTTGAGCACTTTTGAGCGACATACCCCGGTATGACCTTTTTTGAGCGACATACCCGGGTATGACGTTTTTTGAGCGATATACCCGGGTATGAAATTTTTTGAGCTACATACCCCGAATTATCTTTTTTGAGTGACACACCCCCGTATGGCCTCTTGTGAGCGACATACCGCCATATGAGCACTTTTGAGCGACATACCCCAGTATGACGTTTTTTGAGCGATATACCCGGGTATGAAATTTTTTGAGTTACATACCCCGAATGATGTTTTTTGAGTGACACACCCCCTTATGGCTTATTTACCCCTGTATTACCACATTTGTGCGACATACCCCGGTATGACCTTTTTTGAGCGACATACCCGGGTATGATGTTTTTTGAGCGATATACCCGGGTATGAAATTTTTTGAGCTACATACCCCGAATGATCTTTTTTGAGTGACACACCCCCGTATGGCCTCTTGTGAGCGACATACCGCCGTATGAGCACTTTTGAGCGACATACCCCGGTATGACCTTTTTGAGCGACATACCCGGGTATGACGTTTTTTGAGCGATATACCCGGGTATGAAATTTTTTGAGTTACATACCCCGAATGATGTTTTTTGAGTGACACACCCCCGTATGGCATATTTACCTCTGTTTGAGCACTTTTGAGCGACATACCCCGGTATGACCTTTTTTGAGCGACATACCCGGGTATGACGTTTTTTGAGCGATATACCCGGGTATGAAATTTTGAGCTACATACCCCGAATGATCTTTTTTGAGTGACACACCCCCATATGGCCTATTGTGAGCGACATACCACCGTATGAGCACTTTTGAGCGACATAACCCGGTATGACCTTTTTGAGCGACATACCCGGGTATGACGTTTTTTGAGCGATATACCCGGGTATGAAATTTTTTGAGTTACATACCCCGAATGATGTTTTTTGAGTGACACACCCCCGTATGGCATATTTACCCCTGTTTGAGCACTTTTGAGCAACATACCCCGGTATGACCTTTTTGAGCGACATACCCGGGTATGACGTTTTTTGAGCGATATACCTGGGTATGAAATTTTTTGAGCTACATACCCCGAATGATCTTTTTTGAGTGACACACCCCCGTATGGCCTCTTGTGAGCGACATACCACCGTATGAGCACTTTTGAGCGACATAACCCGGTATGACCTTTTTGAGCGACATACCCGGGTATGACGTTTTTTGAGCGATATACCCGGGTATGAAATTTTTTGAGTTACATACCCCGAATGATGTTTTTTGAGTGACACACCCCCGTATGGCATATTTACCCCTGTTTGAGCACTTTTGAGCAACATACCCCGGTATGACCTTTTTGAGCGACATACCCGGGTATGACGTTTTTTGAGCGATATACCTGGGTATGAAATTTTTTGAGCTACATACCCCGAATGATCTTTTTTGAGTGACACACCCCCGTATGGCCTCTTGTGAGCGACATACCACCGTATGAGCACTTTTGAGCGACATAACCCGGTATGACCTTTTTGAGCGACATACCCGGGTATGACGTTTTTTGAGCGATATACCCGGGTATGAAATTTTTTGAGTTACATACCCCGAATGATGTTTTTTGAGTGACACACCCCCGTATGGCATATTTACCCCTGTTTGAGCACTTTTGAGCAACATACCCCGGTATGACCTTTTTGAGCGACATACCCGGGTATGACGTTTTTTGAGCGATATACCCGGGTATGAAATTTTTTGAGCTACATACCCCGAATGATCTTTTTTGAGTGACACACCCCCGTATGGCCTCTTGTGAGCGACATACCGCCGTATGAGCACTTTTGAGCGACATACCCCGGTATGACCTTTTTGAGCGACATACCCGGGTATGACGTTTTTTGAGCGATATACCCGGGTATGAAATTTTTTGAGTTACATACCCCGAATGATGTTTTTTGAGTGACACACCCCCGTATGGCATATTTACCCCTGTTTGAGCACTTTTGAGCAACATACCCCGGTATGACCTTTTTGAGCGACATACCCGGGTATGACGTTTTTTGAGCGATATACCCGGGTATGAAATTTTTTGAGCTACATACCCCGAATGATCTTTTTTGAGTGACACACCCCCGTATGGCCTCTTGTGAGCGACATACCGCCGTATGAGCACTTTTGAGCGACATACCCCGGTATGACCTTTTTGAGCGACATACCCGGGTATGACGTTTTTTGAGCGATATACCCGGGTATGAAATTTTTTGAGTTACATACCCCGAATGATGTTTTTTGAGTGACACACCCCCGTATGGCATATTTACCCCTGTTTGAGCACTTTTGAGCAACATACCCCGGTATGACCTTTTTGAGCGACATACCCGGGTATGACGTTTTTTGAGCGATATACCCGGGTATGAAATTTTTTGAGCTACATACCCCGAATGATCTCTTTTGAGTGACACACCCCCGTATGGCCTCTTGTGAGCGACATACCGCCGTATGAGCACTTTTGAGCGACATACCCCGGTATGACGTTTTTTGAGCGATATACCCGGGTATGAAATTTTTTGAGTTACATACCCCGAATGATGTTTTTGAGTGACACACCCCCGTATGGCATATTTACCGCTGTTTGAGCACTTTTGAGCAACATACCCCAGTATGACCTTTTTGAGCGACATACCCGGGTATGACGTTTTTTGAGCGATATACCCGGGTATGAAATTTTTTGAGCTACATACCCCGAATGATCTTTTTTGAGTGACACACCCCCGTATGGCCTCTTGTGAGCGACATACCACCGTATGAGCACTTTTGAGCGACATACCCCGGTATGACCTTTTTGAGCGACATACCCGGGTATGACGTTTTTTGAGCAATATACCCGGGTATGAAATTGTTTGAGTTACATACCCCGAATGATGTTTTTTGAGTGACACACCCCCGTATGGCATATTTACCCCTGTTTGAGCACTTTTGAGCGACATACCCCGGTATGACCTTTTTTGAGCGACATACCCGGGTATGACGTTTTTTGAGCGATATACCCGGGTATGAAATTTTTTGAGCTACATACCCCGAATTATCTTTTTTGAGTGACACACCCCCGTATGGCCTCTTGTGAGCGACATACCGCCATATGAGCACTTTTGAGCGACATACCCCAGTATGACGTTTTTTGAGCGATATACCCGGGTATGAAATTTTTTGAGTTACATACCCCGAATGATGTTTTTTGAGTGACACACCCCCTTATGGCTTATTTACCCCTGTATTACCACATTTGTGCGACATACCCCGGTATGACCTTTTTTGAGCGACATACCCGGGTATGATGTTTTTTGAGCGATATACCCGGGTATGAAATTTTTTGAGCTACATACCCCGAATGATCTTTTTTGAGTGACACACCCCCGTATGGCCTCTTGTGAGCGACATACCGCCGTATGAGCACTTTTGAGCGACATACCCCGGTATGACCTTTTTGAGCGACATACCCGGGTATGACGTTTTTTGAGCGATATACCCGGGTATGAAATTGTTTGAGTTACATACCCCGAATGATGTTTTTTGAGTGACACACCCCCGTATGGCATATTTACCCCTGTTTGAGCACTTTTGAGCAACATACCCCGGTATGACCTTTTTGAGCGACATAACCCGGGTATGACGTTTTTTGAGCGATATACCCGGGTATGAAATTTTTTGAGTTACATAGCCCGAATGATGTTTTTTGAGTGACACACCCCCGTATGGCATATTTACCCCTGTTTGAGCACTTTTGAGCGACATACCCCGGTATGACCTTTTTTGAGCGACATACCCGGGTATGACGTTTTTGAGCGATATACCCGGGTATGAAATTTTTTGAGCTACATACCCCGAATGATCTTTTTTGAGTGACACACCCCCGTATGGCCTCTTGTGAGCGACATACCGCCGTATGAGCACTTTTGAGCGACATACCCCGGTATGACCTTTTTGAACGACATATCCGGGTATGACGTTTTTTGAGCGATATACCCGGGTATGAAATTTTTTGAGTTACATACCCCGAATGATGTTTTTTGAGTGACACACCCCCGTATGGCCTCTTGTGAGCGACATACCGCCGTATGAGCACTTTTGAGCGACATACCCCGGTATGACCATTTTTGAGCGACATACCCGGGTATGACGTTTTTTTGAGCGATATACCCGGGTATGAAATTTTTTGAGCTACATACCCCGAATTATCTTTTTTGAGTGACACATCCCCGTATGGCCTCTTGTGAGCGACATACCGCCATATGAGCACTTTTGAGCGACATACCCCGGTATGACCTTTTTGAGCGACATACCCGGGTATGACGTTTTTTGAGCGATATACCCGGGTATGAAATTGTTTGAGTTACATACCCCGAATGATGTTTTTTGAGTGACACACCCCCGTATGGCATATTTACCCCTATTTGAGCACTTTTGAGCAACATACCCGGGTATGACCTTTTTGAGCGACATAACCCCGGGTATGACGTTTTTTGAGCGATATACCCGGGTATGAAATTTTTTGAGTTACATAGCCCGAATGATGTTTTTTGAGTGACACACCCCCGTGTGGCATATTTACCCCTGTTTGAGCACTTTTGAGCGACATACCCCGGTATGACCTTTTTTGAGCGACATACCCGGGTATGAAATTTTTTGAGCTACATACCCCGAATTATCTTTTTTGAGTGACACACCCCCGTATGGCCTCTTGTGAGCGACATACCGCCATATGAGCACTTTTGAGCGACATACCCCGGTATGACCTTTTTGAGCGACATATCCGGGTATGACGTTTTTTGAGCGATATACCAGAGTATGAATTTTTTTGAGTTACATACCCCGAATGATGTTTTTTGAGTGACACACCCCCGTATGGCCTCTTGTGAGCGACATACCGCCGTATGAGCACTTTTGAGCGACATACCCCGGTATGACCTTTTTTGAGCGACATACCCGGGTATGACGCTTTTTGAGCGATATACCAGGGTATGAAATTTTTTGAGTTACATACCCCGAATGATGTTTTTTGAGTGACACACCCCCGTATGGCATATTTACCCCTGTTTGAGCACTTTTGAGCAACATACCCCGGTATGACCTTTTTGAGCGACATAACCCGGGTATGACGTTTTTTGAGCGATATACCCGGGTATGAAATTTTTTGAGTTACATAGCCCGAATGATGTTTTTTGAGTGACACACCCCCGTATGGCATATTTACCCCTGTTTGAGCACTTTTGAGCGACATACCCCGGTATGACCTTTTTTGAGCGACATACCCGGGTATGAAATTTTTTGAGCTACATACCCCGAATGATCTTTTTTGAGTGACACACCCCCGTATGGCCTCTTGTGAGCGACATACCGCCGTATGAGCACTTTTGAGCGACATACCCCGGTATGACCTTTTTGAGCGACATATCCGGGTATGACGTTTTTTGAGCGATATACCCGGGTATGAAATTTTTTGAGTTACATACCCCGAATGATGTTTTTTGAGTGACACACCCCCGTATGGCTTCTTGTGAGGGACATACCGCCGTATGAGCACTTTTGAGCGACATACCCGAGTATGACGTTTTTTGAGCGATATACCCGGGTATGAAATTTTTTGAGTTACATACCCCGAATGATGTTTTTTGAGTGACACACCCCCGTATGGCCTCTTGTGAGCGACATACCGCCGTATGAGCACTTTTGAGCGACATACCCCGGTATGACCTTTTTGAGCGACATATCCGGGTATGACGTTTTTGGAGCGATATACCCGGGTATGAAATTTTTTGAGTTACATACCCCGAATGATGTTTTTTGAGTGACACACCCCCGTATGGCATATTTACCCCTGTTTGAGCACTTTTGAGCAACATACCCCGGTATGACCTTTTTGAGCGACATACCCGGGTATGACGTTTTTTGAGCGATATACCCGGGTATGAAATTTTTTGAGTTACATACCCCGAATGATGTTTTTTGAGTGACACACCCCCGTATGGCATATTTACCCCTGTTTGAGCACTTTTGAGCGACATACCCCGGTATGACCTTTTTGAGCGACATATCCGGGTATGACGTTTTTTGAGCGAGATACCCGGGTATGAAATTTTTTGAGTTACATACCCCGAATGATCTTTTTTGAGTGACACACCCCCGTATGGCCTCTTGTGAGCGACATACCGCCGTATGAGCACTTTTGAGCGACATACCCCGGTATGACCTTTTTGAGCGACATAACCGGGTATGACGTTTTTTGAGCGATATACCCGGGTATGAAATTTTTTGAGTTACATACCCCGAATGATGTTTTTTGAGTGACACACCCCCGTATGGCATATTTACCCCTGTTTGAGCACTTTTGAGCAACATACCCCGGTATGACCTTTTTGAGCGACATAACCCGGATATGACGTTTTTTGAGCGATATACCCGGGTATGAAATTTTTTGAGTGACACACCCCCGTATGGCCTCTTGTGAGCGACATACCGCCATATGAGCACTTTTGAGCGACATACCCCGGTATGACCTTTTTGAGCGACATATCCGGGTATGACGTTTTTTGAGCGATATACCAGAGTATGAATTTTTTTGAGTTACATACCCCGAATGATGTTTTTTGAGTGACACACCCCCGTATGGCCTCTTGTGAGCGACATACCGCCGTATGAGCACTTTTGAGCGACATACCCCGGTATGACCTTTTTTGAGCGACATACCCGGGTATGACGCTTTTTGAGCGATATACCAGGGTATGAAATTTTTTGAGTTACATACCCCGAATGATGTTTTTTGAGTGACACACCCCCGTATGGCATATTTACCCCTGTTTGAGCACTTTTGAGCAACATACCCCGGTATGACCTTTTTGAGCGACATAACCCGGGTATGACGTTTTTTGAGCGATATACCCGGGTATGAAATTTTTTGAGTTACATAGCCCGAATGATGTTTTTTGAGTGACACACCCCCGTATGGCATATTTACCCCTGTTTGAGCACTTTTGAGCGACATACCCCGGTATGACCTTTTTTGAGCGACATACCCGGGTATGAAATTTTTTGAGCTACATACCCCGAATGATCTTTTTTGAGTGACACACCCCCGTATGGCCTCTTGTGAGCGACATACCGCCGTATGAGCACTTTTGAGCAACATACCCCGGTATGACCTTTTTGAGCGACATATCCGGGTATGACGTTTTTTGAGCGATATACCCGGGTATGAAATTTTTTGAGTTACATACCCCGAATGATGTTTTTTGAGTGACACACCCCCGTATGGCTTCTTGTGAGGGACATACCGCCGTATGAGCACTTTTGAGCGACATACCCGAGTATGACGTTTTTTGAGCGATATACCCGGGTATGAAATTTTTTGAGTTACATACCCCGAATGATGTTTTTTGAGTGACACACCCCCGTATGGCCTCTTGTGAGCGACATACCGCCGTATGAGCACTTTTGAGCGACATACCCCGGTATGACCTTTTTGAGCGACATATCCGGGTATGACGTTTTTGGAGCGATATACCCGGGTATGAAATTTTTTGAGTTACATACCCCGAATGATGTTTTTTGAGTGACACACCCCCGTATGGCATATTTACCCCTGTTTGAGCACTTTTGAGCAACATACCCCGGTATGACCTTTTTGAGCGACATACCCGGGTATGACGTTTTTTGAGCGATATACCCGGGTATGAAATTTTTTGAGTTACATACCCCGAATGATGTTTTTTGAGTGACACACCCCCGTATGGCATATTTACCCCTGTTTGAGCACTTTTGAGCGACATACCCCGGTATGACCTTTTTGAGCGACATATCCGGGTATGACGTTTTTTGAGCGAGATACCCGGGTATGAAATTTTTTGAGTTACATACCCCGAATGATTTTTTTTGAGTGACACACCCCCGTATGGCTTCTTGTGAGCGACATACCGCCGTATGAGCACTTTTGAGCGACATACCCCGGTATGACCTTTTTTGAGCGACATACCCGGGTATGACGTTTTTTGAGCGATATACCCGGGTATGAAATTTTTTGAGCTACATACCCCGAATGATCTTTTTTGAGTGACACACCCCCGTATGGCCTATTGTGAGCGACATACCGCCGTATGAGCACTTTTGAGCAACATACCCCGGTATGACCTTTTTGAGCGACATACCCGGGTATGAAATTTTTTGAGCTACATACCCCGAATGATCTTTTTTGAGTGACACACCCCCGTATGGCCTCTTGTGAGCGACATACCGCCGTATGAGCACTTTTGAGCGACATACCCCGGTATGACCTTTTTGAGCGACATAACCGGGTATGACGTTTTTTGAGCGATATACCCGGGTATGAAATTTTTTGAGTTACATACCCCGAATGATGTTTTTTGAGTGACACACCCCCGTATGGCATATTTACCCCTGTTTGAGCACTTTTGAGCAACATACCCCGGTATGACCTTTTTGAGCGACATAACCCGGATATGACGTTTTTTGAGCGATATACCCGGGTATGAATTTTTTTGAGTTACATACCCTGAATGATGTTTTTTGAGTGACACACCCCCGTATGGCCTCTTGTGAGCGACATACCGCCGTATGAGCACTTTTGAGCGACATACCCCGGTATGACCTTTTTTGAGCGACATACCCGGGTATGACGTTTTTTGAGCGATATACCAGGGTATGAAATTTTTTGAGTTACATACCCCGAATGATGTTTTTTGAGTGACACACCCCCGTATGGCATATTTACCCCTGTTTGAGCACTTTTGAGCGACATACCCCGGTATGACCTTTTTTGAGCGACATACCCGGGTATGAAATATTTTGAGCTACATACCCCGAATGATGTTTTTTGAGTGACACACCCCCGTATGGCTTCTTGTGAGCGACATACCGCCGTATGAGCACTTTTGAGCGACATACCCCGGTATGACCTTTTTTGAGCGACATACCCGAGTATGACGTTTTTTGAGCAATATACCAGGGTATGAAATTTTTTGAGTTACATACCCCGAATGATGTTTTTTGAGTGACACACCCCCTTATGGCCTTTTTACCCCTGTATTACCACATTTGTGCGACATACCCCGGTATGACCTTTTTTGAGCGACATACCCGGGTATGACGTTTTTTGAGTGATATTTCCGGGTATGAAATTTTTTGAGTTACATACCCCGAATGATGTTTTTTGAGTGACACACCCCCGTATGGCCTCTTGTGAGCGACATACCGCCATATGAGCACTTTTGAGCGACATACCCCGGTATGACCTTTTTGAGCGACATATCCGGGTATGACGTTTTTTGAGCGATATACCCGAGTATGAATTTTTTTGAGTTACATACCCTGAATGATGTTTTTTGAGTGACACACCCCCGTATGGCCTCTTGTGAGCGACATACCGCCGTATGAGCACTTTTGAGCGACATACCCCGGTATGACCTTTTTTGAGCGACATACCCGGGTATGACGTTTTTTGAGCGATATACCAGGGTATGAAATTTTTTGAGTTACATACCCCGAATGATGTTTTTTGAGTGACACACCCCCGTATGGCATATTTACCCCTGTTTGAGCACTTTTGAGCGACATACCCCGGTATGACCTTTTTTGAGCGACATACCCGGGTATCACGTTTTTTGAGTGATATTTCCGGGTATGAAATTTTTTGAATTACATACCCCGAATGATCTTTTTTGAGTGACACACCCCCGTATGGCCTCTTGTGAGCGACATACCGCCAGATGAGCACTTTTGAGCGACATACCCCGGTATGACCTTTTTGAGCGACATATCCGGGTATGACGTTTTTTGAGCGATATACCCGGGTATGAAATTTTTTGAGTTACATACCCCGAATGATGTTTTTTGAGTGACACACCCCCTTATGGCCTCTTGTGAGTGACATACCGCCGTATGAGCACTTTTGAGCGACATACCCCGGTATGACCTTTTTGAGCGACATATCCGGGTATGACGTTTTTTGAGCGATATACCCGGGTATGAAATTTTTTGAGTTACATACCCCGAATGATGTTTTTTGAGTGACACACCCCCGTATGGCATATTTACCCCTGTTTGAGCACTTTTGAGCAACATACCCCGGTATGACCTTTTTGAGCGACATACCCGGGTATGACGTTTTTTGAGCGATATACCCGGGTATGAAATTTTTTGAGCTACATACCCCGAATGATCTTTTTTGAGTGACACACCCCCGTATGGCATATTTACCCCTGTTTGAGCACTTTTGAGCGACATACCCCGGTATGACCTTTTTGAACGACATATCCGGGTATGACGTTTTTTGAGCGATATACCCGGGTATGAAATTTTTTGAGTTACATACCCCGAATGATCTTTTTTGAGTGACACACCCCCGTATGGCCTCTTGTGAGCGACATACCGCCAGATGAGCACTTTTGAGCGACATACCCCGGTATGACCTTTTTGAGCGACATATCCGGGTATGACGTTTTTTGAGCGATATACCCGGGTATGAAATTTTTTGAGTTACATACCCCGAATGATGTTTTTTGAGTGACACACCCCCTTATGGCCTCTTGTGAGCGACATACCGCCGTATGAGCACTTTTGAGCGACATACCCCGGTATGACCTTTTTGAGCGACATATCCGGGTATGACGTTTTTTGAGCGATATACCCGGGTATGAAATTTTTTGAGTTACATACCCCGAATGATGTTTTTTGAGTGACACACCCCCGTATGGCATATTTACCCCTGTTTGAGCACTTTTGAGCAACATACCCCGGTATGACCTTTTTGAGCGACATACCCGGGTATGACGTTTTTTGAGCGATATACCCGGGTATGAAATTTTTTGAGTTACATACCCCGAATGATGTTTTTTGAGTGACACACCCCCGTATGGCATATTTACCCCTGTTTGAGCACTTTTGAGCGACATACCCCGGTATGACCTTTTTTGAGCGACATACCCGGGTATGACGTTTTTTGAGCGATATACCCGGGTATGAAATTTTTTGAGCTACATACCCCGAATGATCTTTTTTGAGTGACACACCCCCGTATGGCCTCTTGTGAGCGACATACCGCCGTATGAGCACTTTTGAGCGACATACCCCGGTATGACCTTTTTGAGCGACATATCCGGGTATGACGTTTTTTGAGCGAGATACCCGGGTATGAAATTTTTTGAGTTACATACCCCGAATGATTTTTTTTGAGTGACACACCCCCGTATGGCTTCTTGTGAGCGACATACCGCCGTATGAGCACTTTTGAGCGACATACCCCGGTATGACCTTTTTTGAGCGACATACCCGGGTATGACGTTTTTTGAGCGATATACCCGGGTATGAAATTTTTTGAGCTACATACCCCGAATGATCTTTTTTGAGTGACACACCCCCGTATGGCCTATTGTGAGCGACATACCGCCGTATGAGCACTTTTGAGCAACATACCCCGGTATGACCTTTTTGAGCGACATACCCGGGTATGACATTTTTTGAGCTACATACCCCGAATGATCTTTTTTGAGTGACACACCCCCGTATGGCCTCTTGTGAGCGACATACCGCCGTATGAGCACTTTTGAGCGACATACCCCGGTATGACCTTTTTGAGCGACATACCCGGGTATGACGTTTTTTGAGCGATATACCCGGGTATGAAATTTTTTGAGTTACATACTCCGAATGATGTTTTTTGAGTGACACACCCCCGTATGGCATATTTACCCCTGTTTGAGCACTTTTGAGCGACATACCCCGGTATGACCTTTTTTGAGCGACATACCCGGGTATGACGTTTTTTGAGCGATATACCCGGGTATGAAATTTTTTGAGCTACATACCCCGAATGATCTTTTTTGAGTGACACACCCCCGTATGGCCTCTTGTGAGCGACATACCGCCGTATGAGCACTTTTGAGCGACATACCCCGGTATGACCTTTTTGAGCGACATATCCGGGTATGACGTTTTTTGAGCGAGATACCCGGGTATGAAATTTTTTGAGTTACATACCCCGAATGATTTTTTTTGAGTGACACACCCCCGTATGGCTTCTTGTGAGCGACATACCGCCGTATGAGCACTTTTGAGCGACATACCCCGGTATGACCTTTTTTGAGCGACATACCCGGGTATGACGTTTTTTGAGCGATATACCCGGGTATGAAATTTTTTGAGCTACATACCCCGAATGATCTTTTTTGAGTGACACACCCCCGTATGGCCTATTGTGAGCGACATACCGCCGTATGAGCACTTTTGAGCAACATACCCCGGTATGACCTTTTTGAGCGACATACCCAGGTATGACATTTTTTGAGCTACATACCCCGAATGATCTTTTTTGAGTGACACACCCCCTTATGGCCTTTTTACCCCTGTATTACCACATTTGTGTGACATACCCCGGTATGACCTTTTTTGAGCGACATACCCGGGTATGACGTTTTTTGAGTGATATTTCCGGGTATGAAATTTTTTGAGTTACATACCCCGAATGATGTTTTTTGAGTGACACACCCCCGTATGGCCTCTTGTGAGCGACATACCGCCATATGAGCACTTTTGAGCGACATACCCCGGTATGACCTTTTTGAGCGACATATCCGGGTATGACGTTTTTTGAGCGATATACCCGAGTATGAATTTTTTTGAGTTACATACCCTGAATAATGTTTTTTGAGTGACACACCCCCGTATAGCCTCTTGTGAGCGACATACCGCCGTATGAGCACTTTTGAGCGACATACCCCGGTATGACCTTTTTTGAGCGACATACCCGGGTATGACGTTTTTTGAGCGATATACCAGGGTATGAAATTTTTTGAGTTACATACCCCGAATGATGTTTTTTGAGTGACACACCCCCGTATGGCATATTGTGAGCGACATACCGCCGTATGAGCACTTTTGAGCGACATACCCTGGTATGACCTTTTTTGAGCGACATACCCGGGTATGACGTTTTTTGAGCGATATACCCGGGTATGAAATTTTTTGAGCTACATACCCCGAATGATCTTTTTTGAGTGACACACCCTCGTATGGCCTCTTGTGAGCGACATACCGCCGTATGAGCACTTTTGAGCGACATACCCCGGTATGACCTTTTTGAGCGACATATCCGGGTATGACGTTTTTTGAGCGATATACCCGGGTATGAAATTTTTTGAGTTACATACCCCGAATGATGTTTTTTGAGTGACACACCCCCGTATGGCATATTTACCCCTGTTTGAGCACTTTTGAGCGACATACCCCGGTATGACCTTTTTGAACGACATATCCGGGTATGACGTTTTTTGAGCGATATACCCGAGTATGAATTTTTTTGAGTTACATACCCTGAATGATGTTTTTTGAGTGACACACCCCCGTATGGCCTCTTGTGAGCGACATACCGCCGTATGAGCACTTTTGAGCGACATACCCCGGTATGACCTTTTTTGAGCGACATACCCGGGTATGACGTTTTTTGAGCGATATACCAGGGTATGAAATTTTTTGAATTACATACCCCGAATGATGTTTTTTGAGTGACACACCCCCTTATGGCCTTTTTACCCCTGTATTACCACATTTGTGCGACATACCCCGGTATGACCTTTTTTGAGCGACATACCCGGGTATCACGTTTTTTGAGTGATATTTCCGGGTATGAAATTTTTTGAGTTACATACCCCGAATGATGTTTTTTGAGTGACACACCCCCGTATGGCATATTGTGAGCGACATACCGCCGTATGAGCACTTTTGAGCGACATACCCTGGTATGACCTTTTTTGAGCGACATACCCGGGTATGACGTTTTTTGAGTGATATACCCGGGTATGAAATTTTTTGAGCTACATACCCCGAATGATCTTTTTTGAGTGACACACCCCCGTATGGCCTCTTGTGAGCGACATACCGCCGTATGAGCACTTTTGAGCGACATACCCCGGTATGACCTTTTTGAGCGACATATCCGGGTATGACGTTTTTTGAGCGATATACCCGGGTATGAAATTTTTTGAGTTACATACCCCGAATGATGTTTTTTGAGTGACACACCCCCGTATGGCATATTTACCCCTGTTTGAGCACTTTTGAGCGACATACCCCGGTATGACCTTTTTGAACGACATATCCGGGTATGACGTTTTTTGAGCGATATACCCGGGTATGAAATTTTTTGAGTTACATACCCCGAATGATCTTTTTTGAGTGACACACCCCCGTATGGCCTCTTGTGAGCGACATACCGCCAGATGAGCACTTTTGAGCGACATACCCCGGTATGACCTTTTTGAGCGACATATCCGGGTATGACGTTTTTTGAGCGATATACCCGGGTATGAAATTTTTTGAGTTACATACCCCGAATGATGTTTTTTGAGTGACACACCCCCTTATGGCCTCTTGTGAGTGACATACCGCCGTATGAGCACTTTTGAGCGACATACCCCGGTATGACCTTTTTGAGCGACATATCCGGGTATGACGTTTTTTGAGCGATATACCCGGGTATGAAATTTTTTGAGTTACATACCCCGAATGATGTTTTTTGAGTGACACACCCCCGTATGGCATATTTACCCCTGTTTGAGCACTTTTGAGCAACATACCCCGGTATGACCTTTTTGAGCGACATACCCGGGTATGACGTTTTTTGAGCGATATACCCGGGTATGAAATTTTTTGAGCTACATACCCCGAATGATCTTTTTTGAGTGACACACCCCCGTATGGCATATTTACCCCTGTTTGAGCACTTTTGAGCGACATACCCCGGTATGACCTTTTTGAACGACATATCCGGGTATGACGTTTTTTGAGCGATATACCCGGGTATGAAATTTTTTGAGGTACATACCCCGAATGATGTTTTTTGAGTGACACACCCCCTTATGGCCTCTTGTGAGCGACATACCGCCGTATGAGCACTTTTGAGCGACATACCCCGGTATGACCTTTTTGAGCGACATATCCGGGTATGACGTTTTTTGAGCGATATACCCGGGTATGAAATTTTTTGAGCTACATACCCCGAATGATCTTTTTTGAGTGACACACCCCCGTATGGCCTCTTGTGAGCGACATACCGCCGTATGAGCACTTTTGAGCGACATACCCCGGTATGACCTTTTTGAGCGACATACCCGGGTATGACGTTTTTTGAGCGATATACCCGGGTATGAAATTTTTTGAGCTACATACCCCGAATGATCTTTTTTGAGTGACACACCCCCGTATGGCCTCTTGTGAGCGACATACCGCCGTATGAGCACTTTTGAGCGACATACCCCGGTATGACCTTTTTGAGCGACATATCCGGGTATGACGTTTTTTGAGCGATATACCCGGGTATGAAATTTTTTGAGTTACATACCCCGAATGATGTTTTTTGAGTGACACACCCCCGTATGGCATATTTACCCCTGTTTGAGCACTTTTGAGCGACATACCCCGGTATGACCTTTTTGAACGACATATCCGGGTATGACGTTTTTTGAGCGATATACCCGGGTATGAAATTTTTTGAGTTACATACCCCGAATGATCTTTTTTGAGTGACACACCCCCGTATGGCCTCTTGTGAGCGACATACCGCCAGATGAGCACTTTTGAGCGACATACCCCGGTATGACCTTTTTGAGCGACATATCCGGGTATGACGTTTTTTGAGCGATATACCCGGGTATGAAATTTTTTGAGTTACATACCCCGAATGATGTTTTTTGAGTGACACACCCCCTTATGGCCTCTTGTGAGCGACATACCGCCGTATGAGCACTTTTGAGCGACATACCCCGGTATGACCTTTTTGAGCGACATATCCGGGTATGACGTTTTTTGAGCGATATACCCGGGTATGAAATTTTTTGAGTTACATACCCCGAATGATGTTTTTTGAGTGACACACCCCCGTATGGCATATTTACCCCTGTTTGAGCACTTTTGAGCAACATACCCCGGTATGACCTTTTTGAGCGACATACCCGGGTATGACGTTTTTTGAGCGATATACCCGGGTATGAAATTTTTTGAGCTACATACCCCGAATGATCTTTTTTGAGTGACACACCCCCGTATGGCCTCTTGTGAGCGACATACCGCCGTATGAGCACTTTTGAGCGACATACCCCGGTATGACCTTTTTGAGCGACATACCCGGGTATGACGTTTTTTGAGCGATATACCCGGGTATGAAATTTTTTGAGTTACATACCCCGAATGATGTTTTTTGAGTGACACACCCCCGTATGGCATATTTACCCCTGTTTGAGCACTTTTGAGCAACATACCCCGGTTTGACCTTTTTGAGCGACATACCCGGGTATGACGTTTTTTGAGCGATATACCCGGGTATGAAATTTTTTGAGCTACATACCCCGAATGATCTTTTTTGAGTGACACACCCCCGTATGGCCTCTTGTGAGCGACATACCGCCGTATGAGCACTTTTGAGCGACATACCCCGGTATGACCTTTTTGAACGACATATCCGGGTATGACGTTTTTTGAGCGATATACCCGGGTATGAAATTTTTTGAGTTACATACCCCGAATGATGTTTTTTGAGTGACACACCCCCGTATGGCATATTGTGAGCGACATACCGCCGTATGAGCACTTTTGAGCGACATACCCTGGTATGACCTTTTTTGAGCGACATACCCGGGTATGACGTTTTTTGAGCGATATACCCGGGTATAAAATTTTTTGAGCTACATGCCCCGAATGATCTTTTTTGAGTGACACACCCCCGTATGGCCTCTTGTGAGCGACATACCGCCGTATGAGCACTTTTGAGCGACATACCCCGGTATGACCTTTTTGAGCGACATATCCGGGTATGACGTTTTTTGAGCGATATACCCGGGTATGAAATTTTTTGAGTTACATACCCCGAATGATGTTTTTTGAGTGACACACCCCCGTATGGCATATTTACCCCTGTTTGAGCACTTTTGAGCGACATACCCCGGTATGACCTTTTTGAACGACATATCCGGGTATGACGTTTTTTGAGCGATATACCCGGGTATGAAATTTTTTGAGTTACATACCCCGAATGATCTTTTTTGAGTGACACACCCCCGTATGGCCTCTTGTGAGCGACATACCGCCAGATGAGCACTTTTGAGCGACATACCCCGGTATGACCTTTTTGAGCGACATATCCGGGTATGACGTTTTTTGAGCGATATACCCGGGTATGAAATTTTTTGAGGTACATACCCCGAATGATGTTTTTTGAGTGACACACCCCCTTATGGCCTCTTGTGAGCGACATACCGCCGTATGAGCACTTTTGAGCGACATACCCCGGTATGACCTTTTTGAGCGATATACCCGGGTATGAAATTTTTTGAGTTACATACCCCGAATGATGTTTTTTGAGTGACACACCCCCGTATGGCATATTTACCCCTGTTTGAGCACTTTTGAGCAACATACCCCGGTATGACCTTTTTGAGCGACATACCCGGGTATGACGTTTTTTGAGCGATATACCCGGGTATGAAATTTTTTGAGCTACATACCCCGAATGATCTTTTTTGAGTGACACACCCCCGTATGGCCTCTTGTGAGCGACATACCGCCGTATGAGCACTTTTGAGCGACATACCCCGGTATCACCTTTTTGAGCGACATACCCGGGTATGACGTTTTTTGAGCGATATACCCGGGTATGAAATTTTTTGAGTTACATACTCCAAATGATGTTTTTTGAGTGACACACCCCCGTATGGCCTCTTGTGAGCGACATACCGCCGTATGAGCACTTTTGAGCGACATACCCCGGTATGACCTTTTTTGAGCGACATACCCGGGTATGACGTTTTTTGAGCGATATACCCGGGTATGAAATTTTTTGAGCTACATACCCCGAATGATCTTTTTTGAGTGACACACCCCCGTATGGCCTCTTGTGAGCGACATACCGCCGTATGAGCACTTTTGAGCGACATACCCCGGTATGACCTTTTTGAACGACATATCCGGGTATGACGTTTTTTGAGCGATATACCCGGGTATGAAATTTTTTGAGTTACATACCCCGAATGATGTTTTTTGAGTGACACACCCCCGTATGGCCTCTTGTGAGCGACATACCGCCGTATGAGCACTTTTGAGCGACATACCCCGGTATGACCTTTTTTGAGCGACATACCCGGGTATGACGTTTTTTGAGCGATATACCCGGGTATGAAATTTTTTGAGTTACATACCCCGAATGATGTTTTTTGAGTGACACAACCCCGTATGGCATATTTACCTCTGTTTGAGCACTTTTGAGCGACATACCCCGGTATGACCTTTTTGAGCGACATACCCGGGTATGACGTTTTTTGAGCGATATACCCGGGTAAGAAATTTTTTGAGCTACATACCCCGAATGATCTTTTTTGAGTGACACACCCCCGTATGGCCTCTTGTGAGCGACATACCACCGTATGAGCACTTTTGAGCGACATACCCCGGTATGACCTTTTTGAGCGACATATCCGGGTATGACGTTTTTTGAGCGATATACCCGGGTATGAAATTGTTTGAGTTACATACCCCGAATGATGTTTTTTGAGTGACACACCCCCGTATGGCATATTTACCCCTGTTTGAGCACTTTTGAGCAACATACCCCGGTATGACCTTTTTGAGCGACATAACCCGTGTATGACGTTTTTTGAGCGATATACCCGGGTATGAAATTTTTTGAGTTACATAGCCCGAATGATGTTTTTTGAGTGACACACCCCCGTATGGCATATTTACCCCTGTTTGAGCACTTTTGAGCGACATACCCCGGTATGACCTTTTTTGAGCGACATACCCGGGTATGACCTTTTTTGAGCGACATACCCGGGTATGAAATTTTTTGAGCTACATACCCCGAATGATCTTTTTTGAGTGACACACCCCCGTATGGCCTCTTGTGAGCGACATACCGCCGTATGAGCACTTTTGAGCGACATACCCCGGTATGACCTTTTTGAGCGACATACCCGGGTATGACGTTTTTTGAGCGATATACCCGGGTATGAAATTTTTTGAGTTACATACTCCGTATGATGTTTTTTGAGTGACACACCCCCGTATGGCATATTTACCCCTGTTTGAGCACTTTTGAGCAACATACCCCGGTATGACCTTTTTGAGCGACATAACCCGGGTATGACGTTTTTTGAGCGATATACCCGGGTATGACATTTTTTGAGTTACATAGCCCGAATGATGTTTTTTGAGTGACACACCCCCGTATGGCATATTTACCCCTGTTTGAGCACTTTTGAGCGACATACCCCGGTATGACCTTTTTTGAGCGACATACCCGGGTATGAAATTTTTTTAACTACATACCCCGAATGATCTTTTTTGAGTGACACACCCCCGTATGGCCTCTTGTGAGCGACATACCGCCATATGAGCACTTTTGAGCGACATACCCCGGTATGACCTTTTTGAGCGACATATCCGGGTATGACGTTTTTTGAGCGATATACCCGAGTATGAATTTTTTTGAGTTACATACCCTGAATGATGTTTTTTGAGTGACACACCCCCGTATGGCCTCTTGTGAGCGACATACCGCCGTATGAGCACTTTTGAGCGACATACCCCGGTATGACCTTTTTTGAGCGACATACCCGGGTATGACGTTTTTTGAGCGATATACCAGGGTATGAAATTTTTTGAGTTACATACCCCGAATGATGTTTTTTGAGTGACACACCCCCGTATGGCATATTTACCCCTGTTTGAGCACTTTTGAGCGACATACCCCGGTATGACCTTTTTTGAGCGACATACCCGGGTATCACGTTTTTTGAGTGATATACCCGGGTATGAAATTTTTTGAGGTACATACCCTGAATGATGTTTTTTGAGTGACACACCCCCGTATGGCCTCTTGTGAGCGACATACCGCCGTATGAGCACTTTTGAGCGACATACCCCGGTATGACCTTTTTTCGAGCGACATACCCGGGTATGACGTTTTTTGAGCGATATACCAGGGTATGAAATTTTTTGAGTTACATACCCCGAATGATGTTTTTTGAGTGACACACCCCCGTATGGCATATTTACCCCTGTTTGAGCACTTTTGAGCGACATACCCCGGTATGACCTTTTTGAACGACATATCCGGGTATGACGTTTTTTGAGCGATATACCCGGGTATGAAATTTTTTGAGTTACATACCCCGAATGATCTTTTTTGAGTGACACACCCCCGTATGGCCTCTTGTGAGCGACATACCGCCAGATGAGCACTTTTGAGCGACATACCCCGGTATGACCTTTTTGAGCGACATATCCGGGTATGACGTTTTTTGAGCGATATACCCGGGTATGAAATTTTTTGAGCTACATACCCCGAATGATCTCTTTTGAGTGACACACCCCCGTATGGCTTCTTGTGAGCGACATACCGCCGTATGAGCACTTTTGAGCGACATACCCCGGTATGACCTTTTTTGAGCGACATACCCGAGTATGACGTTTTTTGAGCGATATACCAGGGTATGAAATTTTTTGAGTTACATACCCCGAATGATGTTTTTTGAGTGACACACCCCCTTATGGCCTTTTTACCCCTGTATTACCACATTTGTGCGACATACCCCGGTATGACCTTTTTTGAGCGACATACCCGGGTATGACGTTTTTTGAGTGATATTTCCGGGTATGAAATTTTTTGAGTTACATACCCCGAATGATGTTTTTTGAGTGACACACCCCCGTATGGCCTCTTGTGAGCGACATACCGCCATATGAGCACTTTTGAGCGACATACCCCGGTATGACCTTTTTGAGCGACATATCCGGGTATGACGTTTTTTGAGCGATATACCCGAGTATGAATTTTTTTGAGTTACATACCCTGAATGATGTTTTTTGAGTGACACACCCCCGTATGGCCTCTTGTGAGCGACATACCGCCGTATGAGCACTTTTGAGCGACATACCCCGGTATGACCTTTTTGAGCGACATACCCGGGTATGACGTTTTTTGAGCGATATACCCGGGTATGAAATTTTTTGAGCTACATACCCCGAATGATCTTTTTTGAGTGACACACCCCCGTATGGCCTCTTGTGAGCGACATACCGCCGTATGAGCACTTTTGAGCGACATACCCCGGTATGACCTTTTTGAGCGACATACCCGGGTATGACGTTTTTTGAGCAATATATCCGGGTATGAAATTTTTTGAGTTACATACCCCGAATAATGTTTTTTGAGTGACACACCCCCGTATGGCATATTTACCCCTGTTTGAGCACTTTTGAGCGACATACCCCGGTATGACCTTTTTTGAGCGACATACCCGGGTATGACGTTTTTTGAGTGATATACCCGGGTATGAAATTTTTTGAGCTACATACCCCGAATTATCTTTTTTGAGTGACACACCCCCGTATGGCCTCTTGTGAGCGACATACCGCCATATGAGCACTTTTGAGCGACATACCCCGGTATGACCTTTTTGAGCGACATACCCGGGTATGACGTTTTTTGAGCGATATACCCGGGTATGAAATTTTTTGAGTTACATACTCCGAATGATGTTTTTTGAGTGACACACCCCCGTATGGCATATTTACCCCTGTTTGAGCACTTTTGAGCAACATACCCCGGTATGACCTTTTTGAGCGACATAACCCGGGTATGACGTTTTTTGAGCGATATACCCGGGTATGACATTTTTTGAGTTACATAGCCCGAATGATGTTTTTTGAGTGACACACCCCCGTATGGCATATTTACCCCTGTTTGAGCACTTTTGTGCGACATACCCCGGTATGACCTTTTTTGAGCGACATACCCGGGTATGAAATTTTTTGAGCTACATACCCCGAATGATCTTTTTTGAGTGACACACCCCCGTATGGCCTCTTGTGAGCGACATACCGCCATATGAGCACTTTTGAGCGATATACCCCGGTATGACCTTTTTTGAGCGACATACCCGGGTATGACGTTTTTTGAGCGATATACCCGGGTATGAAATTTTTTGAGTTACATACCCCGAATGATCTTTTTTGAGTGACACACCCCCGTATGGCCTCTTGTGAGCGACATACCGCCAGATGAGCACTTTTGAGCGACATACCCCGGTATGACCTTTTTGAGCGACATATCCGGGTATGACGTTTTTTGAGCGATATACCCGGGTATGAAATTTTTTGAGTTACATACCCCGAATGATGTTTTTTGAGTGACACACCCCCTTATGGCCTCTTGTGAGCGACATACCGCCGTATGAGCACTTTTGAGCGACATACCCCGGTATGACCTTTTTGAGCGACATATCCGGGTATGACGTTTTTTGAGCGATATACCCGGGTATGAAATTTTTTGAGTTACATACCCCGAATGATGTTTTTTGAGTGACACACCCCCGTATGGCATATTTACCCCTGTTTGAGCACTTTTGAGCAACATACCCCGGTATGACCTTTTTGAGCGACATACCCGGGTATGACGTTTTTTGAGCGATATACCCGGGTATGAAATTTTTTGAGCTACATACCCCGAATGATCTTTTTTGAGTGACACACCCCCGTATGGCCTCTTGTGAGCGACATACCGCCGTATGAGCACTTTTGAGCGACATACCCCGGTATGACCTTTTTGAGCGACATACCCGGGTATGACGTTTTTTGAGCGATATACCCGGGTATGAAATTTTTTGAGTTACATACCCCGAATGATGTTTTTTGAGTGACACACCCCCGTATGGCATATTTACCCCTGTTTGAGCACTTTTGAGCAACATACCCCGGTATGACCTTTTTGAGCGACATACCCGGGTATGACGTTTTTTGAGCGATATACCCGGCTATGAAATTTTTTGAGCTACATACCCCGAATGATCTTTTTTGAGTGACACACCCCCGTATGGCCTCTTGTGAGCGACATACCGCCGTATGAGCACTTTTGAGCGACATACCCCGGTATGACCTTTTTGAGCGACATACCCGGGTATGACGTTTTTTGAGCAATATATCCGGGTATGAAATTGTTTGAGTTACATACCCCGAATGATGTTTTTTGAGTGACACACCCCCGTATGGCCTCTTGTGAGCGACATACCGCCGTATGAGCACTTTTGAGCGACATACCCCGGTATGACCTTTTTGAGCGACATACCCGGGTATGACGTTTTTTGAGCGATATACCCGGGTATGAAATTTTTTGAGTTACATACCCCGAATGATGTTTTTTGAGTGACACACCCCCGTATGGCATATTTACCCCTGTTTGAGCACTTTTGAGCAACATACCCCGGTATGACCTTTTTGAGCGACATACCCGGGTATGACGTTTTTTGAGCGATATACCCGGGTATGAAATTTTTTGAGCTACATACCCCGAATGATCTTTTTTGAGTGACACACCCCCGTATGGCCTCTTGTGAGCGACATACCGCCGTATGAGCACTTTTGAGCGACATACCCCGGTATGACCTTTTTGAGCGACATACCCGGGTATGACGTTTTTTGAGCGATATACCCGGGTATGAAATTTTTTGAGTTACATACCCCGAATGATGTTTTTTGAGTGACACACCCCCGTATGGCATATTTACCCCTGTTTGAGCACTTTTGAGCAACATACCCCGGTATGACCTTTTTGAGCGACATACCCGGGTATGACGTTTTTTGAGCGATATACCCGGGTATGAAATTTTTTGAGCTACATACCCCGAATGATCTTTTTTGAGTGACACACCCCCGTATGGCCTCTTGTGAGCGACATACCGCCGTATGAGCACTTTTGAGCGACATACCCCGGTATGACCTTTTTGAGCGACATACCCGGGTATGACGTTTTTTGAGCAATATATCCGGGTATGAAATTGTTTGAGTTACATACCCCGAATGATGTTTTTTGAGTGACACACCCCCGTATGGCATATTTACCCCTGTTTGAGCACTTTTGAGCGACATACCCCGGTATGACCTTTTTTGAGCGACATACCCGGATATGACGTTTTTTGAGCGATATACCAGGGTATGAAATTTTTTGAGTTACATACCCCGAATGATCTTTTTTGAGTGACACCCCCGTATGGCCTCTTGTGAGCGACATACCGCCAGATGAGCACTTTTGAGCGACATACCCCGGTATGACCTTTTTGAGCGACATATCCGGGTATGACGTTTTTTGAGCGATATACCCGGGTATGAAATTTTTTGAGTTACATACCCCGAATGATGTTTTTTGAGTGACACACCCCCGTATGGCCTCTTGTGAGCGACATACCGCCGTATGAGCACTTTTGAGCGACATACCCCGGTATGACCTTTTTGAGCGATATACCCGGGTATGAAATTTTTTGAGTTACATACCCCGAATGATGTTTTTTGAGTGACACACCCCCGTATGGCATATTTACCCCTGTTTGAGCACTTTTAGCAACATACCCCGGTATGACCTTTTTGAGCGACATACCCGGGTATGACGTTTTTTGAGCGATATACCCGGGTATGAAATTTTTTGAGCTACATACCCCGAATGATCTTTTTTGAGTGACACACCCCCGTATGGCCTCTTGTGAGCGACATACCGCCGTATGAGCACTTTTGAGCGACATACCCCGGTATGACCTTTTTGAGCGACATACCCGGGTATGACGTTTTTTGAGCGATATACCCGGGTATGAAATTTTTTGAGTTACATACCCCAAATGATGTTTTTTGAGTGACACACCCCCGTATGGCCTCTTGTGAGCGACATACCGCCGTATGAGCACTTTTGAGCGACATACCCCGGTATGACCTTTTTGAACGACATATCCGGGTATGACGTTTTTTGAGCGATATACCCGGGTATGAAATTTTTTGAGTTACATACCCCGAATGATGTTTTTTGAGTGACACACCCCCGTATGGCCTCTTGTGAGCGACATACCGCCGTATGAGTACTTTTGAGCGACATACCCCGGTATGACCTTTTTTGAGCGACATACCCGGGTATGACGTTTTTTGAGCGATATACCCGGGTATGAAATTTTTTGAGTTACATACCCCAAATGATGTTTTTTGAGTGACACACCCCCGTATGGCCTCTTGTGAGCGACATACCGCCGTATGAGCACTTTTGAGCGACATACCCCGGTATGACCTTTTTGAACGACATATCCGGGTATGACGTTTTTTGAGCGATATACCCGGGTATGAAATTTTTTGAGTTACATACCCCGAATGATGTTTTTTGAGTGACACACCCCCGTATGGCCTCTTGTGAGCGACATACCGCCGTATGAGTACTTTTGAGCGACATACCCCGGTATGACCTTTTTTGAGCGACATACCCGGGTATGACGTTTTTTGAGCGATATACCCGGGTATGAAATTTTTTGAGTTACATACCCCGAATGATGTTTTTTGAGTGACACAACCCCGTATGGCATATTTACCTCTGTTTGAGCACTTTTGAGCGACATACCCCGGTATGACCTTTTTTGAGCGACATACCCGGGTATGACGTTTTTTGAGCGATATACCGGGTATGAAATTTTTTGAGCTACATACCCCGAATGATCTTTTTTGAGTGACACACCCCCGTATGGCCTCTTGTGAGCGACATACCGCCGTATGAGCACTTTTGAGCGACATACCCCGGTATGACCTTTTTGAGCGACATACCCGGGTATGACGTTTTTTGAGCGATATACCCGGGTATGAAATTTTTTGAGTTACATACCCCGAATGATGTTTTTTGAGTGACACACCCCCGTATGGCATATTTACCCCTGTTTGAGCACTTTTGAGCAACATACCCCGGTATGACCTTTTTGAGCGACATACCCGGGTATGACGTTTTTTGAGCGATATACCCGGGTATGAAATTTTTTGAGCTACATACCCCGAATGATCTTTTTTGAGTGACACACCCCCGTATGGCCTCTTGTGAGCGACATACCGCCGTATGAGCACTTTTGAGCGACATACCCCGGTATGACCTTTTTGAGCGACATACCCGGGTATGACGTTTTTTGAGCAATATATCCGGGTATGAAATTGTTTGAGTTACATACCCCGAATGATGTTTTTTGAGTGACACACCCCCGTATGGCATATTTACCCCTGTTTGAGCACTTTTGAGCGACATACCCCGGTATGACCTTTTTTGAGCGACATACCCGGATATGACGTTTTTTGAGCGATATACCAGGGTATGAAATTTTTTGAGTTACATACCCCGAATGATCTTTTTTGAGTGACACCCCCGTATGGCCTCTTGTGAGCGACATACCGCCAGATGAGCACTTTTGAGCGACATACCCCGGTATGACCTTTTTGAGCGACATATCCGGGTATGACGTTTTTTGAGCGATATACCCGGGTATGAAATTTTTTGAGTTACATACCCCGAATGATGTTTTTTGAGTGACACACCCCCTTATGGCCTCTTGTGAGCGACATACCGCCGTATGAGCACTTTTGAGCGACATACCCCGGTATGACCTTTTTGAGCGATATACCCGGGTATGAAATTTTTTGAGTTACATACCCCGAATGATGTTTTTTGAGTGACACACCCCCGTATGGCATATTTACCCCTGTTTGAGCACTTTTAGCAACATACCCCGGTATGACCTTTTTGAGCGACATACCCGGGTATGACGTTTTTTGAGCGATATACCCGGGTATGAAATTTTTTGAGCTACATACCCCGAATGATCTTTTTTGAGTGACACACCCCCGTATGGCCTCTTGTGAGCGACATACCGCCGTATGAGCACTTTTGAGCGACATACCCCGGTATGACCTTTTTGAGCGACATACCCGGGTATGACGTTTTTTGAGCGATATACCCGGGTATGAAATTTTTTGAGTTACATACCCCAAATGATGTTTTTTGAGTGACACACCCCCGTATGGCCTCTTGTGAGCGACATACCGCCGTATGAGCACTTTTGAGCGACATACCCCGGTATGACCTTTTTTGAGCGACATACCCGGGTATGACGTTTTTTGAGCGATATACCCGGGTATGAAATTTTTTGAGCTACATACCCCGAATGATCTTTTTTGAGTGACACACCCCCGTATGGCCTCTTGTGAGCGACATACCGCCGTATGAGTACTTTTGAGCGACATACCCCGGTATGACCTTTTTTGAGCGACATACCCGGGTATGACGTTTTTTGAGCGATATACCCGGGTATGAAATTTTTTGAGTTACATACCCCGAATGATGTTTTTTGAGTGACACAACCCCGTATGGCATATTTACCTCTGTTTGAGCACTTTTGAGCGACATACCCCGGTATGACCTTTTTTGAGCGACATACCCGGGTATGACGTTTTTTGAGCGATATACCGGGTATGAAATTTTTTGAGCTACATACCCCGAATGATCTTTTTTGAGTGACACACCCCCGTATGGCCTCTTGTGAGCGACATACCGCCGTATGAGCACTTTTGAGCGACATACCCCGGTATGACCTTTTTGAGCGACATACCCGGGTATGACGTTTTTTGAGCGATATACCCGGGTATGAAATTTTTTGAGCTACATACCCCGAATGATCTTTTTTGAGTGACACACCCCCGTATGGCCTATTGTGAGCGACATACCGCCGTATGAGCACTTTTGAGCGACATACCCCGGTATGACGTTTTTTGAGCGATATACCCGGGTAAGAAATTTTTTGAGCTACATACCCCGAATGATCTTTTTTGAGTGACACACCCCCGTATGGCCTCTTGTGAGCGACATACCACCGTATGAGCACTTTTGAGCGACATACCCCGGTATGACCTTTTTGAGCGACATATCCGGGTATGACGTTTTTTGAGCGATATACCCGGGTATGAAATTGTTTGAGTTACATACCCCGAATGATGTTTTTTGAGTGACACACCCCCGTATGGCATATTTACCCCTGTTTGAGCACTTTTGAGCAACATACCCCGGTATGACCTTTTTGAGCGACATAACCCGGGTATGACGTTTTTTGAGCGACATACCCGGGTATGAAATTTTTTGAGCTACATAGCCCGAATGATGTTTTTTGAGTGACACACCCCCGTATGGCATATTTACCCCTGTTTGAGCACTTTTGAGCGACATACCCCGGTATGACCTTTTTTGAGCGACATACCCGGGTATGAAATTTTTTGAGCTACATACCCCGAATGATGTTTTTTGAGTGACACACCCCCGTATGGCCTCTTGTGAGCGACATACCGCCAGATGAGCACTTTTGAGCGACATACCCCGGTATGACCTTTTTGAGCGACATATACGGGTATGACGTTTTTTGAGCGATATACCCGGGTATGAAATTTTTTGAGTTACATAACCCGAATGATGTTTTTTGAGTGACACACCCCCTTATGGCCTCTTGTGAGCGACATACCGCCGTATGAGCACTTTTGAGCGACATACCCCGGTATGACCTTTTTTGAGCGACATACCCGGGTATGACGTTTTTTGAGCGATATAGCCGGGTATGAAATTTTTTGAGCTACATACCCCGAATGATCTTTTTTGAGTGACACACCCCCTTATGGCCTTTTTACCCCTGTATTACCACATTTGTGCGACATACCCCGGTATGACCTTTTTTGAGCGACATACCCGGGTATGACGTTTTTTGAGTGATATTTCCGGGTATGAAATTTTTTGAGTTACATACCCCGAATGATGTTTTTTGAGTGACACACCCCCGTATGGCATATTGTGAGCGACATACCGCCGTATGAGCACTTTTGAGCGACATACCCTGGTATGACCTTTTTTGAGCGACATACCCGGGTATGACGTTTTTTGAGCGATATACCCGGGTATGAAATTGTTTTAACTACATACCCCGAATGATCTTTTTTGAGTGACACACCCCCGTATGGCCTCTTGTGAGCGACATACCGCCATATGAGCACTTTTGAGCGACATACCCCGGTATGACCTTTTTGAGCGACATATCCGGGTATGACGTTTTTTGAGTGATATACCCGAGTATGAATTTTTTTGAGTTACATACCCTGAATGATGTTTTTTGAGTGACACACCCCCGTATGGCCTCTTGTGAGCGACATACCGCCGTATGAGCACTTTTGAGCGACATACCCCGGTATGACCTTTTTTGAGCGACATACCCGGGTATGACGTTTTTTGAGCGATATACCAGGGTATGAAATTTTTTGAGTTACATACCCCGAATGATGTTTTTTGAGTGACACACCCCCGTATGGCATATTTACCCCTGTTTGAGCACTTTTGAGCGACATACCCCGGTATGACCTTTTTTGAGCGACATACCCGGGTATGACGTTTTTTGAGCGATATACCCGGGTATGAAATATTTTGAGCTACATACCCCGAATGATGTTTTTTGAGTGACACACCCCCGTATGGCCTCTTGTGAGCGACATACCGCCATATGAGCACTTTTGAGCGACATACCCCGGTATGACCTTTTTGAGCGACATATCCGGGTATGACGTTTTTTGAGCGATATACCCGGGTATGAAATTTTTTGAGTTACATACCCCGAATGATGTTTTTTGAGTGACACACCCCCGTATGGCATATTTACCCCTGTTTGAGCACTTTTGAGCGACATACCCCGGTATGACCTTTTTGAACGACATATCCGGGTATGACGTTTTTTGAGCGATATACCCGGGTATGAAATTTTTTGAGTTACATACCCCGAATGATGTTTTTTGAGTGACACACCCCCGTATGGCATATTGTGAGCGACATACCGCCGTATGAGCACTTTTGAGCGACATACCCCGGTATGACCTTTTTGAGCGACATATCCGGGTATGACGTTTTTTGAGCGATATACCCGGGTATGAAATTTTTTGAGTTACATACCCCGAATGATGTTTTTTGAGTGACACACCCCCGTATGGCCTCTTGTGAGCGACATACCGCTGTATGAGCACTTTTGAGCGACATACCCCGGTATGACCTTTTTGAGCGACATACCCGGGTATGACGTTTTTTGAGCGATATACCCGGGTATGAAATTTTTTGAGTTACATACCCCGAATGATGTTTTTTGAGTGACACACCCCCGTATGGCATATTTACCCCTGTTTGAGCACTTTTGAGCAACATACCCCGGTATGACCTTTTTGAGCGACATACCCGGGTATGACGTTTTTTGAGCGATATACCCGGGTATGAAATTTTTTGAGTTACATACCCCGAATGATGTTTTTTGAGTGACACACCCCCGTATGGCATATTGTGAGCGACATACCGCCGTATGAGCACTTTTGAGCGACATACCGCCGTATGAGCACTTTTGAGCGACATACCCGGGTATGACGTTTTTTGAGCGATATACCCGGGTATGAAATTTTTTGAGCTACATACCCCGAATGATGTTTTTTGAGTGACACACCCCCGTATGGCCTCTTGTGAGCGACATACCGCCATATGAGCACTTTTGAGCGACATACCCCGGTATGACCTTTTTGAGCGACATATCCGGGTATGACGTTTTTTGAGCGATATACCCGGGTATGAAATTTTTTGAGTTACATACCCCGAATGATGTTTTTTGAGTGACACACCCCCTTATGGCCTTTTTACCCCTGTATTACCACATTTGTGCGACATACCCCGGTATGACCTTTTTTGAGCGACATATCCGGGTATGACGTTTTTTGAGCGATATACCCGGGTATGAAATTTTTTGAGTTACATACCCCGAATGATCTTTTTTGAGTGACACACCCCCGTATGGCCTCTTGTGAGCGACATACCGCCAGATGAGCACTTTTGAGCGACATACCCCGGTATGACCTTTTTGAGCGACATATCCGGGTATGACGTTTTTTGAGCGATATACCCGGGTATGAAATTTTTTGAGTTACATACCCCGAATGATGTTTTTTGAGTGACACACCCCCGTATGGCCTCTTGTGAGCGACATACCGCCGTATGAGCACTTTTGAGCGACATACCCCGGTATGACCTTTTTGAGCGACATACCCGGGTATGACGTTTTTTGAGCGATATACCCGGGTATGAAATTTTTTGAGTTACATACCCCGAATGATGTTTTTTGAGTGACACACCCCCGTATGGCATATTTACCCCTGTTTGAGCACTTTTGAGCGACATACCCTGGTATGACCTTTTTTGAGCGACATACCCGGGTATGACGTTTTTTGAGCGATATACCCGGGTATGAAATTTTTTGAGCTACATACCCCGAATGATCTTTTTTGAGTGACACACCCCCGTATGGCCTCTTGTGAGCGACATACCGCCGTATGAGCACTTTTGAGCGACATACCCCGGTATGACCTTTTTGAGCGACATATCCGGGTATGACGTTTTTTGAGCGATATACCCGGGTATGAAATTTTTAGAGTTACATACCCTGAATGATGTTTTTTGAGTGACACACCCCCGTATGGCATATTTACCCCTGTTTGAGCACTTTTGAGCGACATACCCCGGTATGACATTTTTGAACGACATATCCGGGTATGACGTTTTTTGAGCGATATACCCGGGTATGAAATTTTTTGAGTTACATACCCCGAATTATCTTTTTTGAGTGACACACCCCCGTATGGCCTCTTGTGAGCGACATACCGCCGTATGAGCACTTTTGAGCGACATACCCCGGTATGACCTTTTTGAGCGACATATCCGGGTATGACGTTTTTTGAGCGATATACCCGGGTATGAAATTTTTTGAGTTACATACCCCGAATGATGTTTTTTGAGTGACACACCCCCTTATGGCCTTTTTACCCCTGTATTACCACATTTGTGCGACATACCCCGGTATGACCTTTTTTGAGCGACATATCCGGGTATGACGTTTTTTGAGCGATATACCCGGGTATGAAATTTTTTGAGTTACATACCCCGAATGATCTTTTTTGAGTGACACACCCCCGTATGGCCTCTTGTGAGCGACATACCGCCAGATGAGCACTTTTGAGCGACATACCCCGGTATGACCTTTTTGAGCGACATATCCGGGTATGACGTTTTTTGAGCGATATACCCGGGTATGAAATTTTTTGAGTTACATACCCCGAATGATGTTTTTTGAGTGACACACCCCCGTATGGCCTCTTGTGAGCGACATACCGCCGTATGAGCACTTTTGAGCGACATACCCCGGTATGACCTTTTTGAGCGACATACCCGGGTATGACGTTTTTTGAGCGATATACCCGGGTATGAAATTTTTTGAGTTACATACCCCGAATGATGTTTTTTGAGTGACACACCCCCGTATGGCATATTTACCCCTGTTTGAGCACTTTTGAGCAACATACCCCGGTATGACCTTTTTGAGCGACATACCCGGGTATGACGTTTTTTGAGCGATATACCCGGGTATGAAATTTTTTGAGTTACATACCCCGAATGATGTTTTTTGAGTGACACACCCCCGTATGGCATATTGTGAGCGACATACCGCCGTATGAGCACTTTTGAGCGACATACCCTGGTATGACCTTTTTTGAGCGACATACCCGGGTATGACGTTTTTTGAGCGATATACCCGGGTATGAAATTTTTTGAGCTACATACCCCGAATGATCTTTTTTGAGTGACACACCCCCGTATGGCCTCTTGTGAGCGACATACCGCCGTATGAGCACTTTTGAGCGACATACCCCGGTATGACCTTTTTGAGCGACATATCCGGGTATGACGTTTTTTGAGCGATATACCCGGGTATGAAATTTTTAGAGTTACATACCCTGAATGATGTTTTTTGAGTGACACACCCCCGTATGGCATATTTACCCCTGTTTGAGCACTTTTGAGCGACATACCCCGGTATGACCTTTTTGAACGACATATCCGGGTATGACGTTTTTTGAGCGATATACCCGGGTATGAAATTTTTTGAGTTACATACCCCGAATTATCTTTTTTGAGTGACACACCCCCGTATGGCCTCTTGTGAGCGACATACCGCCAGATGAGCACTTTTGAGCGACATACCCCGGTATGACCTTTTTGAGCGACATATCCGGGTATGACGTTTTTTGAGCGATATACCCGGGTATGAAATTTTTTGAGTTACATACCCCGAATGATGTTTTTTGAGTGACACACCCCCTTATGGCCTCTTGTGAGCGACATACCGCCGTATGAGCACTTTTGAGCGACATACCCCGGTGTGACCTTTTTGAGCGACATATCCGGGTATGACGTTTTTTGAGCGATATACCTGGGTATGAAATTTTTTGAGTTACATACCCCGAATGATGTTTTTTGAGTGACACACCCCCTTATGGCCTTTTTACCCCTGTATTACCACATTTGTGCGACATACCCCGGTATGACCTTTTTTGAGCGACATACCCGGGTATCACGTTTTTTGAGTGATATTTCCGGGTATGAAATTTTTTGAGTTACATACCCCGAATGATCTTTTTTGAGTGACACACCCCCGTATGGCCTCTTGTGAGCGACATACCGCCAGATGAGCACTTTTGAGCGACATACCCCGGTATGACCTTTTTGAGCGACATATCCGGGTATGACGTTTTTTGAGCGATATACCCGGGTATGAAATTTTTTGAGTTACATACCCCGAATGATGTTTTTTGAGTGACACACCCCCGTATGGCCTCTTGTGAGCGACATACCGCCGTATGAGCACTTTTGAGCGACATACCCCGGTATGACCTTTTTGAGCGACATACCCGGGTATGACGTTTTTTGAGCGATATACCCGGGTATGAAATTTTTTGAGTTACATACCCCGAATGATGTTTTTTGAGTGACACACCCCCGTATGGCATATTTACCCCTGTTTGAGCACTTTTGAGCAACATACCCCGGTATGACCTTTTTGAGCGACATACCCGGGTATGACGTTTTTTGAGCGATATACCCGGGTATGAAATTTTTTGAGTTACATACCCCGAATGATGTTTTTTGAGTGACACACCCCCGTATGGCATATTGTGAGCGACATACCGCCGTATGAGCACTTTTGAGCGACATACCGCCGTATGAGCACTTTTGAGCGACATACCCGGGTATGACGTTTTTTGAGCGATATACCCGGGTATGAAATTTTTTGAGCTACATACCCCGAATGATGTTTTTTGAGTGACACACCCCCGTATGGCCTCTTGTGAGCGACATACCGCCATATGAGCACTTTTGAGCGACATACCCCGGTATGACCTTTTTGAGCGACATATCCGGGTATGACGTTTTTTGAGCGATATACCCGGGTATGAAATTTTTTGAGTTACATACCCCGAATGATGTTTTTTGAGTGACACACCCCCTTATGGCCTTTTTACCCCTGTATTACCACATTTGTGCGACATACCCCGGTATGACCTTTTTTGAGCGACATATCCGGGTATGACGTTTTTTGAGCGATATACCCGGGTATGAAATTTTTTGAGTTACATACCCCGAATGATCTTTTTTGAGTGACACACCCCCGTATGGCCTCTTGTGAGCGACATACCGCCAGATGAGCACTTTTGAGCGACATACCCCGGTATGACCTTTTTGAGCGACATATCCGGGTATGACGTTTTTTGAGCGATATACCCGGGTATGAAATTTTTTGAGTTACATACCCCGAATGATGTTTTTTGAGTGACACACCCCCGTATGGCCTCTTGTGAGCGACATACCGCCGTATGAGCACTTTTGAGCGACATACCCCGGTATGACCTTTTTGAGCGACATACCCGGGTATGACGTTTTTTGAGCGATATACCCGGGTATGAAATTTTTTGAGTTACATACCCCGAATGATGTTTTTTGAGTGACACACCCCCGTATGGCATATTTACCCCTGTTTGAGCACTTTTGAGCAACATACCCCGGTATGACCTTTTTGAGCGACATACCCGGGTATGACGTTTTTTGAGCGATATACCCGGGTATGAAATTTTTTGAGTTACATACCCCGAATGATGTTTTTTGAGTGACACACCCCCGTATGGCATATTGTGAGCGACATACCGCCGTATGAGCACTTTTGAGCGACATACCCTGGTATGACCTTTTTTGAGCGACATACCCGGGTATGACGTTTTTTGAGCGATATACCCGGGTATGAAATTTTTTGAGCTACATACCCCGAATGATCTTTTTTGAGTGACACACCCCCGTATGGCCTCTTGTGAGCGACATACCGCCGTATGAGCACTTTTGAGCGACATACCCCGGTATGACCTTTTTGAGCGACATATCCGGGTATGACGTTTTTTGAGCGATATACCCGGGTATGAAATTTTTAGAGTTACATACCCTGAATGATGTTTTTTGAGTGACACACCCCCGTATGGCATATTTACCCCTGTTTGAGCACTTTTGAGCGACATACCCCGGTATGACCTTTTTGAACGACATATCCGGGTATGACGTTTTTTGAGCGATATACCCGGGTATGAAATTTTTTGAGTTACATACCCCGAATTATCTTTTTTGAGTGACACACCCCCGTATGGCCTCTTGTGAGCGACATACCGCCAGATGAGCACTTTTGAGCGACATACCCCGGTATGACCTTTTTGAGCGACATATCCGGGTATGACGTTTTTTGAGCGATATACCCGGGTATGAAATTTTTTGAGTTACATACCCCGAATGATGTTTTTTGAGTGACACACCCCCTTATGGCCTCTTGTGAGCGACATACCGCCGTATGAGCACTTTTGAGCGACATACCCCGGTGTGACCTTTTTGAGCGACATATCCGGGTATGACGTTTTTTGAGCGATATACCTGGGTATGAAATTTTTTGAGTTACATACCCCGAATGATGTTTTTTGAGTGACACACCCCCGTATGGCATATTTACCCCTGTTTGAGCACTTTTGAGCAACATACCCCGGTATGACCTTTTTGAGCGACATACCCGGGTATGACGTTTTTTGAGCGATATACCCGGGTATGAAATTTTTTGAGCTACATACCCCGAATGATCTTTTTTGAGTGACACACCCCCGTATGGCCTCTTGTGAGCGACATACCGCCAGATGAGCACTTTTGAGCGACATACCCCGGTATGACCTTTTTGAGCGACATATCCGGGTATGACGTTTTTTGAGCGATATACCCGGGTATGAAATTTTTTGAGTTACATACCCCGAATGATGTTTTTTGAGTGACACACCCCCTTATGGCCTCTTGTGAGCGACATACCGCCGTATGAGCACTTTTGAGCGACATACCCCGGTATGACCTTTTTGAGCGATATACCCGGGTATGAAATTTTTTGAGTTACATACCCCGAATGATGTTTTTTGAGTGACACACCCCCGTATGGCATATTTACCCCTGTTTGAGCACTTTTGAGCAACATACCCCGGTATGACCTTTTTGAGCGACATACCCGGGTATGACGTTTTTTGAGCGATATACCCGGGTATGAAATTTTTTGAGCTACATACCCCGAATGATCTTTTTTGAGTTACACACCCCCGTATGGCATATTTACCCCTGTTTGAGCACTCTTGGGCGACATACCCCGGTATGACCTTTTTGAACGACATATCCGGGTATGACGTTTTTTGAGCGATATACCCGGGTATGAAATTTTTTGAGTTACATACCCCGAATGATCTTTTTTGAGTGACACACCCCCGTATGGCCTCTTGTGAGCGACATACCGCCAGATGAGCACTTTTGAGCGACATACCCCGGTATGACCTTTTTGAGCGACATATCCGGGTATGACGTTTTTTGAGCGATATACCCGGGTATGAAATTTTTTGAGTTACATACCCCGAATGATGTTTTTTGAGTGACACACCCCCGTATGGCATATTTACCCCTGTTTGAGCACTTTTGAGCAACATACCCCGGTATGACCTTTTTGAGCGACATACCCGGGTATGACGTTTTTTGAGCGATATACCCGGGTATGAAATTTTTTGAGCTACATACCCCGAATGATCTTTTTTGAGTGACACACCCCCGTATGGCCTCTTGTGAGCGACATACCGCCGTATGAGCACTTTTGAGCGACATACCCCGGTATGACCTTTTTGAGCGACATACCCGGGTATGACGTTTTTTGAGCGATATACCCGGGTATGAAATTTTTTGAGTTACATACCCCGAATGATGTTTTTTGAGTGACACACCCCCGTATGGCATATTTACCCCTGTTTGAGCACTTTTGAGCAACATACCCCGGTATGACCTTTTTGAGCGACATACCCGGGTATGACGTTTTTTGAGCGATATACCCGGGTATGAAATTTTTTGAGCTACATACCCCGAATGATCTTTTTTGAGTGACACACCCCCGTATGGCCTCTTGTGAGCGACATACCGCCAGATGAGCACTTTTGAGCGACATACCCCGGTATGACCTTTTTGAGCGATATACCCGGGTATGAAATTTTTTGAGTTACATACCCCGAATGATGTTTTTTGAGTGACACAACCCCGTATGGCATATTTACCTCTGTTTGAGCACTTTTGAGCGACATACCCCGGTATGACCTTTTTGAGCGACATAACCCGGGTATGACGTTTTTTGAGCGACATACCCGGGTATGAAATTTTTTGAGCTACATAGCCCGAATGATGTTTTTTGAGTGACACACCCCCGTATGGCATATTTACCCCTGTTTGAGCACTTTTGAGCAACATACCCCGGTATGACCTTTTTGAGCGACATAACCCGGGTATGACGTTTTTTGAGCGACATACCCGGGTATGAAATTTTTTGAGCTACATAGCCCGAATGATGTTTTTTGAGTGACACACCCCCGTATGGCATATTTACCCCTGTTTGAGCACTTTTGAGTGACACACCCCCGTATGGCCTCTTGTGAGCGACATACCACCGTATGAGCACTTTTGAGCGACATACCCCGGTATGACCTTTTTGAGCGACATATCCGGGTATGACGTTTTTTGAGCGATATACCCGGGTATGAAATTGTTTGAGTTACATACCCCGAATGATGTTTTTTGAGTGACACACCCCCGTATGGCATATTTACCCCTGTTTGAGCACTTTTGAGCAACATACCCCGGTATGACCTTTTTGAGCGACATAACCCGGGTATGACGTTTTTTGAGCGACATACCCGGGTATGAAATTTTTTGAGCTACATAGCCCGAATGATGTTTTTTGAGTGACACACCCCCGTATGGCATATTTACCCCTGTTTGAGCACTTTTGAGCGACATACCCCGGTATGACCTTTTTTGAGCGACATACCCGGGTATGAAATTTTTTGAGCTACATACCCCGAATGATCTTTTTTGAGTGACACACCCCCGTATGGCCTCTTGTGAGCGACATACCGCCGTATGAGCACTTTTGAGCGACATACCCCGGTATGACCTTTTTGAACGACATATCCGGGTATGACGTTTTTTGAGCGATATACCAGGGTATGAAATTTTTTGAGTTACATACCCCAAATGAGGTTTTTTGAGTGACACACCCCCTTATGGCCTATTTACCCCTGTATTACCACATTTGTGCGACATACCCCGGTATGACCTTTTTTGAGCGACATACCAGGGTATGACGTTTTTTGAGTGATATTTCCGGGTATGAAATTTTTTGAGCTACATACCCCGAATGATGTTTTTTGAGTGACACACCCCCGTATGGCTTCTTGTGAGCGACATACCGCCGTATGAGCACTTTTGAGCGACATACCCTGGTATGACCTTTTTTGAGCGACATACCCGGGTATGACGTTTTTTGAGCGATATACCCGGGTATGAAATTTTTTGAGCTACATACCCCGAATGATGTTTTTTGAGTGACACACCCCCGTATGGCCTCTTGTGAGCGACATACCGCCGTATGAGTACTTTTGAGCGACATACCCCGGTATGACCTTTTTTGAGCGACATACCCGGGTATGACGTTTTTTGAGCGATATACCCGGGTATGAAATTTTTTGAGTTACATACCCCGAATGATGTTTTTTGAGTGACACAACCCCGTATGGCATATTTACCTCTGTTTGAGCACTTTTGAGCGACATACCCCGGTATGACCTTTTTTGAGCGACATACCCGGGTATGACGTTTTTTGAGCGATATACCGGGTATGAAATTTTTTGAGCTACATACCCCGAATGATCTTTTTTGAGTGACACACCCCCGTATGGCCTCTTGTGAGCGACATACCGCCGTATGAGCACTTTTGAGCGACATACCCCGGTATGACCTTTTTGAGCGACATACCCGGGTATGACGTTTTTTGAGCGATATACCCGGGTATGAAATTTTTTGAGTTACATAACCCGAATGATGTTTTTTGAGTGACACACCCCCTTATGGCTTCTTGTGAGCGACATACCGCCGTATGAGCACTTTTGAGCGACATACCCCGGTATGACCTTTTTTGAGCGACATACCCAGGTATGACGTTTTTTGAGCGATATAGCCGGGTATGAAATTTTTTGAGCTACATACCCCGAATGATCTTTTTTGAGTGACACACCCCCTTATGGCCTTTTTACCCCTGTATTACCACATTTGTGCGACATACCCCGGTATGACCTTTTTTGAGCGACATACCCGGGTATGACGTTTTTTGAGTGATATTTCCGGGTATGAAATTTTTTGAGTTACATACCCCGAATGATGTTTTTTGAGTGACACACCCCCGTATGGCATATTGTGAGCGACATACCGCCGTATGAGCACTTTTGAGCGACATACCCTGGTATGACCTTTTTTGAGCGACATACCCGGGTATGACGTTTTTTGAGCGATATACCCGGGTATGAAATTGTTTTAACTACATACCCCGAATGATCTTTTTTGAGTGACACACCCCCGTATGGCCTCTTGTGAGCGACATACCGCCATATGAGCACTTTTGAGCGACATACCCCGGTATGACCTTTTTGAGCGACATATCCGGGTATGACGTTTTTTGAGCGATATACCCGAGTATGAATTTTTTTGAGTTACATACCCTGAATGATGTTTTTTGAGTGACACACCCCCGTATGGCCTCTTGTGAGCGACATACCGCCGTATGAGCACTTTTGAGCGACATACCCCGGTATGACCTTTTTTGAGCGACATACCCGGGTATGACGTTTTTTGAGCGATATACCAGGGTATGAAATTTTTTGAGTTACATACCCCGAATGATGTTTTTTGAGTGACACACCCCCGTATGGCATATTTACCCCTGTTTGAGCACTTTTGAGCGACATACCCCGGTATGACCTTTTTTGAGCGACATACCCGGGTATGACGTTTTTTGAGCGATATACCCGGGTATGAAATATTTTGAGCTACATACCCCGAATGATGTTTTTTGAGTGACACACCCCCGTATGGCCTCTTGTGAGCGACATACCGCCATATGAGCACTTTTGAGCGACATACCCCGGTATGACCTTTTTGAGCGACATATCCGGGTATGACGTTTTTTGAGCGATATACCCGGGTATGAAATTTTTTGAGTTACATACCCCGAATGATGTTTTTTGAGTGACACACCCCCTTATGGCCTTTTTACCCCTGTATTACCACATTTGTGCGACATACCCCGGTATGACCTTTTTTGAGCGACATACCCGGGTATCACGTTTTTTGAGTGATATTTCCGGGTATGAAATATTTTGAGCTACATACCCCGAATGATGTTTTTTGAGTGACACACCCCCGTATGGCATATTTACCCCTGTTTGAGCACTTTTGAGCAACATACCCCGGTATGACCTTTTTGAGCGACATACCCGGGTATGACGTTTTTTGCGCGATATACCCGGGTATGAAATTTTTTGAGCTACATACCCCGAATGATCTTTTTTGAGTGACACACCCCCGTATGGCATATTTACCCCTGTTTGAGCACTTTTGAGCGACATACCCCGGTATGACCTTTTTGAACGACATATCCGGGTATGACGTTTTTTGAGCGATATACCCGGGTATGAAATTTTTTGAGTTTCATACCCCGAATGATGTTTTTTGAGTGACACACCCCCGTATGGCATATTGTGAGCGACATACCGCCGTATGAGCACTTTTGAGCGACATACCCCGGTATGACCTTTTTGAGCGACATATCCGGGTATGACGTTTTTTGAGCGATATACCCGGGTATGAAATTTTTTGAGTTACATACCCCGAATTATGTTTTTTGAGTGACACACCCCCGTATGGCATATTTACCCCTGTTTGAGCACTTTTGAGCAACATACCCCGGTATGACCTTTTTGAGCGACATACCCGGGTATGACGTTTTTTGAGCGATATACCCGGGTATGAAATTTTTTGAGCTACATACCCCGAATGATCTTTTTTGAGTGACACACCCCTGTATGGCATATTTACCCCTGTTTGAGCACTTTTGAGCGACATACCCCGGTATGACCTTTTTGAACGACATATCCGGGTATGACGTTTTTTGAGCGATATACCCGGGTATGAAATTTTTTGAGTTACATACCCCGAATGATGTTTTTTGAGTGACACACCCCCGTATGGCATATTGTGAGCGACATACCGCCGTATGAGCACTTTTGAGCGACATACCCTGGTATGACCTTTTTTGAGCGACATACCCGGGTATGACGTTTTTTGAGCGATATACCCGGGTATGAAATTTTTTGAGCTACATACCCCGAATGATCTTTTTTGAGTGACACACCCCCGTATGGCCTCTTGTGAGCGACATACCGCCGTATGAGCACTTTTGAGCGACATACCCCGGTATGACCTTTTTGAGCGACATATCCGGGTATGACGTTTTTTGAGCGATATACCCGGGTATGAAATTTTTTGAGTTACATACCCCGAATGATGTTTTTTGAGTGACACACCCCCGTATGGCATATTTACCCCTGTTTGAGCACTTTTGAGCGATATACCCCGGTATGACCTTTTTGAACGACATATCCGGGTATGACGTTTTTTGAGCGATATACCCGGGTATGAAATTTTTTGAGTTACATACCCCGAATGATCTTTTTTGAGTGACACACCCCCGTATGGCCTCTTGTGAGCGACATACCGCCAGATGAGCACTTTTGAGCGACATACCCCGGTATGACCTTTTTGAGCGACATATCCGGGTATGACGTTTTTTGAGCGATATACCAGGGTATGAAATTTTTTGAGTTACATACCCCGAATGATGTTTTTTGAGTGACACACCCCCTTATGGCCTCTTGTGAGCGACATACCGCCGTATGAGCACTTTTGAGCGACATACCCCGGTATGACCTTTTTGAGCGACATATCCGGGTATGACGTTTTTTGAGCGATATACCCGGGTATGAAATTTTTTGAGTTACATACCCCGAATGATGTTTTTTGAGTGACACACCCCCGTATGGCATATTTACCCCTGTTTGAGCACTTTTGAGCAACATACCCCGGTATGACCTTTTTGAGCGACATACCCGGGTATGACGTTTTTTGAGCGATATACCCGGGTATGAAATTTTTTGAGCTACATACCCCGAATGATCTTTTTTGAGTGACACACCCCCGTATGGCCTCTTGTGAGCGACATACCGCCGTATGAGCACTTTTGAGCGACATACCCCGGTATGACCTTTTTGAGCGACATACCCGGGTATGACGTTTTTTGAGCGATATACCCGGGTATGAAATTTTTTGAGTTACATACCCCGAATGATGTTTTTTGAGTGACACACCCCCGTATGGCATATTGTGAGCGACATACCGCCGTATGAGCACTTTTGAGCGACATACCCTGGTATGACCTTTTTTGAGCGACATACCCGGGTATGACGTTTTTTGAGCGATATACCCGGGTATGAAATTTTTTGAGCTACATACCCCGAATGATCTTTTTTGAGTGACACACCCCCGTATGGCCTCTTGTGAGCGACATACCGCCGTATGAGCACTTTTGAGCGACATACCCCGGTATGACCTTTTTGAGCGACATATCCGGGTATGACGTTTTTTGAGCGATATACCCGGGTATGAAATTTTTTGAGTTACATACCCCGAATGATGTTTTTTGAGTGACACACCCCCGTATGGCATATTTACCCCTGTTTGAGCACTTTTGAGCGATATACCCCGGTATGACCTTTTTGAACGACATATCCGGGTATGACGTTTTTTGAGCGATATACCCGGGTATGAAATTTTTTGAGTTACATACCCCGAATGATGTTTTTTGAGTGACACACCCCCGTATGGCATATTTACCCCTGTTTGAGCACTTTTGAGCAACATACCCCGGTATGACCTTTTTGAGCGACATACCCGGGTATGACGTTTTTTGAGCGATATACCCGGGTATGAAATTTTTTGAGCTACATACCCCGAATGATCTTTTTTGAGTGACACACCCCCGTATGGCCTCTTGTGAGCGACATACCGCCGTATGAGCACTTTTGAGCGACATACCCCGGTATGACCTTTTTGAGCGACATACCCGGGTATGACGTTTTTTGAGCGATATACCCGGGTATGAAATTTTTTGAGTTACATACCCCGAATGATGTTTTTTGAGTGACACACCCCCGTATGGCATATTTACCCCTGTTTGAGCACTTTTGAGCAACATACCCCGGTATGACCTTTTTGAGCGACATACCCGGGTATGACGTTTTTTGAGCGATATACCCGGGTATGAAATTTTTTGAGCTACATACCCCGAATGATGTTTTTTGAGTGACACACCCCCGTATGGCCTCTTGTGAGCGACATACCGCCGTATGAGCACTTTTGAGCGACATACCCCGGTATGACCTTTTTGAGCGACATACCCGGGTATGACGTTTTTTGAGCAATATATCCGGGTATGAAATTGTTTGAGTTACATACCCCGAATGATGTTTTTTGAGTGACACACCCCCGTATGGCATATTTACCCCTGTTTGAGCACTTTTGAGCGACATACCCCGGTATGACCTTTTTTGAGCGACATACCCGGGTATGACGTTTTTTGAGCGATATACCCGGGTATGAAATTTTTTGAGCTACATACCCCGAATTATCTTTTTTGAGTGACACACCCCCGTATGGCCTCTTGTGAGCGACATACCGCCGTATGAGCACTTTTGAGCGACATACCCCGGTATGACCTTTTTGAGCGACATACCCGGGTATGACGTTTTTTGAGCAATATATCCGGGTATGAAATTGTTTGAGTTACATACCCCGAATGATGTTTTTTGAGTGACACACCCCCGTATGGCATATTTACCCCTGTTTGAGCACTTTTGAGCGACATACCCCGGTATGACCTTTTTTGAGCGACATACCCGGGTATGACGTTTTTTGAGCGATATACCCGGGTATGAAATTTTTTGAGCTACATACCCCGAATTATCTTTTTTGAGTGACACACCCCCGTATGGCCTCTTGTGAGCGACATACCGCCATATGAGCACTTTTGAGCGACATACCCCGGTATGACCTTTTTGAGCGACATACCCGGGTATGACGTTTTTTGAGCGATATACCCGGGTATGAAATTTTTTGAGTTACATACTCCGAATGATGTTTTTTGAGTGACACACCCCCGTATGGCATATTTACCCCTGTTTGAGCACTTTTGAGCGACATACCCCGGTATGACCTTTTTGAACGACATATCCGGGTATGACGTTTTTTGAGCGATATACCCGGGTATGAAATTTTTTGAGTTACATACCCCGAATGATCTTTTTTGAGTGACACACCCCCGTATGGCCTCTTGTGAGCGACATACCGCCAGATGAGCACTTTTGAGCGACATACCCCGGTATGACCTTTTTGAGCGACATATCCGGGTATGACGTTTTTTGAGCGATATACCCGGGTATGAAATTTTTTGAGTTACATACCCCGAATGATGTTTTTTGAGTGACACACCCCCGTATGGCATATTTACCCCTGTTTGAGCACTTTTGAGCAACATACCCCGGTATGACCTTTTTGAGCGACATACCCGGGTATGACGTTTTTTGAGCGATATACCCGGGTATGAAATTTTTTGAGCTACATACCCCGAATGATCTTTTTTGAGTGACACACCCCCGTATGGCATATTTACCCCTGTTTGAGCACTTTTGAGCAACATACCCCGGTATGACCTTTTTGAGCGACATACCCGGGTATGACGTTTTTTGAGCGATATACCCGGGTATGAAATTCTTTGAGCTACATACCCCGAATGATCTTTTTTGAGTGACACACCCCCGTATGGCCTCTTGTGAGCGACATACCGCCGTATGAGCACTTTTGAGCGACATACCCCGGTATGACCTTTTTGAGCGACATACCCGGGTATGACGTTTTTTGAGCAATATATCCGGGTATGAAATTGTTTGAGTTACATACCCCGAATGATGTTTTTTGAGTGACACACCCCCGTATGGCATATTTACCCCTGTTTGAGCACTTTTGAGCGACATACCCCGGTATGACCTTTTTTGAGCGACATACCCGGGTATGACGTTTTTTGAGCGATATACCCGGGTATGAAATTTTTTGAGCTACATACCCCGAATTATCTTTTTTGAGTGACACACCCCCGTATGGCCTCTTGTGAGCGACATACCGCCATATGAGCACTTTTGAGCGACATACCCCGGTATGACCTTTTTGAGCGACATACCCGGGTATGACGTTTTTTGAGCGATATACCCGGGTATGAAATTTTTTGAGTTACATACTCCGAATGATGTTTTTTGAGTGACACACCCCCGTATGGCATATTTACCCCTGTTTGAGCACTTTTGAGCAACATACCCCGGTATGACCTTTTTGAGCGACATAACCCGGGTATGACGTTTTTTGAGCGATATACCCGGGTATGACATTTTTTGAGTTACATACCCCGAATGATGTTTTTTGAGTGACACACCCCCGTATGGCTTCTTGTGAGCGACATACCGCCGTATGAGCACTTTTGAGCGACATACCCTGGTATGACCTTTTTTGAGCGACATACCCGAGTATGACGTTTTTTGAGCGATATACCAGGGTATGAAATTTTTTGAGTTACATACCCCGAATGATGTTTTTTGAGTGACACACCCCCTTATGGCCTTTTTACCCCTGTATTACCACATTTGTGCGACATACCCCGGTATGACCTTTTTTGAGCGACATACCCGGGTATGACGTTTTTTGAGTGATATTTCCGGGTATGAAATTTTTTGAGTTACATACCCCGAATGATGTTTTTTGAGTGACACACCCCCGTATGGCATATTGTGAGCGACATACCGCCGTATGAGCACTTTTGAGCGACATACCCTGGTATGACCTTTTTTGAGCGACATACCCGGGTATGACGTTTTTTGAGCGATATACCCGGGTATGAAATTTTTTTAACTACATACCCCGAATGATCTTTTTTGAGTGACACACCCCCGTATGGCCTCTTGTGAGCGACATACCGCCATATGAGCACCTTTGAGCGACATACCCCGGTATGACCTTTTTGAGCGACATATCCGGGTATGACGTTTTTTGAGCGATATACCCGAGTATGAATTTTTTTGAGTTACATACCCTGAATGATGTTTTTTGAGTGACACACCCCCGTATGGCCTCTTGTGAGCGACATACCGCCGTATGAGCACTTTTGAGCGACATACCCCGGTATGACCTTTTTTGAGCGACATACCCGGGTATGACGTTTTTTGAGCGATATACCAGGGTATGAAATTTTTTGAGTTACATACCCCGAATGATGTTTTTTGAGTGACACACCCCCGTATGGCATATTTACCCCTGTTTGAGCACTTTTGAGCGACATACCCCGGTATGACCTTTTTTGAGCGACATACCCGGGTATGACGTTTTTTGAGCGATATACCCGGGTATGAAATATTTTGAGCTACATACCCCGAATGATGTTTTTTGAGTGACACACCCCCGTATGGCCTCTTGTGAGCGACATACCGCCATATGAGCACTTTTGAGCGACATACCCCGGTATGACCTTTTTGAGCGACATATCCGGGTATGACGTTTTTTGAGCGATATACCCGGGTATGAAATTTTTTGAGTTACATACCCCGAATGATGTTTTTTGAGTGACACACCCCCTTATGGCCTTTTTACCCCTGTATTACCACATTTGTGCGACATACCCCGGTATGACCTTTTTGAGCGACATATCCGGGTATGACGTTTTTTGAGCGATATACCCGGGTATGAAATTTTTTGAGTTACATACCCCGAATGATGTTTTTTGAGTGACACACCCCCGTATGGCCTCTTGTGAGCGACATACCGCCGTATGAGCACTTTTGAGCGACATACCCCGGTATGACCTTTTTGAGCGACATACCCGGGTATGACGTTTTTTGAGCGATATACCCGGGTATGAAATTTTTTGAGTTACATACCCCGAATGATGTTTTTTGAGTGACACACCCCCGTATGGCATATTTACCCCTGTTTGAGCACTTTTGAGCAACATACCCCGGTATGACCTTTTTGAGCGACATACCCGGGTATGACGTTTTTTGAGCGATATACCCGGGTATGAAATTTTTTGAGTTACATACCCCGAATGATGTTTTTTGAGTGACACACCCCCGTATGGCATATTGTGAGCGACATACCGCCGTATGAGCACTTTTGAGCGACATACCGCCGTATGAGCACTTTTGAGCGACATACCCGGGTATGACGTTTTTTGAGCGATATACCCGGGTATGAAATTTTTTGAGCTACATACCCCGAATGATGTTTTTTGAGTGACACACCCCCGTATGGCCTCTTGTGAGCGACATACCGCCATATGAGCACTTTTGAGCGACATACCCCGGTATGACCTTTTTGAGCGACATATCCGGGTATGACGTTTTTTGAGCGATATACCCGGGTATGAAATTTTTTGAGTTACATACCCCGAATGATGTTTTTTGAGTGACACACCCCCTTATGGCCTTTTTACCCCTGTATTACCACATTTGTGCGACATACCCCGGTATGACCTTTTTTGAGCGACATATCCGGGTATGACGTTTTTTGAGCGATATACCCGGGTATGAAATTTTTTGAGTTACATACCCCGAATGATCTTTTTTGAGTGACACACCCCCGTATGGCCTCTTGTGAGCGACATACCGCCAGATGAGCACTTTTGAGCGACATACCCCGGTATGACGTTTTTTGAGCGATATACCCGGGTATGAAATTTTTTGAGTTACATACCCCGAATGATGTTTTTTGAGTGACACACCCCCGTATGGCCTCTTGTGAGCGACATACCGCCGTATGAGCACTTTTGAGCGACATACCCCGGTATGACCTTTTTGAGCGACATACCCGGGTATGACGTTTTTTGAGCGATATACCCGGGTATGAAATTTTTTGAGTTACATACCCCGAATGATGTTTTTTGAGTGACACACCCCCGTATGGCATATTTACCCCTGTTTGAGCACTTTTGAGCGACATACCCCGGTATGACCTTTTTTGAGCGACATACCCGGGTATGACGTTTTTTGAGCGATATACCCGGGTATGAAATTTTTTGAGCTACATACCCCGAATTATCTTTTTTGAGTGACACACCCCCGTATGGCCTCTTGTGAGCGACATACCGCCATATGAGCACTTTTGAGCGACATACCCCGGTATGACCTTTTTGAGCGACATACCCGGGTATGACGTTTTTTGAGCGATATACCCGGGTATGAAATTTTTTGAGTTACATACTCCGAATGATGTTTTTTGAGTGACACACCCCCGTATGGCATATTTACCCCTGTTTGAGCACTTTTGAGCAACATACCCCGGTATGACCTTTTTGAGCGACATAACCCGGGTATGACGTTTTTTGAGCGATATACCCGGGTATGACATTTTTTGAGTTACATACCCCGAATGATGTTTTTTGAGTGACACACCCCCGTATGGCTTCTTGTGAGCGACATACCGCCGTATGAGCACTTTTGAGCGACATACCCTGGTATGACCTTTTTTGAGCGACATACCCGAGTATGACGTTTTTTGAGCGATATACCAGGGTATGAAATTTTTTGAGTTACATACCCCGAATGATGTTTTTTGAGTGACACACCCCCTTATGGCCTTTTTACCCCTGTATTACCACATTTGTGCGACATACCCCGGTATGACCTTTTTTGAGCGACATACCCGGGTATGACGTTTTTTGAGTGATATTTCCGGGTATGAAATTTTTTGAGTTACATACCCCGAATGATGTTTTTTGAGTGACACACCCCCGTATGGCATATTGTGAGCGACATACCGCCGTATGAGCACTTTTGAGCGACATACCCTGGTATGACCTTTTTTGAGCGACATACCCGGGTATGACGTTTTTTGAGCGATATACCCGGGTATGAAATTTTTTTAACTACATACCCCGAATGATCTTTTTTGAGTGACACACCCCCGTATGGCCTCTTGTGAGCGACATACCGCCATATGAGCACCTTTGAGCGACATACCCCGGTATGACCTTTTTGAGCGACATATCCGGGTATGACGTTTTTTGAGCGATATACCCGAGTATGAATTTTTTTGAGTTACATACCCTGAATGATGTTTTTTGAGTGACACACCCCCGTATGGCCTCTTGTGAGCGACATACCGCCGTATGAGCACTTTTGAGCGACATACCCCGGTATGACCTTTTTTGAGCGACATACCCGGGTATGACGTTTTTTGAGCGATATACCAGGGTATGAAATTTTTTGAGTTACATACCCCGAATGATGTTTTTTGAGTGACACACCCCCGTATGGCATATTTACCCCTGTTTGAGCACTTTTGAGCGACATACCCCGGTATGACCTTTTTTGAGCGACATACCCGGGTATGACGTTTTTTGAGCGATATACCCGGGTATGAAATATTTTGAGCTACATACCCCGAATGATGTTTTTTGAGTGACACACCCCCGTATGGCCTCTTGTGAGCGACATACCGCCATATGAGCACTTTTGAGCGACATACCCCGGTATGACCTTTTTGAGCGACATATCCGGGTATGACGTTTTTTGAGCGATATACCCGGGTATGAAATTTTTTGAGTTACATACCCCGAATGATGTTTTTTGAGTGACACACCCCCTTATGGCCTTTTTACCCCTGTATTACCACATTTGTGCGACATACCCCGGTATGACCTTTTTGAGCGACATATCCGGGTATGACGTTTTTTGAGCGATATACCCGGGTATGAAATTTTTTGAGTTACATACCCCGAATGATGTTTTTTGAGTGACACACCCCCGTATGGCCTCTTGTGAGCGACATACCGCCGTATGAGCACTTTTGAGCGACATACCCCGGTATGACCTTTTTGAGCGACATACCCGGGTATGACGTTTTTTGAGCGATATACCCGGGTATGAAATTTTTTGAGTTACATACCCCGAATGATGTTTTTTGAGTGACACACCCCCGTATGGCATATTTACCCCTGTTTGAGCACTTTTGAGCAACATACCCCGGTATGACCTTTTTGAGCGACATACCCGGGTATGACGTTTTTTGAGCGATATACCCGGGTATGAAATTTTTTGAGTTACATACCCCGAATGATGTTTTTTGAGTGACACACCCCCGTATGGCATATTGTGAGCGACATACCGCCGTATGAGCACTTTTGAGCGACATACCGCCGTATGACCACTTTTGAGCGACATACCCGGGTATGACGTTTTTTGAGCGATATACCCGGGTATGAAATTTTTTGAGCTACATACCCCGAATGATGTTTTTTGAGTGACACACCCCCGTATGGCCTCTTGTGAGCGACATACCGCCATATGAGCACTTTTGAGCGACATACCCCGGTATGACCTTTTTGAGCGACATATCCGGGTATGACGTTTTTTGAGCGATATACCCGGGTATGAAATTTTTTGAGTTACATACCCCGAATGATGTTTTTTGAGTGACACACCCCCTTATGGCCTTTTTACCCCTGTATTACCACATTTGTGCGACATACCCCGGTATGACCTTTTTTGAGCGACATATCCGGGTATGACGTTTTTTGAGCGATATACCCGGGTATGAAATTTTTTGAGTTACATACCCCGAATGATCTTTTTTGAGTGACACACCCCCGTATGGCCTCTTGTGAGCGACATACCGCCAGATGAGCACTTTTGAGCGACATACCCCGGTATGACGTTTTTTGAGCGATATACCCGGGTATGAAATTTTTTGAGTTACATACCCCGAATGATGTTTTTTGAGTGACACACCCCCGTATGGCCTCTTGTGAGCGACATACCGCCGTATGAGCACTTTTGAGCGACATACCCCGGTATGACCTTTTTGAGCGACATACCCGGGTATGACGTTTTTTGAGCGATATACCCGGGTATGAAATTTTTTGAGTTACATACCCCGAATGATGTTTTTTGAGTGACACACCCCCGTATGGCATATTTCCCCCTGTTTGAGCACTTTTGAGCAACATACCCCGGTATGACCTTTTTGAGCGACATACCCGGGTATGACGTTTTTTGAGCGATATACCCGGGTATGAAATTTTTTGAGTTACATACCCCGAATGATGTTTTTTGAGTGACACACCCCCGTATGGCATATTGTGAGCGACATACCGCCGTATGAGCACTTTTGAGCGACATACCCTGGTATGACCTTTTTTGAGCGACATACCCGGGTATGACGTTTTTTGAGCGATATACCCGGGTATGAAATTTTTTGAGCTACATACCCCGAATGATCTTTTTTGAGTGACACACCCCCGTATGGCCTCTTGTGAGCGACATACCGCCGTATGAGCACTTTTGAGCGACATACCCCGGTATGACCTTTTTGAGCGACATATCCGGGTATGACGTTTTTTGAGCGATATACCCGGGTATGAAATTTTTTGAGTTACATACCCCGAATGATGTTTTTTGAGTGACACACCCCCTTATGGCCTCTTGTGAGCGACATACCGCCGTATGAGCACTTTTGAGCGACATACCCCGGTGTGACCTTTTTGAGCGACATATCCGGGTATGACGTTTTTTGAGCGATATACCTGGGTATGAAATTTTTTGAGTTACATACCCCGAATGATGTTTTTTGAGTGACACACCCCCGTATGGCATATTTACCCCTGTTTGAGCACTTTTGAGCAACATACCCCGGTATGACCTTTTTGAGCGACATACCCGGGTATGACGTTTTTTGAGCGATATACCCGGGTATGAAATTTTTTGAGCTACATACCCCGAATGATCTTTTTTGAGTGACACACCCCCGTATGGCCTCTTGTGAGCGACATACCGCCAGATGAGCACTTTTGAGCGACATACCCCGGTATGACCTTTTTGAGCGACATATCCGGGTATGACGTTTTTTGAGCGATATACCCGGGTATGAAATTTTTTGAGTTACATACCCCGAATGATGTTTTTTGAGTGACACACCCCCTTATGGCCTCTTGTGAGCGACATACCGCCGTATGAGCACTTTTGAGCGACATACCCCGGTATGACCTTTTTGAGCGATATACCCGGGTATGAAATTTTTTGAGTTACATACCCCGAATGATGTTTTTTGAGTGACACACCCCCGTATGGCATATTTACCCCTGTTTGAGCACTTTTGAGCAACATACCCCGGTATGACCTTTTTGAGCGACATACCCGGGTATGACGTTTTTTGAGCGATATACCCGGGTATGAAATTTTTTGAGCTACATACCCCGAATGATCTTTTTTGAGTTACACACCCCCGTATGGCATATTTACCCCTGTTTGAGCACTCTTGGGCGACATACCCCGGTATGACCTTTTTGAACGACATATCCGGGTATGACGTTTTTTGAGCGATATACCCGGGTATGAAATTTTTTGAGTTACATACCCCGAATGATCTTTTTTGAGTGACACACCCCCGTATGGCCTCTTGTGAGCGACATACCGCCAGATGAGCACTTTTGAGCGACATACCCCGGTATGACCTTTTTGAGCGACATATCCGGGTATGACGTTTTTTGAGCGATATACCCGGGTATGAAATTTTTTGAGTTACATACCCCGAATGATGTTTTTTGAGTGACACACCCCCTTATGGCCTCTTGTGAGCGACATACCGCCGTATGAGCACTTTTGAGCGACATACCCCGGTATGACCTTTTTGAGCGACATATCCGGGTATGACGTTTTTTGAGCGATATACCCGGGTATGAAATTTTTTGAGTTACATACCCCGAATGATGTTTTTTGAGTGACACACCCCCGTATGGCATATTTACCCCTGTTTGAGCACTTTTGAGCAACATACCCCGGTATGACCTTTTTGAGCGACATACCCGGGTATGACGTTTTTTGAGCGATATACCCGGGTATGAAATTTTTTGAGCTACATACCCCTAATGATCTTTTTTGAGTGACACACCCCCGTATGGCCTCTTGTGAGCGACATACCGCCGTATGAGCACTTTTGAGCGACATACCCCGGTATGACCTTTTTGAGCGACATACCCGGGTATGACGTTTTTTGAGCGATATACCCGGGTATGAAATTTTTTGAGTTACATTACCCCGAATGATGTTTTTTGAGTGACACACCCCCGTATGGCATATTTACCCCTGTTTGAGCACTTTTGAGCAACATACCCCGGTATGACCTTTTTGAGCGACATACCCGGGTATGACGTTTTTTGAGCGATATACCCGGGTATGAAATTTTTTGAGCTACATACCCCGAATTATCTTTTTTGAGTGACACACCCCCGTATGGCCTCTTGTGAGCGACATACCGCCGTATGAGCACTTTTGAGCGACATACCCCGGTATGACCTTTTTTGAGCGACATACCCGGGTATGACGTTTTTTGAGCGATATACCCGGGTATGAAATTTTTTGAGCTACATACCCCGAATGATCTTTTTTGAGTGACACACCCCCGTATGGCCTCTTGTGAGCGACATACCGCCGTATGAGCACTTTTGAGCGACATACCCCGGTATGACCTTTTTGAGCGACATATCCGGGTATGACGTTTTTTGAGCGATATACCCGGGTATGAAATTTTTTGAGTTACATACCCCGAATGATGTTTTTTGAGTGACACACCCCCGTATGGCATATTTACCCCTGTTTGAGCACTTTTGAGCGACATACCCCGGTATGACCTTTTTGAACGACATATCCGGGTATGACGTTTTTTGAGCGATATACCCGGGTATGAAATTTTTTGAGTTACATACCCCGAATGATCTTTTTTGAGTGACACACCCCCGTATGGCCTCTTGTGAGCGACATACCGCCAGATGAGCACTTTTGAGCGACATACCCCGGTATGACCTTTTTGAGCGACATATCCGGGTATGACGTTTTTTGAGCGATATACCCGGGTATGAAATTTTTTGAGTTACATACCCCGAATGATGTTTTTTGAGTGACACACCCCCTTATGGCCTCTTGTGAGCGACATACCGCCGTATGAGCACTTTTGAGCGACATACCACGGTATGACCTTTTTGAGCGACATATCCGGGTATGACGTTTTTTGAGCGATATACCCGGGTATGAAATTTTTTGAGTTACATACCCCGAATGATGTTTTTTGAGTGACACACCCCCGTATGGCATATTTACCCCTGTTTGAGCACTTTTGAGCAACATACCCCGGTATGACCTTTTTGAGCGACATACCCGGGTATGACGTTTTTTGAGCGATATACCCGGGTATGAAATTTTTTGAGCTACATACCCCGAATGATCTTTTTTGAGTGACACACCCCCGTATGGCATATTTACCCCTGTTTGAGCACTTTTGAGCGACATACCCCGGTATGACCTTTTTGAACGACATATCCGGGTATGACGTTTTTTGAGCGATATACCCGGGTATGAAATTTTTTGAGTTACATACCCCGAATGATCTTTTTTGAGTGACACACCCCCGTATGGCCTCTTGTGAGCGACATACCGCCAGATGAGCACTTTTGAGCGACATACCCCGGTATGACCTTTTTGAGCGACATATCCGGGTATGACGTTTTTTGAGCGATATACCCGGGTATGAAGTTTTTTGAGTTACATACCCCGAATGATGTTTTTTGAGTGACACACCCCCTTATGGCCTCTTGTGAGCGACATACCGCCGTATGAGCACTTTTGAGCGACATACCCCGGTATGACCTTTTTGAGCGATATACCCGGGTATGAAATTTTTTGAGTTACATACCCCGAATGATGTTTTTTGAGTGACACACCCCCGTATGGCATATTTACCCCTGTTTGAGCACTTTTGAGCAACATAACCCGGTATGACCTTTTTGAGCGACATACCCGGGTATGACGTTTTTTGAGCGATATACCCGGGTATGAAATTTTTTGAGTTACATACCCCGAATGATGTTTTTTGAGTGACACACCCCCGTATGGCATATTTACCCCTGTTTGAGCACTTTTGAGCGACATACCCCGGTATGACCTTTTTGAACGACATATCCGGGTATGACGTTTTTTGAGCGATATACCCGGGTATGAAATTTTTTGAGTTACATACCCCGAATGATCTTTTTTGAGTGACACACCCCCGTATGGCCTCTTGTGAGCGACATACCGCCGTATGAGCACTTTTGAGCGACATACCCCGGTATGACCTTTTTTGAGCGACATACCCGGGTATGACGTTTTTTGAGCGATATACCCGGGTATGAAATTTTTTGAGCTACATACCCCGAATGATCTTTTTTGAGTGACACACCCCCGTATGGCCTCTTGTGAGCGACATACCGCCGTATGAGCACTTTTGAGCGACATACCCCGGTATGACCTTTTTGAACGACATATCCGGGTATGACGTTTTTTGAGCGATATACCCGGGTATGAAATTTTTTGAGTTACATACCCCGAATGATGTTTTTTGAGTGACACACCCCCGTATGGCCTCTTGTGAGCGACATACCGCCGTATGAGCACTTTTGAGCGACATACCCCGGTATGACCTTTTTTGAGCGACATACCCGGGTATGACGTTTTTTGAGCGAGATACCCGGGTATGAAATTTTTTGAGTTACATACCCCGAATGATGTTTTTTGAGTGACACACCCCCGTATGGCCTCTTGTGAGCGACATACCGCCGTATGAGCACTTTTGAGCGACATACCCTGGTATGACCTTTTTTGAGCGACATACCCGGGTATGACGTTTTTTGAGCGATATACCCGGGTATGAAATTTTTTGAGTTACATACCCCGAATGATCTTTTTTGAGTGACACACCCCCGTATGGCCTCTTGTGAGCGACATACCGCCGTATGAGCACTTTTGAGCGACATACCCCAGTATGACCTTTTTTGAGCGACATACCCGGGTATGACGTTTTTTGAGCGATATACCCGGGTATGAAATTTTTTGAGTTACATACCCCGAATGATGTTTTTTGAGTGACACACCCCCTTATGGCTTATTTACCCCTGTATTACCACATTTGTGCGACATACCCCGGTATGACCTTTTTTGAGCGACATACCCGGGTATGATGTTTTTTGAGCGATATACCCGGGTATGAAATATTTTGAGTTACATACCCCGAATGATGTTTTTTGAGTGACACACCCCCGTATGGCATATTTACCCCTGTTTGAGCACTTTTGAGCGACATACCCCGGTATGACCTTTTTTGAGCGACATACCCGGGTATGACGTTTTTTGAGAGATATACCCGGGTATGAAATATTTTGAGCTACATACCCCGAATGATGTTTTTTGAGTGACACACCCCCGTATGGCCTCTTGTGAGCGACATACCGCAATATGAGCACTTTTGAGCGACATACCCCGGTATGACCTTTTTGAGCGACATATCCGGGTATGACGTTTTTTGAGCGATATACCCGGGTATGAAATTTTTTGAGTTACATACCCCGAATGATGTTTTTTGAGTGACACACCCCCGTATGGCTTCTTGTGAGCGACATACCGCCGTATGAGCACTTTTGAGCGACATACCCCGGTATGACCTTTTTTGAGCGACATACCCGAGTATGACGTTTTTTGAGCGATATATCAGGGTATGAAATTTTTTGAGTTACATACCCCGAATGATGTTTTTTGAGTGACACACCCCCGTATGGCCTCTTGTGAGCGACATACCGCCGTATGAGCACTTTTGAGCGACATACCCTGGTATGACCTTTTTTGAGCGACATACCCGGGTATGACGTTTTTTGAGCGATATACCCGGGTATGAAATTTTTTGAGCTACATACCCCGAATGATGTTTTTTGAGTGACACACCCCCGTATGGCATATTTACCCCTGTTTGAGCACTTTTGAGCGACATACCCCGGTATGACCTTTTTGAACGACATATCCGGGTATGACGTTTTTTGAGCGATATACCCGGGTATGAAATTTTTTGAGTTACATACCCCGAATGATCTTTTTTGAGTGACACACCCCCGTATGGCCTCTTGTGAGCGACATACCGCCGTATGAGCACTTTTGAGCGACATACCCCGGTATGACCTTTTTTGAGCGACATACCCGGGTATGACGTTTTTTGAGCGATATACCCGGGTATGAAATTTTTTGAGTTACATACCCCGAATGATGTTTTTTGAGTGACACACCCCCGTATGGCCTCTTGTGAGCGACATACCGCCGTATGAGCACTTTTGAGCGACATACCCTGGTATGACCTTTTTTGAGCGACATACCCGGGTATGACGTTTTTTGAGCGATATACCCGGGTATGAAATTTTTTGAGTTACATACCCCGAATGATCTTTTTTGAGTGACACACCCCCGTATGGCCTCTTGTGAGCGACATACCGCCGTGTGAGCACTTTTGAGCGACATACCCCAGTATGACCTTTTTTGAGCGACATACCCGGGTATGACGTTTTTTGAGCGATATACCCGGGTATGAAATTTTTTGAGTTACATACCCCGAATGATGTTTTTTGAGTGACACACCCCCGTATGGCATATTTACCCCTGTTTGAGCACTTTTGAGCGACATACCCCGGTATGACCTTTTTGAACGACATATCCGGGTATGACGTTTTTTGAGCGATATACCCGGGTATGAAATTTTTTGAGTTACATACCCCGAATGATCTTTTTTGAGTGACACACCCCCGTATGGCCTCTTGTGAGCGACATACCGCCGTATGAGCACTTTTGAGCGACATACCCCGGTATGACCTTTTTGAACGACATATCCGGGTATGACGTTTTTTGAGCGATATACCCGGGTATGAAATTTTTTGAGTTACATACCCCGAATGATGTTTTTTGAGTGACACACCCCCGTATGGCCTCTTGTGAGCGACATACCGCCGTATGAGCACTTTTGAGCGACATACCCCGGTATGACCTTTTTTGAGCGACATACCCGGGTATGACGTTTTTTGAGCGAGATACCCGGGTATGAAATTTTTTGAGTTACATACCCCGAATGATGTTTTTTGAGTGACACACCCCCGTATGGCCTCTTGTGAGCGACATACCGCCGTATGAGCACTTTTGAGCGACATACCCTGGTATGACCTTTTTTGAGCGACATACCCGGGTATGACGTTTTTTGAGCGATATACCCGGGTATGAAATTTTTTGAGTTACATACCCCGAATGATCTTTTTTGAGTGACACACCCCCGTATGGCCTCTTGTGAGCGACATACCGCCGTATGAGCACTTTTGAGCGACATACCCCAGTATGACCTTTTTTGAGCGACATACCCGGGTATGATGTTTTTTGAGCGATATACCCGGGTATGAAATATTTTGAGTTACATACCCCGAATGATGTTTTTTGAGTGACACACCCCCGTATGGCATATTTACCCCTGTTTGAGCACTTTTGAGCAACATACCCCGGTATGACCTTTTTGAGCGACATACCCGGGTATGACGTTTTTTGAGCGATATACCCGGGTATGAAATTTTTTGAGTTACATACCCCGAATGATGTTTTTTGAGTGACACACCCCCGTATGGCATATTTACCCCTGTTTGAGCACTTTTGAGCGACATACCCCGGTATGACCTTTTTGAACGACATATCCGGGTATGACGTTTTTTGAGCGATATACCCGGGTATGAAATTTTTTGAGTTACATACCCCGAATGATCTTTTTTGAGTGACACACCCCCGTATGGCCTCTTGTGAGCGACATACCGCCAGATGAGCACTTTTGAGCGACATACCCCGGTATGACCTTTTTGAGCGACATATCCGGGTATGACGTTTTTTGAGCGATATACCCGGGTATGAAATTTTTTGAGTTACATACCCCGAATGATGTTTTTTGAGTGACACACCCCCTTATGGCCTCTTGTGAGCGACATACCGCCGTATGAGCACTTTTGAGCGACATACCCCGGTATGACCTTTTTGAGCGATATACCCGGGTATGAAATTTTTTGCGTTACATACCCCGAATGATGTTTTTTGAGTGACACACCCCCGTATGGCATATTTACCCCTGTTTGAGCACTTTTGAGCAACATAACCCGGTATGACCTTTTTGAGCGACATACCCGGGTATGACGTTTTTTGAGCGATATACCCGGGTATGAAATTTTTTGAGTTACATACCCCGAATGATGTTTTTTGAGTGACACCCCCCCGTATGGCATATTTACCCCTGTTTGAGCACTTTTGAGCGACATACCCCGGTATGACCTTTTTGAGCGACATATCCGGGTATGACGTTTTTTGAGCGATATACCCGGGTATGAAATTTTTTGAGTTACATACCCCGAATGATCTTTTTTGAGTGACACACCCCCGTATGGCCTCTTGTGAGCGACATACCGCCGTATGAGCACTTTTGAGCGACATACCCCGGTATGACCTTTTTTGAGCGACATACCCGGGTATGACGTTTTTTGAGCGATATACCCGGGTATGAAATTTTTTGAGCTACATACCCCGAATGATCTTTTTTGAGTGACACACCCCTGTATGGCCTCTTGTGAGCGACATACCGCCGTATGAGCACTTTTGAGCGACATACCCCGGTATGACCTTTTTGAACGACATATCCGGGTATGACGTTTTTTGAGCGATATACCCGGGTATGAAATTTTTTGAGTTACATACCCCGAATGATGTTTTTTGAGTGACACACCCCCGTATGGCCTCTTGTGAGCGACATACCGCCGTATGAGCACTTTTGAGCGACATACCCCGGTATGACCTTTTTTGAGCGACATACCCGGGTATGACGTTTTTTGAGCGAGATACCCGGGTATGAAATTTTTTGAGTTACATACCCCGAATGATGTTTTTTGAGTGACACACCCCCTTATGGCTTATTTACCCCTGTATTACCACATTTGTGCGACATACCCCGGTATGACCTTTTTTGAGCGACATACCCGGGTATGATGTTTTTTGAGCGATATACCCGGGTATGAAATATTTTGAGTTACATACCCCGAATGATGTTTTTTGAGTGACACACCCCCGTATGGCATATTTACCCCTGTTTGAGCACTTTTGAGCGACATACCCCGGTATGACCTTTTTTGAGCGACATACCCGGGTATGACGTTTTTTGAGAGATATACCCGGGTATGAAATATTTTGAGCTACATACCCCGAATGATGTTTTTTGAGTGACACACCCCCGTATGGCCTCTTGTGAGCGACATACCGCAATATGAGCACTTTTGAGCGACATACCCCGGTATGACCTTTTTGAGCGACATATCCGGGTATGACGTTTTTTGAGCGATATACCCGGGTATGAAATTTTTTGAGTTACATACCCCGAATGATGTTTTTTGAGTGACACACCCCCGTATGGCTTCTTGTGAGCGACATACCGCCGTATGAGCACTTTTGAGCGACATACCCCGGTATGACCTTTTTTGAGCGACATACCCGAGTATGACGTTTTTTGAGCGATATATCAGGGTATGAAATTTTTTGAGTTACATACCCCGAATGATGTTTTTTGAGTGACACACCCCCGTATGAGCACTTTTGAGCGACATACCCCGGTATGACCTTTTTGAGCGACATATCCGGGTATGACGTTTTTTGAGCGATATACCCGGGTATGAAATTTTTTGAGTTACATACCCCGAATGATGTTTTTTGAGTGACACACCCCCGTATGGCATATTTACCCCTGTTTGAGCACTTTTGAGCGACATACCCCGGTATGACCTTTTTGAACGACATATCCGGGTATGACGTTTTTTGAGCGATATACCCGGGTATGAAATTTTTTGAGTTACATACCCCGAATGATCTTTTTTGAGTGACACACCCCCGTATGGCCTCTTGTGAGCGACATACCGCCAGATGAGCACTTTTGAGCGACATACCCCGGTATGACCTTTTTGAGCGACATATCCGGGTATGACGTTTTTTGAGCGATATACCCGGGTATGAAATTTTTTGAGTTACATACCCCGAATGATGTTTTTTGAGTGACACACCCCCTTATGGCCTCTTGTGAGGGACATACCGCCGTATGAGCACTTTTGAGCGACATACCCCGGTATGACCTTTTTGAGCGATATACCCGGGTATGAAATTTTTTGAGTTACATACCCCGAATGATGTTTTTTGAGTGACACACCCCCGTATGGCATATTTACCCCTGTTTGAGCACTTTTGAGCAACATACCCCGGTATGACCTTTTTGAGCGACATACCCGGGTATGACGTTTTTTGAGCGATATACCCGGGTATGAAATTTTTTGAGCTACATACCCCGAATGATCTTTTTTGAGTGACACACCCCCGTATGGCCTCTTGTGAGCGACATACCGCCGTATGAGCACTTTTGAGCGACATACCCCGGTATGACCTTTTTGAGCGACATACCCGGGTATGACGTTTTTTGAGCGATATACCCGGGTATGAAATTTTTTGAGTTACATACCCCAAATGATGTTTTTTGAGTGACACACCCCCGTATGGCCTCTTGTGAGCGACATACCGCCGTATGAGCACTTTTGAGCGACATACCCCAGTATGACCTTTTTTGAGCGACATACCCGGGTATGACGTTTTTTGAGCGATATACCCGGGTATGAAATATTTTGAGCTACATACCCCGAATGATGTTTTTTGAGTGACACACCCCCGTATGGCCTCTTGTGAGCGACATACCGCAATATGAGCACTTTTGAGCGACATACCCCGGTATGACCTTTTTGAGCGACATATCCGGGTATGACGTTTTTTGAGCGATATACCCGGGTATGAAATTTTTTGAGTTACATACCCCGAATGATGTTTTTTGAGTGACACACCCCCGTATGGCTTCTTGTGAGCGACATACCGCCGTATGAGCACTTTTGAGCGACATACCCCGGTATGACCTTTTTTGAGCGACATACCGGAGTATGACGTTTTTTGAGCGATATACCAGGGTATGAAATTTTTTGAGTTACATACCCCGAATGATGTTTTTTGAGTGACACACCCCCGTATGGCCTCTTGTGAGCGACATACCGCCGTATGAGCACTTTTGAGCGACATACCCCGGTATGACCTTTTTGAGCGACATATCCGGGTATGACGTTTTTTGAGCGATATACCCGGGTATGAAATTTTTTGAGTTACATACCCCGAATGATGTTTTTTGAGTGACACACCCCCGTATGGCATATTTACCCCTGTTTGAGCACTTTTGAGCAACATACCCCGGTATGACCTTTTTGAGCGACATACCCGGGTATGACGTTTTTTGAGCGATATACCCGGGTATGAAATTTTTTGAGTTACATACCCCGAATGATGTTTTTTGAGTGACACACCCCCGTATGGCATATTTACCCCTGTTTGAGCACTTTTGAGCGACATACCCCGGTATGACCTTTTTGAACGACATATCCGGGTATGACGTTTTTTGAGCGATATACCCGGGTATGAAATTTTTTGAGTTACATACCCCGAATGATCTTTTTTGAGTGACACACCCCCGTATGGCCTCTTGTGAGCGACATACCGCCAGATGAGCACTTTTGAGCGACATACCCCGGTATGACCTTTTTGAGCGATATACCCGCGTATGAAATTTTTTGAGTTACATACCCCGAATGATGTTTTTTGAGTGACACACCCCCGTATGGCCTCTTGTGAGCGACATACCGCCGTATGAGCACTTTTGAGCGACATACCCTGGTATGACCTTTTTTGAGCGACATACCCGGGTATGACGTTTTTTGAGCGATATACCCGGGTATGAAATTTTTTGAGTTACATACCCCGAATGATCTTTTTTGAGTGACACACCCCCGTATGGCCTCTTGTGAGCGACATACCGCCGTATGAGCACTTTTGAGCGACATACCCCAGTATGACCTTTTTTGAGCGACATACCCGGGTATGAAATTTTTTGAGTTACATACCCCGAATGATGTTTTTTGAGTGACACACCCCCTTATGGCTTATTTACCCCTGTATTACCACATTTGTGCGACATACCCCGGTATGACCTTTTTTGAGCGACATACCCGGGTATGATGTTTTTTGAGCGATATACCCGGGTATGAAATTTTTTGAGCTACATACCCCGAATGATCTTTTTTGAGTGACACACCCCCGTATGGCCTCTTGTGAGCGACATACCGCCGTATGAGCACTTTTGAGCGACATACCCCGGTATGACCTTTTTGAGCGACATACCTGGGTATGACGTTTTTTGAGCGATATACCCGGGTATGAAATTTTATGAGTTACATACCCCAAATGATGTTTTTTGAGTGACACACCCCCGTATGGCATATTTACCCCTGTTTGAGCACTTTTGAGCGACATACCCCGGTATGACCTTTTTTGAGCGACATACCCGGGTATGACGTTTTTTGAGCGATATACCCGGGTATGAAATATTTTGAGCTACATACCCCGAATGATGTTTTTTGAGCGACACACCCCCGTATGGCCTCTTGTGAGCGACATACCGCAATATGAGCACTTTTGAGCGACATACCCCGGTATGACCTTTTTGAGCGACATATCCGGGTATGACGTTTTTTGAGCGATATACCCGGGTATGAAATTTTTTGAGTTACATACCCCGAATGATGTTTTTTGAGTGACACACCCCCGTATGGCTTCTTGTGAGCGACATACCGCCATATGAGCACTTTTGAGCGACATACCCCGGTATGACCTTTTTTGAGCGACATACCCGAGTATGACGTTTTTTGAGCGATATACCAGGGTATGAAATTTTTTGAGTTACATACCCCGAATGATGTTTTTTGAGTGACACACCCCCGTATGGCCTCTTGTGAGCGACATACCGCCGTATGAGCACTTTTGAGCGACATACCCCGGTATGACCTTTTTTGAGCGACATACCCGAGTATGACGTTTTTTGAGCGATATACCAGGGTATGAAATTTTTTGAGTTACATACCCCGAATGATGTTTTTTGAGTGACACACCCCCGTATGGCCTCTTGTGAGCGACATACCGCCGTATGAGCACTTTTGAGCGACATACCCCGGTATGACCTTTTTGAGCGACATATCCGGGTATGACGTTTTTTGAGCGATATACCCGGGTATGAAATTTTTTGAGTTACATACCCCGAATGATGTTTTTTGAGTGACACACCCCGTATGGCATATTTACCCCTGTTTGAGCACTTTTGAGCAACATACCCCGGTATGACCTTTTTGAGCGACATATCCGGGTATGACGTTTTTTGAGCGATATACCCGGGTATGAAATTTTTTGAGTTACATACCCCGAATGATGTTTTTTGAGTGACACACCCCCTTATGGCCTCTTGTGAGCGACATACCGCCGTATGAGCACTTTTGAGCGACATACCCCGGTATGACCTTTTTGAGCGACATATCCGGGTATGACGTTTTTTGAGCGATATACCCGGGTATGAAATTTTTTGAGTTACATACCCCGAATGATGTTTTTTGAGTGACACACCCCTGTATGGCATATTTACCCCTGTTTGAGCACTTTTGAGCAACATACCCCGGTATGACCTTTTTGAGCGACATACCCGGGTATGACGTTTTTTGAGCGATATACCCGGGTATGAAATTTTTTGAGCTACATACCCCGAATGATCTCTTTTGAGTGACACACCCCCGTATGGCCTCTTGTGAGCGACATACCGCCGTATGAGCACTTTTGAGCGACATACCCCGGTATGACCTTTTTGAGCGACATACCCGGGTATGACGTTTTTTGAGCAATATACCCGGGTATGAAATTGTTTGAGTTACATACCCCGAATGATGTTTTTTGAGTGACACACCCCCGTATGGCATATTTACCCCTGTTTGAGCACTTTTGAGCGACATACCCCGGTATGACCTTTTTTGAGCGACATACCCGGGTATGACGTTTTTTGAGCGATATACCCGGGTATGAAATTTTTTGAGCTACATACCCCGAATTATCTTTTTTGAGTGACACACCCCCGTATGGCCTCTTGTGAGCGACATACGGCCATATGAGCACTTTTGAGCGACATACCCCGGTATGACCTTTTTGAGCGTCATATTCGGGTATGACGTTTTTTGAGCGATATACCCGAGTATGAATTTTTTTGAGTTACATACCCCGAATGATGTTTTTTGAGTGACACACCCCCGTATGGCCTCTTGTGAGCGACATACCGCCGTATGAGCACTTTTGAGCGACATACCCCGGTATGACCTTTTTTGAGCGACATACCCGGGTATGACGTTTTTTGAGCGATATACCCGGGTATGAAATTTTTTGAGTTACATACCCCGAATGATGTTTTTTGAGTGACACACCCCCGTATGGCCTCTTGTGAGCGACATACCGCCGTATGAGCACTTTTGAGCGACATACCCCGGTATGACCTTTTTTGAGCGACATACCCGGGTATGACGTTTTTTGAGCGATATACCCGGGTATGAAATTTTTTGAGTTACATACCCCGAATGATCTTTTTTGAGTGACACACCCCCGTATGGCCTCTTGTGAGCGACATACCGCCGTATGAGCACTTTTGAGCGACATACCCCAGTATGACGTTTTTTGAGCGATATACCCGGGTATGAAATTTTTTGAGTTACATACCCCGAATGATGTTTTTTGAGTGACACACCCCCTTATGGCTTATTTACCCCTGTATTACCACATTTGTGCGACATACCCCGGTATGACCTTTTTTGAGCGACATACCCGGGTATGATGTTTTTTGAGCGATATACCCGGGTATGAAATTTTTTGAGCTACATACCCCGAATGATCTTTTTTGAGTGACACACCCCCGTATGGCCTCTTGTGAGCGACATACCGCCGTATGAGCACTTTTGAGCGACATACCCCGGTATGACCTTTTTGAGCGACATACCCGGGTATGACGTTTTTTGAGCGATATACCCGGGTATGAAATTTTTTGAGTTACATACCCCGAATGATGTTTTTTGAGTGACACACCCCCGTATGGCATATTTACCTCTGTTTGAGCACTTTTGAGCGACATCCCCCGGTATGACCTTTTTTGAGCGACATACCCGGGTATGACGTTTTTTGAGCGATATACCCGGGTATGAAATTTTTTGAGCTACATACCCCGAATGATCTTTTTTGAGTGACACACCCCCGTATGGCCTCTTGTGAGCGACATACCGCCGTATGAGCACTTTTGAGCGACATACCCCGGTATGACCTTTTTGAGCGACATACCCGGGTATGACGTTTTTTGAGCGATATACCCGGGTATGAAATTTTTTGAGCTACATACCCCGAATAATCTTTTTTGAGTGACACACCCCCGTATGGCCTATTGTGAGCGACATACCGCCGTATGAGCACTTTTGAGCGACATACCCCGGTATGACCTTTTTGAGCGACATACCCGGGTATGACGTTTTTTGAGCGATATACCTGGGTATGAAATTTTTTGAGCTACATACCCCGAATGATCTTTTTTGAGTGACACACCCCCGTATGGCCTCTTGTGAGCGACATACCACCGTATGAGCACTTTTGAGCGACATAACCCGGTATGACCTTTTTGAGCGACATACCCGGGTATGACGTTTTTTGAGCGATATACCCGGGTATGAAATTTTTTGAGTTACATACCCCGAATGATGTTTTTTGAGTGACACACCCCCGTATGGCATATTTACCCCTGTTTGAGCACTTTTGAGCAACATACCCCGGTATGACCTTTTTGAGCGACATACCCGGGTATGACGTTTTTTGGGCGATATACCCGGGTATGAAATTTTTTGAGCTACATACCCCGAATGATCTTTTTTGAGTGACACACCCCCGTATGGCCTCTTGTGAGCGGCATACCGCCAGATGAGCACTTTTGAGCGACATACCCCGGTATGACCTTTTTGAGCGACATATCCGGGTATGACGTTTTTTGAGCGATATACCCGGGTATGAAATTTTTTGAGTTACATACCCCGAATGATGTTTTTTGAGTGACACACCCCCTTATGGCCTCTTGTGAGCGACATACCGCCGTATGAGCACTTTTGAGCGACATACCCCGGTATGACCTTTTTGAGCGACATATCCGGGTATGACGTTTTTTGAGCGATATACCCGGGTATGAAATTTTTTGAGTTACATACCCCGAATGATGTTTTTTGAGTGACACCCCCCCGTATGGCATATTTACCCCTGTTTGAGCACTTTTGAGCAACATACCCCGGTATGACCTTTTTGAGCGACATACCCGGGTATGACGTTTTTTGAGCGATATACCCGGGTATGAAATTTTTTGAGCTACATACCCCGAATGATCTTTTTTGAGTGACACACCCCCGTATGGCCTCTTGTGAGCGACATTCCGCCGTATGAGCACTTTTGAGCGACATACCCCGGTATGACCTTTTTGAGCGACATACCCGGGTATGACGTTTTTTGAGCGATATACCCGGGCATGAAATTGTTTGAGTTACATACCCCGAATGATGTTTTTTGAGTGACACACCCCCGTATGGCATATTTACCCCTGTTTGAGCACTTTTGAGCAACATACCCCGGTATGACCTTTTTGAGCGACATAACCCGGGTATGACGTTTTTTGAGCGATATACCCGGGTATGAAATTTTTTGAGTTACATAGCCCGAATGATGTTTTTTGAGTGACACACCCCCGTATGGCATATTTACCCCTGTTTGAGCACTTTTGAGCGACATACCCCGGTATGACCTTTTTTGAGCGACATACCCGGGTATGACGTTTTTGAGCGATATACCCGGGTATGAAATTTTTTGAGCTACATACCCCGAATGATCTTTTTTGAGTGACACACCCCCGTATGGCCTCTTGTGAGCGGCATACCGCCAGATGAGCACTTTTGAGCGACATACCCCGGTATGACCTTTTTGAGCGACATATCCGGGTATGACGTTTTTTGAGCGATATACCCGGGTATGAAATTTTTTGAGTTACATACCCCGAATGATGTTTTTTGAGTGACACACCCCCTTATGGCCTCTTGTGAGCGACATACCGCCGTATGAGCACTTTTGAGCGACATACCCCGGTATGACCTTTTTGAGCGACATATCCGGGTATGACGTTTTTTGAGCGATATACCCGGGTATGAAATTTTTTGAGTTACATACCCCGAATGATGTTTTTTGAGTGACACCCCCCCGTATGGCATATTTACCCCTGTTTGAGCACTTTTGAGCAACATACCCCGGTATGACCTTTTTGAGCGACATACCCGGGTATGACGTTTTTTGAGCGATATACCCGGGTATGAAATTTTTTGAGCTACATACCCCGAATGATCTTTTTTGAGTGACACACCCCCGTATGGCCTCTTGAGAGCGACATTCCGCCGTATGAGCACTTTTGAGCGACATACCCCGGTATGACCTTTATGAGCGACATACCCGGGTATGACGTTTTTTGAGCGATATACCCGGGCATGAAATTGTTTGAGTTACATACCCCGAATGATGTTTTTTGAGTGACACACCCCCGTATGGCATATTTACCCCTGTTTGAGCACTTTTGAGCAACATACCCCGGTATGACCTTTTTGAGCGACATAACCCGGGTATGACGTTTTTTGAGCGATATACCCGGGTATGAAATTTTTTGAGTTACATAGCCCGAATGATGTTTTTTGAGTGACACACCCCCGTATGGCATATTTACCCCTGTTTGAGCACTTTTGAGCGACATACCCCGGTATGACCTTTTTTGAGCGACATACCCGGGTATGACGTTTTTGAGCGATATACCCGGGTATGAAATTTTTTGAGCTACATACCCCGAATGATCTTTTTTGAGTGACACACCCCCGTATGGCCTCTTGTGAGCGACATACCGCCGTATGAGCACTTTTGAGCGACATACCCCGGTATGACCTTTTTGAGCGACATACCCGGGTATGACGTTTTTTGAGCGATACACCCGGGTATGAAATTTTTTGAGCTACATACCCCGAATGATCTTTTTTGAGTGACACACCCCCGTATGGCCTATTGTGAGCGACATACCGCCGTATGAGCACTTTTGAGCGACATACCCCGGTATGACCTTTTTGAGCGACATACCCGGGTATGACGTTTTTTGAGCGATATACCTGGGTATGAAATTTTTTGAGCTACATACCCCGAATGATCTTTTTTGAGTGACACACCCCCGTATGGCCTCCTGTGAGCGACATACCACCGTATGAGCACTTTTGAGCGACATAACCCGGTATGACCTTTTTGAGCGACATACCCGGGTATGACGTTTTTTGAGCGATATACCCGGGTATGAAATTTTTTGAGTTACATACCCCGAATGATGTTTTTTGAGTGACACACCCCCGTATGGCATATTTACCCCTGTTTGAGCACTTTTGAGCAACATACCCCGGTATGACCTTTTTGAGCGACATACCCGGGTATGACGTTTTTTGAGCGATATACCCGGGTATGAAATTTTTTGAGCTACATACCCCGAATGATCTTTTTTGAGTGACACACCCCCGTATGGCCTCTTGTGAGCGACATACCGCCGTATGAGCACTTTTGAGCGACATACCCCGGTATGACCTTTTTGAGCGACATACCCGGGTATGACGTTTTTTGAGCGATATACCCGGGTATGAAATTGTTTGAGTTACATACCCCGAATGATGTTTTTTGAGTGACACACCCCCGTATGGCATATTTACCCCTGTTTGAGCACTTTTGAGCAACATACCCCGGTATGACCTTTTTGAGCGACATAACCCGGGTATGACGTTTTTTGAGCGATATACCCGGGTATGAAATTTTTTGAGTTACATAGCCCGAATGATGTTTTTTGAGTGACACACCCCCGTATGGCATATTTACCCCTGTTTGAGCACTTTTGAGCGACATACCCCGGTATGACCTTTTTTGAGCGACATACCCGGGTATGACGTTTTTGAGCGATATACCCGGGTATGAAATTTTTTGAGCTACATACCCCGAATGATCTTTTTTGAGTGACACACCCCCGTATGGCCTCTTGTGAGCGACATACCGCCGTATGAGCACTTTTGAGCGACATACCCCGGTATGACCTTTTTGAACGACATATCCGGGTATGACGTTTTTTTGAGCGATATACCCGGGTATGAAATTTTTTGAGCTACATACCCCGAATTATCTTTTTTGAGTGACACATCCCCATATGGCCTCTTGTGAGCGACATACCGCCATATGAGCACTTTTGAGCGACATACCCCGGTATGACCTTTTTGAGCGACATATCCGGGTATGACGTTTTTTGAGCGACATACCCCGGTATGACCTTTTTGAGCGACATACCCGGGTATGACGTTTTTTGAGCGATATACCCGGGTATGAAATTGTTTGAGTTACATACCCCGAATGATGTTTTTTGAGTGACACACCCCCGTATGGCATATTTACCCCTGTTTGAGCACTTTTGAGCAACATACCCGGGTATGACCTTTTTGAGCGATATACCCGGGTATGAAATTTTTTGAGTTACATACCCCGAATGATGTTTTTTGAGTGACACCTCCCCGTATGGCATATTTACCCCTGTTTGAGCACTTTTGAGCAACATACCCCGGTATGACCTTTTTGAGCGACATAACCCGGGTATGACGTTTTTTGAGCGATATACCCGGGTATGAAATTTTTTGAGTTACATAGCCCGAATGATGTTTTTTGAGTGACACACCCCCGTATGGCATATTTACCCCTGTTTGAGCACTTTTGAGCGACATACCCCGGTATGACCTTTTTTGAGCGACATACCCAGGTATTGAATTTTTTGAGCTACATACCCCGAATGATCTTTTTTGAGTGACACACCCCCGTATGGCCTCTTGTGAGCGACATACCGCCGTATGAGCACTTTTGAGCGACATACCCCGGTATGACCTTTTTGAACGACATATCCGGGTATGACGTTTTTTGAGCGATATACCCGAGTATGAATTTTTTTGAGTTACATACCCCGAATGATGTTTTTTGAGTGACACACCCCCGTATGGCCTCTTGTGAGCGACATACCGCCGTATGAGCACTTTTGAGCGACATACCCCGGTATGACCTTTTTTGAGCGACATACCCGGGTATGAAATTTTTTGAGCTACATTCCCCTGAATGATCTTTTTTTAATGACACACCCCCGTATGGCCTCTTGTGAGCGACATACCGCCGTATGAGCACTTTTGAGCGACATACCCCGGTATGACCTTTTTGAACGACATATCCGGGTATGACGTTTTTTGAGCGATATACCTGGGTATGAAATTTTTTGAGTTACATACACCGAATGATGTTTTTTGAGTGACACACCCCCGTATGGCCTCTTGTGAGCGACATACCGCCGTATGAGCACTTTTGAGCGACATACCCCGGTATGACCTTTTTTGAGCGACATACCCGGGTATGACGTTTTTTGAGCGATATACCAGGGTATGAAATTTTTTGAGTTACATACCCCGAATGATGTTTTTTGAGTGACACACCCCCTTATGGCTTATTTACCCCTGTATTACCACATTTGTGCGACATACCCCGGTATGACCTTTTTTGAGCGACATACCCGGGTATGATGTTTTTTGAGCGATATACCCGGGTATGAAATTTTTTGAGCTACATACCCCGAATGATCTTTTTTGAGTGACACACCCCCGTATGGCCTCTTGTGAGCGACATACCGCCGTATGAGCACTTTTGAGCGACATACCCCGGTATGACCTTTTTGAGCGACATACCCGGGTATGACGTTTTTTGAGCGATATACCCGGGTATGAAATTTTTTGAGTTACATACCCCGAATGATGTTTTTTGAGTGACACACCCCCGTATGGCATATTTACCTCTGTTTGAGCACTTTTGAGCGACATACCCCGGTATGACCTTTTTTGAGCGACATACCCGGGTATGACGTTTTTTGAGCGATATACCCGGGTATGAAATTTTTTGAGCTACATACCCCGAATGATCTTTTTTGAGTGACACACCCCCGTATGGCCTCTTGTGAGCGACATACCTCCGTATGAGCACTTTTGAGCGACATACCCCGGTATGACCTTTTTGAGCGACATACCCGGGTATGACGTTTTTTGAGCGATATACCCGGGTATGAAATTTTTTGAGTTACATACCCCGAATGATGTTTTTTGAGTGACACACCCCCGTATGGCATATTTACCTCTGTTTGAGCACTTTTGAGCGACATACCCCGGTATGACCTTTTTTGAGCGACATACCCGGGTATGACGTTTTTTGAGCGATATACCCGGGTATGAAATTTTTTGAGCTACATACCCCGAATGATCTTTTTTGAGTGACACACCCCCGTATGGCCTCTTGTGAGCGACATACCACCGTATGAGCACTTTTGAGCGACATACCCCGGTATGACCTTTTTGAGCGACATATCCGGGTATGACGTTTTTTGAGCGAGATACCCGGGTATGAAATTTTTTGAGTTACATACCCCGAATGATTTTTTTTGAGTGACACACCCCCGTATGGCTTCTTGTGAGCGACATACCGCCGTATGAGCACTTTTGAGCGACATACCCCGGTATGACCTTTTTGAGCGACATACCCGGGTATGACGTTTTTTGAGCGATATACCCGGGTATGACGTTTTTTGAGCGATATACCCGGGTATGAAATCTTTTGAGCTACATACCCCGAATGATCTTTTTTGAGTGACACACCCCCGTATGGCCTCTTGTGAGCGACATACCGCCATATGAGCACTTTTGAGCGACATACCCCGGTATGACCTTTTTGAGCGACATATCCGGGTATGACGTTTTTTGAGCGATATACCCGAGTATGAATTTTTTTGAGTTACATACCCTGAATGATGTTTTTTGAGTGACACACCCCCGTATGGCCTCTTGTGAGCGACATACCGCCGTATGAGCACTTTTGAGCGACATACCCCGGTATGACCTTTTTTGAGCGACATACCCGGGTATGACGCTTTTTGAGCGATATACCAGGGTATGAAATTTTTTGAGTTACATACCCCGAATGATGTTTTTTGAGTGACACACCCCCGTATGGCATATTTACCCCTGTTTGAGCACTTTTGAGTGACATACCCCGGTATGACCTTTTTTGAGCGACATACCCGGGTATGACGTTTTTTGAGCGATATACCCGGGTATGAAATATTTTGAGTTACATACCCCGAATGATCTTTTTTGAGTGACACACCCCCGTATGGCTTCTTGTGAGCGACATACCGCCGTATGACCTTTTTTGAGTGACATACCCGAGTATGACGTTTTTTGAGCGATATACCAGGGTATGAAATTTTTTGAGTTACATACCCCGAATGATGTTTTTTGAGTGACACACCCCCTTATGGCCTATTTACCCCTGTATTACCACATTTGTGCGACATACCCCGGTATGACCTTTTTTGAGCGACATACCCGGGTATGACGTTTTTTGAGTGATATTTCCGGGTATGAAATTTTTTGAGCTACATACCCCGAATGATCTTTTTTGAGTGACACACCCCCGTATGGCCTCTTGTGAGCGACATACCGCCGTATGAGCACTTTTGAGCGACATACCCCGGTATGACCTTTTTGAGCGACATATCCGGGTATGACGTTTTTTGAGCGATATACCCGGGTATGAAATTTTTTGAGTTACATACCCCGAATGATGTTTTTTGAGTGACACACCCCCGTATGGCTTCTTGTGAGCGACATACCGCCGTATGAGCACTTTTGAGCGACATACCCGAGTATGACGTTTTTTGAGCGATATACCAGGGTATGAAATTTTTTGAGTTACATACCCCGAATGATGTTTTTTGAGTGACACACCCCCTTATGGCCTATTTACCCCTGTATTACCACATTTGTGCGACATACCCCGGTATGACCTTTTTTGAGCGACATACCCGGGTATGACGTTTTTTGAGTGATATTTCCGGGTATGAAATTTTTTGAGCTACATACCCCGAATGATGTTTTTTGAGTGACACACCCCCGTATGGCTTCTTGTGAGCGACATACCGCCGTATGAGCAATTTTGAGCGACATACCCCGGTATGACCTTTTTTGAGCGACATACCCGGGTATGAAATTTTTTGAGTTACATACCCCGAATGATGTTTTTTGAGTGACACACCCCCGTATGGCATATTGTGAGCGACATACCGCCGTATGAGCACTTTTGAGCGACATACCCTGGTATGACCTTTTTTGAGCGACATACCCGGGTATGACGTTTTTTGAGCGATATACCCGGGTATGAAATTTTTTGAGCTACATACCCCGAATGATCTTTTTTGAGTGACACACCCCCGTATGGCCTCTTGTGAGCGACATACCGCCGTATGAGCACTTTAGAGCGACATACCCCGGTATGACCTTTTTGAGCGACATATCCGGGTATGACGTTTTTTGAGCGATATACCCGGGTATGAAATTTTTTGAGTTACATACCCCGAATGATGTTTTTTGAGTGACACACCCCCGTATGGCATATTTACCCCTGTTTGAGCACTTTTGAGCAACATACCCCGGTATGACCTTTTTGAGCGACATACCCGGGTATGACGTTTTTGAGCGATATACCCGGGTATGAAATTTTTTGAGTTACATACCCCGAATGATTTTTTTTGAGTGACACACCCCCGTATGGCTTCTTGTGAGCGACATACCGCCGTATGAGCACTTTTGAGCGACATACCCCGGTATGACCTTTTTGAGCGACATACCCGGGTATGACGTTTTTTGAGCGATATACCCGGGTATGAAATCTTTTGAGCTACATACCCCGAATGATCTTTTTTGAGTGACACACCCCCGTATGGCCTCTTGTGAGCGACATACCGCCGTATGAGCACTTTTGAGCGACATACCCCGGTATGACCTTTTTGAGCGACATATCCGGGTATGACGTTTTTTGAGCGATATACCCGGGTATGAAATTTTTTGAGTTACATACCCCGAATGATGTTTTTTGAGTGACACACCCCCGTATGGCATATTTACCCCTGTTTGAGCACTTTTGAGCGACATACCCCAGTATGACCTTTTTGAGCGACATACCCGGGTATGACGTTTTTTGAGCGATATACCCGGGTTATGAAATTTTTTGAGTTACATACCCCGAATGATTTTTTTTGAGTGACACACCCCCGTATGGCTTCTTGTGAGCGACATACCGCCGTATGAGCACTTTTGAGCGACATACCCCGGTATGACCTTTTTTGAGCGACATACCCGGGTATGACGTTTTTTGAGCGATATACCCGGGTATGAAATTTTTCAGCTACATACCCCGAATGATCTTTTTTGAGTGACACACCCCCGTATGGCCTATTGTGAGCGACATACCGCCGTATGAGCACTTTTGAGCGACATACCCCGGTATGACCTTTTTGAGCGACATACCCGGGTATGACGTTTTTTGAGCGATATACCCGGGTATGAAATCTTTTGAGCTACATACCCCGAATGATCTTTTTTGAGTGACACACCCCCGTATGGCCTCTTGTGAGCGACATACCGCCGTATGAGCACTTTTGAGCGACATACCCCGGTATGACCTTTTTGAGCGACATACCCGGGTATGACGTTTTTTGAGCGATATACCCGGGTATGAAATTTTTTGAGTTACATACCCCGAATGATGTTTTTTGAGTGACACACCCCGTATGGCATATTTACCCCTGTTTGAGCACTTTTGAGCAACATACCCCGGTATGACCTTTTTGAGCGACATAACCCGGGTATGACGTTTTTTGAGCGATATACCCGGGTATGAAATTTTTTGAGTTACATAGCCCGAATGATGTTTTTTGAGTGACACACCCCCGTATGGCATATTTACCCCTGTTTGAGCACTTTTGAGCGACATACCCCGGTATGACCTTTTTTGAGCGACATACCCGGGTATGAAATTTTTTGAGCTACATACCCCGAATGATCTTTTTTGAGTGACACACCCCCGTATGGCCTCTTGTGAGCGACATACCGCCATATGAGCACTTTTGAGCGACATACCCCGGTATGACCTTTTTGAGCGACATACCCGAGTATGACGTTTTTTGAGCGATATACCCGGGTATGAAATTTTTTGAGCTACATACCCCGAATGATCTTTTTTGAGTGACACACCCCCGTATGGCCTCTTGTGAGCGACATACCGCCGTATGAGCACTTTAGAGCGACATACCCCGGTATGAACTTTTTGAGCGACATATCCGGGTATGACGTTTTTTGAGCGATATACCCGGGTATGAAATTTTTTGAGTTACATACCCCGAATGATGTTTTTTGAGTGACACACCCCCGTATGGCATATTTACCCCTGTTTGAGCACTTTTGAGCAACATACCCCGGTATGACCTTTTTGAGCGACATACCCGGGTATGACGTTTTTTGAGCGATATACCCGGGTATGAAATTTTTTGAGTTACATACCCCGAATGATGTTTTTTGAGTGACACACCCCCGTATGGCATATTTACCCCTGTTTGAGCACTTTTGAGCGATATACCCCGGTATGACCTTTTTTGAGCGACATACCCGGGTATGACGTTTTTTGAGCGATATACCCGGGTATGAAATTTTTTGAGTTACATACCCCGAATGATGTTTTTTGAGTGACACACCCCCTTATGGCCTCTTGTGAGCGACATACCGCCGTATGAGCACTTTTGAGCGACATACCCCGGTATGACCTTTTTGAGCGACATATCCGGGTATGACGTTTTTGGAGCGATATACCCGGGTATGAAATTTTTTGAGTTACATACCCCGAATGATGTTTTTTGAGTGACACACCCCCTTATGGCCTCTTGTGAGCGACATACCGCCGTATGAGCACTTTTGAGCGACATACCCCGGTATGACCTTTTTGAGCGACATATCCGGGTATGACGTTTTTGGAGCGATATACCCGGGTATGAAATTTTTTGAGTTACATACCCCGAATGATGTTTTTTGAGTGACACACCCCCGTATGGCATATTTACCCCTGTTTGAGCACTTTTGAGCAACATACCCCGGTATGACCTTTTTGAGCGACATACCCGGGTATGACGTTTTTTGAGCGATATACCCGGGTATGAAATTTTTTGAGTTACATACCCCGAATGATGTTTTTTGAGTGACACACCCCCGTATGGCATATTTACCCCTGTTTGAGCACTTTTGAGCGACATACCCCGGTATGACCTTTTTTGAGCGACATACCCGGGTATGACGTTTTTTGAGCGATATACCCGGGTATGAAATTTTTTGAGCTACATACCCCGAATGATCTTTTTTGAGTGACACACCCCCGTATGGCCTCTTGTGAGCGACATACCGCCGTATGAGCACTTTTGAGCGACATACCCCGGTATGACCTTTTTTGAGCGACATACCCGGGTATGACGTTTTTTGAGCGATATACCCGGGTATGAATTTTTTGAGTTACATACCCCGAATGATCTTTTTTGAGTGACACACCCCCGTATGGCCTCTTGTGAGCGACATACCGCCGTATGAGCACTTTTGAGCAACATACCCCGGTATGACCTTTTTTGAGCGACATACCCGGGTATGACGTTTTTTGAGCGATATACCCGGGTATGAAATTTTTTGAGTTACATACCCCGAATGATCTTTTTTGAGTGACACACCCCCGTATGGCCTCTTGTGAGCGACATACCGCCGTATGAGCACTTTTGAGCGACATACCCCGGTATGACCTTTTTTGAGCGACATACCCGGGTATGACGTTTTTTGAGCGATATACCCGGGTATGAAATTTTTTGAGTTACATACCCCGAATGATGTTTTTTGAGTGACACACCCCCGTATGGCATATTTACCCCTGTTTGAGCACTTTTGAGCAACATACCCCGGTATGACCTTTTTGAGCGACATAACCCGGGTATGACGTTTTTTGAGCGATATACCCGGGTATGTAATTTTCTGAGTTACATAGCCCGAATGATGTTTTTTGAGTGACACACCCCCGTATGGCATATTTACCCCTGTTTGAGCACTTTTGAGCGACATACCCCGGTATGACCTTTTTTGAGCGACATACCCGGGTATGAAAATTTTTGAGCTACATACCCCGAATGATCTTTTTTGAGTGACACACCCCCGTATGGCCTCTTGTGAGCGACATACCGCCATATGAGCACTTTTGAGCGACATACCCCGGTATGACCTTTTTGAGCGACATATCCGGTTATGACGTTTTTTGAGCGATATACCCGAGTATGAATTTTTTTGAGTTACATACCCCGAATGATCTTTTTTGAGTGACACACCCCCGTATGGCCTCTTGTGAGCGACATACCGCCGTATGAGCACTTTTGAGCGACATACCCCGGTATGACCTTTTTGAGCGACATATCCGGGTATGACGTTTTTGGAGCGATATACCCGGGTATGAAATTTTTTGAGTTACATACCCCGAATGATGTTTTTTGAGTGACACACCCCCGTATGGCATATTTACCCCTGTTTGAGCACTTTTGAGCAACATACCCCGGTATGACCTTTTTGAGCGACATACCCGGGTATGACGTTTTTTGAGCGATATACCCGGGTATGAAATTTTTTGAGTTACATACCCCGAATGATGTTTTTTGAGTGACACACCCCCGTATGGCATATTTACCCCTGTTTGAGCACTTTTGAGCGACATACCCCGGTATGACCTTTTTTGAGCGACATACCCGGGTATGACGTTTTTTGAGCGATATACCCGGGTATGAAGTTTTTTGAGCTACATACCCCGAATGATCTTTTTTGAGTGACACACCCCCGTATGGCCTCTTGTGAGCGACATACCGCCGTATGAGCACTTTTGAGCGACATACCCCGGTATGACCTTTTTTGAGCGACATACCCGGGTATGACGTTTTTTGAGCGATATACCCGGGTATGAAATTTTTTGAGTTACATACCCCGAATGATCTTTTTTGAGTGACACACCCCCGTATGGCCTCTTGTGAGCGACATACCGCCGTATGAGCACTTTTGAGCGACATACCCCGGTATGACCTTTTTTGAGCGACATACCCGGGTATGACGTTTTTTGAGCGATATACCCGGGTATGAAATTTTTTGAGTTACATACCCCGAATGATGTTTTTTGAGTGACACACCCCCGTATGGCATATTTACCCCTGTTTGAGCACTTTTGAGTGACATACCCCGGTATGACCTTTTTTGAGCGACATACCCGGGTATGAAATTTTTTGAGCTACATACCCCGAATGATCTTTTTTGAGTGACACACCCCCGTATGGCCTCTTGTGAGCGACATACCGCCATATGAGCACTTTTGAGCGACATACCCCGGTATGACCTTTTTGAGCGACATATCCGGGTATGACGTTTTTTGAGCGATATACCCGAGTATGAATTTTTTTGAGTTACATACCCCGAATGATCTTTTTTGAGTGACACACCCCCGTATGGCCTCTTGTGAGCGACATACCGCCGTATGAGCACTTTTGAGCGACATACCCCAGTATGACCTTTTTTGAGCGACATACCCGGGTATGACGTTTTTTGAGCGATATACCAGGGTATGAAATTTTTTGAGTTACATACCCCGAATGATGTTTTTTGAGTGACACACCCCCTTATGGCTTATTTACCCCTGTATTACCACATTTGTGCGACATACCCCGGTATGACCTTTTTTGAGCGACATAACCGGATATGACGTTTTTTGAGTGATATATCCGGGTATGAAATTTTTTGAGTTACATACCCCGAATGATCTTTTTTGAGTGACACACCCCCGTATGGCCTCTTGTGAGCGATATACCCCGGTATGACCTTTTTTGAGCGACATAACCGGATATGACGTTTTTTGAGTGATATATCCGGGTATGAAATTTTTTGAGTTACATACCCCGAATGATCTTTTTTGAGTGACACACCCCCGTATGGCCTCATGTGAGCAACATACCGCCGTATGAGCACTTCTGCGCGACATACCCCGGTATGACGTTTTTTGAGCGACATACCCGGGTATGAAATTGTTTGAGTTACATACCCCGAATGATGTTTTTTGAGTGACACACCCCCGTATGGCATATTTACCCCTGTTTGAGCACTTTTGAGCGACATACCCTGGTATGACCTTTTTTGAGCGACATACCCGGGTATGAAATTTTTTGAGCTACATACCCCGAATGATCTTTTTTGAGTGACACACCCCCGTATGGCCTCTTGTGAGCGACATACCGCCGTATGAGCACTTTTGAGCGACATTCCCCGGTATGACCTTTTTGAGCGACATATCCGGGTATGACGTTTTTTGAGCGATATACCCGGGTATGAAATTTTTTGAGTTACATACCCCGAATGATGTTTTTTGAGTGACACACCCCCGTATGGCTTCTTGTGAGCGACATACCGCCGTATGAGCACTTTTGAGCGACATACCCCGGTATGACCTTTTTTGAGCGACATACCCGAGTATGACGTTTTTTGAGCGATATACCAGGGTATGAAATTTTTTGAGTTACATACCCCGAATGATGTTTTTTGAGTGACACACCCCCTTATGGCCTATTTACCCCTGTATTACCACATTTGAGCGACATACCCCGGTATGACCTTTTTTGAGCGACATACCCGGGTATGAAATTTTTTGAGCTACATACCCCGAATGATCTTTTTTGAGTGACACACCCCCGTATGGCCTCTTGTGAGCGACATACCGCCGTATGAGCACTTTTGAGCGACATACCCCGGTATGACGTTTTTTGAGCGACATACCCGGGTATGACGTTTTTTGAGCGATATACCCGGGTATGAAATTTTTTGAGCTACATACCCCGAATGATCTTTTTTGAGTGACACACCCCCGTATGGCCTATTGTGAGCGACATACCGCCGTATGAGCACTTTTGAGCGACATACCCCGGTATGACCTTTTTGAGCGACATACCCGGGTATGACGTTTTTTGAGCGATATACCCGGGTATGAAATTTTTTGAGTTACATACCCCGAATGATGTTTTTTGAGTGACACACCCCCGTATGGCATATTTACCCCTGTTTGAGCACTTTTGAGCAACATACCCCGGTATGACCTTTTTGAGCGACATACCCGGGTATGACGTTTTTTGAGCGATATACCCGGGTATGAAATTTTTTGAGCTACATACCCCGAATGATCTTTTTTGAGTGACACACCCCCGTATGGCCTCTTGTGAGCGACATACCGCCGTATGAGCACTTTTGAGCGACATACCCCGGTATGACCTTTTTGAGCGACATACCCGGGTATGACGTTTTTTGAGCGATATACCCGGGTATGAAATTGTTTGAGTTACATACCCCGAATGATGTTTTTTGAGTGACACATCCCCGTATGGCATATTTACCCCTGTTTCAGCACTTTTGAGCGACATACCCCGGTATGACCTTTTTTGAGCGACATACCCGGGTTATGACGTTTTTTGAGCGATATACCTGGGTATGAAATTTTTTGAGCTACATACCCCGAATGATCTTTTTTGAGTGACACACCCCTGTATGGCCTCTTGTGAGCGACATACCGCCGTATGAGCACTTTTGAGCGACATACCCCGGTATGACCTTTTTGAGCGACATACCCGGGTATGACGTTTTTTGAGCGATATACCCGGGTATGAAATTTTTTGAGTTACATACCCCGAATGATGTTTTTTTAGTGACACACCCCCGTATGGCATATTTACCCCTGTTTGAGCACTTTTGAGCGACATACCCCGGTATGACCTTTTTTGAGCGACATACCCGGGTATGACCTTTTTTGAGCGATTATACCCGGGTATGAAATTTTTTGAGCTACATACCCCGAATGTTCTTTTTTGAGTGACACACCCCCGTATGGCCTCTTGTGAGCGACATACCGCCGTATGAGCACTTTTGAGCGACATACCCGGGTATGACCTTTTTTGAGCGACATACCCGGGTATGACGTTTTTTGAGCGATATACCCGGGTATGAAATTGTTTGAGTTACATACCCCGAATGATGTTTTTTGAGTGACACACCCCCGTATGGCATATTTACCCCTGTTTGAGCACTTTTGAGCGACATACCCCGGTATGACCTTTTTTGAGCGACATACCCGGGTATGAAATTTTTTGAGCTACATACCCCGAATGATCTTTTTTGAGTGACACACCCCCGTATGGCCTCTTGTGAGCGACATACCGCCATATGAGCACTTTTGAGCGACATACCCTGGTATGACCTTTTTGAGCGACATATCCGGGTATGACGTTTTTTGAGCGATATACCCGGGTATGAAATTTTTTGAGTTACATACCCCGAATGATCTTTTTTGAGTGACACACCCCCGTATGGCCTCTTGTGAGCGACATACCGCCGTATGAGCACTTTTGAGCGACATACCCCAGTATGACCTTTTTTGAGCGACATACCCGGGTATGACGTTTTTTGAGCGATATACCAGGGTATGAAATTTTTTGAGTTACATACCCCGAATGATGTTTTTTGAGTGACACACCCCCTTATGGCTTATTTACCCCTGTATTACCACATTTGTGCGACATACCCCGGTATGACCTTTTTTGAGCGACATACCCGGATATGACGTTTTTTGAGTGATATATCCGGGTATGAAATTTTTTGAGTTACATACCCCGAATGATCTTTTTTGAGTGACACACCCCCGTATGACCTTTTTTGAGCGACATACCGCCGTATGAGCACTTTTGAGCGACATACCCCGGTATGACCTTTTTGAGCGACATACCCGGGTATGACGTTTTTTGAGCGATATACCCGGGTATGAAATTTTTTGAGTTACATACCCCGAATGATGTTTTTTGAGTGACACACCCCCGTATGGCATATTTACCCCTGTTTGAGCACTTTTGAGCAACATACCCCGGTATGACCTTTTTGAGCGACATATCCGGGTATGACGTTTTTTGAGCGATATACCCGAGTATGAAATTTTTTGAGTTACATACCCCGAATGATCTTTTTTGAGTGACACACCCCCGTATGGCCTCTTGTGAGCGATATACCCCGGTATGACCTTTTTGAGCGACATATCCGGGTATGACGATTTTTGAGCGAGATACCCGGGTATGAAATTTTTTGATTTACATACCCCGAATGATGTTTTTTGAGTGACACACCCCGGTATGGCATATTTACCCCTGTTTGAGCACTTTTGAGCGACATACCCCGGTATGACCTTTTTTGAGCGAAATACCAGGGTATGACGTTTTTTGAGCGATATACCCGGGTATGAAATTTTTTGAGCTACATACCCCGAATGATCTTTTTTGAGTGACACACCCCCGTATGGCTTCTTGTGAGCGACATACCGCCGTATGAGCACTTTTGAGCGACATACCCCGGTATGACCTTTTTTGAGCGACATACCCGGGTATGACGTTTTTTGAGCGATATACCAGGGTATGAAATTTTTTGAGTTACATACCCCGAATGATGTTTTTTGAGTGACACACCCCCGTATGCCATATTTACCCCTGTTTGAGCACTTTTGAGCGACATACCCCGGTATGACCTTTTTGAGCGACATATCCGGGTATGACGTTTTTTGAGCGAGATACCCGGGTATGAAATTTTTTGAGTTACATACCCCGAATGATGTTTTTTGAGTGACACACCCCCGTATGGCCTATTTACACCTGTATTACCACATTTGTGCGATATACCCCGGTATGACCTTTTATGAGCGACATACCCGGGTATGACGTTTTTTGAGCGATATACCCGGGTATGAAATTTTTTGAGCTACATACCCCGAATGATCTTTTTTGAGTGACACACCCCCGTATGGCCTCTTGTGAGCGACATACCGCCGTATGAGCACTTTTGAGCGACATACCCCGGTATGACCTTTTTTGAGCGACATACCCGGGTATGACTTTTTTTGAGCGATATACCTGGGTATGAAATTTTTTGAGTTACATACCCCGAATGATGTTTTTTGAGTGACACACCCCCGTATGGCATATTTACCGCTGTTTGAGCACTTTTGAGCGACATACCCCGGTATGACCTTTTTTGAGCGACATACCCGGGTATGACGTTTTTTGAGCAAGATACCCAGGTATGAAATTTTTTGAGTTACATACCCCGAATGAAGTTTTTTGAGTGACACACCCCCGTATGGCCTATTTACCCCTGTATTACCACATTTGTGCGACATACCCCGGTATGACCTTCTTTGAGCGACATACCCGGGTATGACGTTTTTTGAGCGATATACCCGGGTATGAAATTTTTTGAGTTACATACCCCGAATGATCTTTTTTGAGTGACACACCCCCGTATGGCCTCTTGTGAGCGACATACCGCAGTATGAGCACTTTTGAGCGACATACCCCGGTATGACCTTTTTTGAGCGACATACCCGGGTATGACGTTTTTTGAGCGATATACCAGGGTATGAAATTTTTTGAGTTACATACCCCGAATGATGTTTTTTGAGTGACACACCCCCTTATGGCCTATTTACCCCTGTATTACCACATTTGTGCGACATACCCCGGTATGACCTTTTTTGAGCGACACACCCCCGTATGGCCTCTTGTGAGCGATATACCCCGGTATGACCTTTTTGAGCGACATACCCGGATATGACGTTTTTTGAGTGATATATCCGGGTATGAAATTTTTTGAGTTACATACCCCGAATGATCTTTTTTGAGTGACACACCCCCGTATGGCCTATTTACCCCTGTATTACCACATTTGTGCGACATACCCCGGTATGACGTTTTTTGAGCGATATACCCGGGTATACATTTTTTTGAGTTACATACCCCGAATGATGTTTTTTGAGTGACACGCCCCCGTATGGCATATTTACCCCTGTTTGAGCACTTTTGAGCGACATACCCCGGTATGACCTTTTTTGAGCGACATACCCCGGTATGACCTTTTTTGAGCGACATACCCGGGTATGACCTTTTTTTGAGCGATATACCCGGGTATGAAATTTTTTGAGCTACATACCCCGAATGATCTTTTTTGAGTGACACACCCCCGTATGGCCTCTTGTGAGCGACATACCGCCGTATGAGCACTTTTGAGCAACATACCCCGGTATGACCTTTTTGAGTGACATACCCGGGTATGACGTTTTTTGAGCGATATACCCGGGTATGAAATTTTTTGAGTTACATACCCCGAATGATGTTTTTTGAGTGACACACCCCCGTATGGCATATTTACCCCTGTTTGAGCACTTTTGAGCGACATACCCCGGTATGACCTTTTTGAGCGACATACCCGGGTATGACGGTTTTTGAGCGATATACCCGGGTATGAAATTTTTTGAGCTACATACCCCGAATGATCTTTTTTGAGTGACACACCCCCGTATGGCCTCTTGTGAGCGACATACCGCCGTATGAGCACTTTTGAGCGACATACCCCGGTATGACCTTTTTGAGCGACATACCCGGGTATGACGTTTTTTGAGCGATATACCCGGGTATGAAATTTTTTGAGTTACATACCCCGAATGATGTTTTTTGAGTGACACACCCCCGTATGGCATATTTACCCCTGTTTGAGCACTTTTGAGCAAAATACCCCGGTATGACCTTTTTGAGCGACATATCCGGGTATGACGTTTTTTGAGCGATATACCCGAGTATGAAATTTTTTGAGTTACATACCCCGAATGATCTTTTTTGAGTGACACACCCCCGTATGGCCTCTTGTGAGCGATATACCCCGGTATGACCTTTTTGAGCGACATATCCGGGTATGACGATTTTTGAGCGAGATACCCGGGTATGAAATTTTTTGATTTACATACCCCGAATGATGTTTTTTGAGTGACACACCCCGGTATGGCATATTTACCCCTGTTTGAGCACTTTTGAGCGACATACCCCGGTATGACCTTTTTTGAGCGAAATACCAGGGTATGACGTTTTTTGAGCGATATACCCGGGTATGAAATTTTTTGAGCTACATACCCCGAATGATCTTTTTTGAGTGACACACCCCCGTATGGCCTCTTGTGGGCGACATACCGCCGTATGAGCACTTTTGAGCGACATACCCCGGTATGACCTTTTTGAGCGACATATCCGGGTATGACGTTTTTTGAGCGATATACCCGGGTATGAAAGTTTTTGAGTTACATACCCCGAATGATGTTTTTTGAGTGACACACCCCCGTATGGCCTATTTACCCCTGTATTACCACATTTGTGCGACATACCCTGGTATGACCTTTTTTGAGCGACATACCCGGGTATGACGTTTTTTGAGCGATATACCCAGGTATGAAATTTTTTGAGTTACATACCCCGAATGATGTTTTTTGAGTGACACATCCCCGTATGGCATATTTACCCCTGTTTGAGCACTTTTGAGTGACATACCCCGGTATGACCTTTTTTGAGCGACATACCCGGGTTATGACGTTTTTTGAGCGATATACCTGGGTATGAAATTTTTTGAGCTACATACCCCGAATGATCTTTTTTGAGTGACACACCCCTGTATGGCCTCTTGTGAGCGACATACCGCCGTATGAGCACTTTTGAGCGACATACCCGGGTATGACCTTTTTTGAGCGACATACCCGGGTATGACGTTTTTTGAGCGATATACCCGGGTATGAAATTTTTTGAGTTACATACCCCGAATGATGTTTTTTGAGTGACACACCCCCGTATGGCCTATTTACCCCTGTATTACCACATTTGTGCGACATACCCCGGTATGACCTTTTTTGAGCGACATACCCGGGTATGACGTTTTTTGAGCGACATACCCGGGTATGATGTTTTTGAGCGATATTACCGGGTATAAAATTTTTTGAGCTACATACCCCGAATGATCTTTTTTGAGTGACACATCCCCGTATGGCCTCTTGTGAGCGACATACCGCCGTATGAGCACTTTTGAGCGACATACCCCGGTATGACCTTTTTTGAGCGACATACCCGGGTTATGACTTTTTTTGACCGATATACCTGGGTATGAAATTTTTTGAGCTACATACCCCGAATGATCTTTTTTGAGTGACACACCCCTGTATGGCCTCTTGTGAGCGACATACCGCCGTATGAGCACTTTTGAGCGACATACCCGGGTATGACCTTTTTTGAGCGACATACCCGGGTATGACGTTTTTTGAGCGATATACCCGGGTATGAAATTTTTTGAGTTACATACCCCGAATGATGTTTTTTGAGTGACACACCCCCGTATGGCCTATTTACCCCTGTATTACCACATTTGTGCGACATACCCCGGTATGACCTTTTTTGAGCGACATACCCGGGTGTGACGTTTTTTGAGCGATATACCCGGGTATGAAAGTTTTTGAGTTACATACCCCGAATGATGTTTTTTGAGTGACACACCCCCGTATGGCCTATTTACCCCTGTATTACCACATTTGTGCGACATACCCTGGTATGACGTTTTTTGAGCGATATACCCGGGTATGAAATTTTTTGAGTTACATACCCCGAATGATGTTTTTTGAGTGACACATCCCCGTATGGCATATTTACCCCTGTTTGAGCACTTTTGAGTGACATACCCCGGTATGACCTTTTTTGAGCGACATACCCGGGTATGACGTTTTTTGAGCGATATACCCGGGTATGAAATTTTTTGAGCTACATACCCCGAATGATCTTTTTTGAGTGACACACCCCTGTATGGCCTCTTGTGAGCGACATACCGCCGTATGAGCACTTTTGAGCGACATACCCCGGTATGACCTTTTTGAGCGACATACCCGGGTATGACGTTTTTTGAGCGATATACCCGGGTATGAAATTTTTTGAGCTACATACCCCGAATGATGTTTTTTGAGTGACACACCCCCGTATGGCATATTTACCCCTGTTTGAGCACTTTTGAGCTACATACCCCGAATGATCTTTTTTGAGTGACACACCCCCGTATGGCCTCTTGTGAGCGACATACCGCCGTATGAGCACTTTTGAGCGACATACCCCGGTATGACCTTTTTTGAGCGACATACCCGGGTATGACGTTTTTTGAGCGATATACCCGGGTATGAAATTGTTTGAGTTACATACCCCGAATGATGTTTTTTGAGTGACACACCCCCGTATGGCATATTTACCCCTGTTTGAGCACTTTTGAGCGACATACCCCGAATGATCTTTTTTGAGTGACACACCCCCATATGGCCTCTTGTGAACGACATACCACCGTATGAGCACTTTTGAGCGACATACCCCCGTATGACGTTTTTTGAGCGATATACCTGGGTATGAAAGTTTTTGAGTTACATACCCCGAATGATGTTTTTTGAGTGACACACCCCCGTATGGCCTATTTACCCCTGTATTACCACATTTGTGCGACATACCCCGGTATGACCTTTTTTGAGCGACATACCCCCGTATGACGTTTTTTGAGCGATATACCCGGGTATGAAAGTTTTTGAGTTACATACCCCGAATGATGTTTTTTGAGTGACACACCCCCGTATGGCCTATTTACCCCTGTATTACCACATTTGTGCGACATACCCCGGTATGACCTTTTTTGAGCGACATACCCGGGTATGACGTTTTTTGAGCGATATACCCGGGTATGAAATTTTTTGAGTTACATACCCCGAATGATGTTTTTTGAGTAACACATCCCCGTATGGCATATTTACCCCTGTTTGAGCACTTTTGAGTGACATACCCCGGTATGACCTTTTTTGAGCGACATACCTGGGTATGACGTTTTTTGAGCGATATACCCGGGTATGAAATTTTTTGAGCTACATACCCCGAATGATCTTTTTTGAGTGACACACCCCTGTATGGCCTCTTGTGAGCGACATACCGCCGTATGAGCACTTTTGAGCGACATACCCCGGTATGACCTTTTTGAGCGACATACCCGGGTATGACGTTTTTTGAGCGATATACCCGGGTATGAAATTTTTTGAGCTACATACCCCGAATGATGTTTTTTGAGTGACACACCCCCGTATGGCATATTTACCCCTGTTTGAGCACTTTTGAGCGACATACCCCGGTATGACCTTTTTTGAGCGACATACCCGGGTATGACGTTTTTTGAGCGATATACCCGGGTATGAAAGTTTTTGAGTTACATACCCCGAATGATGTTTTTTGAGTGACACATCCCCGTATGGCATATTTACCCCTGATTGAGCACTTTTGAGCGACATACCCCGGTATGACCTTTTTGAGCGACATACCCGGGTATGACGTTTTTTGAGCGATATACCCGGGTATGAAATTTTTTGAGCTACATACCCCGAATGATGTTTTTTGAGTGACACACCCCCGTATGGCATATTTACCCCTGTTTGAGCACTTTTGAGCAACATTCCCCGGTATGACCTTTTTTGAGCGACATACCCGGGTATGACGTTTTTTGAACGATATACCCGGGTATGAAATTTTTTGAGCTACATACCCCGAATGAACTTTTGTGAGCGACATACCGCCGTATGAGCACTTTTGAGCGACATACCCCGGTATGACCTTTTTTGAGCGACATACCCGGGTATGACGTTTTTTGAGCGATATACCCCGAATGATGTTTTTTGAGTGACACAACCCCATATGGCATATTTACCCCTGTTTGAGCACTTTTCAGCGACGTACCCTGGTATGACCTTTTTTGAGCGACATACCCGGGTTATGACCTTTTTTGAGCGACATACCCGGGTATGATGTTTTTGAGCGATATTACCGGGTATAAAATTTTTTGAGCTACATACCCCGAATGATCTTTTTTGAGTGACACATCCCCGTATGGCCTCTTGTGAGCGACATACCGCTGTATGAGCACTTTTGAGCGACATACCCGGTATGACCTTTTTTGAGCGACATACCCGGGTATGACGTTTTTTGAGCGATATACCTGGGTATGAAATTTTTTGAGCTACATACCCCGAATGATCTTTTTTGAGTGACACACCCCTGTATGGCCTCTTGTGAGCGACATACCGCCGTATGAGCACTTTTGAGCGACATACCCCGGTATGACCTTTTTGAGCGACATACCCGGGTATGACGTTTTTTGAGCGATATACCCGGGTATGAAATTTTTTGAGTTACATACCCCGAATGATGTTTTTTTAGTGACACACCCCCGTATGGCATATTTACCCCTGTTTGAGCACTTTTGAGCGACATACCCCGGTATGACCTTTTTTGAGCGACATACCCGGGTATGACGTTTTTTGAGCGATTATACCCGGGTATGAAATTTTTTGAGCTACATACCCCGAATGTTCTTTTTTGAGTGACACACCCCCGTATGGCCTCTTGTGAGCGACATACCGCCGTATGAGCACTTTTGAGCGACATACCCGGGTATGACCTTTTTTGAGCGAAATACCCGGGTATGACGTTTTTTGAGCGATATACCCGGGTATGAAATTTTTTGAGTTACATACCCCGAATGATGTTTTTTGGTTGACACACCCCCGTATGGCCTGTTGTGAGCGACATACCGCCGTATGAGCACTTTTGAGCGACATACCCCGGTATGACCTTTTTTGAGCGACATACCCGGGTATGACGTTTTTTGAGCGACATACCCGGGTATGAAAGTTTTTGAGTTACATACCCCGAATGATGTTTTTTGAGTGACACACCCCCGTATGGCCTATTTACCCCTGTATTACCACATTTGTGCGACATACCCCGGTATGACGTTTTTTGAGCGATATACCCGGGTATGAAAGTTTTTGAGTTACATACCCCGAATGATTTTTTTTGAGTGACACACCCCCGTATGGCCTATTTACCCCTGTATTACCACATTTGTGCGACATACCCCGGTATGACCTTTTTTGAGCGACATACCCGCGTATGACGTTTTTTGAGTGATATACCCGGGTATGAAATTGTTTGAGTTACATACACCGAATGATGTTTTTTGAGTGACACACCCCCGTATGGCATATTTACCCCTGTTTGAGCACTTTTGAGCGACATACCCCGAATGATCTTTTTTGAGTGACACACCCCCATATGGCCTCTTGTGAACGACATACCACCGTATGAGCACTTTTGAGCGACATACCTCCGTATGACCTTTTTTGAGCGTCATACCCGGGTATAAAATTTTTTGAGCTACATACCCCGAATGATCTTTTTTGAGTGACACACCCCCGTATGGCCTCTTGTGAGCGACATACCCCGGAATGACCTTTTTTGAGCGACATATCCGGGTATGACGTTTTTTGAGCGATATACCCGGGTATGACATTTTTTGAGCTACATACCCCGAATGATCTTTTTTGAGTGACACACCCCCGTATGGCCTCTTGTGAGCGACATACCGCCGTATAAGCACTTTTGAGCGACATACCCCGGTATGACCTTTTTTGAGCGACATACCCGGGTATGACGTTTTTTGAGCGATATACCCGGGTATGAAATTTTTTGAGCTACATACCCCGAATGATGTTTTTTGAGTGACACACCCCCGTATGGCATATTTACCCCTGTTTGAGCACTTTTGAGCGACATACCCCGGTATGACCTTTTTTGAGCGACATAATCCGGGTATGACGTTTTTTGAGCGATATACCCGGGTATGAAATTTTTTGAGCTACATACTCCGAATGATGTTTTTTGAGTGACACACCCCCGTATGGCCTATTTACCCCTGTATTACCACATTTGTGCGACATACCCCGGTATGACCTTTTTTGAGCGACATACCCGCGTATGACGTTTTTTGAGTGATATACCCGGGTATGAAATTGTTTGAGTTACATACACCGAATGATGTTTTTTGAGTGACACACCCCCGTATGGCATATTTACCCCTGTTTGAGCACTTTTGAGCGACATACCCCGAATGATCTTTTTTGAGTGACACACCCCCATATGGCCTCTTGTGAACGACATACCACCGTATGAGCACTTTTGAGCGACATACCTCCGTATGACCTTTTTTGAGCGTCATACCCGGGTATAAAATTTTTTGAGCTACATACCCCGAATGATCTTTTTTGAGTGACACACCCCCGTATGGCCTCTTGTGAGCGACATACCCCGGAATGACCTTTTTTGAGCGACATATCCGGGTATGACGTTTTTTGAGCGATATACCCGGGTATGACATTTTTTGAGCTACATACCCCGAATGATCTTTTTTGAGTGACACACCCCCGTATGGCCTCTTGTGAGCGACATACCGCCGTATAAGCACTTTTGAGCGACATACCCGGGTATGACGTTTTTTGAGCGATATACCCGGGTATGAAATTTTTTGAGCTACATACTCCGAATGATGTTTTTTGAGTGACACACCCCCGTATGGCGTATTTACCCCTGTATTACCACATTTGTGCGACATACCCCGGTATGACCTTTTTTGAGCGACATACCCGGGTATGACGTTTTTTGAGCGATATACCCGGGTATGAAAGTTTTTGAGTTACATACCCCGAATGATGTTTTTTGAGTGACACACCCCCGTATGGCCTATTTACCCCTGTATTACCACATTTGTGCGACATACCCCGGTATGACCTTTTTTGAGCGACATACCCGGGTATGACGTTTTTTGAGCGATATACGCGGGTATGAAATTTTTTGAGCTACATACCCCGAATGATCTTTTTTGAGTGAAACACCCCTGTATGGCCTCTTGTGAGCGACATACCGCCGTATGAGCACTTTTGAGCGACATACCCCGGTATGACCTTTTTGAGCGACATACCCGGGTATGACGTTTTTTGAGCGATATACCCGGGTATGAAATTTTTTGAGCTACATACCCCGAATGATGTTTTTTGAGTGACACACCCCCGTATGGCATATTTACCCCTGTTTGAGCACTTTTGAGCGACATACCCCGGTATGACCTTTTTTGAGCGACATAATCCGGGTATGACGTTTTTTGAGCGATATACCCGGGTATGAAATTGTTTGAGTTACATACCCCGGTATGACCTTTTTTGAGCGACATACCCGCGTATGACGTTTTTTGAGTGATATACCCGGGTATGAAATTGTTTGAGTTACATACCCCGAATGATGTTTTTTGAGTGACACACCCCCGTATGGCATATTTACCCCTGTTTGAGCACTTTTGAGCGACATACCCCGAATGATCTTTTTTGAGTGACACACCCCCATATGGCCTCTTGTGAACGACATACCACCGTATGAGCACTTTTGAGCGACATACCTCCGTATGACCTTTTTTGAGCGTCATACCCGGGTATAAAATTTTTTGAGCTACATACCCCGAATGATCTTTTTTGAGTGACACACCCCCGTATGGCCTCTTGTGAGCGACATACCCCGGAATGACCTTTTTTGAGCGACATATCCGGGTATGACGTTTTTTGAGCGATATACCCGGGTATGACATTTTTTGAGCTACATACCCCGAATGATCTTTTTTGAGTGACACACCCCCGTATGGCCTCTTGTGAGCGACATACCGCCGTATGAGCACTTTTGAGCGACATACCCCGGTATGACCTTTTTTGAGCGACATACCCGGGTATGACGTTTTTTGAGCGATATACCCGGGTATGAAATTTTTTGAGCTACATACTCCGAGTGATGTTTTTTGAGTGACACACCCCCGTATGGCATATTTACCCCTGTTTGAACACTTTTCAGCGACATACCCCGGTATGACCTTTTTTGAGCGACATACCCGGGTATGATGTTTTTGAGCGATATTACCGGGTATGACCTTTTTTGAGCTACATACCCCGAATGATCTTTTTTGAGTGACACATCCCCGTATGGCCTCTTGTGAGCGACATACCGCCGTATGAGCACTTTTGAGCGACATACCCCGGTATGACCTTTTTTGAGCGACATACCCGGGTATGACGTTTTTTGAGCGATATACCAGGGTATGAAATTTTTTGAGTTACATACCCCGAATGATGTTTTTTGAGTGACACACCCCCGTATGGCCTGTTGTGAGCGACATACCGCCGTATGAGCACTTTTGAGCGACATACCCCGGTATGACCTTTTTTGAGCGACATACCCGGGTATGACGTTTTTTGAGCGATATACCCGGGTACGAAAGTTTTTGAGTTACATACCCCGAATGATGTTTTTTGAGTGACACACCCCCGTATGGCGTATTTACCCCTGTATTACCACATTTGTGCGACATACCCCGGTATGACCTTTTTTGAGCGACATACCCGGGTATGACGTTTTTTGAGCGATATACCCGGGTATGAAATTTTTTGAGTTACATACCCCGAATGATGTTTTTTGAGTGACACACCCCCGTATGGCATATTTACCCCTGTTTGAGCACTTTTGAGTGACATAACCCGGTATGACCTTTTTTGAGCGACATACCTGGGTATGACGTTTTTTGAGCGATATACCCGGGTATGAAATTTTTTGAGCTACATACCCCGAATGATCTTTTTTGAGTGACACACCCCTGTATGGCCTCTTGTGAGCGACGTACCGCCGTATGAGCACTTTTGAGCGACATACCCCGGTATGACCTTTTTGAGCGACATACCCGGGTATGACGTTTTTTGAGCGATATACCCGGGTATGAAATTTTTTGAGCTACATACCCCGAATGATGTTTTTTGAGTGACACACCCCCGTATGGCATATTTACCCCTGTTTGAGCACTTTTGAGCGACATACCCCGGTATGACCTTTTTTGAGCGACATACCCGGGTATGACGTTTTTTGAGCGATATACCCGGGTATGAAATTGTTTGAGTTACATACCCCGAATGATGTTTTTTGAGTGACACACCCCCGTATGGCATATTTACCCCTGTTTGAGCACTTTTGAGCGACATACCCCGAATGATCTTTTTTGAGTGACACACCCCCATATGGCCTCTTGTGAACGACATACCACCGTATGAGCACTTTTGAGCGACATACCCCCGTATGACGTTTTTTGAGCGATATACCCGGGTATGAAAGTTTTTGAGTTACATACCCCGAATGATGTTTTTTGAGTGACACACCCCCGTATGGCCTATTTACCCCTGTATTACCACATTTGTGCGACATACCCCGGTATGACCTTTTTTGAGCGACATACCCGGGTATGACGTTTTTTGAGCGATATACCCGGGTATGAAAGTTTTTGAGTTACATACCCCGAATGATGTTTTTTGAGTGACACACCCCCGTATGGCCTATTTACCCCTGTATTACCACATTTGTGCAACATACCCCGGTATGACCTTTTTTGAGCGACATACCCGGGTATGACGTTTTTTGAGCGATATACCCGGGTATGAAATTTTTTGAGCTACATACCCCGAATGATGTTTTTTGAGTGACACACCCCCGTATGGCATATTTACCCCTGTTTGAGCACTTTTGAGCGACATACCCCGGTATGACCTTTTTTGAGCGACATACCCGGGTATGACGTTTTTTGAGCGATATACCCGGGTATGAAATTGTTTGAGTTACATACCCCGGTATGACCTTTTTTGAGCGACATACCCGCGTATGACGTTTTTTGAGTGATATACCCGGGTATGAAATTGTTTGAGTTACATACCCCGAATGATGTTTTTTGAGTGACACACCCCCGTATGGCATATTTACCCCTGTTTGAGCACTTTTGAGCGACATACCCCGAATGATCTTTTTTGAGTGACACACCCCCATATGGCCTCTTGTGAACGACATACCACCGTATGAGCACTTTTGAGCGACATACCTCCGTATGACCTTTTTTGAGCGTCATACCCGGGTATAAAATTTTTTGAGCTACATACCCCGAATGATCTTTTTTGAGTGACACACCCCCGTATGGCCTCTTGTGAGCGACATACCCCGGAATGACCTTTTTTGAGCGACATATCCGGGTATGACGTTTTTTGAGCGATATACCCGGGTATGACATTTTTTGAGCTACATACCCCGAATGATCTTTTTTGAGTGACACACCCCCGTATGGCCTCTTGTGAGCGACATACCGCCGTATGAGCACTTTTGAGCGACATACCCCGGTATGACCTTTTTTGAGCGACATACCCGGGTATGACGTTTTTTGAGCGATATACCCGGGTATGAAATTTTTTGAGCTACATACTCCGAATGATGTTTTTTGAGTGACACACCCCCGTATGGCATATTTACCCCTGTTTGAACACTTTTCAGCGACATACCCCGGTATGACCTTTTTTGAGCGACATACCCGGGTATGATGTTTTTGAGCGATATTACCGGGTATAAAATTTTTTGAGCTACATACCCCGAATGATCTTTTTTGAGTGACACATCCCCGTATGGCCTCTTGTGAGCGACATACCGCCGTATGAGCACTTTTGAGCGACATACCCCGGTATGACCTTTTTTGAGCGACATACCCGGGTATGACGTTTTTTGAGCGATATACCAGGGTATGAAATTTTTTGAGTTACATACCCCGAATGATGTTTTTTGAGTGACACACCCCCGTATGGCCTGTTGTGAGCGACATACCGCCGTATGAGCACTTTTGAGCGACATACCCCGGTATGACCTTTTTTGAGCGACATACCCGGGTATGACGTTTTTTGAGCGATATACCCGGGTATAAAATTTTTTGAGCTACATACCCCGAATGATCTTTTTTGAGTGACACACCCCCGTATGGCCTCTTGTGAGCGACATACCCCGGAATGACCTTTTTTGAGCGACATATCCGGGTATGACGTTTTTTGAGCGATATACCCGGGTATGACATTTTTTGAGCTACATACCCCGAATGATCTTTTTTGAGTGACACACCCCCGTATGGCCTCTTGTGAGCGACATACCGCCGTATGAGCACTTTTGAGCGACATACCCCGGTATGACGTTTTTTGAGCGACATACCCGGGTATGAAATTTTTTGAGCTACATACTCCGAATGATGTTTTTTGAGTGACACACCCCCGTATGGCATATTTACCCCTGTTTGAACACTTTTCAGCGACATACCCCAGTATGACCTTTTTTGAGCGACATACCCGGGTATGATGTTTTTGAGCGATATTACCGGGTATAAAATTTTTTGAGCTACATACCCCGAATGATCTTTTTTGAGTGACACATCCCCGTATGGCCTCTTGTGAGCGACATACCGCCGTATGAGCACTTTTGAGCGACATACCCCGGTATGACCTTTTTTGAGCGACATACCCGGGTATGACGTTTTTTGAGCGATATACCAGGGTATGAAATTTTTTGAGTTACATACCCCGAATGATGTTTTTTGAGTGACACACCCCCGTATGGCCTGTTGTGAGCGACATACCGCCGTATGAGCACTTTTGAGCGACATACCCCGGTATGACCTTTTTTGAGCGACATACCCGGGTATGACGTTTTTTGAGCGATATACCAAGGTACGAAAGTTTTTGAGTTACATACCCCGAATGATGTTTTTTGAGTGACACACCCCCGTATGGCGTATTTACCCCTGTATTACCACATTTGTGCGACATACCCCGGTATGACCTTTTTTGAGCGACATACCCGGGTATGACGTTTTTTGAGCGATATACCCGGGTATGAAAGTTTTTGAGTTACATACCCCGAATGATGTTTTTTGAGTGACACACCCCCGTATGGCCTATTTACACCTGTATTACCACATTTGTGCGACATACCCCGGTATGACCTTTTTTGAGCGACATACCCGGGTATGACGTTTTTTGAGCGATATACCCGGGTATGAAATTTTTTGAGTTACATTCCCCGAATGATGTTTTTTGAGTGACACACCCCCGTATGGCATATTTACCCCTGTTTGAGCACTTTTGAGTGACATACCCCGGTATGACCTTTTTTGAGCGACATACCTGGGTATGACGTTTTTTGAGCGATATACCCGGGTATGAAATTTTTTGAGCTACATACCCCGAATGATCTTTTTTGAGTGACACACCCCTGTATGGCCTCTTGTGAGCGACGTACCGCCGTATGAGCACTTTTGAGCGACATACCCCGGTATGACCTTTTTGAGCGACATACCCGGGTATGACGTTTTTTGAGCGATATACCCGGGTATGAAATTTTTTGAGCTACATACCCCGAATGATGTTTTTTGAGTGACACACCCCCGTATGGCATATTTACCCCTGTTTGAGCACTTTTGAGCGACATACCCCGGTATGACCTTTTTTGAGCGACATACCCGGGTATGACGTTTTTTGAGCGATATACCCGGGTATGAAATTGTTTGAGTTACATACCCCGAATGATGTTTTTTGAGTGACACACCCCCGTATGGCATATTTACCCCTGTTTGAGCACTTTTGAGCGACATACCCCGAATGATCTTTTTTGAGTGACACACCCCCATATGGCCTCTTGTGAACGACATACCACCGTATGAGCACTTTTGAGCGACATACCCCCGTATGACGTTTTTTGAGCGATATACCCGGGTATGAAAGTTTTTGAGTTACATACCCCGAATGATGTTTTTTGAGTGACACACCCCCGTATGGCCTATTTACCCCTGTATTACCACATTTGTGCGACATACCCCGGTATGACCTTTTTTGAGCAACATACCCGGGTATGACGTTTTTTGAGCGATATACCCGGGTATGAAAGTTTTTGAGTTACATACCCCGAATGATGTTTTTTGAGTGACACACCCCCGTATGGCCTATTTACCCCTGTATTACCACATTTGTGCGACATACCCCGGTATGACCTTTTTTGAGCGACATACCCGGGTATGACGTTTTTTGAGCGATATACCCGGGTATGAAATTTTTTGAGCTACATACCCCGAATGATGTTTTTTGAGTGTCACACCCCCGTATGGCATATTTACCCCTGTTTGAGCACTTTTGAGCGACATACCCCGGTATGACCTTTTTTGAGCGACATACCCGGGTATGACGTTTTTTGAGCGATATACCCGGGTATGAAATTGTTTGAGTTACATACCCCGGTATGACCTTTTTTGAGCGACATACCCGCGTATGACGTTTTTTGAGTGATATACCCGGGTATGAAATTGTTTGAGTTACATACCCCGAATGATGTTTTTTGAGTGACACACCCCCGTATGGCATATTTACCCCTGTTTGAGCACTTTTGAGCGACATACCCCGAATGATCTTTTTTGAGTGACACACCCCCATATGGCCTCTTGTGAACGACATACCACCGTATGAGCACTTTTGAGCGACATACCTCCGTATGACCTTTTTTGAGCGTCATACCCGGGTATAAAATTTTTTGAGCTACATACCCCGAATGATCTTTTTTGAGTGACACACCCCTGTATGGCCTCTTGTGAGCGACGTACCGCCGTATGAGCACTTTTGAGCGACATACCCCGGTATGACCTTTTTGAGCGACATACCCGGGTATGACGTTTTTTGAGCGATATACCCGGGTATGAAATTGTTTGAGTTACATACCCCGAATGATGTTTTTTGAGTGACACACCCCCGTATGGCATATTTACCCCTGTTTGAGCACTTTTGAGCGACATACCCCGAATGATCTTTTTTGAGTGACACACCCCCATATGGCCTCTTGTGAACGACATACCACCGTATGAGCACTTTTGAGCGACATACCCCCGTATGACGTTTTTTGAGCGATATACCCGGGTATGAAAGTTTTTGAGTTACATACCCCGAATGATGTTTTTTGAGTGACACACCCCCGTATGGCCTATTTACCCCTGTATTACCACATTTGTGCGACATACCCCGGTATGACCTTTTTTGAGCGACATACCCGGGTATGACGTTTTTTGAGCGATATACCCGGGTATGAAAGTTTTTGAGTTACATACCCCGAATGATGTTTTTTGAGTGACACACCCCCGTATGGCCTATTTACCCCTGTATTACCACATTTGTGCGACATACCCCGGTATGACCTTTTTTGAGCGACATACCCGGGTATGACGTTTTTTGAGCGATATACCCGGGTATGAAATTTTTTGAGTTACATACCCCGAATGATGTTTTTTGAGTGACACATCCCCGTATGGCATATTTACTCCTGTTTGAGCACTTTTGAGTGACATACCCCGGTATGACCTTTTTTGAGCGACATACCCGGGTATGACGTTTTTTGAGCGATATACCCGGGTATGAAATTTTTTGAGCTACATACCCCGAATGATCTTTTTTGAGTGACACACCCCTGTATGGCCTCTTGTGAGCGACATACCGCCGTATGAGCACTTTTGAACGACATACCCCGGTATGACCTTTTTGAGCCACATACCCGGGTATGACGTTTTTTGAGCGATATACCCGGGTATGAAATTTTTTGAGCTACATACCCCGAATGATGTTTTTTGAGTAACACACCCCCGTATGGCATATTTACCCCTGTTTGAGCACTTTTGAGCGACATACCCCGGTATGACCTTTTTTGAGCGACATACCCGGGTATGACGTTTTTTGAGCGATATACCCAGGTATGAAATTGTTTGAGTTACATACCCCGAATGATGTTTTTTGAGTGACACACCCCCGTATGGCATATTTACCCCTGTTTGAGCACTTTTGAGCGACATACCCCGAATGATCTTTTTTGAGTGACACACCCCCATATGGCCTCTTGTGAACGACATACCACCGTATGAGCACTTTTGAGCGACATACCCCCGTATGACCTTTTTTGAGCGACATACCCGGGTATAAAATTTTTTGAGCTACATACCCCGAATGATCTTTTTTGAGTGACACACCCCCGTATGGCCTCTTGTGAGCGACATACCGCCGTATGAGCACTTTTGAGCGACATACCCCGGTATGACCTTTTTTGAGCGACATATCCGGGTATGACGTTTTTTGAGCGATATACCCGGGTATGAAATTTTTTGAGCTACATACCCCGAATGATCTTTTTTGAGTGACACACCCCCGTATGGCATATTTACCCCTGTTTGAACACTTTTCAGCGACATACCCCGGTATGACCTTTTTTGAGCGACATACCCGGGTATGATGTTTTTGAGCGATATTACCGGGTATAAAATTTTTTGAGCTACATACCCCGAATGATCTTTTTTGAGTGACACATCCCCGTATGGCCTCTTGTGAGCGACATACCGCCGTATGAGCGACATACCCCGGTATGACCTTTTTTGAGCGACATACCCGGGTATGACTTTTTTTGAGCGATATACCAGGGTATGAAATTTTTTGAGTTACATACCCCGAATTATGTTTTTTGAGTGACACACCCCCGTATGGCCTATTTACCCCTGTATTACCACATTTGTGCGACATACCCCGGTATGACCTTTTTTGAGCGACATACCCGGGTATGACGTTTTTTGAGCGATATACCCGGGTATGAAATTTTTTGAGCTACATACCCCGAATTATCTTTTTTGAGTGACACACCCCCGTATGGCCTCTTGTGAGCGACATACCGCCGTATGAGCACTTTTGAGCGACATACCCCAGTATGACCTTTTTGAGCGACATACCCGGGTATGACGTTTTTTGAGCGATATACCCGGGTATGAAATTTTTTGAGTTACATACCCCGAATGATGTTTTTTGAGTGACACACCCCCGTATGGCCTCTTGTGAGCGACATACCGCCGTATGAGCACTTTTGAGCGACATACCCCGGTATGACCTTTTTTGAGCGACATACCCGGGTATGACGTTTTTTGAGCGATATACCCGGGTATGAAATTTTTTGAGTTACATACCCCGAATGATGTTTTTTTGAGTGACACACCCCCGTATGGCATATTTACCCCTGTATTACCACATTTGTGCGACATACCCCGGTATGACCTTTTTTGAGCGACATACCCGGGTATGACGTTTTTTGAGCGATATACCCGGGTATAAAATTTTTTTAGCTACATACCCCGAATGATGTTTTTTGAGTGACACACCCCCGTATGGCCTCTTGAGAGCGACATACCGCCGTATGAGCACTTTTGAGCGACATACCCCGGTATTACCTTTTTTGAGCGACATACCCGGGTATGACGTTTTTTGAGCGATATATCCGGGTATGAAGTTTTTTGAGCTACATACCCCGAATGATGTTTTTTGAGTGACACACCCCCGTATGGCATATTTACCCCTGTTTGAGCACTTTTCAGCGACATACCCCGGTATGACCTTTTTTGAGCGACATACCCGGGTATGATGTTTTTGAGCGATATTACCGGGTATAAAATTTTTTGAGCTACATACCCCGAATGATCTTTTTGGAGTGACACATCCCCGTATGGCCTCTTGTGAGCGACATACCGCCGTATGAGCGACATACCCCGGTATGACCTTTTTTGAGCGACATACCCGGGTATGACTTTTTTTGAGCGATATACCAGGGTATGAAATTTTTTGAGTTACATACCCAGAATTATGTTTTTTGAGTGACACACCCCCGTATGGCCTATTTACCCCTGTATTACCACATTTGAGCGACATACCCCGGTATGACCTTTTTTGAGCGACATACCCGGGTATGACGTTTTTTGAGCGATATACCCGGGTATGAAATTTTTTGAGCTACATACCCCGAATGATGTTTTTTGAGTGACACACCCCCGTATGGCATATTTACCCCTGTTTGAGCACTTTTGAGCGACATACCCCGGTATGACCTTTTTTGAGCGACATACCCGGGTATGACGTTTTTTGAGCGATATACCTGGGAATGAAATCTTTTGAGTTACATACAGTGGGGAAAATAAGTATTTGAACACCCTGCTATTTTGCTATTTCTCCCACTTAGAAATCATGGAGGGGTCTGAAATTTTCATCGTAGGTGCATGTCCACTGTGAGAGAGATAGACTAAAAAAAAAAATCCAGAACACCTGTGTCATCTAGAATTCTGACCCTGAAGGACCTGTTAGTCCGCCCATTAGAAGTCCACCTGCACTCCATGTATCATCCTTAATCAGATGCACCTGTTTGAAGTGGTTAGCTGCATAAAGACACCTGTCCACCCCATACAATCAGCAAGACTTTAACTTGTAACATGGCGAAGACCGAAGAGCTGTCCAACGACACAAGAGAGAAAATTGTACACCTCCACAAGGCTGGAAAGGGCTACGGAGCAATTGCCAAGCAGCTTGGTGAAAAAAGGTCCACTGTTGGAGCAATCATTAGAAAATGGAAGAAGCTAAACATGACGGTCAAACTCAATCGGAGTGGAGCCCCATGCAAGATATCACCTCGTGGGGTCTCAATGATTCTAAGAAAGGTGAGGAATCAGCCCGGAACTACACGACAGGAGTTGGTCAATGACCTGAAAAGAACTGGGATCAACGTTTCCAAGGTTACTGTAGGTAATACACTAAGACGTCATGATTTGGAATCATGCATGGCATGAAAGGTTCCCCTGCTTAAATCAGCACATGTCAAGGCCCGTCTTAAGTTTGCATATGACCATTTGGATGATACAGAGGAGTCATGGGAGAAAGTTTTGTGGTCAGATGAGACCAAAATAGAACTTTTTGGTCATAATTCCACTAAGCGTGTTTGGAGGAAGAAGAATGAAGAGTACAATCCGAAGAACACCATCCCTACTGTGAAGCATGGGGGTGGTAGCATCATGCTTTGGGGGTGTTTTTCTGCACATGGGACAGGACGAGTGCACTGCATTAAAGAGAGGATGACTGGGGCCGTGTATTGTGAGATTTTGGCGAACAACCTCCTTCCCTCAGTCAGAGCATTGAAGATGGGTCATGGCTGGGTCTTCCAACACGACAACGACCCAAAGCACACAGCCAGGAAAACCAAGGACTGGCTCCGTAAGAAGCATATCAAGGTTCTAGCATTGCCCAGCCAGTCTCCAGACCTGAACCCAATCAAAAATCTTTGGAGGGAGCTCAAACTCTGTGTTTCTCAGCGACAGCCCAGAAACCTGACTGATCTAGAGAAGATCTGTGTGGAGGAGTGGGCCAGGATCCCTCCTGCAGTATGTGCAAACCTGGTGAAAAACTACAGGAAACGTTTGACCTCTTTAATAGCAAACATTACAGATTACACATTCATTTTCACAGCTGTTCAAATACTTATTTGCCGCTATATCACACAAATAAATCATTAAAAAATCATGCATTGTGATTTCTGGATTTTTCTTTTTAGTTTATCTCTCTCACAGTGGACATGCACCTACGATGAAAATTTCAGACCCCTCCATGATTTCTAAGTGGGAGAAATAGCAAAATAGCGGGGTGTTCAAATACTTATTTTCCCCACTGTACCCCGAATGATGTTTTTTGAGTGACACACCCTCGCATTGCATATTTACCCCTGTATGAGCACTTTTGAGCGACATACCCCGGTATGACCTTTTTTGAGCGACATACCCCGGTATGACCTTTTTTGAGCGACATACCCGAGTATGACGTTTTTTGAGTGATATACCCGGGTATGAAATTTTTTGAGCTACATACCCCGAATGATCTTTTTTGAGTGACACACCCCCGTATGGCCTCTTTTGAGCGACATACCCCCATATAAGCACTTTTGAGCGACATACCCCAAATCATCTTTTTTAAAGTCACAACATGGCAACATGGTATAGTATGACCTATTTTGAGCGACATAGTATAATATGACCTTTTTTGAGCGACATAGTATAGTATGACCTATTTTGAGCGACACAGTATAATATGACCTATTTTGAGCGACATACTCTAGTATGACCTAATTTTCGCGACATAGTATAGTATAGTATGATCTAATTTTAGCGACATACTATAGTATGTCCTTTTTAGAGCCACATACTATAATATGGCATCTTTTAAGCGACACAGTATAATATGACCTTTTTCGAGCGACATACTATAGTATGACCTATTTTGAGAGACTTACTGGAGTATGAACTATTTTCAGTGACATACTATAGTATGGCCTATTTTGAGCGACATATTGGAGTATGATGTATTTTTTTTATCATAATAACAAAGCAGTGGGAATTACATGTTGCATTTCACTACTGTTTTTGGCATTATTACAAATACACTGTACCTGTTTTCTGACCTGACATGTAAATGATTTCACATTTTCCATTCCTGTGTCTGAGTCATTTCAGTCTCTGTCATTACTGAGTTTCTGGACAGACTCCCTCTGTATTTCTGTCAGACCTGACCCTCTCTGTTGGAGATCCAGATGGACCACACACACTTGCTGCAGCACCTGGACTTCACTTCACTGAGGAAGACTTAAAAAAAAGTGAAATAAAACCTGCTGTAATCATGAATCCAGACAATGGGTGTCAGCAGGCCGGGACACACCTGTTCATGCTGTGTGTGACACAGAGTCAGAGAAATAAGAAATCTGATGTTTTATTGGAGAGAGTGTACTTTCTATCATGATTTTCTTTTATTTTAATTTCTTGAAGGACTACTTCACTCTATATCTGAAACCAACAGTGCCGAAACTATTCACAAATAGAAGTGTAGATACTAGCATTTAAAAATGCTTCTGTAGAAGTTGAAGTATCAATTCAAGTGTTTTGCTCAAGAAATACTGGTTTTAAAATGACTAAGATATTGCACATTGTTTGTTATATTGTCCCTCTAAAACTATCTTTTAACAGGTAATAGTGATTAAGCTAAAATTAAATATTGATTATTAAATATAACAACCAAGAATAAGAACAAGTGATTTTTAGGCAAAACAACCTTTAATTCCCAACTATGAGCTGCCATCATTTTTCTATTTTCTACTTTTGTACTACTAAGGTAAGTGTTTGTACGTAGTTATCAACACCTGCTGCTGCCGCCAGGATTTTCACAATAAAATTATACCTTACAGTCAAACAAGTTGTATCTGCATTGCATTTGGTATCTCACACCACTCGATGTCTGAATAAAAAATAATGTTTCCAAACAGTATACAGCAACTTAACTCTGGCTATTAGAGGAAATTTAAAAAGTCCCTTTTTGAGGAGTCCCTGCTCCATTGCACCAGAAACTGATCTTTATAGATGTGGCTGCTGTGGTAGGTTCAGACTTGAGTCACTGATGGGTGTGTCCAAACATTTTTTAAATTCTAATCACTGGCCGATATATAAATGCAAATTTGTCTGCTCTTGGGCATGAGGAGAACTGGTTGTGCACCAATATCCAATCTTTCTTGTAGCTGCTGATCTTATTCAAATTATTAAAGAACAGCTGAAATACACACACACTGAAAACTAACCTAGAGCATGTTCAGTTTTGTTCACATCATGTTTGTCATTTTATTGGTGAATAAATCAGATACGCGTAGTTAAGATTTTGACAGACATTTGGCCAATTCATTACGTCAGCAATGCACAAACAAAGTACTGTAACAGTTCTCAGCCAGCAAGCGAAAATAAAAACTGATTTAATTACGATTTAATTCAAATGCACTGGATGACCAACAGGCAAAATTGTCAGGACTCAGCGGAAGAATCATTGACCAGAGGTGAATTCTACCCTCTTCTCATACCTTGCCTGATTATATTTCTAACTTCAAGTCAAAATCATTTTCTTGTCTTTTTTTGTTGCCGAGATGCAAACTCCACACAGTAACACAAAATGCTCCATACAGTGGGGAAAATAAGTATTTGTGGGCATTAAGTATTTAATGGGCGGACTAACAGGTCCTTTAGGGTCAGAATTCAAGATGACACACAGGTGTTCAAATACTTATTTGCCGCTATATCACACAAATAAATCATTAAAAAATCATGCATTGTGATTTCTGGATTTTTCTTTTTAGTTTATCTCTCTCACAGTGGACATGCACCTACGGTGAAAATTTTAGACCCCTCCATGATTTCTAAGTGGGAGAAATAGCAAAATAGCAGGGTGTTCAAATACTTATTTTCCCCACTGTATACCTTATCAGTAAACCTGGTCCAGATGCTTCTTAACACTGAGGTGAAGGACACACAAAGAGAATCGTCATCAGGAACATTCTGTCATCCTGCTCAATACTGTGCATCGTATGGGAACAGGAGGAGGTGGTATCCACAGCAAACACAACTGCAGTACAAGTACAACACTTTTCACAAATCAGGGAAATAATGAAACATTTTAATGATGAAAAAATATGCCAAAAATTCATCATTTAAGCATTTTTTGCCGTTAACTAAATTGATATATTTAATACAAAAAGTGAATAATATTTATATATAAAATGTTTTTTTTTCAAATCAAATGTAATGCACACCATAAGTTAAAAGCAATGAAAATATTACAAAATGATCATAACAGCAGCTCTCCCATTAACACCACATGAGTTCAATTTAGCGTTTCCCTTTATTTGTAAAAAAAATTTGGAGCAAAGGGTATTTTCCCTGGAGATATGAGACAGTACCGATACTCACTAGCATTTTCAAAGTATTACAGACAAAAATGTAAACATGATCTTAAATAATTTATTAAGAAATGAAAGGAAAATTTTAAGCTTATGTTTTCTTTTTTTTCCTTTTTGCAGAAGCAAAGTTACCAGCTGGTTGGCAAAGACAATCGACACAGCCCGCATCCAACGTCTCAGCTTGGGAGCGTTTGAAACCTGAGAGGTCGCTGAGCGACGGTGGCTTCAGTACATTCGGGCTGTGATATTAAAACCAGCAAATCTTATCCTGTGCAGATGCCTCGGCCTGTAAATGCAGTCTCTAAAGCGCCTGGGAGCGAGGGGGGTGGGGGTTCATCCGTCAGTCGCCAGGATCAGCAGCGTGCCGAAGATGCCCACGTTGTGACCAATCAGCTTCATCTGGTTCCAGAACTCCACCTTGCGGGTGTTGTGCCAGTAGCCCAGGTTGCCGTCGATGAATAGGATCACCAAAGGCAGGATGGTGGCCAGGATCTGCGCCGCCAAGCGGATGTAGCAGCCGGACAGGAAGGCGAGAGCCAGCGCCCCAAACAGCACCTCCAGCAGCATCAGGGTGATCTCCCCCCCAACGATGTGGTCCAGGTAGGCCAGTCTGTCCTCTTTGCTGTGCTGGAGAGAGTACACCTGGTAGGAGAAGGGTTTACTGTGTCAGAATGTCATACTGAAAATTTTTTTATTTTAATCTGTCATACTATAGTATGACCTATTTTGATCGACATGCTACAGTATGCGGTTTTTGAGTGCGATAGTATGTAATATGAACTATTTTGAGCGACATACTATATTATGACCTTTTTTGAGTGACGTAGTATATAATATGACCTATTTTGAGCGACATAGTATAGTATGACCTATTTTGAGAGACATACTATAGTATGACCTATTTTAAGCGACACAGTATAGTATGACCTTTTTTGAGTGGCATAGTATAGTATGACCCATTTTGAGCAGCATACTATACTATGACCCATTTTGAGCGACATACTATAGTATGACCTTTTTGTAGCGACATACTATCGTATGACCCATTTTGAGCAACATACTATAGTATGGCCCTTTTTTGAGTGACATAGTATATAATATGACCTATTTTGAGCGACATACTATAGTATGACCTATTTTGAGCAACATAATATAATATACATGTTTGGAGAATATAATGAGACCAAAATTATCCCCTAATAATTCTTCATGTGGACACACTTTCATTTTGATCAGGAGCTATTGTTGTGGCCACTCTTTTCCGAGTTTGTACAAACCTTCTGGTCTCATTTTGCTGTTAAGGGTACATTATAATAACTGAACTCTTCTCTATTTTGAGCGACATACTATAGTATGACCTATTTTGAGCGACATACTATAAATATGACCTATTTTGAGCGACATAGTATAGTATGACCTATTTTGAGCGACATACTATAAATATGACCTATTTTAAGCGACATAGTATAGTATGACCCATTTTGAGCGACATAGTATAGAATGACCTATTTTGAAGGACATAGTATGACCTATTTTGAGCGACATACTATAGTATGGCCCTTTTTTGAGTGACATAGTATATAATATGACCTATTTTGAGCGACATAGTATAGTATGACCTATTTTGAGCGACATACTATAAATATGACCTATTTTGAGCGACATAGTATAGTATGACCTATTTTGAGCGACATACTATAGTATGACCTATTTTGAGCGACATACTATAATATGACCTATTTTAAGCGACACAGTATAGTATGACCTATTCTGAGCGTTATACCATAGTATGACCTATTTTGAGCGACATAGTATAGTATGACCTATTTGGAGCAACATACTATAGTATGACCTATTTTAAGCGACACAGTATAGTATGACCTTTTTTGAGTGGCATACTATACTATGACCCATTTTGAGCGACATACTATAGTATGACCTTTTTAGAGCGTTATACTATAGTATGACCTATTTTGAGCAACATTATATAATATACATGTTTGGAGAATATAATGAGACCAAAATTATCCCCTAATAATTGTTCATGTGGACACACTTTCATTTTGATCAGGAGCTATTGTTGTGGCCACTCTTTTCCGAGTTTGTACAAACCTTCTGGTCTCATTTTGCTGTTAAGGGTACATTATAATAACTGAACTCTTCTCTATGCAACTATTTTGAGCAACATACTATAGTATGACCTATTCTGAGCGTTATACTATAGTATGACCTATTTTGAGCGACATAGTATAGTATGACCTATTTGGAGCGACATAGTATAGTACGGCCCTTTTCTGAGTGACATAGTATATAATATGACCTATTTTGAGCAACATACTATATTATGACCCATTTTGAGCGACATACTATAGTATGACCTATTTTGAGCAACATACTATAGTATGACCTATTCTGAGCATTATACTATAGTATGACCTATTTTGAGCGACATAGTTTAGAATGACCTATTTTGAAGGACATAGTATGACCTATTTTGAGCGACATACTATAGTATGGCCCTTTTTTGAGTGACATAGTACATAATATGACCTATTTTGAGCGACATAATATAATATACATGTTTGGAGAATATAATGAGACCAAAATTATCCCCTAATAATTCTTCATGTTGACACACTTTCATTTTGATCAGGAGCTATTGTTGTGGCCACTCTTTTCCGAGTTTGTACAAACCTTCTGGTCTCATTTTGCTGTTAAGGGTACATTATAATAACTGAACTCTTCTCTATGCAAATTAGCTATAAAATATGACAAGGCTCTTACTATGCAAATGAGGTAGACTCCAAGGAAAACCTGTCCAGTAGACTGAAGAGACCTGCTGCGAGGTTTCTGTCGGTACACCTCCCCCGCCCCACTGGCCAGAATCAAAAAGCCCCCGACAATGGCCAGCGCTCTGGAATATAGTCGAACCTGCAGGGAAGGAAAAGTCAGGCTGTTAAAATGTCGTCTATGATACAATAACACAATTTGATTTCCACACCGACCCCAACACAGATCTGGGAAAATTTCATATGCTTTTATAGTACAATATACACCTCATTTGGGAAAATGTAACCACTGAATGTTCAGATTCCAGCAAGTGATAGACAGTAATGTTAAGACTGCATTTAATTGCAAAATACAAACAAGTGTAAAACAATAGCTGTTCTCCAAGCCTATAAACAGAGATGACTGAATGGGAACAATTAAAACCTTCAAATAATCTCTGAAGAAGCTATAGATTAGAGGGGTGGCCGAGGCTGGATAACATGTACATTTTTACAATGAGCTGGATCATATTCTATGTAAAACACACATCTTGGGAGCCACCAATACTGTTTTATGACACTGTAAAAATGACAACTTGGTTTGCTTAACCTGACACATCAGATGACAATTCTTTTTTGGAAACCATTTGGAAGTTCAGTCACCATGAACCATCGTTTTCAATCTCTTTTGATGAAGACATCATGCAAGATGCTGATTGGTTCACATCACTGTGGATTGAATACAAATGGATAACTTGGAGTCTGGCAAGATTGATTCTGATGTAATCACATTGTTGTCATTGCCAATCCAGCTATGCTGAAAAGTGGTCAGATACTGGTGGTTATACTGAAACATGAGGCTGCAGGAAGTCGTTTAATGACAAATTATGCCCTGGTGACCCACCTTTAGCCAGTCCCCGTAGTACACCTGTTCCCCAACGTATGACGCATAAGTGCTGAAGACCAGCTGTATGACAGCACCCATCGCAAACCACCTCCTTTTCACCCCGAACGACATGAAGCTGGCACACAGCACTGCAGCCCCCATGTCCACATACAGGTAGGGGATCGGGATGTCTGGCTTCCTGGAGAGAACGAGGAACAGATTAAATCAAACTGAGTGGATCACTTTATTTGCTGCTTAATTTTTCCATTATTTCTTGTATGTTATGTTCCTCTTACTATATTGTATATATACACACACACACACACACACACACACATAAACACAGCCCTACAGGGCCGCAACTTCTATTGTTACTGAGCACTTTCAACTATTGAAATTAGTCATTTAGACTTAAAAATGCATGTGCATCTGAAATAACTTAGTATTGATGTTCATTGCCCCCCTGTGTTGTTGTATCATGTTTAAAATTAATAATATATATGCTTCAGTGTTAGATTTTAAATACACAGAGCAAATGTTGTCACTGACATTGTAAATGCATTAAAAAGCATAACTGACATTATATGTGCATTAAATGGAATAAAGAGAATAAAAAGTGACTCACTGAGAGTGAGATGGATGAATAATCACATTAAGTCAGGTAGGTATGACAAAGGCTGTCTACACGTTTCCTTTAAGTTTCTATAATTACAGGATAATTCAGAGGGGTGTGGTTGTCTAAGCAAACCCAGCCCACCACAGAGTGACTGAACCAATACACACCCAGTAAACATGAGAGATTAAAACCACGATTAGAAATTAGAAATTACAGACGGCCCGTCTGGAAAAAAAAATTACAGACTATCCAAAGCGGAACATGTCATCTTAATTTAAACAAGTCCACGTGGTTTCAGCCTGCAAAGGGCTGGTCTAATTGCTGAACCCGTAATAGATAACGTTACATCCTCAGAAGAGAAGAGAAGAGAAGATACGACAAGTTTTTAGTCGAGCCACTCCACCTGCCCAGCTATGGACATATTTTAAAGTCTGTTTTTGATGAACAAATCTTTTAATTTTTCAAAAGTTTGGCACAAAGTTGATGTTAGTTAAAGTTGGGTTGCTGTTAGCTCGCCAGCTATCGTTAACGTTAGCTACTTTAACGTCCCCTTACTCGCTCCTTTTCCTTACCTTTTTGAGTCCGCTCGTTCGGCAAAAAGCATCAACATACTGAAGCAGTTCCAAAAACCGAACCGGGTCAAAATAAAGGCTCCTAACTGGCTGATAAACCGCAATATCTGCTTCCTACTAGGAGCTGCCATAGTCTCAGTTGGTCAGATCGATCAGTGGAATGACTTCCGGGCTAAAAATACCGTCACGTGTCGAATTAAAAGCACGCGTCGTTACAGCTGCTGTGACAAAACGGCGTAATTCAACCTGTTTCTCTGACGCTTTTATTTTGAAGGGAGTTTCTGTTCGAGCAGAAAGGCGTCCTCCCATTGGCTGACAGAGGGTCACAGTGAGAAACGGGTGAGAAGCTCGACGCTACCATCTAGTGGGAGAAGTAGGTCATTACAAAAACGTCTGATTCGATCAAATTGATGGCTTGTGTAATTCTTGAAGTTACCAAGTAACCAAACAGATGCATATTATTGTATTTCGATTAAAATAACAAAATAAACGAATTAGGGCTGCAAATAGGCATTATTTTCCCATGTTTTCAATTTCCAGGAGTCTAGAAAAGGCCTACTGACATCAAGTGAAACCCGATTATTTTTTTACTATGCATGATAAAGACTTAGATTTTCTTTGTCCGCATAAAATTACAATATTATATATAAAAACTGTAACAATATAACTTCAGCAAAAGTGGTGCTTTAAAATAGGTGTTTAAGGCCCCATCTGGTGGTGAAATACAAAATCTTGATATTTTAATTCATGTTTAAAGAACAAACAAATCAAGTGGAATTTAAATACATTTTTTTCTCTCTCCAGTGATTGAAAGTTCTTAACGATCAATTTAAATCATCTACAATTAATTAATATTATTTTATGGTTACTGCAAGTGCAAATGTAAACTTGTCAGGTTCTTAAACAAAGAACCAACAAAGGAGGTAATGATCTTCCCATGCAGCAAGCACAGACAGTATTTGCAGAACATGTTTTCGACTCCAAAATCCAAACCTCAAGGATATTTGAATTTTAATACAGAGATAATCATTAAAATATTAACATTTGAGGGACTGAAACCAAATAATGTTATATGCAGTAAGCATTTTTCCAAATAAATCATATAAACAATGAAGTAAAATAATTAGAATATTTTCTATTGATCAATTATATTAGCACTGTTATTAGACATTCAAAACATAATTAACTACAGACTTAGCTTAGTTGCTTTCCTGCAAATTGTTGCCATTTAGTGCAAAAGTTAGTTGTAGAAAAAGAATGTGGTTTCAAAGAAAGGAACAAAAACCAGGAAAGAAGTACACGATGGAGTTTTTTATCAGGTGTTCAGTGACACACCAGCTACTCAGAACGTTCAGGAGCATTCGAACACTGTTGTTAATCCACAGTGACGTGTATTAGGTTAATCTTTAGTAGATGAGACTAACCCAGATCCTGAATGGCTTATAAGGTGAGTCCTGCTGAAGGTTTCCTTCCTTCGTTTAAGGATCATGTCTCAGATGAAATGTCAGTTGTAGGTGATTGTCTCTGTCCTTTTGTCCTTTTTATCATGTCGTCAGACCAATTTCTTTAAACACACTTTTACTTATCTATCCCCTTCTACATTTATGATGTGCAGTGTCACAGTGCACACTACTGCCAATCTATCAATAGTTTTAAGTGCTTCACACACAGCACCAAATAAAACAGATAAATCATAAAAGCATTAGATTTTTTGATACAACAGATAAAACATACTCCTGTGAAATAAAAAGTAAATTAAAAAAATAAAAGACTCTTCAAAAGAAAAAAAATACTCAAGTGAGATTAGGAACTGTATATAGATAAGCAAGATTCCTTGTTTCGGAAAGGTCTACAAAGTGGATAAGTCTACATTTATGATGCAAAATTACTTAAGAAGCACATGCAGTAAAAATGTCTTTATCTGTCCCTGTTGTGACTAGAAAAATTCTTTTTCAGTCTTGCTTATTAAACGGCTATAGCTTGCTACGTGTGCGTGGTAAATGACGTTGGGTAGATGTAGGGCAACTGATTGGATAGACGAGCAAGATTAAACTTCATAATCAAATCAGTGATGAAGCCTTCCTCTTCCGAGAGAGCCTAAATGAACCCCATTCCCATTTATGTAGACCTTTGTAAAATTACTTTTCACTGAGTTATTTGGTATACTACAAAATAACCATGTACAGCAATTGGAAACAATCAATGGATAAAGTTCCACATCTTCTAATAGATACACATGCTACACGCTATCAATCAGTTCTAATTCACTGTTTCACTTTTGCCCCTTTGTTGTTGCTTCCTTCCGCCTTCTCATTCAGGGGTTATGGCTCCTGATTGTTTAATCTCATCATTGGATTGGTGAAAAATCCTGTGACGACCTCTCAGGGATCAGCGGGGATGAAGAGCAGTGGGACGGCGCAGATCTGTCAGTGTGAGGAAGCAGTCGGACTCGGAGGCATCCAGTCGATGAGCTCTTAGGAGCCAACACATTTCTTTGTTTGCTAGGGATCCCACCATTCAACAGGTAAGCGATTCTTGCTGCAGACAATTTGCCTTTGCAGGTTTTACAACAGGATTTTACAAATTGAAGAAGCTGGCCTAACATCTAACTATGATTACACTGTGGTTATACATAACAAGGATAAAGGTGCAATTTATTATGAATGTAATCTAAAGAAAAACTACTAGTTATAGCTCTGTAAATGCACACTTTTAGACATTTGTTGAGACATTTGATTGTATTTTAAAACAAGCATTTTTGATCTCTTCGTACAGCCAGGATGGCTCGGGATATGTCAGATAAGGAAATCTTGAAAATGGAGCTTGAACAGTTGAAGAAGGAAGTTAGCACACCTAGGACACCAGTAAGTAAATAATCTCTAAATGTGTCTCTCATGAAAAAAAAACATCAAGAGAAATACACGCCTAGTCAATTAGTAGCATGCCCGTTTGTAGGTTTTATCTTCATGTCTGTGGAAAGAAAAGTCAAAGTTTTTACCCTCACAGTTGTTTTTTAAATGTTTACTCCCAACAGGTGGGTGCAAACTGTGCAGAGACGATTGCCTTCGTTGAGGAAAATGCACCAAATGATCCGCTGATTAAGGGCGTTTCAGACGACAAGAACCCCTACAAGGGAGACAAGGGAGGCTGCATAGTAACATAGTACACGGACGTCCGGGAAACAGTCACATTATTTTTATGCGATCTGGTTATTCCGGTAGAATCCTTGTGGATGAAATGTACAGTAGTAGGAAAAATGAGAGCTGTAACAGTAACGCTACCAGAAGAAAGACCCTTTTCCATCTCTGGATTATTGCATGTACCTGTTGATATATATATATAAAAAATATATTTCTTTGTCAATTTGTAATTAAATGCAAATAGCTATACAAAGCTCAGACCTGGCATGACTTTTGTGATTCTTGTATATCAAATTTTTTTTTTACACTCATCTCATGTTCATCATGTTGGTTAATATGTGCTATGGTTGACTACATGAGGTCCAAAATCTCAACATGACATATATGTATTGACTGTGTGTTAGTGCACAAAGCAGGGCAAAGTCACAGGAGCTGTGCACTAGCTGCTTAGTCACATCCATAATAGGATTTCTTTGCATAGCCAGGCAGACGGGCCCGCTACACAGAGCCGCTTCCTGTATCAACGTCTTTAAGCTTATTGCAGCAGCTTCATCCTGTTTTCCAGTTTGAGCTCTCCATCCAATTAGTGTCGTTTTCAGTTTGCAGCAACAACTGCACAGCCTGCATATGCTGTCATTTGCAATATTTGTTCACAACCCTTTTTAATATGTGCTTCCCAAAACCCTTTACAATCCAACAAATTTAGGCAGCACATTTGCACATCTGTGCAGGAAATAGTGACATGAGGTACTTAAGTAAGCATGAGTAGGCTGTTCATAGATATACTGTAAAAATATTTGGCCTTAAAGTTTAAACTTGCCTAACACATCGGCTGATGTAGCTCCCTGCTTTATTTAAAGGAATTTATATAACAGGTTAGAATGACACACAATAAATACTCCATTTTAAATGTGCAGCAATTTAATCTTATCACCACTTTTAAAGACAGTGTCTGCAGCCATGTAACCATTCATTCAGTCATTAAAGCACATACGTATCTATAAAATAGCTGAGGTGATGAAACTAATAAAAGTCATTTACATCAGTGAACCTAACCAAAACCAAACAAATATATGTTAACTAAATTCCTAGATATACTTAGTATTATTTAACATATTCAAATTTTAAAGATGAAATTGTTCCCTGAATTTTTTGTGGTTCAGGTTATAACTGCCTTGAGATTAAATCTGTAGTTCAAAGTCAACTGAATGTATACCATGAGGACAAAGTCCATGCAGTAAGAAACCATGTAATCAAAGCTCAAATGACCTTGGATTTATGTTTATTACCCCCCTTCATAAGAATTAAACTGTGAAAGTCTGCGTTTCTTGCATCCTTGAGAAAGTCTGGGCCCACATTTGCCCCATTTGGTGTTACTTACTGTCTTTAAAGCCTTTGAAATTCTGAAACTCAGAGATTTCAGGCAGCTTCGCTGTTATGAAGACAGAAAACTAAGATAATTTTTGTATGATATGGCCTTTATCTAAATTGCCTTATCAGATAAGAGGAATTGTGGCTATCTCTTACCTATTTAAGTCTCTTAACACACTTAACACTTAAGCAAAATGTGTTGCAACCTTGAGATTACAATATATCGTGTTGCATTTGTGGTAATTCTAGATGCCTAATATCTAAGAGGAACATTTATTATACTAAAGTGAAATATTAAAATCATGGAGGGGCGTATCCTATTTATTACATCGCTATAAAAGCAAAGTGATCTACATCAAAAAAATTAAGTATTATTTTTCTTTTTACATTACTCAAGCAAATTCTTTGGTAATATCACATTATGATATCTGCACTGTCAACACAACACAATACTGTCTTTTTATATTACTCGCTTGCATAACACAAACACAAACGCCTTCTTTTCCAGACCTTTGGCACCTTATAGGCTAATAAAAGGACAATTTGCGGGGTGCCGTGTTCAGACTGAACGTGTCACCGGTGCTGTGAACGCTCTGCGACAGAACAACACTGAGTCAGTTACAGCCTCCATCATGTGGCTCTTGATTTTCATAGCGTGGCTGGTGATATGGGCGGGTGGTACGTACTGGTACCTGTTCGGAAAACCCAGCCCTTTCTCGCTAGAGTCAGTGAGGCCCCCCGGACCTCGTGAAGTTGATCAGAAGAAGAGAGACAAAGTCATTAAGCAAGGTAAGAGGATCAGTGCAGATGTGTCACATTAACACATTCGTGAATAAAATGAGATTCAATGCTTTGTGTTACTCAATGCTTTGATGAAACTAGTCTGGTGAGTAGAATTTCATTACATTACGAGAGAGAGAGAAAGAGAGATCTGTAAAATAATCTTATAACCTTATAATTCTTATAAAAGATAATAGATAATGAGTCAAGCAAAGCACAGCAAATTGATACTATTCATTATCTAGTAAAACATACATTTTTGTTATTAGTTACATCTGTGCATTTCATCCTGATTTTAAATATTAATATTATTATTATTATTATTACTATCACATTTCACTGACACATTCCACACAATTAATCTTGGCTATCCTAATTTTATATTCAATTCAATAGATCTATCCTGTATGAATAAACTTCTAAATACTTCTTTCACCTTGTTATTTAACTTAATTAGATTACGACCAAAAGATTGTGATTAATGTACAGTTTATGACTGAAGTGTGCAGTGCAACCTTCAGACAGAGTTGTATAACCGAAAATTATGAAACACATTTTACGGTCTCAGATTCTGTGTTCGCTCATGTGAGCGTTTACAATGCAACTTTAAAGCCATCTAGATGTTTTTTCACGTTGGTTCCGTGTCGGTTCTGAATGTAAGTGATTGTGTTCAGGGTTCAGCCTGGACAAAGTGCCCCACAACCTGGACGTCATAGTCGTTGGTACGGGCATCGGGGGGCTGACGGTTGGAGCGACGCTGGCCAAAGCAGGGAGGAGAGTCCTGCTCCTGGAACAGCATGACCAGGCAGGAGGCTGCTGCCACACGTACATAGAGAAAGGCTTTGAGTTTGATGTTGGTAAGAAAACATCCTTTAAAACGTGACCTACAAAGGAACATAATTGGTTGTCCTTACTGGGATGCTAAGGCCTGAAAGGAATCAACCGATTGTCACCCACTGTCTTGATTCTTCCCTTACTCCTTCTCCTCCAGGGCTCCACTACATCGGGCAGCTCCATGAGAACAGCTTGTTGCGGATCACCTTCGACCAGCTCTCCGAGGGCCAGCTGGAGTTCCAGGAGCTGAATCAACATTTTGACACCATCCAGATCGGCCTGGGCGACGAGAAACGGGAGTACACCATCTTCTCGGGGAAAACAGCCATGAAAACCCACCTTATCAAGCAATTCCCTGACGAATCAGAGGCCATTGAGGAATTCTTCAGAATCATGAAGGTAAATTAGCTAAGCGACACATACCATCAGTCATCTAGCCAGAAAATCCCTGTCAAACTTTACCCTTTTTGCATCAGATCTCAGCTAAGAAAACCCACTACCTGGCGACACTAAAGCTGATCCCACAGTGGGTGTCGTTGTTCCTGTTGAAGTCGGGCATCGCAGACCTCGCCTCCTCGGTTTTCCGCCTCTCCGGCTCGCGCGCGACCGACGTTGCGAACAGGCTGACCAGTAACAAGGATCTGCAAGTCATCTTCGCTTACCTATTCTACGGTGGGTCCTTAAACACCTCACACCAGAGCACGGAGGAGTCCAAAAGCGTAACAATGACTATGAGGTTAGAATGCTGGCTCTCAGCTTTAATTTGAAATAAAACTAGTTTTCTCGATTTGAATCGATAAGTAAACAACTAAATAAGAAAATGCATTACATTTTTTCCATTTGATATGATTCATTGATTAAATAAATAATTGCTGATTATTTAGTTACCAACTAATTGATATGTTAGAGCCTCATTTTAGGTTGGATGACATTTGTAGTCCTTTATATGTTAAAATCTTGGTCTGTATAGGGAATTTACTTGTTGTTGTTCTAAAAAAATGTTACTATTCCTTCAATGTTCACCCAACATGGATGTAGATACAAAATTAAAACTTCACTGTCCTCATACCCTCCAAGTCCAATTTTTTTTGGAGGAAACACGCAATTAATGTTCTCATTACTTATATATTTTGTTTTACTGATTCCAAATGCTGACATAATGACTTTTAAACACACACTACCATTCAAAGGTTTGGGGTCAGCCACATAAGTTTGTGTTTTCCATAAAAAGGTCACACTTTTATTTATCAAATGACTTGCAAAATTAATAGAAAATCTAATTAAGCCATTGCCAAACTTTTTAATGGTAGTGTGTAACTGGATAAGTGGACAGATGGAGCAAGATGAGCATGCTAATAAAAGGACATTAGTAAATATGAAGCTTTTATTCTGTGTATATTTAGGCGTTCCGCCAAAAGACTCCAGCATTCTGATGAACGCCCTCCTGGTTCATCACTACAAACGAGGAGCCTACTACCCTAAAGGTGGCGCCAGTGAGATTGCCTTCCACTTCATCCGCACCATTCAGAAATATGGAGGAAACTGCCTGGTCAGGGCTCCCGTCTCCCAGATCCTGGTCAATGACGAGGGAGCGGCCTGCGGTGAGAGGAGGATCCGAAAACTAGTCAGGTAACAGATGAGACACACAAAACTGACGTCGTCTTCTTTGTGACAGGTGTGAAAGTGAGGAAAGGTCAGGAGGAAGTGGAGGTTTATGCACCTGTGGTCATCTCAAACTGTGGCATCTTCACCACGTTCCAGAAACTTCTTCCCCCTGAGATTCAAGTCAAGCCAGGTGAGCAACAGCACTGATTTAATGGCTCATGTAAGAATTCATTATCATGACACTAGCACAATAACTGCAAGGTTTTTCTAAATGTCCCCATATTACAGATATCCAAGAAAGACTGAGCATGATGAAGCATGGAAGAGGCTCGTTCCTGGTCTTCTCTGGCTTTGATGGGACTGAAGAGGAGCTGGGCCTGGAGTCCACCAACTTCTGGTTGTTCAAAAACAACGATATGGACAAATCGTGAGTGTGCAGAGCACTGAGTGAACACTGGGTGAAGAGGTGGCTTCTTATAAATACAAGGGGGCGCTATTGTATAAGAAGTAGGGATACAACAAAATCGCTTCTGATTATTTTACATAAAAAAATCCTGACATCCTCTGACCAGTCAAACTTCCCAGTGTGTCCTCTAGATGGAGAAGAGCATCAGTCCAGTTTCAGCTGAAGTCATTTGTTCTTTTTTCTCTTTTGTTTTTAGGATGGAGGACTTCTTTGCATTGAGCAAAGATGAAGCACCAGATAATATTCCCATGATGTTCATCACAATGCCATCTGCCAAAGACCCAGAAGCCAAAATAAGACACCCTGGTACAAACCAACAAACTTCTCCTCACGCTGTTATCCATACTAGTAGTAGCTGGGAATTAGGATTGCAAAGAAAAGCAATGATAAAGATGTACAGCAGCTATAGTGTTACAGTCGCTTTATGTACATTTAGATAAGACCTCTGCAAGAAAACCATATAATATCTTATCTAAGATTCTGTGTCTGTGTAGGTGTGATTGGTTTTCTCTTATGTTCACAGGAAAGTCTTGTATGACGATATTGACAATGGTGAAGTATGAATGGTTCGAGGAATGGAAGGACACCACTGTCCGCAAAAGGGGCGACGAATACTACAGCTACAAAATGAGGTTTGCCAATAACCTCTTTGACTGGGCCTGCACCATATTCCCTAAAATCAGAGACAAGGTAAAAGTGATGTTACATGTCGGATGTATGTTCTCTATGTCTGTACATTATAAAATATGAAATTTGTTAACTATTTGTACAAACAGTAGTTTGTCTGCACCTTTTTTAGGACATTTTGACATTTGTGTTTTTTGTTCTAGCTGGTTTTCCAGGATGTGGCGACCCCACTCACCAACTCACACTATCTGGGCGCACAGCGCGGCGCTATGTACTCCGCCGAGCACAACCTGGAGCGTTTCCACGCCGAGGCCGTGGCGAGGAACAGGTGCAACACCCCCGTCAAGAACCTCTACATCTCAGGTATTAAAGTTTTTTATAAAAGTAATTCTAGTATTTCAAAATGATGCATTCATTCCGATGGGATTTGTCCTTGAGTGAAGTAGAAAATGTCGGAATGATGATGTATTGAAATGTGTTGCATTTCTTTGCAGTATAGTTTTTTTCATGCCAAATTTGTTTATTGGTACAATTAAAACACTTTTCACAATGTTGTGTACTACAGAAAGTGAGATTTTTATTGCTTTTTGATTATATCGAAGGCCTGAGTGTTGAATTCAGTGAGTTCAGTGAAGTTGTGTTGTCACAGCTATTTACACAGCTATTCAAATCAGCCAATTGGGGGAGCTGCTCATTAAAATCAATGATAAGATAAAGACACAAAATTACTGTTTTTTTCTAGAGTAGGAGAAAAAAAAGCTTAAGAGAGTAGTTGTAAACTTAATTAATTAAAATTAATTAACTGAAAAAAAAGTGTTGCAATATTTCTTAAAGATTTTCTAGAAGCTCTATGATTGCAGCCTTGTTCCACCCAATAGGTTTTATGTGAATTTCCTCATTGCAGGGCAGGACGTGTTCAGCTGTGGGATAGCAGGAGCTCTGCACGGTGGGCTCCTCTGCGCCTCTGCCGTGTTGGACCACATCGTCTACATCGACCTGCTCCTCCTCAAGAAGAAGCTGAAGAGGAGGAAAGCCAGAGAGCTGGCCCAACGGGCTAAGAAGAAACTCCAGTGAGACCGCTTGCTCTGTGCTTCCCCTAAAGGACGATGGAGGAACTGCACGATCCCAGCTCCCTGATTGTAATGATTAGCTTTAAGGAACACAGTGTGACCCAGTCTTATACTATACACTTACAGTAGGAAATCAGTACATACTAATGGCATACACACAAGAGGTGTGGTTTGTTTGTATTTGCTGCTGCTGGGATTCTTCTCAGCTTTTGCAAAGTGTAAAGGATGACCATAAGTCACAAAGAAAAATATGTATTTTTGTCTAATTTACTGGCCTATGTAAAATGCTTAATTTTAAAAAAAAAATTCTATTGTGATCTACAAATGTGCGTGTACTGTATTACGTTGGACATTTGATCTCATTTCATAATCCATCCATCCATCCATTTTCTATCCCGCTTATTCCCTTTCGGGGTCGCAGGGGTCTGCTGGAGCCTATCCCAGCGCATTTATGGCGAGAGGCAGGGGGATACACCCCAGATGGTTGCCAGCCAATCGTGGGGCACACACACCATTCACACACCATTCACACACACACTCACACCTATGGGCAATTTAGATTTGCCAATTAACCTGAGCATGTTTTGTATTGTGGGAGGAAGCCGGAGTACCCGGTGAAAACCCACGCAGACACGGGGAGAACATGCAAACTCCACACAGAAAGGTCCCAGACCCAGGCCCCAAGGCGGTCTTGAACCTGCGACCTTCTTGCTGTGAGGCAACAGTGCTACCCACTGCTCCACCGTGTCGCCCTCATTTCATAATAAAACTAACAAATACTACAAAATGCTTGGTCACTAGTGTAATTATTGCTTGATTTTTTAAGACCTTATATCTGCTATATTTGTTATATATGTTTATGTTATTATGTATTTCTCCAATTGTAGATTATATCTTTGTATGCCAAAGCTTAGGTGTTTTTGTATTGCACAAAATGTAAACTGTATGTATCTGTATTTTCTGAATAAACTTGATAAACCAAGTTTAGCCAGAGATAAAAACAAAAAAACTAATGCAGCTCTACATGAAAACTTCATGATCTTCAAGTTATCCGATTAAATCAAGCATTACCTATGGCATAATCATTTCTTTATGAAATATTAGAGTTCTCATCTCAGATGGGTTGGTACTGTACAGCCCCTCTGGGTTTAGTTCCCACCTATGTTGTTCTGACCTGACTCCTAACCCCTGAGTTGTTTGGTTAAGTGTTGAAATCAAACATATCGGGGGAAACCTCAGACTTCCTGCCCTAAGTGAACATTTCCTCAGTAAACGGCAGGCAGATTGGCCGACAAACTGTGGTCTAAAAAGAGACGACCGGGGGGGATCCGAGGCCATGAATGCCCCTTCTGTCCGGGCAGCCTGTGGGATGGCAGCAGCACGCTCGCTCTGTTAACCTTCATCCTTCTGCTGCATCAGGCCGACAAAGTGTCCCCACTGCTGCTGCATGTACGTTTTAGCTGCTGTTACAACTACTTTTTACTTCTTTCACTACCGGAATAAAAAAATCTAAGGCACCTACAAGAAGGAGGAGCAAGATGCGAGAGAGAGAAAAGCTAATTATATTGACTCTGCCAGCCTGGAAGTTCTGTCGGTCATAACATATAATTACCATGGCTCGATAAAGTGCACGACTACCCTGAAAATAAATGTGACATCTACAGTAACTCTTACTTTCCTACACTGAGCTCTGACTGGCCCACAAATCTAGAAACAGGAGCAGGGTGACACTCAGTTATGCAGCTTTAAAAATCTCCAGAAAAGGTGTCTTTTATTATTTTTTATGTTTTTAGATGAGTTGTGAAGATCTTGGACTGTTCATAGTCCAATAGTCCAACATGCAGCTCATCGTTCTGCAGGTGTTGCTTTATGATTTAAAAGGTTTTCAGGTGAAACTTTAGAAAAAATCATTTCTGATGGGGGAAGATGGATCATAATTATGGTTAAACAATTCTCACTGGGTATCACTGTTGCCTCACAGCTACACACATAAAGACAAAGTACAAGTAATTTACCTGATCCCAGACCAAGGCTCTAATTTATTATTGCTGTATAGATCAAGTGTGGGATGTCCATAAGAATAAATATTGGGTAGCAGGTTCTGATAGTGATAAATATATTGGTCTGGTGATTTTTAAATTATAGAGTCAGGTTGATAAGCCCATGAACTTTTATTAATTAGTTGCTTACTTTCTAATAGGCAATCAAAAATTACATTTACATCAATAGGCACAATGGAAATAAGCCAAAAGAAAAGATCCATTATTAACTACATACGCCCCCACATATGTTTTATTAAAGATATATATTCATATTTATTCTAGGAAAAAGGCTGATTTTGTTTTGTGATGGTGCTGTGATCCAACCATCACTGAACAGAGGACACGGTCCATCCTCTTTTATACAGAATCATTGCATCACTGGCCTGGGAAAGTCATCATTGTGTAGTTTGCTCCTTCACTGACATTTAAAGATTGTTTCTACTCCACCTGGAAAACCTTTTCACAATGAAGATATTCTATTTAATGACAAGTGCAGACACTGGAGGGGAAACCTTGTCATTTCACTGAGAAGGGCATTTATTTTCCTGATAGAAAAGCGAAGCTTCGCAGCTGAAAGGATCAGATTTAAGGAGGAATTTAGGTTTTTTTCTTGACCAGCACTAGCTCACACTTCCACCCCCTATCCTTTTTTTTTCTCCTTCTTGCAGGCTGCGCTCATATGTTTAGACACGCTCTTACATCAGGAGAGGCCCAGAGGGTCGGGTCTCAACAACAGCAGTCCACTCTTTCCACTGTCTCAGCCACTATTTGGCACATTTTGCACAGACACTTTTGAATGAAGTTAATATTGTAGGAGCCGAGGTTCCGTGCTTATCCGTAAACATGTGTACCTGAAACCTTTTATTATGCTGCGAAGCAAACCGTGAACTCGCAAACACTGTAGCAGAGCAGTTGGCTCAGAGTGTTTCTCGTGTTGCTGGGCTCTCACCTCTCTGCTCCAGCCAGTTTTCTTTCTTTTCCAGATGTTGGAGCTCCTCCCCACTGGCCCGCCGCAACCTCCCACAGCTTGAGACCAGCCAACAGCCACAGCTGCTACCAATCTGAATGCTCGCATAAGAAATTTTTAGATGAGCGAGATGAGAGAAGCACTAGTCTGGAGATAGGAGCAGTGATCAGATTGGGCTCACAGGCATGAGTTCATGCATTTTTTAAAGGTTTAAACTCACTTTCCTACCATTTAATGTTCAGCGCTCTTAACAAGGTGAGACTTTTTAAACAAACGTAAAATTTCACCATCACAGGTTTATGTTTGCACAGGAAAAGTGAAACTGAAAACGACATGTCTGTGTTTGTGGAGTAAGCCAAATCAAACTGTGGCTGTTTCCCCGCTCACAGGCCTTGTCTTCCATGTTGGTTAAAAGCTGCTGCTTGAGGCCAATTTTCTGTTGAGCAAAATGGAAAATCCAAAGGAAAATGGCAGCTTCCCCGATTCTCTATAAATCACTGCCTGAGAACGCCTTCCAGCAAGCTGAATAACTACTCAGGTCTACATGTTTGTTCCTTAGCTCAGACCAACAGGTTTTTTATTTAGTTATTTATTTTATTCTAGACGCTGTCACTGTCATTTATAGGTCATAAGGGCATAGTTTCACACAGTTGAACTACTTTATATTTGCCATACCCCTGTGTCCAGAGAAAGCTAGACATAAAAGTTTGGATGCGATAGAGAAAAGAGAATGAAATAAGCGGAGGTGGATTTAGTGATATATATACTAGTATATAAATAAGTCATAGTGGATTCTGCAATCTAACAGCTGCTCCACTGAGTAAGTATGAGTTCATGAGTACAGCCATACAGTAACTTTATCATTAATTCATTGATATTTTTGAGAAGCCAATTTATGACATTTAAAAAAAAGACAATTGGCAAAATCACGTAATTGCTTTAATAAATGCATTTGTAATGTTCAGCTTCGTAGTTTAATGTACAGTGCATGTATATGCACTGTGGAGTTCCATATGTATTTTAAAGGCTATAAACATGTGTTTATACACGTAAACAATAAATATGTGAACACAAATAACTGCTGATTGATTTTATACCTTTGACATCCAGGTTTCTTTTACAATTCCCAACAACAACACAAAGAATCTCACTTCAACCAAAGTCGCTGCCCATTTATGTTGGTATAGTAAAAACAAAAGTAATCATCACCCTTGTAAACCACAAAGCCACGCTATGATCATAGTCTGCACTGTATTGCTATTAATACTCTTTGGCTTTAATCCAGAACTGAGAATATAAGATAGTTGCCAGGTTAAGGATAAGAGTTTAGGAATGTTACATACAAATTATAATTATTATATGTAGATGTTAATATAAAAAAGACATTCATCTTGCATACAAAAGAGGAAGAAAACCACATTAATGATTTTGTGGTTAAGTGAAGGAGTTAAACTCTGTTCTCTTTCACACCCATCTACACTATGTGACTCCTCCCACCAGCCGATGCTTCAGATATGATCCAGAGTCTCACATTTCACCATTTAGTGCTGAGGTTCCCCGTGCCCCCCTCCACCTTCTCCACCGAGAGACGCCCACCCCTCCGCTGAGTAATCGCCCCCATCCATTTACATCCGCATTCATCACTGCTCTCCCTGGCCCTTGTTTACATGGTGGTTAATGTTTTCTGCTGGAGACTTCATGCACTAGAGGGGGCTCATACCAGCCCACCCTCATCAGAAGATATCTCCTCAACACAGGGTTTAGATACAACATGCGTTGTCCTCCTTTATCTGAATCAAGATCGGTCAGTAGATTGTTGGGCTCTGTCAGATAGGTATGGGATGCACGACCTATTTTAAACATGGCTTAAACTCGGCTTGACTTGAGCGTGAGAGTTTATGCTTCAGCAGAAAGTAAAACAACTAAATTTCCCTCAGTTGTGAAGTCAACTATCAGTGTGTTGTCAAAAGGAAATTTCAAAACTGTTCATTGACGTTTTAAACCTTCTTAAGATTTGTTGCAGTTTGCTGACACATGCTTTGGCCTTGTTCATCACACGTGAACTGTTTACTTTTACACTTAGCACAAATATAAGAAACATTTGGCCAGGAGGTGGCATCCACAATTTCTTCAGGGATCGTCTGTTACGTCTCAGCTCTGGTCCCCGGCCGACTGACACTAATTCCTCTAGTGATCTGCTGTGAAATCTCAAGGAAGGGCTTTGCTCCCTCGTGGCGAGGGGTTGTTTTCTCTGGCCCTGGCTGGCTGGCTGCAGGTCTGAGGGCAGGGCCTCACAGCGTGATGCTCCCGGAGGGGTCATACCTACATGTTTTCACTTCAGCACGGAGACCATATTGGCAGGATGACCTCACAGAGTAGGCTCCATCTTAAACGCCACAGCCATGGATTTGTGGAGAAATATCAGATTTGTAGCTTTTTTTTTGACATTTTAAAAAACATATAATGTGCATATTTCCAGGTTCTGGGGCTCTACAAGAATATCTTTGCATGATTTCAAGTTTTAAATGCCCAATGTTGCCAATTTCACAGTTAAATACCTTCATTTAATGATCTATTTATAAAATAATAAGATGCCTTTATGGTAGAAAAACACCTTGTTAGACTTGTAGCAGCAAAGCATTCTTCTCATTCTCTCGTTCTGAAAAACTCTATTTCCCAGCATCCCCTCCCTATTGGAACGCCCACTCTGTTGTGACTTGCCTAGCTCTGTTGGAAATGTCATCCCCCTCATACAGATGAGGTCAGCTAAAGAAACAAAAAGTCAAGTAAAAGGCATTCTGAAAAGGAAGGGGATGTTTACACGGATCCAGGGGCGTTTGCTATTAACTTCCATTCCCGTTGTGACATCACAACAGGAGACATTTTTAAATGGCCCATTTAGGCCTTTCATTCATTATGTCCTATCTACTCGACAGGGTTTAGAAACACAGTGAGATACAGAAAAAGGAAAAGAGCAGAGTTTATTTGCACTGTGGACATGATTGATCCTCTCTGCACTCAGAAGTTGTTTCTTCCAGCAGGCTCAGTGTGATCAAACCGCTCCAGTGAAAAAGCTCTGCAGACAAAGACATCAATGGAAACCACAATGAGAGACTCTACTACTTTGCCTTCTGGCCTGAGACTTGGGAGTGTTGGGAGTGTCAGGCTCAGGAATGAAAAATGTATAATGTAGACAATATCCCAAATGTATGAAGCTATTTTAAGTAGGGTCACATAAAGAATCAACACATGATCTTATATTCATTCGTTTTCTATTCCTGTTTATTCCTCACTAGGTTCACTGGAGCCAATCCCAGTGTACTCAGGGCAAGAGGCAGGGATTCAACCCAGACAGGTCTCCAGCCTATCATGGCACACACACCATTTACTCACACACACAAAGCTATGGGCAATTTAAAGTCTCCAATTAACCTCGGCATGTTCTGGACTTTGGGAGGAAGCCAGGAAAAACCCATGCAGACACACGGAGAAAAAAGAACAAACTCCACACAGAAAGGTACCAGCCCAAGGCCTTGAACCTGTGACCTAGTTGTGAGCGCTATCCACTACTCCACCATGTCACCCTTGATCTTATATTGATTTGGTAAATCATTTAAGAACTGTGGTGCGCTCATGTTGTGGAGACGGCAGGTACCTTGTTATGGCGAGCACCGCCCTGAAGGTACAGGAGCTACAAACCAAAATTATAGGTGTTCACACACACACACACACACACACACACACACAGACACACACACACACACATACACACACACACACACACACACACACACAACACACACACACACACACACACACACACACACATAAAATAATATCTTATCTATAGTGTCTATCTTTGAGTGACAGGAGTTTATAAATGAAAACAAAATGTATGCGACTCACTCATTTAGCAAGGAAGAGCTTCAAGCTAAAAGTGCATGTTGAGTTGGCATTGTGTTATCCAGATATTTTATATTTAGTTTAAACAAAACCAAAAAAAAAATTCACATCAATATCAAGTACCTCCCTCTCTCCGCTGTCTCTTCCATTTGTTTTAGTCAAAAAAATAGTCATATTTTTAATTGATATGAGAATGATACCTGTGAGGTTCATTCTCCAGACTTAGAATCAGGTTTAGTCATAAACAAAGTTATTATTTATTTAAATTGGCACTTTCCTCTTTATAGTATTTTTTGGTTCTCACAGTCTGGTTCAATTCTACTCTGTGACAGTCTGATAAAGCACAGGCACAACAAGGCAAACCACAATGCATTGTTTAACAGGTACAAGGTAAAGACAAAATCATTAACTTTATATACAGTAGTGAGCGTAACCATTTTCATATGACATTAGTTAAACGTAATCTGCTTTGAGTTGAGTGTTGCGAGCATGTAATTGGGAATATTTTTCCAGTAATTTGGCCTCTAAAATTAACAGTAAAAATGTGGCTGATAATTGCTATGAGTCAATTCCTGAGACATTAAAAACAGTACGTCTATAATAGCACATATTTTTTTTGTTCTTGTACGTAACCAACAAAGTTTTCGCTTCAGGTTTTGTATCTGAAGCTGCAGTCACATTGCAGAACAGTGCAATTTTAAGTGATTCCAGATGCTTTAAGAATTGAACTCATGTGCAGGGAAGCAACAAAAAGATGTTCCCCATGCCCTCATTTCTTCTACCATGTTGCTGTCATCTGCTTATCCTTTCTTACTTTTAAACAGGAAAAGAGGAATTTAAGGGAATGTTACTTGCGTATTGGGTAACATTTGGTCATTAAAAAGTAAAAAAAAAGCCTTTTCCTCAAGCTGCAGTATCTGATTTAAAAAAAATATAGACCCAAAAGACTTTGGAACATTTGGAACAAAAGCAATGCTGGCCAGAAGTGGGAGGAGTGTATGAGGGCTGTAATCTTTTCTTAATCTTTACTGCCATGAACTACACAATACAAAAACTGCACTACACAGGCAATGACAATCTCCATGTTCGATGCATCTGAATTCATTGACAGCAAAACACATCTTTCAATCCTATAGTCTAAATATAAATGAATTTCTGCAGTGTTTGTCTCGCTATAAAATGTGAGCTCCTGGAAGGGCAGGGAGACGGCTGGGTGGGGACTGGGCTGGTTTTCGACGGGTGGGAGAAGGTGGGGTTTGATGATGCTGTGAACACACGTCCTGCACTCCCATCCAACTGAACTCTGGAGGGAAGGACGCCCCAGGGTGGTTACTCCTTTAAAAGTGGATGTCGCTCTCGCCCTCCCACTGAACGGAGGGGGGGGGATGTAAAGAGAAATGAAGAACTTCAGCAATGCCCAAGGCAGGTAGAGACAGGCCAAAATTGAGAGAGAGAGAGAGACAGAGAGAGAGAGAGAGAGAGAGAGAGAGAGAGAGAGAGAGCAAACACAGCCAAATGTGTTCACAGAGCTGGAGAGTGAGGATGTGGCAGACAAAGAGAAAAAAAAAAGTAGAAATGTGGCATAAACAAATCTTGAACCTCTTGAATTTTCTGTTTCATGGCAAATGCAAGTGCTTATGTTCCTGCAGCTGCAAGGTGAGCCTGGACACCCCCGGAGACAGGCACCGCATCTTCCCTACGAATTACGTTACATTTCTTCACTATTTCCTACTCCATGCTGGCAGTCAGGCGGATGATAGGGAAAGCACATTGCATTCGGTAATGCTGTCTTGAACCACTGTGCTCCAGGAAAAAAAAAACTGTTTCGGAGGAGGAATGTAGACTGTTGAGTGTCTCGACATGTTGGGGGAAGAGTCAGTGGGCCGGGAGGAGACCAGTGCCGGAGGTTTACATCCTTATCCATTCATGGTTAAAATTTTGCAGGTTTTCTAGAAAAAAAAAAGGTTATTCTAAAAGCAAAATTAGTTTCTAGGCCTAACAATAACCCAGATGGCTGTGCGGTGGTCCCTTTTGTCGTTAGAGTCCCAAGTGTTTGAAGAAGCAGGAAGGGGTGGCCACTGTCATTATCAGCTTAAGTATAATTATTAAACCTAATGAAAAGTCTCACCTTTGGAGTCACATGCTGAATGAGGCAGATAGGTGCCAGCTTGTTAACCTGATGATAAAAAAACCCACCCTTGTCTTAATTTCAAAAGAACGAGAGATTAATGACATCAGACACTGTGCATTAATATCTTTGTAGTCTGCTGATTATATTTTTCCGTTATGGGACTTTCAAATTCTTTCCTGGGCTAGACAATGTGCTTCAACTAAAACCATCTGTTTTTAATGAACTCGGATATTTGATGCACTGCAGAGCTTGATTCACTCTATGCAGAGCTTTCTTCATGAAAAACCTTTCCTCACCAGACCACTGTAACTGCATTTCATATGAAAAATGTCAGCACTCAACGATTTTACTATTTTGAAGACAGATTAACGCACGTAGCATAAAAGCAGCATCAATACTAAAAAGAAACTGGTCTTAGGTGAAGGGTAACGGTGTAAGGGGGCACAGTAAGTGCATATTCACCCACCATCACCATACAATCTCCATTTTGCCAGATTGCACTGCCCCTCCCTTTTTTCTCCTCCTCTGTGGTCGATTCTTACATTTTTCGTCTCACACTGTTTTTGTTGCTCCGAATTGCGCTGCAGCCAAGTATACTCCCTTTGTTGATGTGGCAGGCCTGGGAAATGAGAAGCTGATACTACATGTAAGGCAGAGGCTCACAAAGACGAAGAAGAAGATGAAGAAGAAGAAGAAGAAGAAGAAGGAACACCCCCTCTTTTGCTTGCAAACGTGGACAGAAAAGAAAAAAAAGGATAATTTGGGAAGCTAACAGAATGACACACAATGTCAAGTTTAAAAGGAAAGGCTGGATGTGGCCGCTAATCACACATGCACTGCCGGTTGGTTCTTTTTCAGCATTTTTTTGGATTTCATTGAAAGAAAATGGTGGGAAACAGAGGATTTAGAGAGGATTTAGTCTTTCATCCCAGTGTGTAAATTCAAAAGCACACTTATATCATGAATTCTGTTAATCAGAGACATATGAGATAAGATAAATCCAATGTTTGTGCTCCCTAACCAATAACCATAACTAATGATTTGGAGATACAAAGGAAAAAAAATATATAATGTATTATATGTAGGATATACGATTTAACCTCCATCTGTATCACTATCGCAAGCCAGGAAAAGTAATACGTTTGTCATAGTGTTCCCTTCCAAAACAGACTCCTCTAACATATAAATCTGTCCAGGAGAGAGACAGCTAATAAACGACAGAACGGCATGAGTCTCGGAGCCAGTGGACGAGCTCCCAGTGAGTTTCCATGATGTGATGTGGAGAGCGAGCCGCCCGACATCTTGCCTTCTCATTCCAACGCGCAACTGAAGACAAACCAGGGAGGGACATGACACTAATCTAAATATGGGCAACGGGGCCAGAGCCAATCAGAGCGTGAGCATCCGTTACCTCCCGCCCACTTCCTGCTCACCCTAAACCCTACCAGACCTCATTGTAGTTAAACATGTGACGTGGAGACCTTAAAAGCCGTTGTTCCCTTCTTCCCTAACCTCTCTGGCTCAGCGTTCTCTTTTGTATATCTTGCAAGGTATTTCCTGTGGAGAGTCTAAGTCTGTGTCCTTGCTAATACACTGATAGAGGTAGTTACCTCTACCATGTACAACAATATCTGCAGAGAGGTGTCTCAGTATCAGAAAAGTTTTGTGATGCTTGTATCTCCCAACGATGGAACATAATTTTCGTCAGTAATTCTGTGCTTAACAGATGAAAAAAGTTTAGGTGAAAGTCACAAATCAGCCACAACATATCATTAAATTTTAAATCCTGTTTGACAGCACCAGGGATGCTTCAGCTGAGCTGTGACGTGGACTCCTAACCCCAGATTGAGAAGTTTGACGTGGGCCGGGCCTGAGCTGAATTCTTCTACTAACTCATCTCTCCAGTCTTGAAGGTGTTGTCCAGTTGAAACCAGGCACCCCTCCCCCCCATACACAAATGTGAGCAGCTGCCAGCATCACATGAAATGTGTTTCTCCAGCCCACCGACAGAAGGCGTTTAGCCTTCAGCCAGATCGTGTTTCTATCTACCGTGGAGTCCTGAAGAGGTTGAACTGCAGCTTGTGTCATAATGTGGAGAAGCGGTGAGGAAGCAGTCACGTCAGCATCTCTTCACGTCTAATTGGCGGCCTTCTGTGTTGCACATATGGACCCCTGTGGCCCCCCGCCCCCGATAGGTTTCATACAGGCAGGAGGTCAGGTTTTACACATTCATGGTTCGACATAGAAAACAACATCTTGTCCTATTTGAAGCAGTGTAAAACCTGCTGCCTCATCGCTGGCACCCCAACCCCCCTACCCCCAACCCCCCTACCTGCCGTATGCTACCCATTAGCTGCTTTATGGAGCCCTGTCACTGGGGGGCCTGATCCTGGTGTACTTTAATCTGCTGAATAACCAACAAAATCCTGGAGGCAACCGTCATCAAGTTTGTCTCAGATAATAACGACCCTACACATAATTCTAGTTTCATTTAATGCCAGTCACTTAACTAGGCTCATTTTCATTTAACAGATGTCTCTTCAGAAAAGGATACCTCAATCTGAATTTATGTGGATGGGTAAATAGGCATTAGACATCGTCAACGTCTCGGCTGTAAACGTCTGATTCCTCCACAAAACGTAATCCACCGTGCTAACATTTTTGTCCCTAGTTTTCGGGTAAAGATCTATCATGAAGCACAAAATAAATAGGAATTGTGATTAAAAAGAGGTTCTTTTCTGTATTAATTTTTCATTACCATAAAGTGTTAACACACAGTTCTCTTTAGTCCTGAATAGGCCCAAACTTTACTTTTTCCAGGGCCACAAACTGGTTTCTGGCTCCAAATATATTACAGCAACACCCACAGCTACTGTAAAAGACACCCCAGGGGTGCTGAAACGTCTTGATTATACAGGCCTTGATCTTCTAGGTTAGTGAATAATGAGGGCAGCACAACAAGGACTTTAGGACCCAAACATATGAATCTCATCTTAGTCTAATAAACACTTGTGTAAAAGTGTTCTTTTCCCCTGTCAACCAAACAGAAGCTGGTTCTTTGATCTGCATTCCAACAGGTAAAGTTCTAAAATCCGCTTGGAACCGGTGTGAAATTCTGACAAAATGCAGAGGAAAACATTGTTTCCATGAAACAGCCGAGTGACATGCATGCAGGTAGGTCAACATTGAGATAGAGTTCCAGCGAGATACTTGTTTCAGACGATGTTCTCTCAGGTTGCAGCACCAGCATCCAAAGCCATCTGGTTTTGTCACTGTTAGACACATTCATGGCTCAGCCATTTAACTCATCTTACAGGATTTGACTGGAAAATGAATTAGGCAGAAGACAAAAGTAAAGGAGCACGGCGCTGTGTTTGGAAAAGGTTTGCGAGGATCTCTGTCTTATAAACCATATCCAATTTTAGACGGAACATGTCTGTTCTTATGTAATGAAATAGAAAACAGAAAATTGTTGACAATGTGTTACCATATTTTTTTCTCCTGCCCGGGCTTCCACAGTCTACGTGAATCAATCAGGATCTCAGCTAATCACCAACAGCGTTTTAATTTCCAGGGGCCTCTCATCAACTAAAACCTTGGCCATACCAGAAACTCAGCAGTGCATCTTTGTGAGCAGTGATGCCAGATTGGGAGGCTTCCTGACTTATTTGTATCCATTCATGTGGTTAAACAATATCTTGGGCAGGTTGTGTTATTTTGGGCAACGTTTTGTACCATTTGGGCAGTTTCCACAGAAGAGAAGTTCCAATATGAGACAAAAAACAGAGAGAGAGGGATAGAAATTTTGTTTGCTTCGTGATCAACAAGCCATAACAAAAAATATGATGGCGCACTGATTTTTAAACATTAAAATGCTTTAAATAAATGAACCTTGCACCTGTATTTGTAATTCTTCAATTTACCTAATTGGACCTAAATAAACAGACCCACTTTCCTGACTGTAGACACTAAGTCTAACCTCTCTTTGTATCTTTGGTCTTATGATATGTGCTCCTGTTTTTTAATGTGTGATACACCATAGCCAATCTACTGGCAGTTGCTCTCTCTATAAAACCTCTGCTATATTCCAAAATAGTGGAATAATGGCCCCCTCCTCTTATCCAAGTAGAAAGATTAATACTGCACACATGTTGAGGCAGCTCATGCTGCAGTCGTGTCATATTGGAGCTGTTGTAATGACCAGTTTCCGGTTTGATAAATACATTCACAACATTCGAATTGCAATGTCTCCAAAAAGATCTACTTTTTTGTTCTTAAAAGTTTGATGAAGTGAATTTGATTCACTTCCGTTCCCATTTTTCTTCAGAACATTTCTTTTTCGTGAGATGGTTAAAATCAAAGTTGCAACACTCCGTCGACCATTCATGTGTCGCAATTCACACCAAAGATATACTTGACTTTAATGTGCACTGACGAGTCAGGGTTTTGTCGACAAAAGTATTGATATGGATTCAAGTTTCAAGTTCAGGGAGTTGTTTAGAGAGAAAATGGCTGAACTTGAACACCTCCCAAGTTTTCTGCTTTTAGTCTATCACTGAAAAGCTTGTTAAACGCTGTCCAGATACAGGAGGTGGCAGCACAGCTGGCCTGTCCCTTTCCTTCCACCTCTCCTTACCTTTTGACTTCCTTTAACATCTGTCTGCGTCTATCTCTCTCTCTCTTTTTTTACCTCCACCTTGTCACTCTCCTTCCTTCTCTCCGTCTCTTGACTCATCCAGGCTGAAGACCAGGAATAAAAGCAGACAGGAAAGAAACTCCAGCGGCTGTCTGTGTAGGGCCAAGGACCAAGCCCAGTGGCCTTCTTTTTTTCTCCCTTCTCTCTAACCCTCTAATTTCGCATTTATTTTAGGAAGAGTTTATTGAGCTAACGCTCCTACGCAATACAAAAAGCACAGGACTCAGTCACCGATGTATTCACTGACTGCCCTCTCCACTCATCTATGACTATACTCATCTGAAGATAATAGGTTTTACTGCAGTTTATTTCAAGTCATTGTGGTGCTGAGATGCTTAGGGCGTCAAAAAGCAGTCAACGGTAGAATGAGGGAATATGGAAACTCCAGTGCATTTACAATGCAGCAAGAACGCTCAAAGACCAGCCTCGTTTTTTTAATTTTTGTGAAAACAAGATTAAAAAAATCCTCACATATTTCTTTGTAACCTGAAAAGGTGACTAGTTCAAGAAAAGTGTGCATCCCTTGTCTTTATGTGACATTTTAATAGATGCAGTTAAATGCAGAATTGCAGGGGGGAAATGTAGCCTCTGTTGAAATTCCAATCGCTACACAGGACAGTAAAGGAGGAATAAATGCAGGTCACCTGTTTTCAGAACGATCCAGGTGTCTGTGCAGCACGACTGCACGCGCAGGTGCACAGAGTGGAGCGAAAAAAGGGGGAAAAAGAATTACAGTCCTGTGTTTTAATGACAGCAATGGAGCTTCAGTGCGAATGGGCTGAGCCCTTACTGTCACTGATGATGAAAAACGAGAGGCGAAAGGAGGTGTCAGTCAGTGATTATAACTTTCGTTTGACTCTCACCCAGGTTTTACAAAGTTGGTGGGAAATTAACAACCGCTTTTGGGTGGACGAGAACACCCACAAGAATGCTGCCTCATTTGAAAAGCTGGAATGAAGGCTTTACATAGCTCACAAGGAAACAGTTTTCTTATCACATTCAAACGCTCAATAACAATATGTACTATGGTGAACGTGTTAATGACCCGTTTACACTTAAATGCTCAGCTCAACTAAAGCTTAAGCCTCAATACACAGTTAAGTCAGCCACTGGCACTGCTTACAACCTGAATGCAAACAATCCTCATGTAACAAACCTGCAGCATAAATGAATCACATAACATCACATCAGCTCTCTCGCCCTGCACCTATTTCCAATAATCTACATACTGTAAATGCAATAAATGGAATTCAAGTGCCTGAATTAGGAAGGACACATTTTCCACAACACAATCCAAACACCCCCCCACCTTCCCCACCGTCACCATCCTCCAAACTTCCTCCTCAACCTACATCTGAAAGTGGTTAGTCCTGCATTTTCCGGGTGATACAGGAGGCAAAGCATAAATCTTAACTCCTCCTCCGGTGGCAGCAGCAGCAGCAGCAGTGATTTCTGAACATGTGGCTGGCATCGGGATCCTTTTCTCAGGCATGAAATCTCTTCTCTTGAGGCCTCAGTGACAGCAACGTAACAATGTGACAATAGGAACAAAATGACAGGAAAAAAGAGACTGATTCAACAGTAATGCTCAGGATGAGATGAATTTCTTGAAGAACAAGAAAGCTCAGTCATTAAAAGACAAAATGGATATAATGTGACTTGGACTGGTAAGAGGAAATAATTTGGGCTTTAGTTAAACTTTTCCTAAATTCAAGTAAAGTTGACAAGGAATAGTGAAACAATAAAGGAAATGATGGCACGCATTATCTCAATAAAAAGGAAGTGAAGGCTAAAGGGAGTTAGGGCTGTTATCAATGTGATCAGAAAGTTTATTTCCTGAAATAAATTTCATTTTCAAGGCCTTCGCTGACTTAAAAAAACACCAACAAATCTTGTCAGAGCAAAATGCACGAGAGCAGAGGAGAGGCTCCTTTGTTTTCTCAATGATTAATTTTTGAAGAGCAACAACAGTCCTGAAGGGAAGGAGAGAACGCATCTAACGTGGCAGGACGTCCTTCCCATGGAAAGAAGAGGAGAAAATAGGGGAGTGAGGAGGAGTAAGGAGGGGAAGGCGGCGATGTGGCCATTTAAATGGATCAATGCTTGTACACTCCCTCTGCTAAACAGTGGGTTAAGAAAAGTCCTTTTTGCCCGTGCTGGATGTTAGGGGAGGGAGAACAGACCACATTGCATTCTTTTCTACTGAGGTCACTTTTTTTTCTTCTCAACCATTCTGAAGTGCTCAGCAACCTCAGGCTGGACTGCAAACTCGATCTAATGCAGCAATCTGACGAATCTACTGTACATGCTCATTAGAGACTGTTGTTTCCTCCTTCTAAAACGGAGAGAAGTTCACAAAAGCATCATAGAAGAATACTGTTATACTGGGTGCTACAATAGTCTATAGGAAATGAACTCCATCCACCATCTGTAGAACACTTGGACTCATTCTTACCTATCTAAAGTCTAAAAGCGTATGGATGCCGTTCTCACGAGTCAGCAGCCAGTAAGCTCCAAGCTCAAGTCCCATAAATGTGTATAGGGGGGTCAGCTACTCTCAATAGCAGAGGACTACACCTTTAACATGCTTGTGATGGCTTTGCTAATTTTGCTTTGCAATATTATGTGTGCAAAAAATTGGCAAAAATCAATTCTGTAAAGCTTTGAATAAAAATTTATGCCAATATCTGTCAGTGAAAATATGTTGAAATTTGTTAATTTCTTTGTCATAATGTGCAGACAGGAAGACAAATTGTACTAAATAGAAGAAGTGGCACTGTCACGAAAATGATTTCAAGCAATGAGTATAATATCAATTTATAATTAAAGCTGTGAGCAGGTTGGACAACAAGTTCTTCAAACTAAATAATAAATAATAGGCTGCTTTCCTTGTGGCCTAAAAAGGTCAAAGAGGGTATTTTCTGATAAATCAATGGGAAGATATTGGCCACAACTATGCGTAATTTTTGTAAGTATAAGCACAAAGACTAGGACTGAGGAGGTGTTCACCCTGAAACCACAACACACTAAATGTTATACTGTATATCTGATGTTCATATAGTGGTTACAAAGGCTTTACACTGTCAATTTTCAGCTCATTGTTTAGCTGGCACTTGGGTTCACTCTCAGCACTCCCATAAAAGTTGTTTTCGGGCCATAGCAGGCAACTGTTTTCAGAAAAAAAGTAAAACGACACAAGCAAATGCGGAAAAACAACTTTTCGTCCATTACACAGATGGCGCATGTGTGACATTTAAAAGATGCTGCACACTGAGAAAGAAAAAACACTAAATGTGTCGCAAATACAAACCACAAAATCTAATGTGTGAACACACTTTCAGGGTTCACACTCTCTGGTTTTGTAGAGCACCTTCCATATTTGTTCAACAAGTCAGGAAAGCATAAAGATATTGAGATATAAGTGTAAGTTTCTCCATAAAAAGCTGTCTGTCAAAGCACCCAATCTGAAAATATTCAACAACACAAGCTGACAAATATGTCATGAGCGATTATGATGAGAATGCCTCAATTCCTGCTATAGGTATCTGATTTTGAGGAAGAGAACAAAATACATTTGGTATCCTTTGTAGAGGAGAAAGTGTTTACATTCCAGGTAGAATCAGACAACGCCAGGACCTCGGCCTTAAATGTGAAGCTTTTTTCTCACCCAAAGAAAACAGGCAAACAGAGAGTTGTGTACCTCACCACGTCAATCCTTTGGTTTCCTGGAAAATTTTTGGAGGAAGTCCACACAAGTCCGGCCTAGGAGGCATCTTTTCATCCTTCAGTTCATGTGCTGGTGTAACGTCAAGCACGGGGACCTGGGGGCCTTGAGAAAACAACGTTGGGCTGATGTGAGTATCAGTATTTGTCCTTTACTGAAACAGGATCAACAGGTTGTCATTAGAAAACAGTGACTCCCAGCTTTGTTTAAGATGTTCCTTTAATCACGGGATATCAGACATGAAGGTTTCGATAAATATGTTATTTTGTTAAAATGGTAAGAGCTAACAGTGAGGCTAACAGCAAACTTACTCTTGATATCATCACATATGGTGAACAGATGATTGCTACTCAGCGGCCTCTCCATGAGTGGAGTACTACAAAGAGAAACGTAAATGCAAAACATATGGAATCCTTTTTATTTTTTACTCCAAATTTTGATTTCAAACTTTTGAGATCAGATCATTGCAGAGAGAAAGAAAGTCTCTGCACTGAGCTGCAACATTCAATAGCATGATCGATTCATCATTTGGGGCAGTTTTTTAAAGATTCTTTTTACAAATGTGAATATATTGGTTTTGTTTGGGACAATAAAACAATAGAGGTCACCTTTCAGACATGTTAAGGATGATACAAGGAATCTTTCAAGAAATCGAACAATAATGACAATAATAATTAGCTGCAGCCCTGTTCTGTACACTAAACTAATTTAAACACATTGATATAAAATTTATGTGGCAGAGAATAAGTATATTTCTCCAAATGAGTATTTCTATAAAAAAATAACTGGAGATTGCACAAAAAAACTTCAATGCTATTCTAATTATTACCTTTTCTTGATAAAGGATGAATGTCTCTGATGATGTAGGTTTGTAACAAAAAGTTAAATATCGAAGAAAAGACAAAGACATTTGGAAAATTAGTTTTCTTACTTAGCATCTTATAGCATCTGTGAATTTCTATAATTTTAGTTGAATTAAATGGTTAAAACACGAAAAGTTAGAAGACTGGTCTAGGATGTGGTCCAGCTGTTAGCCCACTTAGCAGAAGTAAGAAACAAAAAAAAAAAAACAAAAACAAGTGTTCTGCCAATTATGAAAAAGACAAAAGTCATAACAGCTCCAAATTCTTGTTATCTAGAAATAGTTCAGTGTGGTTTCTCAAGTATTGCTAGAGAGCGACTAGCTTTCATGCTAACTAGCTTCCTAGCCAACGTTAGCTACTTAACAAAACTTACCTCCAAGAAAAGACTTCAGAGTTGCTGTGTACAGTTTTATGGCTATTATTAATTTGCTCTTAAAACCATGATGCGTCAATGCTTACATTTATGAAACACACAAGCTATAGATGTAGATAGCTAGGAGTGGACGCGGCTAGTCTAACCGCTTCCAGCATTTGCTAGATGAGAATAGGCCTACAGTGTTTCACGGCAGGCCTACTAACGTGAAATGGAAATCGGACAGTTTCCCAAAAGGGCTTTTCATTCATCATTGACATAATGTGTTGTCTAAAAGAGCAATTTACCCTTATTTTGTTGTCAATAACTCAGGTGTTACCAATCCAATGGAGGCTCCGTTCCATTCAGGTCAAACAGAGCCAGGCTGCTGTTGTTTGACTCACTGGAAACACGCCGCCACATTAAATGGAATCTTAATCAGTATCATTGGTAACACCTGTGTTTAGCAACACTTTCATGTTGCCAAAATGTTTTGACTTTGTGATTTATGACCTTTATTTTCAGAATCGTGCCGTCATCTCCTGCGCTAATGCAGCCCGGCACCATGCAATGAATGCACGTTGATGCATTCAATGCGTGTTCGGTGTTTATTATCCTAGATAAATGCTTCCGAAGGATGACTCTGCAAAAAGAAAAAAAAAAAAATTGATAATGACATCCTTGGATATCATGCATGGCTGAGGTCTGCAAATATCCAGAGTAGGGACAGAGCTGCAGCCAGGTAGACTAATGCCTTTACCTTCTGCTCGCCTGTATTTGGGAAACTCACTTAGAGACAAAAAACATTACAAGACGCGGACTGCCAAGACTGCGATAACATAACAGCGTGTCTTACAGGAGCACAGCTACCTGTAACAGGCAGTGACCATGGATTCAGAAGTGACTGGAGATCATGCCAAACTTGTAAATCACTCTATAAAACACACACAGCCATAAGTCATCCTAATTCTGAAACATTTTGGGGCTTTTATACATCAAGATGAAAAAAAAAAAAAAACTAGAAGAAACATTTTCAGAATGTATAGACATATGAGATAATGAAGGTAACCAGATATTTTTAGGGAAATAAGCAAGACTCTGCCCCGAATATCATTGTCGAAGCAGTGCAAGAAGTAGGACGTTGTTAAATTTCACTTCTGTGGCTGAGGGGAGAGTATGAGTCATCAGACAGATGGGAATTTTTTTCCCTACATAGTTACAGGCTTCCCTATTTCCATTTCCAGTCTCTCTAAGTTTGAGGTTACCTTTGCTTTCTTCTCTGCCTCTTTAACTCTGTTAGATGTGAAGAATTAATACAGTTTTAACACATAACTCCCACATTCCCATTGAATCCATCCGAGAACCCAACGCCTTCTCCTTAATTATATATATATAGATAATTATCTTTTGTTCTCTCAGGTTTTTTTTCCCTCCTCTCTTCTACTTCGCTTTACCTCCACCTTTCCCCCACTTCTCCCACATGTGAACGTCTCTTCAGGCTGCAGTATTTATGAGGGCTTGCAGAGGGGCGTCTGGAGTAACGACATTTCCAGACGGGATCTCTGAGCTCACCCCCCCCTCATCAAAATCAGCCTCTCAGACAAAGCAAATCAACCTCTCGCAAATTTGCTTCGCAAGAGGCTGATTTTGGTTTAAAGTCATTGTTCCCTCCACTCTCGGAGGCTGTTTGTGTGTTAAATGTTTAAAGCCGGTTGTAGAATTTGACTATGGAGAAATTAAAGTGCGGTCAGATATACAAAAACATAGTTTTATAGTTAACTGTAATGAGGAAAAGTATCTCAGGACACTTCATAAAGCGACTTTTATCCTCATTTGGGAACACTGGTTTGCAGATGATCAAAACTTTTAGTTATAAAAGGAAGAGGGGGCTGTGCCGTTAAAGCATCGACTTTCCCAGATGTTGGAAAGACAGGCATCAAACCACCCTGAAGAACCTACAGGTCAACTGGAAAGGGCTTTCAGAGAGGAATGTGGAGAAAAATCTAAACGCAGATACCAAAGCAATCACTTCAGTCGCATTTAAGAAGAAAAAAAACACATTTTAAAAGCAATTTGTAATTGATGATTCAGAATAGCTCCTGACATGTGTAACCACTTTGAAGACACATCCACGGATGAAAACCTGCATCATTTTTTCCTTTTTTTCCCTGCCTCCCATTGAGACCAGAATATTCCATCCAAGTATAATTGTGAGGACTCTCCTCTGCCTGCACTGGAACAGACTCCCCTAAAGTTAGAGTTATTGCGGCTGAGAAATATGACACCCTCCGTGTGCAGTGGAGCTTTTTTTTTTTTTTTTTTCTTTCTCTTGTTGCCTCTGATGTTGTGCTAACATGTAGATAATCAATAAAAAAAAGTTGTTAGATGAGGAGGTGCTTCGATTGTTTTCTATGTAAAGAATGACTCATTAGTTTTAGAGATTGTGCACATTGCTTAAGATGAGCAACACTTTGTTTTTCAAAGCATTTACTTCTAAAAGCAGCTCTTCAGACAAACTCTCGCTGTCACTGACTCTCTTTCTCTCTCACTCTTTCTCCCTCTTTTTTGCCTTCCTCTGTTTTTAGCGGTGCCACGCTTGCCAGCAGCCTCGCACATTATCTGAAGTCAGGGAAGGATCCAGTCATATTTTCCATCCACTCGCCGTGTCTGACTGGACGTCTGCGCTGGCGGGGGAGTGGAAGGATGGGAGAGAGGGAGGGGATGGAGAGCTGGGAGGATGGATGGATGGGGGCTGGGAACGGCAGGAGCAAGCCAGATGCAGGAACGGAAAGAAAACAAGGCCAAGGAATCAGGGAACAGGCCTCCGCCGAAAACTGTGTTATGTCAGCGAACAAAGACAGATTAAGCTTAGCCTCAGCAGATAAGCATGTAGCGCATCCCACAGTGAATTAGAAAGCACTATTCGATGGTATACTGTGATTGCCCGCCTTAATAAAAAGATAGGCTCGCATTTAATATTCAACGTCCGCTAGAAGGCCCACAGTGAAGGACGTGGTAGCATGATGGCGGCCGTGTGGGTTATTAGGTTTAGGCTCGTCACCGTTTTTCTCCCACGCCCCAAAGGGGAGGTGATGTGTCACGGTGCTGTAGGTGGAGTCTGTGACACGAGAGGCCGGCTTCGTCCTCCAGTTAGAGAAAAGAAAGGAGTTTGACACGTTTAAATTGCAATGTATCCTTTTAATCTTTACGTGCATATTTCACCTACAATAGGCTGAATAGAAAACTTCTACCCAACCTTTGAGTGTGAATTTTTACATTATCTACTTAAATTACAGTTTTCACCTGTAAATAAATAAAACCCAGAACTTTTTACTTGAACATTAACTTAAAATAACAATGAAATTTGTCTGACTAATGTTGTCCCTCAAACTATCATCCATCATCTTTATTTGTCACATGTGGTCACAGTGTGATCATATGACAAAGGCAAGTCTTGTTAGTATATTCACACAAGCAAAAGACAATACAATACAATACAAATTGACAAAATAATCAATTCAATAACTCTAACTAATGTCTGCCTAACCACTATTTAGGTTAAAGAAATAGGTAGACATTTAAATCCACAGCCTACTTACTACTGTAGATTTCAACCATCTTAAAGGACTGTTTATACATTTTGGAGAATATTTTTATTCACCTTTCGTGGTGAGAGTACCCATTGCCTTGTTGGTTGGGTTGGTTTAGTTAAAGCTTGTAGAATGAGACTGGTTAGGGTTAGGGTAATGAAATCAGGGGTTCCAAGATGCAGAGGCAAAGTAGGGCAGATCATGACTTCGCCATCCTAGGAAAAAAGAGATTTCCTTAGCAAGTAACATAATATGGTGACTCTGAGTCACGGCTGGTCATCTGGAAATCTCACAATGATGGTGAAAAATAATGGACTTACACATAGCTCCCTGTAAAAGCAGAAAAAGTTCCTAACTATAGTTTTAAGGTGATTAATCTGTAGAGAAACTGGTGGCCTCAATAGATAAATATGAGAGATGAGAGACGAAAAGAGCAAAAAAACTGTAAGTCTGACGATTCATCAGGTACCCGTCATCTATGATAGAGATATTCCAGCCGCCCATTGCTAGCACAGAAAATGACCGGTCTGAATGTAAATGGCTGCTGTAGCGGTGAGAGTGGTGCTCAGCCAGCGAGCTCTAACCCCAGCCTAGAGGCTAAAAAGACAAAAGTCGGGCTTTTATGAGATGATTGCAGTTCACGTAGGGCTCAAATTCAAGTTACATTCAGAAGTGGGCTCAGGCAGTCACCCTGTAATTGAACATTTAACCATAACGCCGCGTGGAAGTCTCCCTTTTTTTTCTCTCTTCTTTTCTCTCAACTGATGCTACTGCTCCGCATGAAGCTGCAGAGTCTGGGCCACAACTGGGAGGTTTATTTTCACGGAGGCGGCTGGTGTAGTCACACTAGTTATTTGCCCGTCTGTACACGTACACGGCACACTCTGACTGTCCTGACGCTGACGGGGGATCTCTGCCGGAGGCCGGAGCGTTACTGAGGATCTGGTTCATATCAGGCTGAATTAGACGAGCCGCAGTTTTGCCAAGTCATACCTCTGGATAGTGGCTTTTTAAAAGAAAATAAATAATTTGAATTCATTTGTTATTTAAAAAAAATGTTCAAGTTTAAAAAAATAAATGTGGAGAAAAGGTCCCCAGTCAAGCAAGAGACGTTGCAATAACACTATGTGGCATGCATATTAATCACTATGCACAAGTGTAAAATTAAATTTGAAATCTGGTGTCTACTCTAAATTCAAACATAACTATATAATACACTATATTACATGATTAAATGTCTTTAGTGTATTATTATAGCTTATGAAGTCATATGAAATAAACCCAAAATGCCACGTAAAAGGTATTGTACGATCTTTAGTCACTAAGTGATGATAATTACCATCATGTCTTGTGCAAGACAAAAAACGGCTAAATTAGAGTGACTGGAGTAGTGTCTGGAAGTCCTCAACATAGAATTACATCTATACTGAAGTTGATTGATTACTGAGTGATTTGGGATTGAGCCATTAGGAGTGGGCGGTGCCACTAAAGGAAGTTTTGTACATGATTTTAAAGTAGCCAACCAGGATCAGAATCTAAAGTTTTGATAGTGATAGTTTTGCATCATTAACCTACATTATCAAAGCATTTTTTGTAATTTTAGTATTCTTTGTTCATTTCTAATTCATGTGCACATTAAAACAAGATTTGTTTTATGGCAAATAATAAACATTTATTGCTGGAATGCAGACTGATTACTGTGCATGTTCACACAACAACAGAGAAGCAATAAATGCATGCTAGAGGTCATGTGACCAACGTGGGATCTTAAAGTGATGGGTTTTGTTTGCATTGGTCCTGTCAACAGCAAAACAATGCTTGATTAAACAATGCTTGATTAAACGTGTCTAACTGAGTGGAAGGTGCTTTGCAAAATGTATTGCAGTATTTAGGGATAGGTCTCAGGGCAAAAACTGCATTGGCTTGACAAATTAATACTTGGTGCAGTAGGTGCAGTGTTATATTTGTTAAGCCAATTCACAGTATACTGTAGATGGCACATACAGTGTATTCCTGTTCTATGATAGTTTAGCATAATTGTTATTGATGCTTTAGAACTCTCCTGGAGCGTGAGAAGTTGTGGTTTGCAGGAGAATCTGCATCAAAATAAAAGGGACAGAAATTCATTTTCATAACTATACTTTTAAGATAAACAGTAAGTTTGGCCGTACACTTGATAACAGCCATTTAGAATTTAAAGATACACTGTACAGTGACTGATTTTATTTGTGATACTGTACAATTTTCCCCATCATACCCTGTAATTTGTCTGAGGCAGGTGGGCCTACAGCGGGCTTCTATCTAAACAAAGTATGACATCTCTGTGCAAAAGCAGTCATTAAAAATAATTAACAAACATCATTATGGCCAGAACCCAACGTTTAACGGCGAGTAATAGTGGCCCTATCACAAATTTCCAGTCAGACCGTAAGTCAAAACAGAGGATAAATAAGTGCCCCCAGGTAACCTAAGTAAGGTGGAGGAAAACAGAGCTCCAGGCACTGTGTGAGTGACAGCAGCTGTGGAAGGGTTTGGCTTTGTTAGAGTGCAGAGAAGGAAGAGCTCAGTCTTACAAGTAGAAACACGTGGACGGTTTCAGGCGACTGCTATGTGTTGCTGGAGTCAGAGGCTTACCGGGGAATGCACGGTTTAGGCCCTTTTACATATGTAAATGCATCTAAAAAAAGCTCACGTGAGGTTAACTAATTGCACACTCCAAGTATTCTAATGTGACCTAATTAAATAGATAGTTCCTATAGCTACATGAGCGTCAGTAGAACGTTAGGCTGCAAAGATTTGCTGATTAATCGGTTGGTTGATGACAAATATTTTCTTGTTCCAGCTCCTCAAATGTCAGGATTCAATGCTTTCCTTTGTCATATATGATAGTAAATAGTTGAATTTATTTGGGTTGTGAAGTGTCGCTCAGCTCATCTTAGGCTGTGAGAAACTGTAACATGAATTTGTCACTATTTTCTATAGGCGAATCATTAACATTGTAAAAAAAATGAAATTGATGAATGAAATTAATTGATAATGAAAATAAGCATTGGTTGCAGAGACATTATTTTAATCATAAAGTTATTGCCCATACAGATTAACTGATTTGTTGTTTGTCCATCAATAATCAACTCATATTTGTCATTTTTTCAAGCAAAAATGCCCCCCCAAAAAATCTCTGCTTCCAAACCATCCAGTTCAAAGTTAGTGATTTACATCTTTTATGGGTCGCTAATCAATGATGAAAATAATCATTAGCTGCAGCCCTCTTTCTCAGGGTAAATCTGCCAGGCTGTTAAATCCACCTGCATTAGCTTATTGCAGCATCTATATTGTATCAGTGTGTGTGTAGACACAGTATATATAGATGCTTCTTTTCATTAATTGGGAGACAATCATTAAGAAACTATATCTGTAGCAGTGAATACACCTTTTCCCACAACCTGTTACATAGGCTCATGTCATGTAGCTCTTTCTGCAAGCTGCCAATGACAAACCTGGAATTTCCTCCCCTGAGTCTGCAGCACTTAGTGGCAACAGCTCAATGATTTCTGGCCTTCTGCTTTCCTCAAGTACATAAATACCTGTGCTGGCAGTGATGCACGCCGCAGATTGTTTCAGATTTTCTTGGCCTGATTGCCTCAGAGAACCTGAGAGCGAGATAAAATATGCAAAATATCTTATCCTGGGAGTGACATATACCTCCCTGCACAAGGGTTAGGATCTTCGGAGGCAACTACAACACTCATTGTGAGCGCTTCCACCCAAACCACCACTCTGAACTCTCAGAGACTGGCCACAGAGAAAATATATTATAGATTGCAGCAACTGGAGTCCAAAGCAAACAGCAGAAAATTACCGGTTCTATTTAAACACTGTCTTGTGAGCCTCGGCTTCATTTCACTTATGGAAAGTCGCTCGGAATGAGCAAGTGCTGTCCCAGAGACTAGCTCTAACTAACTAAATCTAATCATCTACTGCACGGACATTTATTTCAGCCGTATTTTTACACATTGTAAAAAACTACAGAAAAAGGGGAACAAGCTGTCATTTTTATTTGCTTAAGGAAAATGTGGTTTTGAAGTCAAAGTCACCACAGAGACAGCACACGGGCTCAGATCTTATCAGTTTCCTCTCACACAAACAAGCCTCCGTGAACCAGGGCTTCCCTGTTTTCATTTGTCTTCACACTGTAAAATCTCTGCTTTCACTTACTTGCACAAATGGAAAGATGTGACAGTTTGTTTCACTCTTATGCATGTATAGCTGATAACTGCTTAAGACTAATATGGTTTACCGCTCTTAACACTGCCTATATCACAGTGCCTCTCTTTATCTAACAATTTTAAAATATATTAGTCAACTTAAAGCTTGGACAAGCCTGGAATTCTAAAAATAAATTGTAAAATGAAAAATAGGAAAAATGTGCACAGGTCACAAAGAGGATTGCACAGTTGCTATTTCCTATCATTTAAATATAATATATATACATGTTATAATATTTATACATGACAGTGTGGTTGCTCTTTCCGAAACTATCAAACAAGATGCACATTACTCCCTTAGTTGATGCAAAGCTCCTGCATTCAGAAAAATGATGTTACTCAGGTGCATGGTACCAGGATTTGGACAACACCCCATACACAATATGAGGAGAAAAAAAACAGAAATGGAGATTGACAGCTGTCTGTCTGACAAGTGTTTGGGCATTCACTCAGCTTTCAATAGCCTAGGAACAGATGCTCAAAAAAAGCTTATTCCAAGTATCTAACTTTGGTTTTTTGTAGCCCTGCGCTACAGAAAACACTTGCACATGAATGTGCAGTCTTGACATGAATGATATGAAATGTTTCACTAAACATCAGACTGTGATTGTACAGCTCATTGATTTATATGAACATTTTTTTTTGCAAATCACAGTCAACCGTGGTCTATATAAATGCTTTCATTTCAAGATTCTGTCAATTAGCCATATGCTAGAACTTTTTTTGTTCTTTTGATAAACCCATCATCTTGGTACTTTTTTATGTCCACAAATATGGCGAAATGTTTAAACCCTTTACCGATTCCAAATAGAGGAAAAATAACTGATTCGGGTTGAAAAAAGTACAGCAGGGAGAGTGAATGAAAGGTCAGATTGGGCCATAGTTGTAGAAGCTGCAACGTGTCCACAGTGTAACCAGACTGCTTTGTGCATCTGCCAGATTTTATTCTCACCCACCCCTCCCCCCCTGCTTGATGCCCCTCCCTCTGTGCCCCCCCTTGCTCCCTCCAACATCATGGGATGGCCTGCCTCTTTTGGAAAAAGGTAGCTTTCAAAACTGGTTGTTGTACATGGTTTTAAACTCATATGTTCAATTTTCTCAAGACATATTATAGGTTATTATTAAAGGTTATAGAGGAAAGGTTGAGCTGGTTCTAATGGGGGAAGAGATGGGGGGGGGGGTAAATCATTTCAGTATTATTTCAGGTGAGCAATAATTGTGTCAAAATGTAATTGAAAGCTGTTTAAACTTAAAGTGCTATTAAGCAAAGATGTGGATCCATTCACAGCAGGTGCTTGATACTAGTGAGGAATTCATTTCTCCTATAAAGAAAAAAATAGGCTTCAGGAACTTTTTTTCTTATCTTGGGAATAATTTCATCTGTGTTTGGTTTGCTCTTCATGCGTAATTACGCACGTCTCACATGAACTGATAGTGATCCATCATTTTGAACCATTGTCTTCTACTTTTAAGGTACTGTTAAGTCCATACTCAACAATAACCACAGAATAATCAACCTTTAAACAAAGCAACTCCCTGCGCAATGGAAACCAAACCGGTCCTAATAAATTGGCCCCAATGAAAGCTGCAAATCATCTGTTCTACTAAACCAAATGATCCAGTGTGCGAAGGTTTTTGTCGGGTGCCGAAAAAGACAAAACACCCTCCACAATAAAAGTCTCATTCAAAGAAAATCCACGGAGAAACCAGACGCGTGTGGACGCCGGGGAGCCGGTGCGTAAAATGATTGAACATCCTCCCGATCCACGTTCGAGCTGAAACGTGAACTAGTTTGACATGTTTTAAGACGGCCCCCTCTCCCTGGTGAAGGAGGGACTCCACCACTCGAACATGTACAAGTTGTCTGGTGGAGCGCAGGACCTCCCCAAAAGCTTTGGCATATAAAAGCCAAGCTAACTCATTTGGTTAAGCAGTAGGGAGTTTCTGCTAGGGTCTGGATTGGAGTAACACACAGAAGACCCTACCCTGAATGAGTGGTGTCTGAGGAGAAAAAAAGGATTCCCCGTGTCGCAAAGAATCTACATGTCTAATATTTAGACATGTTCAGCTTTGTGGATATTCGGTTAGCGCTCCTGCTCAGCGCAGCGGTGCTTTTGGCGAGAGGTCAAGGCGAGGATGATAGTAAGTATCACTTTGAAACATTGATTTGAGTTGTTTTTCTTTTTTCTTTTTTAATCTTCTTTGGGGGACTGGTGCAATCCTTGAGGATGTGGATAGTGCGCACAAAAGGATGCTGAGCAGTTTGCTGGAACTGGTTCTGTGCGCTGCGGGATACCTGGCTGCGGTGCGCGGTGATGGTGAAAAGTGCTTTCAAACAGTGATGCGTTTTGGTTTTCTTTTCTTTTTTTCAATTTTAAGATCTGGAAGCGAATAGGAAAGCGGATTTTTTTTACTTTACGATATTGTTCCCATTGTTTATTGCCACCACTGACGTGCAGATACACGCTCAGTGTGCGTCCTCCTGCTGGAGCGCAAAACCTGAGGGGAACAGCTGCAGAGTCTCTGATGCGCAGTGACAGGACATTGGGTTCAGAGAGAGTTGAAGCAGAGCACAAGTATGACCAAATAACCCCATAAATAAAATAAACACAAGTTGAAATAAAATCGCCACTATGTTAAGTTTGGAAACTGGTTTTTAATCCGTTTTTATATGAATATAACAGTTGCATCCCAGCTCACAAGTCTTTGTAAAAAAAACAGCATTTGCATTTCTTTATCACCATCCTTTCATTATCATTATCTGTTTAGGGATTAAACGTGATGACTATGAGTATTTAAAGGAATTAAACATGACAGATGTGAAAGTTGTCCCCTGTCCTGAAGTCAGATTCGTGAGAATAGAATGTTCAGTTAGACATTTTCTTCCAGTTTGCTTAAAAAACTGGATTTGCGTTGATCGAAGTAAAAAAAGGTGGACAATGGAAAAATCGCTGAAGTCTGACGTCGACGGTGAAATGGTCTAGACATCAATTACTCAGCGCACGGAGCAGGGCGCGGAGCTGCCGGTTTAGTGGGAGCACAGCGCCACCCTGTGGCCAATGCTGGAACTGCGTTTTCTTTCTTTTTTTCTTTTTTTTTTTTTTTGGGCCCTCCCACCTCCCACATTCAAGGCCCCACCACACACCCGCCGCCCTGGAAAGTGATTTTTCACCCTGTGTCATTTTCCGCCCAAGCCAAGCAGAATGTGTGTTATTACGCCGCGGGGCGGCATGTGTGATTTGTGACTTTTGATGCTTTTTCGCTGCATTGTGAGCCGTGACGGGCCTGCACCCCTGATGTTTGGCAGAGCCTGACGCCCCTTAACTCCCATGGCTGGAGGGGGGGGGGCACAGATGTCACACATCACAAGAAGCTCCTCTCACATTCACAAATCAGTCACCAAACACCCAAAACGATTTGGTCAAAAGTGGATTCAAGGGATTTTGGCACACATTCAAACCTTTATAATAAACAGATACAAAATAATGACAATAACTTCAAAAAAAGGCTGCTGAAATAAAAAAAAATTAAAAAACACCTAAACAGGCCAAAGATGAGCAGTTCACGGTATTGACACTTGATAAATGCATGAAGGGGACAATCAATATTGTAGCTCTAGTGAAATAAACTTAATTTTAAAGCACTCATACAAACAAAAAAAGAACAGATACAGATAAGTATTTACGCACGTACCATGATACTGAGCATTTTAAAAACTCACCTGGGTTTCCTCCTCTCAGGCCCATTCGGCAGCTGCGCATTAGAGGGACAGTTGTACAACGATAAGGATGTATGGAAACCAGAGCCCTGCCAGATCTGCGTGTGCGACAGCGGGACCATCATGTGCGACGAGGTGATCTGCGAGGACACCTCCGACTGCGCCGACCCCATCATCCCAGATGGAGAGTGCTGCCCCATCTGCCCCGACGTCGATGGTACTACACCTTCATCCCACCTCAGCCTTTTCTTTTGGTTTTTTTTTCTGTGGTCCGCTTAGCTTTGTGGCGCCACCTCGTGCCTCGCTCCCCCCCCCACCTCATCCGCTGCCACAGAAACGGACCGGAGGCCCTAAGCCTGCCTTGCCCCGCTTGCCTGAAGGATTTCCAATTCAGAATCGTTTTGGATTTACCTTTTGCCCTGTTCTTTTTTTTCAAAATACATTCTCTTAAAATGGATTATACCTGCCCTTTGGTGAAGTCTGGCAGCGAACATGTAACATATAACACATGTCACACTGAATGTTTATTTTCCACTTTTCATTACAACAGAAATGGTTGAGGAATCCAGGCTTTAGATTCAGTAATTAGAGTGAAATATTTCATGGTTATTGCGTTAGTCTGTGAATGTCCAGAGTTAAGTTTATGTTTCTTGATAATATTGAAGAGATGTTGACGTTTTCTCCTTCTCCGTTGGTTCTGTAGGTCCCCAGATGCCTGAGGAACCCCAGGTATTTTGCACTTTAACTTTGATTCATGATGACACTTTGTTCTATAAAACCTACATGACAAAGGCCTTAAATTCAACTGTATGTTTAGTATGGATGCCCAAACCTTTATCTCTCTTTGGAGATGACCTAGTTATAGCTAGTTAGTTAATTAAGTTTGTCATGATATTTTTTAATGTTCTGCATGATGCTCTTTGTGTTTTGATAAAACCTTGCTGCACAGCCTAACTCCCTTTTTCTGTCTATTTATAGATACTTGATGGCGAAAAGGGAGACACTGTAGGTTCCAGTTCAATTATTATTATTTTTATGATTTTATTATTTTAAATTATTTTCTCTAAGACACATGTGAATCAATCAAAATGACACATTAGTGTTTCCCTGTGTGTTATCATGTTATTACAGTAATTTATTCTGTTATAATAATATTTTGATTGAAATCATCTGTTTTTTGCTGCATGGCATGTGTTTTTTTATATATATTAATGGCTAAAAATGCTAAAAATGTTAGAAATACTGTGAAGAGCCCTTTTTTGTATGCTTGTTGAGCCCCTACAAAGTTATATCTCGATACTGGTGAAGATGCTATGACATCACTGTTGGCAATGACCTTTGACAATTAGGTCAACAGGTCACTAAAAGTTCAAAGGTCACATAACAGTAATTCGTTTATTTTCAGATTTTCAAATTCTGGCAAACTTCTATGAATCTCACTTTATTATGATATTTTTTAGGTCACTTAAAGTGCAAACATATAATAAGTGAAGTATATCATGAGGCAGTATTTTGAATAGAAAATCAGTATGTTTGACAATTTCATATTTGCTATTCCAATTTGCCTATAGACAATTATGTGGTCTAATCTATAAAATAAAACATGAAAGTAAATTGCATACATGAAATGATAAGTAAAAAATAAATATAGTGCTAACAGAGGTTGGTGTTTTCTACAGGGTCCTCCTGGTCCTCCTGGCAATGATGGATACGACGGTCAGCCTGGTCCTCCCGGCCCTCCTGGCCCCCCTGGCCCCCCTGGCCTTGGCGGAGTAAGTAACTCCACGTCACAACCATCAAGTCAGGAAATCAAGTTATGCACGTGACTGGTTTACAAACAATAAACTCACATACTTGATGAAGAAGATCAGCAGCTTGAGAGAAGCAGGGAATGTCTTTTTCAGCACTGGGAGTCCAGACAGCTCCCTGACGGGGGAAAAAAATTAAGTGTGAATCCAGTTTATTCAGCCAGCGACCTCACTTCACATACTAAACACCCAGCACGCAACACATTTGCCCTCAGAGGTTTTCCTCCTCCCCTCTGCTGAACCAGAGGGTTTTACAGTGTTTGCATAGTGAAGCCTGCGATTTACAGACAGTGTTATGAAAGAAGAAGTTTTAAAAGCAGCAATAATTCCATGTGTTGTTTCTCCAAAGCTCAACAAGTAATTCTGTACCTTTCCTTTCCCCCTGACAGAACTTCTCTCCTCAAATGAGCTATGTCGACCACTCCAAATCCAGCGGCCCACCCCAGCCTGGCCCAATGGTACGAAGGCTTTGCTCTCTTTGCAACTTCTCTCTGAAATGAAAAAAAGCTCAGTTTACATCACAGCTATTAACACTGCAGCTCATCACCAGTGTGATTCATAATCGAATGGCTTTTTCCTCATATTCACCAACAGGGTCCCATGGGTGCTCGTGGTGCTCCTGGAGCCCCTGGCTCCCCTGTAAGTACCATCCAATCAGTCTTAACCATACTCAAAAAGAAATCAGCAAATCATCCAGTTGATTTTTCTTACATCTGTTATACACTGCATTTAAGTGCTAAACATTAAAGTGGATGTTGTGTTACCGTCCAACAGGGTCCTCAGGGATTCGTTGGCCCCGCTGGAGAGCCTGGCGAGCCCGGCGCTGCTGTGAGTATTACAAGACTCTCTGCTAAATAGACGTTTGGGTTTGTTGTGCTGTAGCAAAAAGGAAACGCACCCTGTGTGTTTCCCAGGAATCCACATAATCACACATAGTCAATCGGATGCCCTTCACTCATTTAAACCCCCACTTCCTGCTTCCCTGTGTTCCACTTCCTGTTGTAAACAAACTCCAATGACCCACTGACCCACTGCGTAGTGCACACACCACCCTCTACCACACACATACACACACACACACAAACACACACACACACACACACACACACAAACACACACACACACAGTCGCACACCAGTCCATATGTCAATCATGTTCACAATGATTCATTATTTTAATAATCCAATAATTAATTTGTGTTGTTTTAGGGTCCCATGGGCTCCCGCGGTCCTAGTGGGCCCCCTGGCAAGAACGGAGATGATGTAAGTGATTCACAGATTTTTTTTTTGCTGATTTTGTTGTTATTATACAAATCTTTACAGCGTGACCACATTTTGCCTATTTTTTGCCTGGAGGGCGCTTAGTTTACTGTCCTCTCTGTGCCTCTCCAACAGGGCGAGCCTGGCAAACCCGGACGCCCCGGTGAGCGTGGCGCCTCCGGCCCTCAGGTGAGTGACGGCCATCGAGGACAAACGTGGAATCTTATGTTGGTGTTCATGTGAAAGATTGTTAGCCCCTTTTTTAGTCACTTTGAATCATTTTCACTCAACCCTAATTGTGCCTCCTCACGCTTCAGGCATTCTTATTTTTCTGAAACGTCAGTATTTCTTCCTCTCCTCTTGCAGGGTACTCGTGGATTCCCCGGAACCGCTGGACTCCCCGGCATCAAGGGACACAGAGTGAGTCTGGAGGAGCATTAAACACCAAAATCCGTTAAAAAAAACAACTAATATGGCATTATGATGAGTGGAAACTTACCTTAACAATGCTGGTTGATTTTGCCTGCAGGGTTTCAGTGGTCTGGATGGAGCTAAGGGAGACAGCGGCCCCGCTGGCCCCAAGGTGAGGTACAGCAGGACACAGCAGGGATCTCATCATGAATTAAACAAGTGATTCCCACTGAACCTCCAGGTCAGGGGTCACTCCAGTGCAAAGCTCATTATTTCCCTTCTTGCTTATCCACAGGGAGAGGCTGGTGTCCCTGGAGAGAACGGTGTCCCCGGCAGCATGGTAGGTTTGTTGGAATTTCTATATTAAAGGGATACAGCATATGTTTTTGTGCCATCCCTGTTTTAAATATAGTACATATACAGGTATGCTAATATGGTTTTGTCTTCATTTCTTCCCCAGGGTGCTCGCGGTCTTCCTGGTGAGAGAGGTCGTCCCGGACCTCCCGGCCCTGGTGTAAGTGCTGCAACTCATGTCTGTATGTCAGAATATGCTAAAAGCTGCTAGTTCACAGAAATAATACACCTGATGTTCACCGCTGCTCATAATGTTTCATTGCAACTCCGTTTTCCACCTTGATTTACTCTCCTCTTCCTCTGCAGGGTGCTCGTGGTAACGATGGCAACAATGGCCCCGCTGGACCTCCTGTAAGTATTATTTTACCTGGCTGCGTTGTTTTCTCTTTGCGAATGTCACATCACCTGCTTAAAATGATGGGTGAGATGTGCAGTGTTGTCAGTGACATATGCATCTGGATGTCTTGAATATTATCTGTTAACAACATGCATCTTTATTTTTCAGGGATCTACCGGACCCGCTGGTCCTCCTGGATTCCCCGGTGGTGCTGGTGCTAAGGTACATCACCCTGTGTTGTATTTATGTAGGTGAAAACAGATAATAAGCGTTCCGATCGGCCTGCTTAGATTCACCACAAGTATTTAGTCTCATTAGACATTAGTGGTGGCGGTACTGTCTGTATAAATTTATCTTTCTCACACTACTTGTTGGACTGCAGAAACATTTCAATATTCCATATGTGACAGATGAATTATCGTTCTCTGCATGACGCCGGGGAAGTGGAAAAGGATATGTTGTGAAAGTGAAAGCACAGGATTTGCCCTAATACCATGTATTATCCCTGATGATCAGTGTAGCCACCAGATGGCATTGCTAAACCGCTAATTGCACAGTGCCTCTGCGGCGTCCTCTCTCTGCTGCCATCAGGGGAGGATCTATTTTAATATGCTGCAAAAACACACAGTAGTTATTTTAGGAACAAAGAAGAGGACGGTTGTAAGAGGGGTTGAATTTTGTGAAAGTGGTCAGTATCTGGTCCATTAAATTTACTCTCTGGACACATGCAATGCAGCAACAATTAAGACTATAGAAGGAATAAGGAAATGTATTCACTTAAAGATTATACTAAGTATAAAACAATAAAACTCATCTTTACATTCAGATTTACTTTTATATCTAATAGAAATACTTGGCGTAAATATTTTTTTTATATGCGGGGTTATATATTTTTTTTAAATTCCTAAGCACACAATACTAAAGCTGCAGATTGTTGCTTCCCCCCACAGGGAGAGACTGGTCCTCAGGGAGCCCGTGGATCCGAGGGACCCCAGGGAGCCCGTGGTGAGTCTGGTAACCCCGGACCTGCTGGAGCCGTTGGACCTGCTGTGAGTATTAACTGGACTTGTCTGTAGGTGTGCTCCTTAGAAACCCTTTTGAATCTCCTCATTTTTTGGAAGTTGTTCTAAAGGTTTGATTTCCCCTCTGAACAGGGTGCCCCCGGAACCGATGGTGCCCCCGGTGCTAAGGGTTCCCCTGTAAGTACCGCTCCCATCACCTCGCATTTGTTACACCTGAAACCTGCGCGTGAAGTGTCCTGACGTTCCTACCCTCTCTGTCCTACAGGGTGCTGCTGGTATTGCTGGTGCTCCTGGTTTCCCCGGATCTCGTGGTCCCGCTGGAGCTCAGGGAGCTGTTGGTGCTCCCGGCCCCAAGGGTAACACTGTGAGTAAACACTCGATGTGTGAATTTGGAGCTGTGGCGTTACAACCCATAGTTTTACTTTTGCTCAGATTCATCAGAATCACCGGGGCAAATGTGAAGTGTGTTTTTCTGCCTACAGGGTGACCATGGACCCGCTGGACCTAAGGGAGAGCCCGGTGCCAAGGGAGAGCCTGTAAGTTTTTAAATTCACGTTGACACTTGATGGCTGTCTCATTCACTCACCAGTTTATGTGAGATAAGGTGATACCTTGGCTGGTCCTGACCGACTTTCCTTTCTTTTACAGGGCCCCGTTGGAGCTCAGGGACTCCCCGGCTCCAATGGTGAGGAGGGCAAGAGAGGAGCACGTGGAGAGGCTGGCGGCGCTGGACCCCGTGGACCCCCTGGAGAGCGTGTACGTCATTGACTCTTTCTGTGCAGATTCCGCCAGACACTGTGCTTGCTGATGAAGGCGCATACATAGATGATTCAGTGGCTGAGTCATGCTGCTCGTTTACCAGCTGGAAACGCTGTGATGTTGAGATTATGCTTCCACATAGTGATAAAAAAAACAAAAAAACTATTTTTTTATCTTAACTCATGTTAGTAGATTAGATCTCATGTTAAACTCCTGCAATCGATCATTACAAAAATCCTTTCGCATATGTATAGTAAGTTAAATTCCCAGGGGGATTTACCCGATGTGTCTTGACGTGTATCTCTGCTCCTGCAGGGTGCCCCTGGTGCTCGCGGTTTCCCTGGTGCTGATGGAGCTGCTGGTGGAAAGGTGAGTTAGCGAGTCTACCCGACGAATCTTCAGAGGAAAAAAGTCACGAGTCGATTCTGGCTCAGTGAATCCCGGCAACTGTCACAGCTTCTTATTCTTGTTCTTCATTTGTGAAACAGGGAGCCCCTGGTGAGCGTGGATCCACTGGCCCAATGGGAGCCCAAGGAGCCACTGGTGAGAGTGGAAGCAACGGTGCCCCCGGCGCCCCTGGTCTGAAGGTGAGTCCTGCTGCAGATTTGTTCATCTGCAACATTTTTTGTGTTGCTAAAACACCAGAGAAGCTGTCAGAAATCTTAGCCTATAACCGTAGACTTGATGCTGCTTTACATAACTTTTTATCTGTGAGTTCATTCCCACCGAATCTGCTCTTCTCCACAGGGTATGACTGGTAGCCCTGGAAGCCCCGGCCCCGACGGCAAAGTTGGACCTGCTGTAAGTAAAAAAAAAAAAAAAAAGGAACTGCGTGTATTCATTTAATAATGATGGTAGAGTATAGGTTCAACGTTGCCTTCCAATGATCTTTAGGGTGTTTCTGGACAAGATGGACGCTCTGGACCTGCTGGCCCCACTGGACCCAGAGGACAGCCTGGAGTTATGGGATTCCCCGGACCCAAGGGAGTCTCTGTGAGTTCATCACCCCGGATCTTACAGATGCTATAGGAGATAGTTTGTCTCGTATATACGGTTTTGTTGTAGGAGAATCGCTCAAATAAGAAATCAGCAAGAAATCAGTACTTCCGATATTCACATGATGCTTTTAAGTCTTTAAGTAAAAACAAATATTAAGTACCGATTTAGTCAGTGCTCTGTTCTGCTGTGTTTAACAGGGTGAGACTGGTAAGGCTGGTGAGAAAGGAGCCCCTGGAGCTGGTGGCCCAGTTGTAAGTACAAAAGTTCAGAATTGATTTGAAAATAAAGGTCTGTATGAAGTTAATAAAGACAATGATTGATAATTGGTTCTGTTTTCATTCACAGGGAGCCCCTGGCAAAGATGGTGACGTTGGAGCCCCCGGACCTTCTGGCCCTGCTGTATGTATCTTCTCTCCATTGCAAAAAGTTCTTTTTAAACGCAAGCTGAAACAGGCTACAGTTGTATATATATTTATAAGTAAATCATCCCTCTGATCATCTTGTTTGCCTGCTCCTGTTCAGGGACCTGCTGGAGAGAAAGGAGAGCAAGGACCTGCTGGTTCTCCCGGATTCCAGGTAGAGTTTGACCAACCTGTTATTGTATTTTTGTTGTTGTTGTATATATTTCCGAGCTGTGTCACAACTCTACCTGTTGAATCCAAAATCTCCTCATCTTCTTCCTCATGCAGGGTCTCCCCGGACCCCAAGGTGCTACTGGTGAGACTGGCAAGCCTGGTGATCAGGTAAGATTCACAGGGAACTGCAAAGGAACAAATTGGATTTAGCTGCTTTTGCACAGAATCTTGTAGCACAAACGCCATCAGACATAAATCATGTGCACACATATATTCATCAATGAAGTTTAAAGATTTCTCATACACCCATCATGTAATATTTATCATGTATTATTGCATCACTGCTATAATAATATTGATACACTCCATGACAACCGTGTCCTCTCTCTGTTGCGTTTAGGGTCTTGCTGGTGAGGCTGGCCCCCCTGGCCCATCTGGACCAAGAGTGAGTATCTACTGCAATTTAGAAACAGACATGGTGAATACAGCTCCTCTGCTCTTTTCACTGAGATGGTGATGACGGATATATTTATTCCCTCCTTTAGGGTGACAGAGGTTTCCCTGGTGAGCGCGGTGGTAACGGCATTGCTGGACCAATGGGTCCCCGTGGTGCTCCTGGCCCTGCTGGTAACGATGGGGCTAAGGTGGGTTCAGAAGCTCTTGAAGGTGAGGAGAGTAAACTCTCCTCCTGCAGTAAAAAAAAAAAAAGAAAATTATTGAATATTAAATCCAACATAAACTCAGCTCAGTGTTTTATTTTTTATTTATAAAGCACTTTACAACGACTACACCTGAAACAAAACACTGTAAATACATACAATAGCATAAACCAACAGCGAAAAGCAAAAGAATAAGACCAATGAAATACAAAACAATATTATATATTCTCATGTTGGGTATACTATTCACGTGTTGAGATACATGTCAGTGTCAATCATCAACAAAAGCACAGGATGAATAAATGTTAACTTATTTAAATGAAAAAAAACTAAAAACTATTCTTCAAAAATCAACATTTAACTCAGGAGAGAAACCTCTAAATCTCTGTAATCACCCAAATACGTCATTATAAGTCTTTGGAACTGATCAGTCCCTATAAACCAGGGGGGAGATAATAATATCATAAATCTTCCATTCTGATAATACTCAATAGGTGTTTTAATATGAGCCATCTATATATCTATAAGATCTTGTGGTTATTACCTTTAAAATATCTCTACTTATATCCATAGCTACAAATTTAAAACAGAGATAGTCAAATGCATTCTTTCAGTGTGTGAACTACACATAATATATATATATATATATATATATATATATATATATATATATATATATATATATATATATAAACATTAAAAATGAATTATTGCAGCCTTTCTTCCTTTTAACGATGTATTGATGAAAACTAGTGTTTTCCATCAATATATCCGTATTCTATTTCCACCATGGATATAGCAAAGAGAAACAAGTCATGTGATCAATAGAACAAGTAAAGTGGCCCATGATGAAATAATTATAATAAACTTCTATTCCTCTTTGACATACATAAAAAAAGAATCAAGTGTGGCAAGTGGGAAATATGTGCAGATACACACGGATGCACATGCATTTCTCTGTGTTATTTTATGATAAAATTTATGATTTTTTTTGTTAAAGATAAATGATCATTGAGTTTTTCTTCTTCTGCCCTTGTTTATCACAAAAACATACCAGTGTAGATTTACCTCTTAACTCTAAATGACCTTTGTCAGCACAGCATACATTCTTGAACAGAAAAGTACGGTGGAATTAAATATTGCTAATTTACAACAATGTGAATATTTCTGTTCTTGTGTGTCTGCAGGGAGAGGCTGGTGCTAACGGTGCCCCCGGTGCTCAGGGAGCCCCTGGTATGCAGGGAATGCCCGGTGAGCGTGGAGCTTCTGGTCTGCCTGGTGCCAAGGGAGAGAGAGTAAGTGTCTTTCCTGTCGGATTCATCCTCAATTTAAATTTAAATTTCATCAAGTGACATGTTTTTGATTTCTTTGACCCTTTTTATGCGAGTGACGTTAGTAAGTCTAAGTTTACACTGTATGAACTGTTTTCTCTTCTTAGGGTGATGGTGGTGTCAAGGGAGCTGATGGTGCCTCTGGCAAAGATGGCATGCGTGGTATGACTGGTGCTATTGGAGTCCCTGGACCTCCCGGTGCTCAGGGTGAGAAGGTGAGACTGGAAACTACTTGGTTTTTCACCTTTAAAAGTCAACTCTATTTCACTACTCTTGCTCCAGTTTTATTTACCATACCATATACATGGACTATAGAGTTTAGGTCACATTGTCAGATGTGATCTCCTTATTGGTCCTCCAAGTGATCACAGGATTACTGCATCAGGAATATAAGCACAACATATCCTCTAGTTTCTCAGAAATTACACAAATATCCAATAGATATTATTAGCAATTCTTTACTTGCCAATTATGGGTTTATTTGTTTGCTAGAAATCAATCCACTCGTCCTCTGACCTCCTGTCTCTCTCCTTCCCCTCTGGTTTAGGGTGAGGTTGGCGCTGTTGGACCTTCTGGACCCAGCGGTCCTCGTGGTTCCCCTGTAAGTCCTTCTCCAAACACACATTCACACCCCTGTTAAAAGACTAGAAAACTAACAAAATATTAATTACACTGATCTTTAAAAAAAGTAATCGTGTTAAAATTAGACAAATCTCTCTCCTTATTACTTCAACAGGGTGAGCGTGGAGAGGCCGGTCCCTCTGGACCTGCTGGATTCGCTGGACCTCCTGTAAGAACCTTACATTAGACTTTCAAAACAAAAAGTAACATTTTTCTACAGATTTTCAATTGCTTAAAATGACATGGCACCTGCGACAAGGCAGGAAAATGTGTGATGATGTCTTGTCTTGCTCTCCAACCTTAGGGTGCTGATGGTCAGGCTGGTGCCAAGGGAGAGACTGGAGACAGTGGACCCAAGGGAGACGCTGGTGCTCCTGGACCTGCTGGACCTATTGGAGCTCCTGGACCTCAGGTAGATCCACATATCAGATAAAAATCTTCTTCTACAGATGGATGCTTGGTGCTTCCTCTCTCACGTTCAAATGTTTGTGTCAACAGGGACCCTCTGGTCCTACTGGAGCCAAGGGTGCCCGTGGTGGTGCTGGACCTCCTGTACGTATTACATTAATGTGTAGGCTTTGGGAAACATTACTTACTTTTAGAATCAGTGATGCAAGTTTACATGAAATACTTCACTTCCTTTGTTTTTTTTTCTATGGTTTAGGGTGCTACTGGTTTCCCTGGACCTGCCGGCAGGGTTGGACCCCCTGGCCCCTCTGTAGGTTCCAACACCATCAAATCCATATGTACCATATATCACCATCATTTCCTTTAGCACAGTTCGACCCATTGACTCCTCTCTGTGTCTCCAGGGAGCCGCTGGAGCTCCTGGACCCGCTGGACCCGTTGGCAAAGATGGACAGAGAGGCCCCCGTGGTGAGACCGGCACTGCTGGTCGCCCTGGTGAGGTTGGTGCTGCTGGAGCCCCAGGATTACCTGGAGAGAAGGGAGCTTCTGGTCCCGAAGGATCTTCTGTGAGTACCTGCAACGTTTCCTGATTCCTCTTATTACACTACTTCTTTCAAAAACCTTTGACCTAAAATGTACCCATGGTCCATTTTTCTTTCAATGTGCTGCCAACTGAATGCTGCATCCTTCTGTGCAGGGTCCCTCCGGTATCCCTGGACCCCAAGGTATTGCTGGACAGCGTGGTATTGTCGGTCTCCCCGGACAGCGTGGAGAGCGTGGTTTCCCTGGTTTGGCTGGCCCAGGGGTCAGTATTACCTGTCACTTCTTATATACAAATACACATAGAATCACATTAGAAACCTTAATGTTTGACAGTGTTTGACTAGACCAGCTTCTTTTATCTGATGATTAGGGTTCTGTCTCTCTAACACTCTCCTCAGTGCTTCCTCCTGGATTTTCATTACTGACCTCTCTCTTGTTTCGATCAGGGTGAGCCTGGAAAGCAGGGACCCTCTGGACTTGTCGGTGCTCGTGGACCTCCCGGACCAGCTGGACCTCCCGGACTGGCTGGCGCTCCTGGCGAGGCTGGTCGTGAGGTACGACAACTTTGAATTTGGTGTTTTACGCAGCTCTCCAGCATGTTGCAGCCAAACCGTGAAACATGAGAATTGATGTGGACTTGCTTCTCCTCCACAGGGAGCTGCTGGTCACGATGGTGCCCCTGGTCGCGATGGAGCTGTTGGCCCCAAGGTATCCCTTCTATTTTGGACTCAGTTCTGTAAATATTAAAAAAACAGATCTAACCACTTTTGTTTTGGCTATATTTTATCTTAGTTTAAACATAACAATTAGCCTTCAACTGCCCAGCATTATCTCACTGGAAATTTGCTCCGATAGGGAGACCGTGGTGAGCCTGGTCTGGCTGGACCCCCTGGAGCCCCTGGTGCTCCTGGACCCCCTGGAACTTTTGGCCCCTCTGGCAAGAGTGGTGACCGTGGAGAGACTGTAAGCTCCCTTTTACTTGTTTATCTTGATCTTGTTGCAAAATGGAACTACAGTAAATCTGGTAATTTCACTACCTTCTGATTCTCCCCTCAGGGTCCCGCTGGTCCTGCCGGTCCTGCTGGTGGTGTTGGTGCCCGTGGTCCTGCAGTACGTTCATCACAGTCATTATTATAATTAACCACCATATCTTTTGGGACTGCTGATTGCTTTAACACAGGTTGACCTCCTGTTGCTTTTACTCAGGGTCCTGCTGGTGCTAAGGGAGACAGAGGAGAGGCTGGCGAGGCTGGAGAGAGAGGCCACAAGGGACACAGAGGATTCTCTGGCATGCAGGGTCTGCCCGGAACTGCTGTAAGTAACTGTTTTTGCAAAGAAGGAGACAAAATCTAGATAAATAATTAAATAAATGCAGGTGATTCATAGTCAAATCAAAAAATAAACACCTCAACTTTTGTGGACTTTTATAGAATATATAAACATTTGTATGCATAATAGGATATTTGTTGTTCACAACTTTAACTGCTTCCAGGGAGCTGCTGGAGAGCGAGGACCTGCTGGTGCCTCTGGACCTGCTGGACCAAGAGTAAGTACAACAATTTGTTACACTGCTCATTGCAAAAATATACTTATATATATATATATATATATAATTCTCTACCGAGCAAATTCTTGAAGTGTGGTGGACACTAGGAGGGGTTGTCGCATACCAGACAGGGACAATGGTAGGACTTGATGTCACTAGATGAAGGGGTGCATTATGGGAAGCTGGATTTAAAATGCATGGTGGTAATTGTTCTAGCTCGAAGTCTTTGGAATACAACATTGAACTTGTTTGTTCTTGCCTGGTTCTTGTAAAGTCTTTTTTGGAGAGCTTTGTTTATTGACGCAAATCAATATGTACGTTGAAATGCTTTGTGTGTGTGTGCAACAGTGCAGAAAGTGGCAAAATCAGTAAACAACTCACATTGTGCATGATAAGCAGGACAGCCCTGACACACACACTTTTGCAGAGAATGCAGTAATGAACTGATCTTTTCACTTAATAAGTGTCTTTCTCTCTATAGGGACCCGCTGGATCCTCCGGTGCCCCTGGTAAGGACGGCATGAACGGTCTGCCTGGACCCATTGGACCCCCTGGACCTCGTGGTCGCAATGGAGAGATGGGACCCGCTGTAAGTGGACTTTATTTTATCCACATACTTGTATACGTATATATTCAGATGCTTCCACTATGGCCACAGATTGTATCAACACCTGTTTTCTCTGAATAGGGTCCTCCTGGACCTCCTGGTATGCCCGGACCCCCTGGACCTCCCGGTGGCGGATTTGACTTCATCAGCCAGCCTATTCAGGAGAAGGCCCCCGATCCCTTCCGTGGTGGCCACTATCGCGCTGATGACCCCAACATGATGCGCGATCGCGACATGGAGGTTGACACCACCCTCAAGACCCTGACCCAGAAGGTTGAGAAGATCCGCAGCCCCGATGGCACCCAGAAGAGCCCCGCCCGCATGTGCCGTGACCTGAGGATGTGCCACCCCGAGTGGAAGAGCGGTGGGTACAGATCAGTGTCCTGACTGAGTCTTGAGATGAAGACCACCGAAAATGGCTCAACCTAAAACTGTTTTATGTCCCTCTGTTACAGGCACATACTGGGTTGACCCCAACCAGGGCTCTCCTCTGGATGCCATCAAGGTCCACTGCGACATGGAGACCGGCATGACTTGCATCTCCCCCAGCCAGAGCAGCATTCCCAAGAAGAACTGGTACCTCAGCAAGAACAGCAGAGAGAAGAAGCACACCTGGTTCAGCGAGTCCATGACCGGTGGATTCCAGGTGAGATGAAAACCATTCAGCAAAATCTTTCCTGTATCAACAAAATCAAATCAACTGATCCACTGGTCCACAGGATGCGTGTGATTGTAAAGCTGGTGAAAGTAAAACTCATGCATCCATTCTCTTCTATCTTTCCTGCAGTTCCAGTATGGCAGCGATGGAGCTGATTTCGAGGATGTCAGCATTCAGATGACCTTCATGCGCCTGATGTCCAACCAGGCCTCTCAGAACATCACATACCACTGCAAGAACAGCATTGCCTACATGGACTCTGCCTCCGGCAACCTGAAGAAGGCTCTGCTCCTCCAGGGCTCCAATGATGTCGAGATCAGAGCCGAGGGCAACAGCCGCTTCACATACAGCGTTAGCGAGGACGGTTGCACGGTGAGTTTGATCTTTGTTTGGCTGCCCTTGTCTCTCCTTATGGCATTTTTATATTAAATTGTGCAGAAGTGAGCAATTTGATTTTCTTGAGGGTTCAGCATTTTCTGACACTTGCTCCTTTTCCTCTCTCCACAGTCACACACTGGCACATGGGGCAAGACAGTCATTGACTACAAGACATCAAAAACATCCCGCCTGCCCATCATTGACATTGCTCCTATGGATGTTGGTGCATCTGATCAGGAATTCGGCATTGAAGTTGGCCCTGTGTGCTTCTTGTAAAAATGAAAGAAATATGGACATGACATTGTTGTTTTTTTCTAGCAGTCATCTCTAAATCCTTTTTTCTATGCATTCAAAACTCATTCGGCTGCCATTGGTCCACATGCTTAAAACCACTCTACTGAAGACGATGTTTGTGTTTTGGGACTGCTACTTCAACCGAAACGAACCACAAGGACACTTTAAAAAGAATCTTTTGTTTCCACTGGCAACAAGAAAATAATATATACTTGTGTAAAATTACCCCCTGGAGATTGAGGAAAAAAAAAGATCTGCACAGAAAATGAAACACAGGTGACTTTTGCCATTTTCTACCACTGCGGAAGGACATTGAAAACAACAAATGATATGTACCATTTTTCTGGTGTTAAATAAATTGTAAAAAGTGTGAAGTGTCTTCTTGTTTTGAACTTTGAAAAAAAAAACATCCGAACGTTGCTCAGACAAATGTGACCAGCAAATTGAGCAAAGACAAAGAAGCTCGCTTCATTGCTATATGTGTAGATGGCTACCTCATTACAAGAAGTCACCGCCATTTTTTTCTCAAAAGAAAAGGGTTTATTTTACACAACACACAAAAAAAAAATTCAAAAGTGTTACAACAAATTCAATGAGGTCCAGTTATTGGTATTTGATAGTGAGATCTTCACTGTCTTACTGTTTTATTGCCACTAATACCTGCAGAACCTTTGGTGCTATAAAATTGACTCATTGTCTCGTTGTCTATGCAGTGCAATTGTTTTCTTCTTAAGTGTTGATCACAGGGGTCATCTGAAAAGATGATCGCTGCAGATGTAATGCATGCAATCATGTCTTTGTAGTTAAAAGCAAGTGACTCTGGTTCAATATCATTTCCCTGCCCATGTGTTCAGTGTTGATTCTTTTGTCTGTTTGCCCCTGTGGAAAAAAAAAAATCCTCTTCACTAAAAAACACAGCACACATCTCCCACCCTGTTGTTTATGTTGTTTGTTGATGTCTTTTTCGCGAAGGGTTTCTTAAAAAAGAATTTGAAGCGGACCCACTTTCATGGTTTAAAAGAGAGATTCTGTACTTATTTTGTACATGTATAATAAATCAAGATGTTTTTAATTATTTTGGGTGCTGAAATAAAGCATGTGAAGTGGTCTACTCAGTGGCGGAGTTTTCACTGTCATGTTTTGCAACTGTTGTGAAACTGAAAATCAGATGCTAGAATTTAAAAAACAAGTATTCAATAGAATGAAGCTGTAGTTTGTATTTCACTGATCAGGACCTTTGTTATAGACAATAATCAAAGTGTGTGTGACGTTAAAATAGGTTTAGAAATCAACTGTTCCACAACAGTTGCGCTTGATAAGATTCTATTAAGCAGCAGTGAAAACAAAGCCATTATCCAATATTCTCAGCTGGCTTTTCTTTCTCAATATGCACACAATCGCTAATTTGATTTTATTAACTATATTTGTCCATTACAAATGTAACCATGGCAAAAAAGTGTTAAGCAGAAATGCAGCCATTGCAGTCAAATTATGTTATTAAACAGGGATCTATATTTGCAAGGGGAATGGGTATGGTAGCAGGAGAGGAGATGTGTGTTGGACCCCAAAACTCCAAAAAAACAATAGCAGATACACCACTGACTCCTTCTGGACATCTAGTGCAACAACCACTTTTTACTTTAGGAGAAGTTCAACACTGAATCACAAAAATAGAAAACTGTTGCCACACTGTTTCCTCACGTTGCCCTTTTGGCCTCAGCACACTGCTGCATTGCAATATTTATCTGAAATGTGTTGGAATCATATGCAGCTATTAAGTAAATGTTAGTAGGAAAAGCAGCTGGTCAGGATTGGTTGATCTCAAATTGTATTTTTTATTACAAAGTTTTTCTACGAAGACTTAAAAAAAAAAACAGACAATAAAACATAGTTTTTTTTAAAGAATTAATATGATGTGTAAGGATATTCCCTCATATTCATTCTGTCTTCCTCAATGCACAATTGATGTGCTCACCTTTAATATTTTTTTTGTTTCAGAATTATTGGCTCTTTTTCTTAAAAATAGTCCAAACCTTGCACAACTTGTAAAGCTTTATTAACCATGACTGACCTGAACAACAGCAAGCTGATGGTACCGTAGTCTTCCTCAGGCGGGCAGAACAGATCCCTCTGCTAGTGGATAAAATAGGCAAATTCACTGAATCTGGATGAGATTAAAAAAAAGAGAGTTAATTGCTTTAAATGACTGCATGGAATTGTAATTATATGGAATCCCAGATGAAGAATGAAGAAGAGGAATAGAAGTGAAATATATAGGAATGAATATAACAAATGATTGTACAAGAGAATATTATGATGGTCAAAGAAAATTAAATCTATTCTTAATTCCTGATTACAGAGAGACATCGATTTTTGGACTATTTTACTCTCTAATATTGAAACACTCTCTAGATTTACATATCCAACACCATATTTACCCTAATTATTCAGTCAGATACATTAATCAAACAAATATTAGTTTTATTTAGAAAAAAAATAATGGGTTGGAACCTAAAGAAACATTCTAAAACCTGGAATGATATCTATCCCTGTGATGAGTTTCTAAAACACAGATTAACATTGAAAAAAACAACTGTACTTTTTGTGATTCTGATATTTAGAATACTTATACTAGTTATTTATTTCAGAACTGGACAGTGGAAAAACACGTTCACTTATCCAAGTTGAGTATTAATTAGGATAATAAACATGGAGTTATTTTACAAAACAAAGGACTGGAAAAGCAAAAATTCACAATAGAGGTTCTGATATTTTTTATTAGAAGTGAAAGAAGGTGTGACAAAGAAAATCATCAACGGCACAATATTAATTAGCAAATCTACATTCTAGTTATGTATATTACTGTCACTTGAAGAAAAAACAACTATTTCCCACAGCAAAATTATAACAAAGGACTGTGATGCAACACTTTACTTTATAACATTCAGGCTTTACACGTATCCATCGTTGTTCTTACTTCCTGTAAAACAGAGAACATGATACATACACATATATAATATATAATAACTATGCTGCAGGCAAAATTTTGACCAGAATTAATGTCATGCGATTGTGTTGTGTGTAATTAATAAGTAATTGTAACTACTTTACCTAGGCAGTGTGTCGTTGTAGGGATCACTATGACATGAGGAGAGGAAAAGTGACTCATCACGCTCATCTACTAATGATGATAATGATGCTGATCTGTAACTTACTGCTGGGCCATGATGAGGGGGATGCTGGGGCTGTCAGAACGCAGCAGGGACCCCCTCTCTCCGGTCCGGCTGTTGAACATGGGCAGCGTGGACAGGGGAGGAGGAGTGCTGCGGTTCCCGGCCATGGTCCTCAGCTCATCAGTGTTGCCCAGAATAGTGTGGTGGTGGTACAACTGAATCCTGCAGGACAGACGAAGTTGTTTTACTGTAGTAGATTCAATGAAAGTATTTTTACCTTTGAGAGTGTCTTTCACAAGTTTTTCTTCAAACAATAGAGCCAACTGAGCACTGAAATGGGATTTTCTTAACATAATCATACTGACCATTATAATATCCCTTCATAATGAACTTTGATGTAAAGGATAATTATGCTCCGGATTGCAGTCAGGAAAACCTTTTTTCAAGGAAAATAACAACTAATCAATTTAATTGTACTTACTGATTGGTTCTTGCATTCCTTTTGGAGCTGTGAGGATAGAGATTATTGTGTCACTTTTAAGCCACAGTTCATCGGGATCAATCAAAAGCTTGAATTTGTTTTGGGTATTTTGATAAAAAAAAATGTCAGTCACAACAACAATTCCTTAATCCCTGCCCACACCTATCAGAACCCCAGCTGCGAATAATTCAGGCATTTCTCTAAATAAAACCTTGCAGATACGTACACGCCCTCTCGTCTGCCACACATGATGTAGGCCAAGAGGACGCACAGGACGATGGCCAGGATCAGGGGCACGATCACCGTCACCAGGTAGTCGGGGAAATAGTCTCGGCCGGGCGGGGACTCGGGGGGGTTGAATTCACCTCCGGCCTCCATGATCCCGGAGCCCACGGTGGGAGCAGGTGGAGTCGGCTGTCGCTTTGTCAGATCGAACTGCAGAGGAAAAAAGTTAGATATCGTTTAACTGATTAACCCTTCTGGGGAAAGGTGGGGATCCCGCTCAGTATTGCTTGTGTTTCTCATATGACCACTGTGTGCGCCTCACCAGCTCGGTCTTGCACCAGGTGATACAGTTGCTGGGAATGCTGCAGAAGTTGCAGCCTCCGGGCATCTTGACCTTGGCGCCCCCTCTGCACTGCTTCTCGTGCTCTGGCGTCATCACCCCCAGGAGACAATCTGAGAAATACTGCTCCGAGGCCACCTTCACATACACACTAACACAAATCAGATTTTAATAACGGAACGGCTGTTTTGAATTAAAGAAGTAAGCTGGCAGAAAGCGCTTTTTTTTTTTTAACCCTTCATAGTGGCCTGCGAGAGGGAGGGGAACTCTGCCGCCACGGTCCAGGGCGTTCGTCATATTGACAATCTCCAAGGCCTCTGTTTTCCACAGCTTCTGCAGGTCCTGCTTTATTTCATCCTGGACAGAAGAGGGCAGCACCATCTCAATTTCCCGCAGCTTGATGAAGAACTCGGCTTGATAGGGGAGAATCTCCTCTGTGGGCGACAGCGTGTGATGTTCCACATGTCATTTCCACAGTCGTCCCATATATGCTCCTCTATCGGTGCCGTCACCGTGTTGTGGATTCGTGATAATATTTTGCATCACGCAGTTACATACCTGCAACCACCTTGATTACGAGAATGTGCCTGGTTGTGTCATAGCTCCGTTTGTTGATGGCATAAACCTGTCAGAGAAAGGATATTATATCTATTTTGACCCTTCAGAATATTCCCTTGTAAATAATCTCTCTATGAACCAAACTTTTGAACAACAGAAGTCTAAATCAATCATTAAAACATAATCTATTCATGGTGAAAAAAAAAAACTATTAACATTTTATGTTACAAAAAATAGGAGAATATAACACCTGACATGTTTACCATGATTATTGAATTTGTCTCATTTGCACAAAAATTGAATAAAGTCAATCTAAAAGGTGGAAAGATGGGATAGTTTTCTCTGTTCTGTGTCAGTTTAAGAAAAGCGATATGATTTCACACTCAAATAACGTTAAGATGTTTTACTGCTCTAAAGTGTATGGATAGATAATATTCACCAAAACAATATTGTAATATTGTATATAATTAAATATTTTAAACATTTTAAAATGTCCATGAGGATTGCTGCGTTGTTATAGTGTATTTCCTACATTTCCCAGACTCCCCTCTGCTTAACAACCCTCAGTAAAAGGGCCGTTGTGTTTCGAATTAGTGGTGGAGCTGTCCAGAATGTGACATGTTTCCCATGAATATTACATTCTGTTTGAATGGGACGATGGTGCCACTTCAGAGACTCGTATCTCTTCTTCTTCTTTGACAGGTTTCTTCATGAATTTTTAATCACGATGAAAAATAAAAAATAAAAAAAGCAGCTCTAGAATAATATGCTGATGGTCTGACAGCCACTGATGTTCCCTACAGCTGAATATATCTTTCAGATTTGTCTCCATTGTGTTGCAGCTGCACTGGAAAATACATTCCACAAGAAAAATAAGTACAAATATATAGTATCAAATGACATCATAACAGTGGAAATGCAATGTGTTTCAGGGTGAGGTGTATTCCGGCACATATCAGTGTTTAGTGTGACTTCATACCTCAATTGTGCTTTTCCCTGGAAATGTCGGCGTTCCGTACAGGAAGCCGTTATCATAGGGGTGTCTCTGGGTGAAGCGGAGCCAGTCTGGGAGGTCAGGGTAATTCTGCCTGTTGCACTTAAAAATCATGGGGTCGTCATACAAGCGGCCGGCTTTACCACCAAACAAAAAAGGGAGAAGAGAGAGGCACATTTTGTTTTTTTCTTAAAATGTAGTAGTTTCCTTAAAAGATAATGAAAAGCTGGTGAATTGCTATGTTCAGGGCCTTTACCGTAGAGTTTTGACAAAGGTTCAAAGTCATTCTGGAAAGTCTCTCTCATCAGCTCGTATGTAAATAACTTCCCCACAGACGTGGTCACTTTGATCTCTGCATTGGCCCCGAACACACTGACGGCACAAACTGCACGGAAGCGTAGAAAAAGCAGCAAAAAGATTGAGCTGAACACAAAATCACAAAATAAGAACTTTAAAATATGACAACGCGCCTGTTGTAGTCTCACAGTTAGGCCTAAAGTCTTTCACAGCTGACATCAGGGTGTGATATTCACACTAAATGTCACAAACTAGGGACTAAAAAAAAGGGGCTGAGCATCTGGCAGAGTTGTATAATACATGAAGTGAAAAATTTTGAGGAAATAACTTGCCTGTTAGAAAGAAGAGCCAGCTCCTGCAGCCTGCCATCTTGTTGTAGTCTGTGATTGACAGAGCCAAGCGGAGAGGGGCTTGGTCACAGACAGAGACACGTCGGAGCTATTTTTGCCTCACGCACCTAATAACATCCGGGAGGGGGCCTGCGAGGCTCTGAGTGTGAACATGTGGTGAAAATTAAAAGCTGTCATGTTCCATACAGTGCCATAAAAATCACGTTTATAAATGAAATTAACACATTTAGTCAAAGATTTAACAACCCCCCCCCTTCAATCTAAAAATGTGTTTTTCTTCCTTGTTCCTTCAATTGGATGTTTGAACGTCACCGTACTGAATGATGGATGTAGAGTTTGACAGTTTGACACCAGTCACTTCAGTCACAGTCAGAAGTAAAAAGATTCTCATTGGAAATCTAATTCTAAGGGCATAAATTTGTGGTACTTCACTTTACTATTGTCTCCTTTACACTCCCACTCTACATCATTGGACTAGGGAATACTTTACTACTGAATGCAATAAATGTGTCTGATGGCTGAGGTACTAACAGATTTACTGTAAAGATTAAGAATTCATGTACAAATAAAATATGATGCATTGTATATTAGTATAAGTCTAGTTTTCTCATTCTGGTTTAGGGTTACTTTCATTTTATTTCTGATAATACAGATAGAACTCATGTACATGAACGCTTCTTCTTGTTGCAATTTTATTCATCCCACATTGGGAAATTTCAGACTAAACCTGCAGCTTCAAAAAAAAAACGAAAAAGAACAAAAAACATTTTATCTATTAATTACAAATTACAAGCTTAAACAAGATTAAACAATTGTCAAAATAGTTGCCGATTATCTTTTGTTGAATGATTCATCTCTGCAGCTATCGAAGTATTAAAAATAATTTGGATGATAAATCTAGAGATATTTTTTTTTATTAAATTGTAAAACAAAACAAAAAACACCAAGATTCTTAATTTCTGGTTTATTTAGTACTTAATGACATTAAATTGAATATAATCAGGCAGTGAACTGAGTGGAACTCATTCAACATCTTGGACATTGGGAAAAAATGATTTGCTTTTTCACCATTTTCTGACCATTTTCTCTATTGACCAAATAATTAATCAAAGAAAATGATGCAGCTCTGAGTGAATCTATCATACACCATGAAAACAGAGAACACAATATGCCAGCACATGATAAACTATGGGCAGTTTTAAAGAAATCAGAGAGAGGTTATGCTTTTATCCTTCACTGTTGCAAAGATAAGTTAATTTTGTGATTTATTACTTATTCCCTCAGCCACTGACTCAAGGACATTACTATGCTAATGCACAGTTTTAACTCTAATACACTGCCATGGGAAATTGCTGCAGATGGAGACGGCCCAGCAGTATTTTCAGGAATTATCCATCTAGTAAAACCCTTCAGACTAAATCTCCAACTGTTGTGGGATAAAGTAGTAGGTGCATATGATGAGGGAGGCCGTGGATGACAGTAAACATGTATTTCATGTGTTTTTCCAATGTGCGAGACAGCTGCATGAAAGGAGCTGGGTGGATAAATCTGCCCCAGTAGAATTTATAAAACCTAGACAGCGTGGGCAGAGACACACAGCTCTCACCCTGAAAAGGGGGGATGCTTTGTCTAGAATCACAGATAACATTTACTGTATCTATTCAGCTGCATATGCAGAGTGCTGGAAAGCAACAATGTGCCTGCAAATAAGGGATGTGTTATTGGCTAAGGAGGTTTTGACGTGATTGACTATTTACTGGGTCCTAGTGCTGGTCCAGTTCCCAGTTTGACACCCAGGGAGGACTTGTAGGTGTCAGGGTCCCTGGACATGATGCTCATTTATCCTGGTTAGCAAAGTTCTAATAAAGGAGTGAAAGTAATTTGCCAGTGTGTTTCTAATCTATTTGATCCCATCCTTTCAGATGAACTCAATCACCCACCCATCATGAAGAGTTGTATTCATACTTATGTCTATGTTTAAAAAGAAGTTAAAAAAATAAGTTTTGACCATTTTACCTTCAGGTTCACATAAATATTGACTGGTTCGATTGTAACTGTTTTGCTATTTCAAAGATTAACAAAGATTAACATTTGTTAACCATTGTTAAAAATGTAAATGTAGTTTAGGATTGTCTCGTCTTGCGCACCTGCACTTTGATGTTGTTGTACATGTAAAACGCATAGGGTTGTGAGGAACGCAATTTCCATTCCTTTATATGTCAAGTACATGTGAAGAAACTGACAATAAAGTTGACTTTGACTTTGCTATGTATTTCAACATTCAGTCATACTTTTAACTAAGTTTATCAATTGTCTTTGCACTTTTTTAAAATATCTACTTCACTATTTTTTCCATTATTTAAAAAGCCTTTTACCATGATTTTTACATAGGAATTTGAGCCATTCATGTATTACTTGTAGCTATTCTCATCATAAAATACCTGCTTATACCCACTAGCTACTTTTTATTTAGCATTTATCCACTAATGTTATAATTTCATTCTTGTTTGTTTCTTGTTGGCCATGTTACTGTTACTGTTTTTTTGCTTTGTTTAACCATACTGATCCTACTTTTACAGACCTAACTGAGCCACTCATGCATCACACTGAGCTATTTCTAAGAGTTATCCATTAACCTCTCAGGGGCTTTACACACAGAACCTTTAATACACTCAAAGTTGAACCATAAAGCACAGGAGGCCGTGAACGCACCATTACACACACTACCAGCTACTTCAACTTCATCATGTTACCTTTAGGTTACCTTTACTTCCCAACTAACACTTTCAGTCATTTATCCGCTACTCGAAGCTACTTATAACTAATGCTAACTATCTTCACTTCATTATTATTATTATTTTACCATTCTAATACTTTTACTCAACTATTGCAACTGTTTATCCACTAATTTTAGCTTCTCCAACCATTCGTTTTTGCTTCATATTTTATTTTATGTCAACAGTTCCCCTTTTTTTAAGCTACAGAAGCGTACACACGTGTTTTCTAACCACTTATACACCGTAAATGACCGCATGCAGTGTGAGGTCCGGCGCTAGGACCCGGCGGCGGCCTCCTCCGTGCAGCCGCAGCCGCTACGAGAGGAGGACGAGGACCAGAAATCTGCAGCTCACAGAATGGAGAGATCGGAATGATGCTGCCCGTATAAAGGGATTAAAACGTAAGCAATCTGTCGTCAACTGCGGTAAATCCGCGCCTCGTTGCTGTTCTACTTTTCAGATGCACGAAAATATACCGGTATATGTTAATATATAGTGTTTCCTGCCCTGTTTTTGACTTAAGGCTAATGCATTTATCTGTGGGGGGTTAGGTTTGCATTGTTGCAACTGCAAGGGAGCTAATGACAGATGCATCGTGCTCACTTTCTCCGTTGCATTGGACGAGCGCTGCAGCGGATGCAAGCGGCGGGCCTCTAATACGATCTGTTGTTTGTGTTTCTCCCCATCTGCCGGTCTCGTCCGGGCGCCACCTCGGATCGCGATCGGTCGGACGACACAGATTCGCCAGCGGGGGTTGAGGGAAAAAAAAAAAGGAGACATGCCGTCGCCGAGCATCCGTCGCGACGCCTGACCGACCATGATGAAGACCGAATCCACATCCAAGAGCGCCGGCTCCGGCTCCACGCTGCGGAGCCCATCCCCGCACCGAAACGCGTACGAGGCGGGGATGCAGGCCCTGAAGCCCGTCAAAGACAATGCCGCGAACGGGGCCGTGCAGGAGGGCCCCCGGGGCCGCAGGTACGGCTCCAACGTGCACCGTATCAAGAACATGTTCCAGCAGATGCAGACCACGTCCCCGGCCGACGCGGAGGGAGAGGAGGCTGCGCGGAGGCAGGACGACAAGGCGGTGCGCCTCTCCCTCCCCAGAGCCGGCAGCCTGAACGAGAACGTGGACCACAGCGCGCTGCTCAAGCTCGGCTCCACCGTGTCCGAGCGCGTGAGCAAGTTCGACCCCAAGCCGGAGAACGGCCACCAGCGGGCCTCGTCGCCCAGCTACTCCAAGCTGCAGGAGACGCGCCGCATCTTCGAGGAGAGGCAGCAGCAGGAGAAGCTCAACACCACCAGGGTCCTGCTGAAGACGGACAAGGCCGTGGGCTTCCAGGACGGCAGGCTGGACGTGGTGGCCCGCTTCAACGGCAGCACCGAGTCCCTGGACAGCCTGGACACCAGCGAGGCCGTGTCACCCACGGTCAGCCAGCTCAGCGCCGTGTTCGAGCGGGCGGCCGAGCTCCGGAACAACCTGCACCGCCTCTCCTCCACGCCGCCGCTGCCCTCCAGAGGGGTCAGCGCCAAGGTGGGGGTGTTGAACTCCAAAATAATCACAAAGAGGGTCAGTGCCTTTGCGGCGGGCAACCAGGAGGAGGAACTGAGCGACGTGGACCAAGAGGGGCCTCCACGGGGCCCCAGGGGGCGGACAGGCCCTCCGCCGGAGAGCGTGAACGGGGGCCAGGGCGCTTCCTATAGTGAACTTCCCGGTACCACGGCGGAGCCCGGCGACAGAGAGAGGGAAAAGGCCGTCACCGATGCAGGGGTGGAGGTCAAGGCCGAGGAGAAGCCCGGCACCAAGCCGCCAGGCAGCGAGGCCCACGCCCCGGCGGAGAACGGGGACGCCGACAAGCGGAGCTCGAAGGGCGGCGAGAAGCTCGGGAAGGATGCGGAGGAGGAGGAGGAGGAGGACAGGACCCTCAGAGACGAGCGCTCAGGCCGCGACTCCGTGGACATCAGCGCCTACAGTGCGGTGGGGGAGGACTTCGGAGGGAGCCAGGTGGACGAGGAAGAGGACGAGGAGGAGGAGGAGGAGGACGACCGCTACGAGGCCGAGTCCAGCTGCGTGGAGATCGCCGGGCTGCCCGCGGAGGAGGACCCGCCGCCGTCGAGGAAGATCCGCTTCAGCATGGATCCCATCAAGGTGAGGAGATCACATAAGTTCTCTCTCTCTCTTTCTCCACCCAGTTTGTCTAAGTAGGCTGGGGGGGGTGTGTGCGGCTTTCGTTTCATCCTCTGCTTGTTGAAAGGATGGATGAATTTGACCTTAAAGCCTGATCCGCCGTGGTGCATCACAGCCAGCGCCACTGTCAGCTGTTTTTAATGAACTTGCTCTGGCTCCTGCATGTCAGAATGATGCTGACATTTTGATTTCAACATGGGGCTTTGCACACTACCAACACCCTCCCTCTGCAGTGGCCTAGTGCTCGTGGATGGCCCCGCATTCCAGCCGCCCGGGCCCCAAAAGAGCCACGGTGTAGATACTTATCAGAAATGCAGTGGGAGCTGCCTCTGTAAATAACTGCTGGTGGAAAAGGAGCAAAAAGGGCCAGGAAGAATTAGTGTGTTTGTTTTTTTTTGCTTTAGAGTTGCGGTTACTCTCCATGTAATGAGAAAGGTCAAGCTGGACAGTGTATGGGCAGCTGGGTTGAGGCTGTGTGAGTGTTTTTTTGTTGTAGAGGGGGAAAAAAAAGATGATCTCCTCTCGGGACAGTCAGATGAGAGAGAGGAGAGGATGAGGAGGAGGAGATAAGAGTTGATTCTCGGTGTCTGTGGGTGGTGTAATGATCCGGATAAGAGCATCAGATCCTCTCCGGCTCAGTCTCGCTGCTCTGCCTCCGGACCTGTCTCTGCCGGCTGATGTGGACCCTCGGCGTTGTGCATCACACGCATTTCCTCACGCATAAAGCCACTCCGGCAACTAAAGGCTCCTGTCCCGCGTCAGGACGAGTCAAGTCGGAAGTCGCTTTTGCTCCATCGCTGCACATCATCCAGTAGTTTATATTCAAGAGCCATTAACAGACAAACGTAAAACAGATCATTTATAACTGAATGTGAAACTTTGACACTCTGACACCACTCCATGAATCTGCTAGCTTAGCTTAGCACAGAGACTGGAAACATAGAGCCTGGCTTCATCAATCTAAACCTGCAAACCTCCTGCAACACTCAAATGTCAAACTATTCCTTTAATAGTCAAATAAATTATCTAAGATGATGGAAGTATGTTAAATGTGATATATGGGCAGCGTGAAAACACATATTTATCAGCGTCAGCTACATCGACACATTATTTTCTGCACATTTTTTTCTATAGAATTCCATTTTTTGCCCTTTGAAGCGAAGGAGGTTCACCTGGGATCAGGTGACATTCAAATCAGAATCTGATGACAGTTAATTGGTTGTTCTGAGTGTTAACTCCATTGAAAATAATATCTTTAACCTTTGATTATTGCCTATAATATTTAGATCTAAATAACAATTTATTTTTAGGTTACTATTTAATTGCATTTGGATACTCAGTTGTGCAATTGTGATATTTGCATTGAAACATGTGGCGACTCAAGGCAAAATCAATGTAAAGCCGTCATCGCTGTTCTAACGCCATCATTCTGATCCACTCCTCCCACGACTGGCTGAGTTATTGGTGGAAGAAGAAGAAAATGTAAACACGGATTGAAACAATGCAGGTCATGAAATATTCACAGCTTTTCAACACATCCCTAGACCTGGAGGATACACGCCGTGGCCTCTAGTGAGACACAATAAAGGCACCTTATAACCTTGAAAAAACAAATCTAGATATTTTCAAGTTTAAATTATTAAAGCATATGGGCCAAAAAAAGCCACCTGTGCATTTATATGCTGCAATTTCTAGTGTGCAAGTCATAAGTAAATACTGATATGTCTATGATAAGCCATTCCTGAGCCAAAATAACCACCCAATAGGTGGATGCAAACATGCTGAAAACCCCATAAATCCCATATAAATCACACCTTTATCCGTATTCCACTGTAATGCAGGAAGAACAAGGAAAAAGACTTCTATCACATTTTTTTTTTTTTTTTTATCCCCGGGAGATCAAAGATGGCTACCAGGAGGAAGCGTTATCATCGCCGTGACAAAGGCGGTGTTGGATAAAAAATATTGTAATAGCTGTGAACCTGCAGCCATCATCGGAAAATAATGTCCCACTGAGGCCTTTCACACTGTATCAGTGTGCTCTTTGTTATGGAAATGGATGCAGGGGTGGATGAGAGTAATGGGGTGGGGGGGGTGGGCGCGAGGTCAAATGGGAGGGGCGTTATTTCGCAGCTCAAATGTCACGCGAGTGTATCACTGCCAGTGCTCAAGTCACCAGTTGGGTTTTTCTCTCTCTCCCCCCAAAAACCCGGGATTGCCCGTTTTTAGCGCATATTTCCCCCCTCTCTCTCTCGTGCCACGATCAGGTCTTGTTGTGGTGATGGCGGTTGGACGTCCGGGCCGCACGTCTTCCTTTGTCCCCGTTTCACACTGAAGTCCTGTCTGTCCGTCTGTCTCTCTCCAACTGGCAAAAAATAGCATTTCTGCTGCGGGTAGAGTTCACACTGGAGCCTTTGTTTGCTCCTCCTGACACTCTTTCTCTCGCTCCTTCTTGTCTCTCCCTTTCGCTCTTTGTCACCAGTCTCCTACTGTTAGTAAAAATAGCAGCATTGTTGTCGTCACAGACTCGCCTCACTTTTTTATTTTCCAGGGCCGCCTCGGAGTCGTGGAGCGCAGGAAGCAGCCGCTCATGTCTTATTTATCTCTCCAGCTTGTTTGTTTTGGCTTCGCCGTCTTATTGTCCGGCCTCAGCGTGCTACTGTGTCTCATGATGTAGTCGTGCCATGCCGTGATTTTTAATAATTTATCCTATTGTTGGAGGAGGAAAAAAAAAGAGATAATCTCTGTTGGATTTGTTGCTGTGTTCTCTTCAAACCCCCCGAAATAATCTGATTTATTTTTCATGCATCAGAATCACTTTGCTCACTCATCACCTAGCCTACACTTTTTATCCATCGCCAACACACACACACACACACACACACACACACACACACACACACACACACACACACACACACACACACACACACACACACACACACACACACACACACACACACACACACACACACACACACACACACACACACACACACACTTTCTCGTGGGTTTTTGTTGCCTACGCAGCTCTGAGCAGCCGTCCGGCCAGCCTGCCTGGAGAACACCTATGATTTTCTTTCTCACTGTGTCATTTACACAAACAATAAATGCGCTTATACTGTAATAAAGTGAGGGTGCCTGGATTTTGACAGACGTCGACAGGAATATAGTTTATAGAATAAGGTTTGCCGCCACAAAAAAATGGGAAGCAGGATTTTTCAAAATGCAACATTCGTCTGTTCGGAATCGCCCAGGGAGAGGAAATGCATCACCATACGTCAAGGTATCCTCAAACTGTCTGTTACTTAGGCCCGGCCGTCCTGCAGCGGTTCATTCCGCGTGTTACTCACACGAGGAGGGGTGAGGGTGGGTGGGGGGGGGACCAGACAGATTATCAGCAAGGTCACACTGTCCCACTTCCACAGTCCTGCAGTGGCGGTGGGTCGTCTGCGTTTACACGATGCACCCGCTGCTACGTCTCCTTTTATTTGGCACCGAGCCTCGAGCCGATTCCTTCCAACTTGAAGACTCAAAATTTAAAGAAAAAAAAGGGGTCACAAATAGAGTTTTTATTTTAAAAAAAGCAGAAAATCACATCTTCTAAACAGCTGGGTCCTGTAAGTGATACTCAGATATGAAGCTAAAGCCACAATATTCATTGTAATGAGGCAACAAAACACCTCTTATTCAACTTAAAAAAAAAAATAAAAATTCTTTTGTTTTCAACAAAAAAATCTACTTTAAATATAGCTACAAATAATCATACAAAATAAAATAAAGAAATCCAAATGTATGTACATGGCAATTTTTGGTATTTTTCTGCAAAAACAGAAAAAAGGTAGGATTATGAATTTGCTATGTATGTAAGTATTTACTATATTTAACATCACTCAATCAATCATTGACAATCCTATGAATTTGAGGAGTCATGTTAAATATAGTAAATACGGTAAATGATGAATGTAGACATACATACATTTTACATTCATCTATGTATAAAACATGTTCTTATATAGTTGCTGCATCATTCCACACATTGTGGCGCTACCAGTCCTCTGGTGCTGACCTTATTATCGTGCTGCCGCGTCCCTCCCCGGGGGCCAACGCTAAGCCTAAACACGACTGCTGACCAGAGCCTGGCCTGCCGAAACAGAAGTGCCGCGGTGCCATGCAACCGCCCCTACGACTCACGCCGGGATCCGAGCGGGATGGCAGTCTGGGCCGCATCCTCCTTTTTCTACCTGTGTCTGGATTAACTCGACGATTTTAGGAGGATTTAGGAGCAATTACTCTACTCGCCGCTTCCGGCTCTGGACGTTCATAAACCTGTGGTAGTTGGGGAGATAATTAATGGCGGGCTTTTTAAGCTGTTGAGGAGGGAAAGTGCAATCACAAGGGCTTCCTTTGGCGTTTTTATGTGTCATTCTGACTTACATTACATTACATACATCCCTGCTATAATGGGCTATATCATAAAAACAGTGGATTAATTGCAGTGTGCCGAGGCGAGTGAAGCTCTCCAGCGTTGTAAGAGCGACTATTTATACATGTTAATCACCTTAATTCACTTCCTGGAGAATTATAGCGGCGAAGCTGAAAGAAGCTGACATGCCAGAAAAGTGCTGAAACAACAGTGGGAATCACATGAATAGTGATGGAAAGTTGGGCGAAGGTGGACGGAGACAGAGCGGAAACACGCTATTTCTGTTGTGAAAGATTGAAAAAAAACGGGCACCACCTCCACAATTCCTACTGGCCGGGTCCAAAATTAGATCTGTTTTTTTTTTTTTTTCGGAGAGTACTGCTGTGGCCACTGGGGGGTTGTGTGTGTGTGTGTGTGTGTGTGTGCACTGACTTCCTAGTCAAACCACTGCAGTGTGTTACCCAATCACATCCTGTCAAGATGGAACCAGACAGAGGCCTCTATCATTTAGCCATCCCTCCGTCATGGCGGCCACATTGTTAAACACTACTTGTCACTTACTTGCCGTTTTTAATACCTTTTTTTTACGGCCCCAAGAGGCGGCTCTTCACAGACACAAACACAATCTGTTAGCCGGTGAGTGGCTGGAGCTCGCTGCCCACAGAGCTTTTGTAGGACATCCCAGGCGCTGAGCTGCAGCGGAGGGAGGGGAGGAGGGGGGGAGGAAGGGAGTTTCCTGGCCATCTGTTAGCTCCTCTGACCTACTATCTGCCACAACTGGAACAGTGTCCTGTCTCCAGCATCCCCCCCCCCGCCACACACACACACACACACACACACACACACACACAAACACACACACACACACACACACACACGCCCTGCCTTTTAATCCAAATGTTTGTCTTCCAAACATAGCCGCCTGCCGGTTTAAGGAGTTTATCCGCGCACGCGGCGTGTGCGCTCAGGTGGGGTCGGGGGTGAGAGGTGGCGTCGGGTCGGATCCTATTAGCGGGCCCCTCGTGCGGAGTGACCTCACGAGAGGGAGAGAGGGAGAGAAGGAAAATCCTGCGCGGAAAGTGAAAGCGTTAAGTGAGGATGTGAGCGCGGCCACGTCCTGCATCAATCTAGCCCAAGGCCGCGGGTCACATATCCCATCATGGCTGTGTGTGTGTGTGTGTGTGTCTTCCTCCTCCTTCCCAAAGCGCCACATTGAATGGCGCCGAAACCGCGTTTCGATTGTGAAACGAGGGCACTACCAGCCACCAGCTGTGGCCGCTTGATCTTTAAAGTCGAGGAGTGGAGCGGCGCCAAGCGAGAGCGTGTCGCTGTTGTGACGCCGTCTCCTCGGGACGCAAACAGTGTGTTATGTGCGTCTGTGATCCACATTCTGCTAATCCGTCTAAATACAAAGGTAACCTAAATCAAAAGCCAGACTTCAGCGCCGCTCACGTGCTCTCTGTTGTATGCAGCAATTCACTGTAATTTCACTCAAGTCAAGCAAATAATAGATATTTTCATCAATTAATCCATTGATTGCTTTTTTAATAAATCATTTAGTAAATGAAATGCCAGTAAATATGGTAAAAGGCCAATAATGAATCACCAGAGCACTTATTACAATCTTCTGGTTGCAAATTTTTGTGTGACCAGTGATTTAAAGCATGAAGACAGTCAATTTGCAATACTCACATCTGATTGGGGGCGACACGGTGGGGCAGTGGGTAGAGATGTTGTCTCACAGTAGGAAGGTGGAGCTGGGACCTTCATGTGTGGAGTTTGCATGTTCTCCCCCTGTGTGTGTGGTTTATCTCCAGCCTTCTCCCCAGTCTAAAAACATGCTGAAGTGAATTGGAGATTCTAAATCGCCATAAGTGTGTGTGTTAGTGAATGGTGTGTGTGTGTGTGTGTGTTGTGTGTGTGTGTGTGTGTGTGCTCCATGATAGGCTGGTGACCTTTCTGGGGTGTATCTTGCCTGTAACTGGCTCAAACCAACCCCCGCGACCCTAATGACGAATAAGCGGGTATAGAAAACGACTGACTGACATTTGACTGGAATATTTATCATTCTTATTCAGTTACACCATTTAACATTTTGTATCAAAAAAAAGGGAAAAAAAAGACAAGAAACCAACATGAACACAAAACGTACATTTTGAGAGACCAGATGAATGTTTTTAAAACTGAATTTTTAGAAGTTTTGGACTTCCTCATCTTGCCGACCCATGATTTGTCACTGACACTAATACGTTGCATCTGGTTTGTTTAATCCATACAAAAAAAACAATTTTAGTTTTCTTGTCTGCTGACTGAATAATCTTCCGCGTTCTGAATATTAAAGTCACGTGATTTTCAGCGAATTCCGTATCAGCATCAGATAAACAGAAACTGGTTTATTGCCAGTAGGTTTGGGTGTTGTGCGCAACAATGAAACAAATAGCACATTATTTATGTAAATTGCATAATTAACAGAATAGTTTGACCCCGGGTGAACTTAACTTGTTTGGGAAAAAAAAAATCATCATCACTTGTGTGAGCAGACGGTGATGGCGGTGATTTGGCTGGCGGCCACCGCGTTGTAAGCCCTATTCCTGTGGGCGAGGAGGGCTTAAAAGTGGGAGCGGAGGCTTGCACAGAGTTCAATGACGCGGGAAAATACAATAATGTTGAATAAATCTCGGCGAGGAGGGGCCGGTTACATTTCAAAGCCACTGTCAAAACTGACAAGCTCTTTACTGCCGGGGGTTGCCATGGCGACGGGGCCTATACGGGCCACGGGGGCAGGACTCAAAGCCAACGACACGCTGGAGAGCCAGGGGGGAGATGCAGGGAATAACGCGAAATAAAAGAGATGAGGGGGGAAAAGGTGGAAAACGTCACCGTGGTCGAAGGAAAGGAGCATTAAGAAAAAGGAAGAAAGAAATTCAGTGGAAATAAATCAGAATGTGTGAGAAGAGGAGGCCTGGCACCTAATTAGTGTGGCTACTTGAGCATGCAAGGTGGTGCATGCATGATCACCTTGGAAGACTGAAAGTGAGGCTTTTAAAGACTGCTTACACACACAGAGTGTGTGTGTGTGTGTGTGTGTGTGCGCAGCAGCTGCAGCAGGCCTCCATTAGCATGCTGGAGGTCGTTATGTAAACTGTCATGCTGTTAGAGCGGAGTGAATGTGGGAAGCCGGCTCCTGAAACAGAGGCCTCTGTCTTCGTGGGAGCGACTCCGGCGTTGGCCATTGATTCTCCCCGGCGTGTTTGATACACATTACCGCTGTGAAATGAGACAGCTCGGGGGAAGCGCTGTGGCTGTCCCATTTGGAACGGTCGATAAAGTTAAATTGCTGCTATGTCTGCAGCACAGTGCCGGTCAGTTCTGATCAGAACATGTGTCCCCGCCCGGCTGTTTCAGCTGTCGACGTCTCCGTAGAAAGTCGAAGTCAGTGATTTCTTCCCCGGATACGCAGTATTCCATTTGTAAACCAGATTCAACAATGCGGTGTGCGTCCGCAGCGTGCACAGGAAGTGCAGCGTTTTCTGTTTTCAGTAGCGGTCGAAGAGTAAATGCAGGAAGAGCCGGGTCGTAGGAAGGAGCGCTGATGTCCTGTGTGTGTCCGCAGAGACAAGAGAGGAGCTGAAACGTCGCCAGAGGAAAATCCACGGAGAGACGTGTCACCACTCGGGTGACACTGATTGACATGTGACCTTTGGGAAGAGCAGAGAGTGGACTCACCCCTCATGATAGCACTCATGTAAAGGAATAGTTGCAGAGAATTCACAGAGAACATCGAGGGCGTTTTTATTTGTGTCTGTGAGATTTAAATAGGCCGCAGCTAATGACTAGTCATTGATCAGTTGTTGGGTTCATAAAAGGGTGTAAAATGTCCACCACTGTTTCCCAAAGCCAATGCAACCCAAAATGATAATATTTGCTCAGATCAACAGTCCACAAGCCAAAGATCATGAGTATAGAAGACTAAAGCAACCAGAAAATCAGATTTAACGAGCCAGAACCAGAGAATTAGGACATTAGATTGATTAATCAAAGCTGCTGAAGCTGTAGCCAGGACTTGGTTAGCCTACTTCTAGCGCCTCAGTCTAACCCGGCGTGTTTCCTCCTGCAGGTGTTCGCCACCTATCCCAACGAGGACTACGACCGGCGTAACGAAGACGTGGATCCGATGGCGGCGTCCGCCGAGTACGAGCTGGAGAAGAGGGTGGAGAGGCTGGACCTGTTCCCCGTCGAGCTGGAGAAAGGTACGGATAACATCAGCAAGTCCCCGTTCCTCGTTTGTATCCGTCCAGATTTTTATCTGAGCAAAGCTACTTAAAAAACAGACCTGGCTCTGCATCAGCGTAACATCGATTTTAAGCTGCTTGAGTTGTTTACACGACACTGGGAAAGTGAATAGAAGAGATCTGACCATCGCTGGATGTGAAAAATGAATTCTGGTATTCGCGAATAATCTCCGACTGGACAGTGTGATTCTTCCTTTCGATCTCTATTTGAAGCCAAATGAAACGGCCTTCCTGTTAATATTTATGTAAAAAGCTTTTCGGTGTTGGACTGGCTGTCTTTTGCCTGTTCCTCACAAGGTGCGAGTTTTACCTTCCGTCTTCTTTCTCTTTCCCACGTCCCTTTAATATTATGGCGCTCTAATATATTTATAGAAGACTATATTTAGACTTGTGTAGCGGGCAGGTTGCACAGGATACCATATGTGACCATGTCCCATGTAAAAGATGCACAGCTGTGTGTTCTGTCCACATTCGGACCAAACTGAGTTTCCAGTCATTGGTCATAAAGAGAAATGGTGCACAAATTAATATCATTACACCTCAGGCAGGAAATCATGATAAGCATGGACTCTGGAACTCGAACTATTACAATACCTTGATTAGTAATATGAATCAGATATGGCTGCTGGTGGTGTTAGAAGATACAAAGAAAAGCACCGGCATCGCTCCTGATCCTTGCACAGCCTCCGGTGAGGATTGATTGAAGATCCTGCTCCTTATTTATAAGTCTTTTCATAGATTTGTCTCCCAGTAGCGTGGTCGATGCTGCACATCCCTGGTTAGACCCCCCCTCAGATGCACAAACTCTGCTGCTCACTGTGCCGAAAGAAAGCAGCATGAGCCTGAAGCTGCCCTCTGCAGTTCTGGATTTGAAACTCTGGAAGTGGAGTCTCCTGCTAGATTCAAGGACACCAGCACCACTTTAACCTGCAGTTTATGTATAGATTCTGTATCAAGTGTGTTACGTCTCTATATTAAAGGAAGACATTAACATTTTGAGAGTTATCTCTTCCATCTGAGCTAACATTGGCCTGGTGGATTTTTTGATAGGGTCTAGTACACAGTACAGTGCACTTACATATAGTACTTGTTGATTCATTTGTAATTGGAGTAATATGATAGATTTTCTGAAAATCCGAGTCCGCCCCCTCTCTTTCAGACGGCGACGGCCTGGGCATCAGTATCATCGGGATGGGAGCGGGAGCCGACATGGGCCTGGAGAAACTGGGCATTTTTGTTAAGACGGTCACAGACGGAGGAGCAGCACACAGGGACGGCAGGTAGGTTAAATCCCTGTTTTCGTAAAGACATGTTCTTGATGACGGGAAACACTTGATTGTTTCACTTTAAACCGTTTGTCTCTCCCACCGCCGCCAGGATCCAGGTGAACGACCTGATAGTGGAGGTGGACGGGACCAGTTTGGTGGGAGTCACGCAGACCTTCGCCGCCACCGTACTCAGGAATACCTCAGGAACCGTCAAGTAAGAGTCATACGGAACAGTCACGACGGCACAAATCATCCCCAGAACTAGTGTGGGTGTGTGGCTATAGGGATGGGTCCACCTCATACAACCAAAGGGAAATATCTCACCTATTGGAACGATGACTATGGAACTCTGTGCATGTATTCCTCTCAGGATGAATTGAAACCATTTTACTGATCCCTCAGATTGTAAATCTAGTTTTTCTAGTCTAATTTTATTTCTAATTGAATCATATTTGATCATGGACACCTGCAGAAGGAAACAAACTAGATTAGATTGAGACTGAGGCTATAGCTTCATATCGATTAGTCAGTTAATTGATTAGTTGCCAAGTATTAAATTAACCATTAACTATTGAGTCATTTTTTAATAATAGTAGTAAAGTAGAAGTAAATGTTCAAATCAAATTCTCCGCTTCTAGCTTCTAAAATCTGATTTCGTGCTCCTCAATCTGCTAACATGGTACACCGATGTTCTTTTTACAGTTTTAAGAACCAAACAACTAATCGATTAATCCTTTCAATAACATCAGCGTGGTAACATAATCATATATTCATAATAAGCTCAGAGCCACAATCCACAGCTCGCCATCCAGCATTCTTGCTGGAAGCGGCGGTTTCCTCTTCGCACATACCGACGGCCCCGGCCCCGCACGCCGGGCCGACGTCTCCCACATCCTGCCCGTCCACAGCACCAGACTGTAGATGTGTATCTCCAGTCTCACGGGGTCATGATTATACCCTTTCATGATGAGGGGGAAAAAAACCCTGCCTTTTAGAGACATCCAGTGTAAAGTCCCAAGATTCCACACAACAGCCACAAAAAAAACACACGGTTATCAGCAGCGAATACGGATTGCATCAGAAGTAGCGTTTGGAAATGCCACAGGATTATTTGTAGCCCCACTATCACGTTTATTCTCCTTCTGTGATCTGAGTTCATTCATAATTCAGGGTTTGGTCGCCAGTGTTGTCGGGGTAATTGTTGGTGTTAGCGCGACTTGTGAAGATCCGGGGCCTTCCGTAGACAGCTCATACATTATGGATCTGCTGCAGTGATGGAGGAGGGCACCGGAGCTCAGGCCTATTCATAAAAAAAACAAAAAAAACGGGGGGCAGGAAGCGTGTTTGTGAACGTTTAATTACCCGTTAGTGGCGCACCAATAGAAGGCTTAATAACCGCCTGTGGCCGCAATTGTGATTCAGTGCAGCCGTTTCACCGTTTACTGTTAGAGTCAATCAGGAAACATACAGTAAAACCAATACAACAAACTAACAGGAGAGTTAAGGCGTTTGATTTTAGTGGGTCCACTGAGACCGCTCTAAACAGGAAGCCATGTTCTGCCGTCAGAGAGCAACACATTCCTTACTGCATACATGTCACACCATAGCTCATGCGGCCAGTGTTTCATTCGCCATGTATCATTTAGCACAACAGTATCATATCAGGGCCTATTTCAGGTCAGTGAGCTTTTTTTTTGTTTCCATCCTGAGCCGGACTGTTTTTGTTGTGCAATCCCAGGTTCGTGATCGGGCGGGAGAAGCCGGGCGAGCAGAGCGAGGTGGCCCAGCTCATCCAGCAGACGCTGGAGCAGGAGCGCTGGCAGAGGGAGATGATGGAGCAGCGCTACAGCCAGTACATGGACGAGCAGGAGGTCAGGCTTCATGTGCGTTGTGCTGATTGAGGAAAAAAAAATAAATAAATAAAAAAGACTCAGGCAATCCAGGTTTCAGCTGACGAGATTCGCTTAGTTTGAGATTCTGTGGTGCAACGTCTGCACCTGCACAGAAAGGAGCGGACGATGCTTACTAATCAATTTCCCTTCCATCCCTCCCCCTTCACATGCACACACACACACACACCCCCATAATCGCCCAATGGATTTTAAGAATTAAAAAGTTCTGCAGAATAAAGACACCACACCACAGGACAAGGATCGTTGCTACAATTGGACCCGTATGACATTGCTTTCCTTGCAAGGAATATGAAAAGTATCCTAGTACCATCATGGTTCCTTTTGCCTCATTAATATTGGTCTCAGAATATCTCTCTGCCTTTGAGTGTCATTAACACAACAGTGAGGAAGTTGCCCCGTTCATTCAGGGTGGGAGTGGGTGGTTCTTGAAAAGCTGTCTAGGTTGTATAATAGAAAATGAGCTGAATCTGTTTTTTTGAGCTTTGCACCATCTAGTGTTTGTCTGGCGTCACAGCATTGAAATGTGGGCTGTTTTAAAAAGTCCCATATCATTTATATATACACACGCTGTTATATGCAAACGTGCATGCATCGGAAACATCATATAAGGGGTATCCACACTTTATTTAACAAGGGACCTTTAACCACATTAAATAGAGGACAGCATCTCGTTTTTGTAAAACAATTGTCACTGTTATATATTAAACAATTATATTCTTTCCCCCTTCTTGTGGAGCTATTTCTGGTATCAAACCATGCAGATCATTTCTTTTTCCTGTTTATGTCTTGAGTTCTGCTCTCACCTCAGAAAAGTAAAAAAATCATTGTTTTACCTTAACCCCCGCAGGGTGGCGAATATGGCACAGATGAGGAAGAGGACGAGGACGAGGAGGTCAGCCCGTCGTACCCCAGCGCCATCGAGGTGTTCGACTTGGCGGAGAACGAAGACATGTCGCCCCTGGAGACGGACCCGGAGAAACTGGCACACAAATACAAAGAGGTGAGCAACCGTGTTCCTAATTGGAGCGTTTTTTCCTCTGTAATCACAGTTTGTCGGGTCTGCTGTGCGTAATATTAATGCCTGTGTTTAACACCGGCCTCCCTCTTTTTATCCATCAAGCTCCAAATAAAGCACGCTGTGACCCAGGCGGAGATCCAGCAGCTGAAAAGAAAGGTGAGCGTGCAAGGCGTGTGTAAATCAGCACTAGAGGGATTGTTATTTCGTTTAAACAAAACGCCCCTGTTTATTTTTTTATTCCCCAGTTGCACCACGCGGAGCAGGAGAAGCAGCGCTGGCGTATGGATAAAGCCCAGCTGGAGCAGACCCTGCAGGAGAACAAGGAGCGCATGGAGAAGCTGGAGGGCTACTGGATGGAGGCTCAGAGCCTGTGCCAGGCCGTGGACGAGCACCTGAAGGAGACGCAGTCGCAGTATCAGGCCCTGGAGCGCAAGTACAGCAAAGCCAAGCGCCTGATCAAGGAGTACCAGCAGAAGTGAGAGGAGGCGCCCGACACAGACGAGCCCAGATACACGACACCACGAGTTTGCTCTGATCCGTTTGTCTTCCACAGGGAGATCGAGTACCTGAAGAAGGAGACCCAGCGTTGTGCACAAGTTGGAGCTGAGGCTTCCCTCCTGAAAGAGGAGTCTGGTCAGCTTCAAGAGCAGGTATGGAAGGTTCTTTACAGTCAGGCTCCAAACGAGTTTTGAAAGCACTTTCCTAACTATTTTTTTAATATATATTTTTGTGGCTTAGATGCCTTCATTATACAGTTTACAGTTTAAGAGCAAAGCTCTATATGGCTCTACTGAAAAAAGTAATAATTAGTTGGTAGGTTGTTTCAATTAGTTTTAAAAAGGAGAAAATCCATTGTCCAGTTGCAGGTTAATCACAAACAACACTAATTCATTTTCATATTCGTCGACAGTCAAATTGCTCATATTCACTTTCCCAGTATAAACAACCCACCTGGTACCTCAAGCAGCTTAGAATCAATGCTGGGTGAGCAGACCCAGGTCAGTTTTTTAAAATAGCTTTACACAGATAGAAACTTAATGGATCCAAGTGAGATTTGGGAATAAAAATCAGGCTTTGTTGATGTCATCGGTACCTTCCTCCATCTCAACGGGGAACAGGTCCATAAAAGTCGGCACTCCGCTGAGGGTTGTCAGGCCCGGGACCACTTTGATGCACGTTTGTGGGTCAGAGTGTGGGAGCTCTGGCTGCTGCCGGGAAATGAATCATCCTCTGCCTGAGCCGACTCTGGTTGCCGCTGTGAAAGTCAGCACCTCGTGCAGCAATCTCCTCGTCTCCTGTCTCCTTCTGCACCACAGCAGTGTAATGTACGTTGTAGTAACAGCTTTCTCTCTTTTGTCCTCTTCTTCCAGGTGGCTGACCTGGAGTGCCGAGTCGAGGAGCTGAAATCTGAACCTTTATAAAAGCCCCCCCTCCTCCCCCTCCCTTCTTTTATGTATCTCAGAAATCCGAACTTGACTAGATGAAGAAGATAGTGTTACTGTTCTTGCGATGAATTGCAGGGTATTTCTTGTCTCGGAACACAAGCGTGGTTTCTGGTCACACCATTTTCTCCTCAGGCTCTGTATCAGCCACTTAACTCCTTTTTTTAAACCAGATTTTCTTCTGTTAACAATCCTGACGAGAACATTTTTATCATCACTACAGACTCATTCGAGCTCTTAATGTACTGTTCCTTCTCCTCACATTCAGAGTTCATTATTTAACCCCATTATTTTGTGTTTTTTTTTTTTTGTGACAGACCAGGCGGTTGCTTTTAATTGCCAAAAACAAATTCCTTTCCTTTCTTTCGCCTAGTTTTGTGACCTTTACTTTCTGAGTTTGTACAGACGTGATGTGTGGTTTAACAATCAAGTTTGGTTTGTAAAAAATTTTAATATGTGTATAACATTTAACATAATATAAACTAATGAGATTGAGGGTTGTTGTATATTTTATGTGACGAAGACGCGTAAACTGGAGGGAGATTGCACTGAAGACGAAGACGTCATCGAGGTGCTTCACTGGAACGGGGGGGGATAAACGGGAACGTCTTCGGAATTGTACAAACAGTAACCTTTGTAGGGGTCTTGTCACCTAACCTTGGGAACCACCTGCTGCCTACCTTTCAGAAGTGTTCGTGTATTTTTTACACATACTACTACGAGTGACCAATCCTCCGGTTTTAACCCCTCAACTCCTTTCATAACTACAACGGACCACAACAAGCCTCCAAAATAACTGCTGTGCCACAGAGGAAAACGGATCTTTTTGCTTTTTTTCCCCCTCAAAATGGATGTTGTCAAGGACTTGTGTAACTGGTATTAACTAGGACTACTGATATAAGAACCATCAATGGGACTGGGCTTGTCGAAGAAGCCGTTACCAGCAGCAAAAGTCATAGATTTAAAAAAAAGAAAAGCTTGTGTCTCTAACCAGCAGCTGCACTTGACACCGCTGTGTAGCACATGGAAAACACTGCCAGGTTTATACCTGTTTCGATTTACGCACAGTTTAAATGAAACTGAGTCTACTTGTGTCAACTGTCATACCGGTATGTTTGTATAGTTCAGGCTAAGACTGAAATATTTTAATTTTAGTTAATATTTATAATATAGTCAAGGTGGAAATATGAGCTAACAAGGACAAAAACTGATAAAAACAATGTTCAATAGACAGTGTCATGTTAAGAAAAAAAAAGCTATAGATCTGGAGGACTATGAAAAACAAAATTATGATTAAATGAATTGAAAAAAACAGGCATGGTAATGAGTATTTTCATAATATTAAGGCTTGTACAGTGCACATGCTTTGCATTGTATGTTTTGTGGAATAAATGGTCAACAGTGATGCTCAAGTTATGTTGTTTTTATTTCATAGCGAGACGACATCTGAGACAAACTGCAATACTCATTTTGTTTTTGTGACTGGCATCTTCCTTTACATTATTTTTTAAACTGCATATGTGGATACTATTAAATATAAACATCTAGTTTCTTAGAACTTCATTGCTTTAGATTTAAATAAACACAAGTGGAAGGGTATATAGGACATTAAATATCTGCATGGCCATTGAGTGCAATTCAGATTACGTCGGCTACATTCTTTGTCCACGGACCTCGACGTGCGACGCGACTACAGGTGCATCTTCTGATGGTGCCTCCTGAGGTGATAGTTCCGCGAGAAGCTCTTCCCGCACTGCGTGCACTTGAACATCCTCTGCCCCAGGTGCAGCATCTGGTGCGCCCGGAGGCTCTGCGGGCGGCTGAAGCTCTTGCGGCACTCGGGGCAGCTGTAAGGCCGCACGCCCGTGTGCTTCCTCTCGTGCCGCTTCAGGTCGCCCGACTGGCGGAAGCTCTCGCCGCAGTGCGTGCACAGGTACGGCTTCTCGCCCGTGTGGGTGCGCAGGTGCACGTTCAGCTGGCCCGTGTAGGAGAAGCTCTTGCCGCAGTGAGGGCAGCTGTACGGCTTCTCGCCGGTGTGGACACGCTGGTGCTGCTTCAGGCTGTAGTGGTTGGCGAAGCCCTTCCCACAGTCCGTGCACAGGTACAGCACCTTCACCTGCTGCAGGCAGATGTGGCTTTTCAAAGCTTTGGTGTTTGCGCAGCTCTTCCCACAATGGGGGCACACATACTCCTTCTCACCCTCCTCCTCCTCCTCCTCCAGCTGGCGCATCAGGCCATCTGAATCGCAGTGGGACAGGTACTCCACCGGGTGGTGTCTCCGGATGTGCTTGACGAGGTAGCTCTTCATGGTGAAGGAGAACTGACAGAAGGAGCACGGGAAAAGCTCCGACGTGCAGTGGTACTTCATGCAGGTGTTGCTCTTCTGGTGCTGCTTGAGGTTCCCGGCCGTGGAGAACACCTTGCCGCAGCGCTGGCACTCGTAGGGCTTGGCGCCGGCGTGCGCCGTCTGCTCGTGCCGCTTCAGGAAGCCCGACTTGTGGAAGGTGGCGCCGCACTGGCTGCACCTGTGCTGCCGCAAGGCGCACTTGTGCGCTTTGAGGTCGTCCGGATTCCCGTATGTCCGTTTGCAGTGATTGCAGCTGAACCATTTGTATTTGGTCAATGTGCCCGTCCTGGTGTCGGGTGTGTCTGTTTCCACGCAGCCCGCCTCTGTCTGAGCCAGACTGGTTAACGGCTTCTTGCTGGCGGCTGTCCTCCTTTTTGGAGCTATGAGTTTTGTTATGGCGGATATTTTGGATCTGGCTCCGAGTCGCTGAGGCCTCTGGGAGGGACACCAATTGATCGGCTCGACTGTTCCGTCTGTGGAAAGCTGTGAGCTGTCGTCTGGATCGCCTGCGGGTGCTGGATCGTCCTCCTGGGTCTCCTCCGAGTGATTCTCGCCGATGTGCTGCTGCAGGCTGTCCACCGAGGAAAAGGTCAAAGAGCACTCGGCACAGCTGAACGGCATCGTGGGAGATCCCTCCGGAGCCTGGTCGATGTTTTTTTTCCTCTTGGTTTGTTTCTGGTGCCGCTGCAGGTGCCTGGTCAGGTCGTTGTACTGGCCAAAACACTTCTGGCACACCGTGCAGACGTAAGGACGGAACTTGTTGTGGACCATGGCCTTGTGCTTTTTGAGGGACACTTCGTTTATAAAGCCTTTTCCGCAAGCAGAACAGTTGTTGGACTGTTCATCTGACTGCTGGGATGTTTCTGCCTCTCCTGCATTAGTATTCTCTGCTGCAGTAACATCTGTGGCTTCTTCCACATCCTCGTTTGCATTTTCTCCCTTTCTTTCAAGCAGTTCCTCAGCTGCTGAAAGCTCCGTGCTCTGCGTCAAGATCTTGGTTCCCTCGCTCAGGACTTTGGGCGCCTCTTTCATCCCGCCCTGCTTTCTGTGGATGAGCTGGTGCCGGATTAGGCCGGACGCCTGGCTGAAACTCCGCCTGCACTGCGGGCAGCAGTAGGGACGCTTGTTGGAGTGCACACAGAGCTTGTGCCTCTTGAGGTGAGGCATTTGCTTGAAGGTCTTCCCGCAGTCAGGGCACGTTTTGGACTCTGCGGGATGGAGGACTGGCGCAGCCGGGGAATCTGCGGAGTGACCCGAGTTCACATCGGGAGCGGGGTTTTCAAGTTCGGCCGCTTCGACGGCTTGTGTCGCGGAGTCTGCTTTCGGCTGTGTGTGGAAGTATTCTGTGTGCCGCTGGAGGAAGGCCTGTGTAGTGAAGGACAGCTGACAGTGGGGACACAGGAAGATCTCAGACGCCGCAGTTGAATTACTCGCTACAATTTAAAGAGAGGGGAAAAAATGATGTTACACTTCATGGTGAATTGTAAGGATTGTCCTATTAGAGAAATGTTGATTGTAAAATATTAGCTATAGGTTCACTGGAAGATAAATCAATTAATCAGACTTCATGGACTATCAATTCAGAAATTGGCCTTCTAGGTCATACTCTCAGTTATAGGGATGATATTTACCTGCTGTATTCATCTTCATTAACTGCATCTGGGTCCAATCTTCACTAAAACGGGCAAGGAGTTTGCTGCTGGGTCCCACCAGCAGCTCATCTCCCGGGTGTATGGTGCGACAGCAGTGGAAGAGGATGCTACCTTTGTACTGGACCGCCAGCAAGTTTGTCTCATCCTTATTACGAGCGCTGTTTACATACCTGTTAAGATATGATAAAGATAAGATAAGATAAAACTTTATTGATCCCACAACGGGGAAATTTGTGTGTTACTGCAGCGTTACAGATAAAGAGAAGAAAATAAAGCTGAAGAAGATAAAAAAAACTATAAAAAAAATAAAAATAAAAAACACACAACACAATGTACAAATTCGCAGAATTTGTTGATCCGCATACACAGTATGCATTATCGACATAGAATGGAGAGAAAATGCTAATAAATAGTACGAAAAAAGGAAGAGGAAAAGAGGTGTGAAGAGGAAAAGTGACCAGTGAAAAAGTCACAGAGTGACTACAAAAGAGTTAAAAGAAAGAGAAAGGTGAAGAAAACTGGCAAACTGGATGTGCCTTCATTTCAAGCACTAAACAGGTACACTGTAACCTATTGTGTAGAACAGGTGTGTTGCGCTCTGACCTTACAAATGTATATACTTGTTATTGTATACATGCCTCAGCATTTTTGATGAAAATCAAAATCATCACAGATAATTATTGACTCAAACATATATCCTGGTAAGAACTGCTAATACCAATTTATTTCATTATTCAATGTTATTTGAGTAAATTCCATTTGTGCCAAGCTTGCTAGTCGCTAAACTCTTTAAGTGTTTCAGGAGGAATGTGATTGTTTTAAATAGTTTTATCTATTGTATATGATCCTGTTGTGTTATGTTGGATGGTTTTATTATATTTAATCCAACTTCATTACAATTATTTATGATGCCATTTTGCCAGGTCTCCCATAATCTCAAGACACTAAGTGAATAAGAAAACAATAAAATAAGAGAATAAGCATGTGTGTTATTGTATATCTTTCAACATTCAATCACATGGATAAAGAATCTTTATGTGACAGAAGACAGTAATTCTGGCATATAAAAACAGAATCCAATCTTCCAGGAAATAGATAAGGTGGTCTGTCTTCCTTGGACACTGTCAAATTAGTTTTATATCTACCGTTATCTCAGTGTAATTCTCTATTAATGTTCTGTTCTGGCATCATTACACAGCCATCCATCCTAATGGAGATGTTCTAATAACCAACCCTATCTAAAGTTTCTTTCTAGTAAAAAAAAAGAAAAGTTGTAATTGTAAAATTAAATACATTACCTCATCCAGTTAGAGAGTGATTCTCTGGCAGCATCAATGTACTCATACTCATCCTTTCCTTTGTAAATCTGCAGGAAAATAATTAAAAAATAATAATAATAAGAGCAAAATACACAAATTAGCACAACAATCACACCATGAAATAGCCAAGATGCAATTTCACTTATCAATGATAAGTTCACATTTTTTCCAAGTCTTTAAATTAAAAAAATGCATTAGAACGTTTATTTAAAAATCGTATAAGGTTTCAGCATCCTACTCACTCCCCACTCACCTGCTGACAACTGCCATAGAATATGCCTCATCTCCCACTGGACTATACATCACAGATGAGAGAACTGGCGAACTCAACTAGGCAAAGGTGGCTGGACCAGATGGCACCAGCCCCCGTGTGCTGGAGGGATATGTCAATCAGCTATAGAATGCACTAATACACCTCTTTAAGTGGAGTATGCGCCTACAAGGAGGCCCTATGGTCTGAAAAAACATTATGTCCAATTCTTATTTATGCCCTTAATACCTCAGACAGTGTTTCCCTGTTGAGCTGTGGTGGTTGAGTAACAAAAAATGGACTTTGGAAGGTTGGAAAAAACAAAAACTGTTTTGCACAGAATTAGGCTGATAGATGGTCCCCCCTCACTTTGTAATGCATTACAAAGGAATCAGTATGAACAGGGGGAATCAATATAAACCCAACCTCTAACTATTTGAGCTCACCTCCCAAGAGAAGTCACTGGCCATAGCATTTTCCCTTGTCGTCTCTTCCCCCTCAAGTGGTCCAAAATGCATTCCGGGAGACACTATCGGTCCATGGTTTATGACCCCAACACCTGCATTGGGAATACTAGATCTGCCTATCATCAGGCCGTAGGGCAGAGTGAGGAGGGCCCTCTGGAGCACACCCATGCTCGTTGGATAGTCAAGGATAAAAGATGGGCCATTGATATTCGCAGGATCATTCTGGTCTTGGAAGAGAGTCAGACATTCCTCACAATCTGAAAAAAATAAAAAAAGAAACATGCAGCATTTAGGTTTATGCATATCTATAAAAAAAAAAACTACTTGTGTTTTAATACATGTGGATATTATTGAAATGCACACAGCTATCAAATTACCATATGTTGTATAAAATAGTGCATTCTGTCAATGACATAAAAGTTCATTATTTTTTGTCTGCAGCAGCTGCAAGTTCCCTAGAGTAATGTAAAAACTTTGTATCAGAGCTGCATTAGAAATTGATCAACAGAAATTAAATTTCTTTTTTAGAGCACATGTTTAATAGAGAAAATAATTGACAGATTAATTGATAATGAAAATAATTATCAGATGCAATCCTATTTTTTGTTACAAAACACTTTAAATGTCTGTAAGGTACTAACAAATGCTTGAACCTTATATATTTTGCTTTTATACACAGAATAGAAGAATCACATTAGGAATTAATCTTTTCTAGACCAGTACATCGGAACAGTCACTATAAACTGTTGCAGAGTTTGTTAATGTTATTCTGACAGACATGACATTGTGTGAATCTATTGTTCAAGCCCAAAGATGTTGTGAATATAGAGAAAAAGGCCATGCTTACAGAAACTATCACAGGCCTCAGAGTTCTCTCCCTGTCCCACAGTGTCCAGCAACTTCTGGATCGGTGTTTCTACATGTATCACTAGGAGAACAAAGACATTACTTTAGAAACGTGTGTAAACACCTTATCAGATTACATTGTGGAAAACTGAGCATTGAAGCCTGTGGTACCTGTAGGGGTGATGTTCTCTGTAGGTAAACCCTCGTCTGTTATAACAACTTCTTCGATTGTCTCGACCCACTCCACGCTGTTGCTCCTGCTCGACATGAGTGCAGCATCTGTGGAGGATCGATAGGAATGAGAACGTTTTTAAAAATAATTTTCTGACAGCTGCTATACCAACAGAAGCAAACCGCTAAGCACAGCTGATGTTAGCAAGTTGCACACTGGCGTCAGCAACAGTTTGCGTTACATGTTGTATAAAAAAGGCAAACCCATATTCCTGATAAAAGTCAGCACAAAAGGGTAGTCAAGTTAGTGGCTAACAGCATTCAATTAAAGCTATTCGCGAGTTTGTAACTACTAACTTTGAAGACTATCACAGCAGCACCAACCAGATGGAGACTAACGTTAGCATTACAATACACTCAACGCGTTTCCAGTTTATTCCTTCTACATTAATATATACATAATGTAGATGAATTACCTACTCGAGTCTGGCGGTTATATTCTTCGGAATGTTCCGCTAGCTTCTGTACCAAACTGCTGTTTTTATTCTAAACATTATATACTCTCAGGCTAGAAACCAAACTCTGCGAGAACGAAGAGGACGCTTCCCCGGAAGTAAATAGATGTCGCTTTCAGTGTCGTCAAAGTAAAAGTAAAAGTCGTCATTTCTGCTTTCTAAAATAAAAGTGGTAACTTTATATCAAAAAGCGATCTCTTTTCTCTATTTTTTAGTGTCGCATCTCTTTATTCATATTGATAACAATCAGCAAGGTTTAAACACTTTTATTTAACAATAAAACCCAGAAAAGAAGTTCTGACATGATTATGAAGAGAACCGCAGCCCTCTTTACCATCAGCGCCGCTGGTGTAGTGGTATCATGCAAGATTCCCATTCTTGCGACCCGGGTTCGATTCCCGGGCGGCGCACACTTTTCTTGTATCTTAAGGATAACTAAAATTAAATTCGCTATAATTAACATTTATGAACACCATGCTGTTGTATATATCCATATTATACTATAGCTACAAGCTAACATTTGTTAGCAATTTTCTGGATGGATGCCGTTAGTTGCTGTGATGACACATTTTACACAGTATTGAAAAAAATCTATTACTTACTAGCAATAGCAATATAATACTAATAAATGACAGAGTTGGCAAAAGCTGAAACAACACCTAAACTTTTTTTTAAAGCAGTCACTGCCTGGTGCCTGCTGATACTTGGAAACTGTTGCCTGGCAACCAGCTGAAGACGCCTGTAAGTTTGTTGATGTTGTTCAGGGGGACGAAAAGAAAACGGTTGCCTGGCAACGCAGTTAGCAACCCCCCCCCAAACAAAACCATCGGGGCGTCGAAAAATGAACGGCAGAAGTGCGTCTGTGTGCGGGCACAGCTGCGGTAAGGCGGAGGGATGCGTGGTAAACATGTGCGGGATGTGCCCGTCCTGCGTCTTCGCGCCCAAACCGGCGGGTTCCGGCCGGTGTTTGTGGAAGGTGTCGGACGAGGTCAAGAGGAGATTCGTGGTGCAGCTGCTGCTCCGGTGCGGCGACGTCCGAGTGCTCGAAAGCGTCCAGAGTTTCCTGGGTGGGACGTCGTGGACTCTGTTCACCTACGCCAGGTCCAGGAGACCTCCGCGACCCGCGGGCCGCGGTTCCGTCAGGTCGCCGGGTCGAAACCCGCTGGACGTGGACGTGAATGAGATCTGGGACTGGTTCAGCAGCAGCCCGGGCTGGATTAGATCCCGCTATCTGTGCCACGTGTTGGCGCTCTGCGAGCCGGAGCTGTTAAGAATGGTCGCGAATTTAACCAGCGTGCTGCTGGTCAGGAGAAAACAAGGGTTTCTGCAGAATAATGGTAGGAAGCCAAAGGACAAGTTAGCTTAGTATTACACATTTTCTTAATATAAATATGGCATGAACCTAATAATATTATATCTTCTTTTTTGCAAGGAACTATTATCTAACTGAAATAAAAGGCCACCCTCATCTATAGTTGGTGAGGCCTGGCTGAAGACAAGTCGTTTATATCAGAACAGGACTTTCCTTTCTGACAGGGTTTCAGTTTTTTTTTCCAGATCATTCAAATAAATACATTAAATTAGAAAAAAATGCAAAATTGTCCCTTTAAACAGTCTTTCCAAGAAACCTCTTGTGTGTAACGGTTTCATCACACGTGCAACTCCTACTTATCATTTGAAGGCGATGCTTCCTTTTCAGCGGGCGCACATCAACATCATCAGGTCAGCGAGGGAGACTCAGAAGAACCAGCTCTTATGGTGGTACCTGGATCCTCACAGTCTGTGTCCGGAGTCAGCCGATACAGAGACTTCATTGGTTGCCTGCCTGTTGATATGTCAAAAAGGATACTGGGTAAGTCAACACATAGTTATTAAAGAAATGACTACAATGTGGTCAGCCTCTACAACTGTATTCTCGATCTATTTCAAGTAGGTCAAACTATTCCAAAATATATATTTTTAATACATGTTTTTAAAAGTTATGCTTTCAGACACAAATGTACACAGTCACACAGATATGAAATTAAATTCATCTCATTAGCTTTTGTTCCCAGAAACCTCTGATGATATCTTACTTCAAATAGGTATATTGTAAAAGTCATGACAAGAAATTAATTAAAAGATAATAAAATTGCATTTGGTATTTTTTTTTTAATAATAACAGAATACAGTTCCACTTTTGAACTGTGCTAGTTAAAACAATTCTATCAGTGTTTTAAATCTGTCGTATATCCAGATATTATAATGTACATGTGTTTCTTTTACCAGGTTTACTAGATGAACATATTTTGAGACGCTGCCAGAAGGTGTGTCGATACTGGAAGCATCTCGCAGGGGAAACAATAGAGGAAATCCATTTCAAAAGAATCTTCCAGGATCAAGTTAAGGCAATGATGAAGGTGATTAAACCATGTGAATATAACACAACTAAACAAAAAACAAAAAAAAGTCACTAATTCATTTTTTCTCCCATTTCAGCGATATAAAAGCGCTCATTTAGTCAGTCCTACCTATGCCAACATAGTGGAAGTCCCCGTTCCTGAGGAAGCTCACGAAAACATGGGAACTCATTGTGGTGACCAGAAGGTCAACAAATAACTGCACAACCACAGTTATCATCTATTTCTGTACCAGAAAACTCTGGTCAGTCAATAATCTTCTCCTGGATTCACAGGTCAGGCCTTTTGAAGCTGCTTATGCCGACATCAAAACCAAAACGGTGCCAATGGAAGAGCGAAATGTTTATTGTGGGGCGTATTTTACCAAAGTGCTGCTTAACAAGTGAGTGTGCCCAACCTGATTTCTTTATTGTAGCATATAGTCAAGGAAGCAGACTAAACACTGCACATCTGTCAAAGAATGAATAAGAATAAAGCATGGAGCTTTATAGATAGAAACTAGAAATAAAAGTAGAAACTAGGAATTAGAAATAAATAGAGATGTGTCTCATCTAACAGAACAAAATCGGGGCCTAAACTCATCCATTTATATATAAAAAATAAAAAGTATATAAGTTAAAAGTCCAGTTTTACTTGGGTTTCAAAACTATCCAACATAAATAGTAGTCTTTTTTTAAACAATAACTTTCATTGCATGCCTCTCCTAATCTCACCCTCATTTCGCCAAACATGAAAAAAATCTACTTAAGCTTCTCTTCTATAGGAATACATACTTCCTACAGGCACTGCACAAGTTCTAATGACATCATACATGCGTTGCATGTGACAGAGAGGACTCTCACCGGGTGGTGGACTACAGCAGAGGTGGATCGCTGCTGGCCACGGGCTCCAAGGACCGCCTGGTGCGTCTGTTTCACGTGGCGTCTGAAACAACGGCCGTGGCGGTGCTGAAAGGCCACGTGGGCAGCATCCGGGCGGTGCTGCTGTGTGAGGAGCGAGACCTGGTGATCACTGCGAGCTGGGACGCGAGTATCAGGTGAGGAAGAAGGTGACTGAGGAGGGGTTGATGGGGCTTTGTTACAGGTTCTTAACCCCTACAACAGGCCTGTTTGTTGTTTTTGTCTTCTTATACCTGTAGGTGTTGGAATTTGAAGACAGACCAGTGTGTGATGGCGCTGTACGGCCACACTGGCACCGTCAACTGCCTGGACGTGCATGCTGATAGACTCGTGTCCGGGGCTAAAGACCGTATAGTAAAAGGTAAGCAGCCTACAAAAGATTTCTCTCATGAACTTGGATTCTGTTTATTTCCTGATCTTTTTAAATTAAATTGAATTGCCAGTCAATATCATCAATTTGTTCTGCATTGATAATTCAACATATTCAAGAAGGGTAAAAGCTATTCATGCCATAACAGCTATATAATTGTATGAACTTTGAACAGTTGTATAACTTTCTTGATGTATTAAATTAAAAAATATATATTTTGCTACCACTCTGCCAGTGTGGAGTCTGCACACAGGGAAACATTTCGAGGATTTTAATTTCAAGCATCCCAGTTCTATCCAGTGTGTAAAGATCAGCGCGACAAGAGTTTATAGCAGCTGTGATCGGGGCCTTATTAAAATATGGGACATGGACAATGCAGCACTGCTCAGGGTGAGGATACCCCCTCAGAGATTGTCTCTTATATAACAGCATTTTTCATATCAAACTATACAATTTGCTGCCTGATAATTATGCAACAGGTATGAGCAGGTATTCACTACTTTCCTGAAGGTGATCAATGCTCACAGGAGCTCAGTGAAGTGCCTGTTCTTCGACACGTGGCACCTTGTGTCTGGGGACTGTAGCGGTCAGGTCATGGCTTGGAGCATCCACACGGACGCTAAGGAGTGTCTGATGACCTTCAGCCACGCAAAGTAAGCTTTTTAACATTTTAATACTGACCATATAACAATTTCTCATCTTCAGTACTAATAGGCACCTTATCCTAACTTGTTGTCTGTTCTATTTACTGTTGGACTTTTCACTAACTACTTTTTCCTGCCCTCTATAATAATAACCCAAAACGGCTAACTTAAATGCTGACTTTTTTCCTTGCAGAGAGGTAAAATCTGTGACTCTATCCTACCTCCGCGTTGTCACTGGCTGTGTGGACGGAAAGATTCGCATATTTAACTTACTTACCGGAGAATGTCTGAGAGACATCACTGCGGAGGCTGAAACTGGCTGTATATTGTCACTGCATTTCCACGACAACAGGTGAGTTAAAACATTTAACTCTATTAAAAGGCAGCATATTATAGAAAGGGAAATTTTATTTGTTTTTTTTTCTTAATTTTCTTAATTATAAGAAGGTGTTGGAGCTTCAGTAACTAAAAAACTATGTTGATGATGTGATTTTTGGCACTTAAAACTACAAATTTATCTTGTTAGGGTTATCGAAACTCTTAATGAAACCCAGGAGGTGTTCAATATAGGACTTTTAAACAATATTGTCACTCATGCTCTGCCCCTCTTCCATCCTTCAGTATATTAGTGAACACGACATCTAGCGTGAAGCTCTTCCAGTTTGCCAAAGTGTTCTGGGATTACAAAGAGTCAGCAGAGGGAGACCAGGTCGATGTGACGGCTCAGGGTGGATCGGTTTCTGATAAATCTGCAGCTTCGCTCAGAAAGCTGCAGTATGCATCTGTTAGACCAGATCACGTGGCACCGGTGGCTTCACCCACCCCAAATATGCACAGCTGTAAAGTAAAAACGCCAGACAGAGCTGAGGTGCTTCACTCCACCCGCTCATGGTCAACCCCGACTAAATGTCGAGCACAAGGTAAGGTCAAAATGAATCAATAGATCAATAGAGGAAAATGCTTTTGGGATGTGGAGAAATATGTTTTAAGGTCGGTACATTCCTGTTGATAATTAATCCTTCCTTCGTAGATGGAGAGCGTTGCGAGTCGTCTAAAAAGTCTGTGACGCTGAGTGAGAAAGAGACGCTTGATCGGATAAAGAAGAGGGGCCTTCATCGTCCCCCGACCCGCGACTCCATCCTCCTCAGGGTGAACGCCATCCAGAGGGCGCGGTGCACGGACGAGGTCAGCGTCAACATGGAGCACAACGACAAGCTGCGGGACTCCTGGGGTCCCTGCTCCCCTGGGGGTCCACCGCTGACCCGCTCTGACCCCCAGGAGCCGCCGGCCTTAAAACAGACAGCGCAGCACAGTCCTCACAGGAGGGCCCAGACATGCATTCCACAGACGAAGAGAACTTCCAGTTTAAATATGACCAACGCACTGCACACACAACGCAGGCTCCGTCCTCCTTCCTTTTCTAAGACGTTACAGAGGACAATAGCGCTGCAGCCTCCTGAACGCATCCTTAATGAGTCTCCTACTTAATCAAGAATGTTGCATGAAAACCAGAACCGGCTTGGCGAGGATCAGCCCTGTGGATCCAACAGGGAAGACTGTGTCTGAGTCAACAGGAGATGTTTGGCAGAGCTGTGAGCAAAAAAACTGCCCAAGAAGCAGAAATGAGTGCATCAGATATTTTTATTATTTGTTTTTTACGATATAGTTTGTCAGCAGAGCTCCATCACTTCTACAGGTTTTTTTTTGGGACATTAGGTGAAAGCTGATTTGTAAAGTTGATGTTTCATTAAAACACCACTAGGGGTCAGTATTGTATCAGTACTGGGTTGGGGATTATTGTTTTGCAATAATGAGTTTTTAGGGCATAGTAACATTATTAGTAATGTTATAATTATTTTGTTAAGCCTTTTCTGAGGTTGAATGCTTCTTGAGTCTGTTTTTTATGAGTTTTCATGTGTAGGTTGGTTTTATAGTAGGTTGCATGAAAGATCTTGTAAGTAAAATGTGTATTTTCATATTCTTGTACACACTCATTCTTAAATGTTCTGCTGACACATTTTTAATTTTTTTTTTTTTTACAGTATTTTGTTTATTTGTGTTTAACTTTACAACTTTTTACAAGCATGTAGTCTTAAATTCCTACAGCTACAATCAAAGCCTGCCCTGAAACCTGGTGTTTGAACCATTGAAACCTACACACAAACATCCTACACCAAATCAAGCAACAAGAAATCTTTGTGCTACTTAAAACAAGATGTGTGAAGTCCTCTGTGAGTGGGATGAGTTTGTCCTACCCGCAGAGACCTTTCACCCCGCCACCTGCCCTCTAGCCCCGGTGCCTCGGGGGCATCATTAGGGGCGAGGAGGTTGAAGATCAGGGAGGAAAAGGCCCTCTGCTTCTACGGCGGCGGCACAGCAGCTGTGAACCCGTGAACAACAATGGGTTACGAGGAGAATCGACTGGCTAAGACGTCCCACTCTGGAGAATCTCCGCTTTCAGGAGCGGTCAACTGCTAATTTGATTTGGTCTGCAGAAAAACTGGGGATAATGGCACCCCCCCCCCTTTTCCTCCTGTGGCGGTGTGACATAGGAAGACAATGCAGGCCCCTCCTGCCACCCCGAGCTCAGCTTAGCTTCCTCAGGCAGCACAGCCCCCCCCCCATTGTTTCCTCAGGTATGGACAAGGGAGCAGAGCTGCAGGGGGGATAATGAGCGTAAAATCAAAGCAAAGTATGAAAAGGGAAAGTCTTCATGGAGGAATGCTTAGACCTTTTCGCTCCTTAGAGCAGGCCCAAGGGTTGGTCAGGGAGAGGAGAGGGTACAGGTTTATTTATGCATGAGGAGAAGCTTGAAAGAAATGACAGTTAACCCCCCCTCACGCTGAAAGAAGGTTTAAGGGTTGGAGGTTGGAGAAATGGTGACAAAGGGCGGTTGTCTACGACTCCGCTGACCTTCACTCTACTTGAATCTCCATCTCCAAAGGCGCGGATTGGATTCATAGTTCATTTGTCAATTTAATTTTTCAGTTTTTGTCACGCTGCGTCAGTAACGGGTCTGAAACTCTCAACTAGACCTAGACCAGAACCCTCGTTCCAGACCAGGTCATAGCAGGCCGGTCATGGTGTAGAAGGTGATTAACCAAATCGCGATCTGAATTATATTATATTTGCATGTCGTTCAGACGGGTGGCTGACGTGCCCTGGAGCTGTCCAGATATCTCACCGGTACCAGATCTAACGAGATCAGCATCAGATGCAAAGGCTCAGTGAATATGCAAATCAAACCAAACCGTTCTCATGGGGAGCAGACAAAAACTGACTAAATTTCCCCCGCTGTGGAAAACATAGTCTGGACGATGTTCTGAAAGGCGGCCATAGTCAGTGCTGTATCTTAGAAACAGCGAGAACCAGCACCAAAGCAAAGCTTAAACCGGGATCATAACGAAGAACTTTCGAGGCCCGACGAAGCGGTGACATCAGCACATGGAGCGACAACATGGACAGCTTCAAACACCAGGTCACACAGCCAGCGCCGTTTCCAAGCGGTCCGGCGCGTGGAGTCAGACGAGCCAGGCTGGAAATCAGATCCATATGCCTTCCTGACCTCATTTGCAGATAGAGATCATAAGCGAAAGGAGATACAGCCACAACGAAGGGAGGCAATTAACAGGAACACCATTACCAAGATATGGGACTGATTAACATCCACATAGATAAGGGGGGGGGTCTGGCTGCCTATTGATTGGATCTCACTGATGCCTCCGTGAGTGGGCAGGTTCTTGTTTTCTGGAGTTGAGCCGCGTCGTGTTCAAGGGCCCTTGATTGAGCCAAAAAAAAAAAAGGAGTGGAGTGAAACCACTGTGACCACACATCAGGAAGATGATCAAAGAGGCTACTGCTGGCCTCTGGCTCCGCCTGGACACGGCAAACCCCGGCCCCCGCCAACCCCGCCGGATGATCTTTGTCTGATTTGTTAAGTTCCACATGTCACAGAACACGATTATGAGCTGTTAAGGCGACACCTGATTTATTTGAGGTTGATGTGAATGATTACGCTTCACTCTGTATAAAGAGCTAAATGTAGATTTATTTTTCCGTTCTCTTGATTTTGTTTGTGTTTACTTCTTCTATTTATGAATTGACTGGTTGTATACAGTGCAACATCTGGAATGTATTCTCATAACTGCAAAGAGAGTTTTGTCCAACTACAAATGCTATTCTATACAAAAGGCCTACAAAAGAACAAACAAATACATTAAACACACTAGTGTTTTAACACCAGAGGCTACAGCATATATTAATGTTTGGAGTTGGATGTGTCTGTAACATTATTCACAGATAGAAGTAGAGTTTTAGCATTTGTCCTCTGGGGGGCTCACTACCACTGTGCATCAACCTCTTCCAGACTTGAAGATTCAAACAGGCTATTAATGCTTCTGCAGCACAAACACCGTCTCTGGTGTTTTTTTTCTGACTGGCGTCTCCTAAATGTCTTCATCAAGATAATGTCTTCACAATTATTAAGAAATAGTGACCTAATTGGTGTAAATTTGCATGTAAATTCACACTGTCCCATCTTTCTCTGCATACTGCTATATATGTTTTCATGAACGCAAAAGCAAGTGGAATTTAAATGCAGTCTGAAATCTTTTTAGTTTTCCATGGTATGTCAATGTGTTCCAGTGTGCCATTATAAACACGAGAGAGGGGTGTCATGGATCGACCGGTGGTCTCAATGGCCCCCAGTCTTCACAGAAATCCTCCAGACACACGCAGGCGACAGTGTTAAGTGTCATAATTCCACTATTTTCTCAGACGTAAATACGGAGACGTGAAAGTCATAGGTCAACTGCATAAAACTTCCCTATTCAGAGGTCATATAGTCTAGGGGTGTGTGTGTGTGTATGTGTGGGGGGTGGGGGTGGCACCTTGGAACAAGAAGGCAATTCACAGAGGGAAAGTTACGGCAAAAATGGCATCTGACTCCACTTCCTGCTACGGTGTGAACAGAAAATTAATTGTAAATGCGGTGCTACAAAGGTCTCCATGCGCTACAGAAGAAGAACAAAACACTTCGGCCCAGGATTAGTTCAAGGTCTCACGCTGGACACAGTCAAACGTCAGTTGACATCTGGCCTGAAGAGGCGTTACTGCTGACAAATCCACAGTAAAGCTAAAGCTTTAAATAGTTTTTGCAACGCATCGATGACCCAGACAGAGTTCTGGATGGCCAATAAACATCTTCCATCATAGTTTGAGTCATGCATTTAATCATCGTCCGACACACAATTAGCTGCTTGATCACGTCAAGTGCAGATGTTTGCTCTCCTCTGAAGCCTGATACCAGCGGCATAGAGGTCACGGGACATAATGACGAAAGGTCATTAGCCACCTGCTGTCAATAAACAGAACTACATGTGCAAACACACCAAAAAAAGAATTGGGCAAACAAATTACGTTATTACGTCTCAAAGATTATTATTTACTACTTTTTTACACATTACCAATGGATAGTGTGGCTTTTCTGAATTTCACAAAATTTGTGTTTTCTTGTCCCTGCCTTGAAGCTCAGACTGTGTTTTACCCCATTTGTCCACAATACAGTAGCTTTAAAGGGACCAGATGGGATTGACATGTTAAACATAGAGTACTGAAGTTTTACTGGGAGGTAACTTGGTCTGAAGTCATTTTACCACCATTTAATATTTATATAAAAATGCCACTGATGGTGCCTTGTAAGAAAAGGACCTCATTGGTTCTCATTGCTTGTGGTGAAAGCACAAAAAAAAAAAAAAACGGATCTGCACATATCTGCTCATTTTTAAATTGGTGTTGAATGCATGTTTTTTTTTTGTTGGAAAATGAGTCCTAAAGTTGCAGCCAGCAGGAATCTGCAGCGCAGCGTGAACTTGCTGCTGCCCTTGCATCCCAGTGAATGGAAATCCTGATAGATGTGTCCTGCCCTAGCGTCCTCACGGGAGTTTCGTCACCGCACTCTAGCTACAGATTTCTACCTCACATTAGAATTAAGATTCGTCCCTCAGAATATCCAAGCAATGCGGCGATTGCTCGTCGTTGGCGGGAACTTTCCAGCTGAATCTTTCTGGAACCCATAACAGTCACAGCAAATGTCACTTCCCAGACACGATAACTCGACTGCTGTTTGTACAGTAAATACTCTGTGGGATTCTAACTCTCTCCTTGCTTGACCCTGGCCCAGGAAGGGCCTTTTTTGGCGTTGGGGCGAACCGACGGGCGTCCTAGCTTAGATATTTCACAGCTCAGCAGGTCCCCGCGCCTGTTGATACAAGTGCTGGGAAATAACACGCAGCCTGCTTGATTCATGCCATTTGTGTTTTTCATTTTTTTTTCCAGGAGACCTGCAGATTAAACTGACCCATATTAACAGCAGATGTTTTGGGTCACGGAGCAGAGCGTCTAATGTGCTTTTCCCAGGGGCTCGTGCGGCGAGACGAGTCGGTCGTCCTCGTCTCTCCACACGAGGGGCAGCCGCCTGACAGGAGAAGGGCCTTTCTGCAACCCGATGGGCTTGTGACTTGAAGGGAGTAAGTTTAAACCTCAAGGGCAGTGGGATAATATGGGGGGTAAAAGGTGAAAAGTCTCAAATTAGCGACTACCACTTTGTGTGGTGGTATTTGTTGTTGAAACACATTGTAGACCCCAAACCAACGGCCAATAAAACTACATATGCCTTTGCCAATCCATAGGAGTTAAAATACTATTTAAACATTATTTAAACTAAAACAATTTACTTATTTTGAGCATCAATGTTACAGCTTTTAGATCATGTAGAAATTAAAAAAACAAACATGATTTCAGTTTTCTTACCTGGCTCAGTTTCTAGTGTCAAAAATATAACATGATATTCATAAGTATGATTTAATTAAAATTATAATTGTTATATTTGTGTTAAACTTATACAGCAGCCCAGAATGAACAAAAGCAAATATTGTCAAAAACCAACCACTTAGTGTTTTCATAGATACCATATATCACTCACAATTCTCCCCAGCGTTATTTCCCAGACTGCTTAGCTGTTGCATCTGAATCTCAGAAGAAAGACCAATGAAATACTGAACTGCGTGTAGTTTTGTCTGGTTTTTAATGTGTGCATAACTGCTCACAAAAGTCTTTTCCCAAAATACCTGCTTTTTTGGCACAAATCAACACCATCTGCAACCTGGCCGATAGATGCAACCGGAAAACGACTCACAAAACTAAACCAGAGGATTAAAATGCTAATAGGCAGATTTTATTATGTTCAAATAGAGCCTGTTGGCTGTGTCTTACGTTTTAGTTTATAGAATGACATCTTCTCGTTTTACTCCCGGCCATAGGGTAAACGCATGAATTTCAGAACAATGTTTTTCATCAGTTGTCGCTATAAAACATTTGTTGGTCTGAACACCTGTCATCTAAGAAATCTCACATTGTGTGGGAGACACGGACATTTGTCCTTCAAAACAGAAAACCATTCATAAATATACTGTATGTATAGATAAACAGACAATATTGACTTATGATTGAAATGACTCAACAGCACATTTCTACTGAAGCGTCGGCCGAGCGATGGCTCGTCTCAGAATTTACGTTTTTTGTTTTAAATAAAGAGTGAGACAGCAGCGAGCAGCGTGAAGGTCGCTCCTCTCTTGTCATACCTCTCACCCTGCCCTCCCCCCCAGTCTACAGCTGTTTAAACACCCCATATTATTCCCACAATTGTTTCAGTGTGTAGGCTGTTATTTTAATGTGCCAAGCTGGATGAGTCAGGAATCGAAAACTGTTGTGGTTAAAAAAAAAAAAAAGTATTTACTAACTACTTACATTCTTCTGTGCACGCTGACATATCGACTGTTTCATTCCTGAGTGGCTGTCTTATGATCAGGTGATTACCATTTCATTTGCAGCCATAAACCCAGTACACACCGACGCAGGCAGCCGTTGTGAGCTGCATCATAAGTGACCCGCGGACATTCCGTTCAGGCTCTCTGGAGGCTGTGGCCCCTCATCACATTCGGGTCGGCCGCGTTTAACAATTCTCTAATATTTCTTCACGACCTTCCAATTGCAATAACACACACTGGGATACATCTGTTTGGCCCCGGACTCACGTGTCTGATATGCATTTCATGAAGTGTGATATGGACAGGAAAAAAAGTTACTCCGGAGCTAAGCTGTTAAAGAGCAAGGCGACAGAATGATGGTGATTTTATCGTCCGATACCTTCTTTTTTTGCATTTCGAAAATATATTCACTTTTTTTTCCTTTTTAACAGGATAACATGAACTGGTCTTTCATATTCTGGACTCTGTAGTGCCTCAGTTTTGACTCCTGTCTCTTTAAGACCCGCCCCCTCACTCTGATTGGTTCTTCTCTTACAGAGGAGCAGCTCTGGGAACACTGCATCACACAAAGTAGTCATTTTTTAGTTGAAATACCAACTTGTTTAACAAACATCGTAGCATCATAACAGCATTAAATAAGAGAAAAGTCCCTTTTACTTAACTGCTCATCAAATTTCTTGCAAATATCTTTATGTTACTAATAACTAAAAGAGTGTAAGTGATTCAACTAGAGAAGACTCCGCCATTACTCACTCATCTACCTGCCAGTCATTTTTTCCTCCCTTCTTCTCTTCTTTCTCTGGAGCACCATGACTAAAACTTTTCAGCTTCTCGCTCAATTGGTGTTTTATCGCCTTCCCTTGTAGACTTTTAATACTTACATCCCCCCCTTCCCCCCCCTCATTCACATAGCTGTGAGAAAATTAGTTTGAAGCCAATGTGCAAAAAAAAAAAAGGGGGGGGGGGGAACTACAGATGGACAAACAGACGCTTTTGATCAGCACACGTCTGGAAATTTACTGTTCTCATTGAGAAAAGCTCCATAAGGTGAGATAGAGAATGTAACCGATCCTCACGCAGCTGCAGCCTTTAACAGTTGGGAGTGTTTAAAAGGTGCTCGGCCTGGTGCACTGGATTCCTTCAACAATAAAAGCGTGAAGTAAGAATGACATAACTGGTGTTGTTTTTCCCCCCACACACACTGCACACATATCTTATATATTGCAGGGCGAGTGGGTTTGTGTTGGAGCGGATTGTCATCCTGTTACAACTCCTCTCTGGGGCTGTGACAAAAAAGCTGAAACGGCATGTTTACTTGTTGTGATGGAAAGCATGTCCATGTATTATATGGTCCCGTTACACGCACACGCTCGCACACGCTCCTGCTCGCATCCCATCTAAACAACGCGGTCGGAGGTTGCAGGGGGAACAGAAAATAAAGTTACACGAAGAATGGGGGATATCTGTGGCGATCTCCTGGCTGATGGAGTAAAAGCAGAGTCCATGACAATTCCACTAAGCTCTCTCCAAACACCAAGCCACTACGCATGTATACAAAGGGAACCCGATACCATGTGATAAGTTGGAAATGTCAGACCACGGTTTTCAATCTGCAAGTGTCTATGTTTGTGTACAGACGTGGCCACATCAAACGGCGTCCTCGCTGCACGTCTGAAGTCGGGGATTACAACCTTTGCAAATGCAGCTCATGTGTTTTGAATCAGCGAGATTCACTTGAAGCTCTCTTCCAAAGAGCGGGTGGAAGGGAAAGGGCAAAAGCGCTATCTCCAGTGATGCTGCGCTGTAAAAAAAAAGCTTCTGTACCTCAACAAATCTGTGCGTTGATGTTGATTTATGCCGGCGTCTTTGTTACTTTTTATGTCACGTGTGCAATCAGGAGCACAGCCCCATTTGTCACACAGCGTCACTTCTACAGACAGACACACGACCTTAGCGCCACTGTTTTCATTTTGAACTTGTTAAATCATGAAAAAGAGCCTCGCTATGTGCTTTAATTTGGAAATAACAGCTCATTAGTTGTGACTTCCCTTGTCTGGGGTTTGAGGATTTCGCTGCAAATTCGACGAATGAATCAAGTTTGATGTGAAGAACATGTAGAGCCACAACGACTTGAAAAGTGATTTTGACATTTTCACAAGATAAATGAAGTTATGATTTTGAAAAAAAATGGTGTGGTTAATTTATTTGTCACTTGTTTACAAAAAGCAAATGAGTTGCCACACTGAACACAGTCTAGACACTTTGCAGGTCCCATACTGTACACATTTTAGTCTTTTAATAGTCCTAAAATTGTTTTTATATCCCTAACAAGAAATATTTTTTAATACTTTTAATGAATGAGCCTGTCCACCGATTGGCTGATTTGAATGGCTGTGAATGGGGAGCTGTATAGTGAATGTATTGATGTGACATCACAAATACATGGAAGTCCTGATGGCTTATTTTAAGGCACAGTATCACCAAGTTTATTACCAAGTTTACCCTAAAGGATTTTTATTAAAAGTTCTAGACATCAAACTTTACTTCTGTCTACCTGTGAGTCAGCACCTCACAGAGAATTTGTGTTTGTGGGTGTGTGTGTGTGTGTGTGTGTGTGTGTGAACGTCTTTTAATGCATTTCTTCATCCAGGATAATTGCACTAATATTCCTGGGTTGTGTGACTTTGAATGGCGGACGGGTTAGACAGCCACCTGGGGTGCAGTAAATTGAGTGTCAATGCAATTTATTTGAACCAAATGTACAATTAAAGATGTGCCGTTCTAAGAGAAGGGTTAGAAATGGGAATATCGTGACAATTTTTTTTTTTTAAATCATGAAGTTTCTGAAATTGTAAATCCTGGAAGCAACGTGCTCTGTTTGTGCAACTAATGACAGTGAAACTAATGCAAAATAAATGCACTTGATTAAATTTTCATCACTAAACCCTTTCGTCTCTATCTCACACACAGAGACGTATGCATACATGCACACCCATCTGAGAACATACAGTATATACAGTATATACATCCCCTCCTTTTTTCCCTAATCTGAAATGAAACCCAACCTCAAAGGGCAATGGTGGGACTTGGTGGAGACTAATGTTTTGAAAAAGGGGTGAGTCACACTCAAATCCATCGGAACTGCTCTCCATGGCTAATTAAAATAAACCAGTGGCCTGCAATCATGGATCCAGCTGGCACGGCCCGTATAAACAGCATGTAGCCTTAAAAAAGGGAACCCATGATTCTTAGGGCCCAAACGGTGGCGTGTGTCCCAGGCGGCTTACAGTGAGTGCCGGCCTGGACCACGGCACAAAGGCCACATCTGGCATCACTGTGTGTCACGAAAAACACGCCGGAGATGTCGAGATATCTAAGGGAAAAAAAAAAACAAGCGGTGGAATATTTCCTCCAAACATCCATGTGAATACCCCGTATTTGACTGGCTCCCATCGACCGGGTGTTTACCTCTGGAAACGTCCTCTCTGAAGTGGCATGAAGACGTGACAGCGGATTCTGGCGTCCTGATCTGTCCTGAACGGGTGAGCCATCAGCGTGACAGTAGGTGAAAACAAATCCCCTCCAATCTCATATGAGTTAAGTTAAGTTTTCCCACATGGAAAGACAGAGCGTTCCGGGAACTACTGGCATGGGCTGAGCCATCAAACCTGAGATGTGGGTCGTGATACTGCACGCTGGCGAAGCACTGACTCCACCCATCTTCCCGCTCCTGCTCCACTATTGGACTGAGCATGCGTGGCGTATGCCATGAGCTTAATTGTCCATAGTCTGACTTTTATGGAAATGCAGACAAATTATTGCTGACCCCTTGTTTTTCCACAGCTTATTCAATTGTTGCAATTCTGCATGCGTACCTGCGAGCATTCAAAGAAGCACGGCGTGCACGCTGCAACACACACACTCAAGGACACTCCCAGACACGGGATTGGCCGGGGCTCAATCCTTTTCCGCTCAATTTGCTGTTTTTGGTCAAAGTTTTATTGAACTAACTCTATGTACCTGGCTCGCTCCCTTTTCGTTCTGTGCAACAATAACACGGCCGTGCCAGGAGGTTCCTGTTCTCAGTGTTTTCCGGGCGCTGCCAATGTCGGGGGATGGGGGGAGCGGGGCGAAGGCCTCGCATTCTTTTTTTCATGTGCGCCGATGTGATGTTTGCGGTTTGCATTTATTTTAAGAGGGAAGAGTGCCACATCCACATCGTGTTCCATTGTCAACATGCTCCTCACGGCAGGGTGAAATGTTAGTTTGGAAGAGGGGTGTTTATCAGTTTGGCGTGCCACACACGCCGTCCGTGTCCAAAACGGCCCCGTGAATAATACGACCTCGCCGGGAGCCAACTGAAATAAAAAACGCTGGGTTTTTAATTATTTTTATGTTCTTATCATTTTTAATTTATTTTACCATTGCACGCTGGCTTTTCATTATGCGTGCGGTTCGAACTTTGCATGCAAAGAATAACATGTACATCAAACCACACCACGCAATATACAAGCACAGAGGGAAGGATAAGAATCACTTATCATGCCTATTCTGAAATGTAAACAATCCGCTGTAGGTCAGTGGCTACGCCGCTGCTGTTACAGCACATATAAACACGGCTTGGATGATGAAAAAGGTGCTAACAGGGCCCTGGGCATGAACAGCGAGTACAAAGAAACAGGTCATGGACTTGGCCTGTCAGATAGAGAAGCAGCTGACAACATGAACGGCGATTGATTGGTTCTGGTTCATTTGAAAGGAAGAGTGATACAGCATGAAGCTGTTGGACATGCACATGTTGAAGCCTATGACGAAGGAACTGGGAGACACGGTGGAGCAGTGGTTCAAGTCCTTGGACTGGGACTCAGCCCGTTTTCCTGCTCTTCAACTCCAGCTACCACCTCAGTAATTGTATGTATGTATTCCTATAAGAAAAGTAGATATATATGTGCTAAATAGTGAAAGGATATTAAATTGATAATACATTGTTTTAATATTCACAACTCATCAAGCTCTCCATTCGTCAGTTTCAGTGTAGTGTAGAGAAAGAAGAAACGACAACAGTACGTTAAGTTTTCCTAAGTTTGTTGCTTTTGGGGTTGGTTACGGCCACAGTGGCCTGGGTTAGTGAGGAATAAATTAGCAGCTAAACCAGGAAACTTACTTTTTACTACGTTGGCAGCACGATCGGTGCAGGATGTTTGAAACCAAGCATTGAATGGTAACAAAAAACGGTGATCCGGAGCTGTAACACTGGAACCGAAGCACTGCTGCAGGATCGCAGTGTGATACACAAGTGTAAAACATATTTTGTGGCATAGAACTCAATCACAGGTTTGCTGTTTATGAGGCGAGGACACGAACCCCTACACCACCACAGGACACCAACAGGACTTCAAGTTTTAATGCTAATAATGTAATAATGTCTAAGGTTTGCATCTTCTCCCTGTGTTTGTGTTGGTTCTCTCCAGGTTCTCCAGCAGACCCCCGCGACCCAAGTCAAGAATAAACAGGTACGGAAAATGACTGACTGTTCACATAATTTTTTAAATGCGGGCGATGTCAGACTCCAGCGTGAACTGGTCTCGTCTCTAAATTGACCCCCATGCGCATACACATAATAAATGCATGTAGTTCACTGAAGTCAGCATGTACGCTTTCATGTATAAGTTATTGTGCAGTGGAAGCCAGCGGAGACTTGGCCAAATGTTAACGAGGAGGAGGAAAAATAGCCAAGTTTACAATTATGGCGTTCTGTGGAGCAACGAGGTGCGTTTCTATTCTTCTGTGAACACGTCTGCTTCCGTCTGTGCAGAATTGAGACAGATGTCATTCCAAAATTATTCATTCCCAAAAACAAAAACAAAATCTGATATGTTCTAAAATAAACAGGTTTTTCTTCACTGTTAGAATCATTAAAAAAGCTAAATCAGCATGTGCATAAACGTGTGAGTTAATGTGGAAATGCTGTGGTCTGGGTCTGGTTAGGTTTAGGCACAAAAGCCACTTGGTTATGTCAAATTGTCCGGTTAAAAAGCAATAAATATGTGGTCGAAATTTCCGGTTAAACAGCAGTAAAAAAGTGTGGTCCAAATGTCCGGTTAAACAGCAGTAAAGCGTCCTGACGTTGTGGTTAGAATGGAATTAAAAGGGGGTTAAACAGGAAGTGAACAGTGGTCGTACATCCTGCTGCTTCTGCATTTCACTTTTTTTTTTTTACCATCTAACACAGAGACAAGATTTCAATCAATATTAATCCACAAAGCCATTCCTCACACAACCATTTCTGTCACATCTCATGTGTACAACATCGTAAATACCTTTTAAGGAGAAGATGAACACTATAGTCCATGCTAAAATGCATCACGATGTGCTCTTCTGCAGGATGCCACTCTTGCTTTTAGACAAACTGAAACCTTTACCTGCATCTACATTCTTTAAGAAATGATTCCAAGTCAAGTACGGTCACTAAGATCATATTTATTTTCCTTCGGGATCTGCGATTATGCAAATTGAAGCGTTTGAAGGCGGCTCACTTCCTGGAGAGACAGTCACCTTCCAAACCAGAGCCAGCATCAGCCTCTGAGGGAGCGGCCCTTCAGGGGGAGCCGACCGTAAAATCCACTGTATGAAAGGAAATGATATCTGTGGACCCACAAAGTGGAGAATGGCCAAATGAAAAACGCAGATAGGCGCCATGGCAACGTGGCCCTTTAAGGAGCACAAACAAAGAGAAGGAGCGGACACGGAGGGAGAGAGAGAGAAAGGCCAATTAAATGATTTCCTAATGCGCTTCCTGCCGGTGACAACAGGCAGACGTGCTCCTGCAGCATCGCCAGGAGTCGACTGATAATGTGCACGTCTCGCGGTTTTCGGGAATGGAAAAAGTGATGCGGGGGGGGAGAGTCCGAAGCCAAAAGAGAAAGTGCGAGTTCCTGTTTTCCAGCTGTGCGTCAGCCTCGTCTGGGAGCGTCGGGACCCCGGGAGCAGACTGTGTGAGTGATGAGGAGACAGACCTGGCGCGTTCGCACGAAGACGAGCAGGTACGCGCCAGACGTGCGTCCACGGCCTGCCACGTGGAATCATCCTCTGCTCCACGAGTAACAGAACCCTCTAAAGCAATCTCTGCTCCTAAAGAGTCAGCGCCGTTATGTGGCAGGGTGAGAAAATATAGACGCCAGCCTCATCCCGTCTCTGGAGTTAAACTGATTTTGTGATAAAATATGGCGCCGAGCCTTTGAACGACAAACAGGAGTCTGCAGAACAGCCATGAAGGAGCGGTTCATACGGATGTATGATTTATGTCTCGCCTGACAAACAACTGACAATCTATATAAATTATATTTTGGTCAAGGATAATAATGTTTCTAATAGTAATTTAAAATTTACTAAACAACATTTTCATGTATTCATTTCTATACATGAATTTTAGTACATTCACCTTACTAACCTGGTGTTTAATACTAATCTGTTTTTTTAAAGTCTGATGTTCCATTGATCGGAGCATTCGAGTAGGTGATAATTCAAATACCACAAAATCAAACCTAATGAAACAAGAGCAAAAAAATTCTTCTTTAACCCATTTAAGCCAACATTTTGTAAGAATGTCATGTTATGCATCTACTTTTTTAAGTTTCCCCTGCTTTCACCTACTATTTTAATGACTGAAAACTAAATGTGATGCTTGCCCATGAACAAAAAGACAAAAAGACAAAAATAATTAAAAAAATTAATAAAAACAATATTTTTTGTGTGTGACTTGAATGATGAATTAGATATATACATGACATTTACATAAAACTACCTGTTTCCGGGACGGTTCGTCTTCACCATGAGCAACATGACTTAACAGTCATGTACTTTTGCAACTATAGTTTCCGGTGAGCTTAAATAAGTTAAAATGAACTTGGGTGGATTAAATTTCACCGACCGCTAAACTGAAGCTGGAATAGACCATCACGCTGCAGTCGGACCTCATCTCTCCACGCAACCAAATGGACGCGACGCTTTCAGAACCTTATGTGAACGTCAGACGCTCCGTGAACCACGTCGCAGGCTCACGCCTTAATACCAGACAGGGGTTTTGAATGGGACTCTGTGCCTCTGACATGGTGAAACCGGATGCTCCGCAGTGGTCCTGGGCCTATTTGCTGTTGTGTCCCCCCCCCATGAAGGTTTATCCCCTCTACTTATCATTCCTCAGCCATCAGCAGCTCCACGGTGCAGCGACACCAGAGCCCTCGGCCTAATACAGGGCCCGCATGGCGATGACAACGCCCGCTGATGAATAGGGCAACAAGCCACGCAGATGAGTGCTTCGCCTGCTTTCCGAGCCGTCCTGCAAATAACTAAATAAAGTCTGAATCATTCTGATATGGCCTTTTAATGCATAGTATCTACAGGGAGAAAAAAAAAAATCAAAGCAGACTTCCCTCTCACTGCTTTAGGAGTTCAGCCCAGAGCTGGATGTGTTGAAAACGTCTCGGGCACCAGTGAAAAACAAGATGTCAACACGCGCTGCTTTCTCTCCGCGTATCTCCGCCTCTGTGTAAAAGTCTCAGCGAGCGCAGCCGCTCAGACTCCTCGCACTGTGGCAGGGATCCAGGCCACCGCTGTGACCATAAACTGCCCCGGCCCGACTAAAAGGATAGATAACGCCGTCTTTTTATAGCGTGCAGAAAGTCCACCAGGGGAATTAGTGCCAAGTAGATGCACACGGAGAGAGAGAGCAGATAGAGCGATGTGCAGGGAGTGGAGCTTGAAGTTCGTCTCAGTCACCTCGCGTGGAGACAGCGTGAGGATGAGGAGAGGCAGGCCGGCCCAGGTCGGGGGGAAAGAGGACGAAACGGTATGTTTTGCACCTGGTTGTCAGTTAAAAATGGAGGCAGAGGTATTTAGTACTCCACAGGAGTGACTCATAATATTTCAATTTGTGACCCTTGTGGGGCATTTTCCAGGTGTGCCTATAAAAGAAGAAAAGTGCCTTAAAAAACCCGGAATGTGCTTTTGTGAAAGTTGGCATTCCCACCAGGAAAAGGATCAAAGACCTCGTCATGAATAATGCTGACCGTACACGTCAACGGCAATACGAATGGCGAGGAATAGAAGAGGGGGAAAAGGGAATTTGTTTGATATTAATTTCAGGTTTAAAGTTGGATTCGCTCCGTGTGAAGCAGTGTCGTCCTTCATGTGGTGGGATATCGAGACATTTCCAACTCTCCGGGTTCAAGCACTTCCAGAAAGTGCCGAGCTGTTGTGTGGAATGGTGACAAAAGACAGTTCTTTACCCCCTGTTCCAAAGGTCATCATTAAAAAAACATTATTTATTATGAAATCTTAATGAGCAGCAGAGGAAATGTTTGGCATCCTGCCTTTTTGGTTTCTTCTCCTCTGCACTCGCTGCCAGGATGTGTTTGGTTTGACTTATTTACAATAGAAACTGCTGGAAGGCAGAATGTCTGCACTGGGTGACAGAGCGGGGCGACGGGGTCATGGGGTCAAAGGTCAGACACCATACAGGACCCGATGTGATGTCTTAATAATGCTCTTTATATACTGACTCCCACAGACATAATCATAGCTACATGTCTAAATCCTAATTTACTCAGTACATTGACCTCTTTGCTTGTGTGGTCACAGTGAACGCCTTTCATTTTCTTTCACAAAAACTAAATCTAAATATTTGGTTAAGTTGTGTATTTTCATCATTCCAAGTGGTTCCAACAATTTTGAAACCAAGAGAATTTTATGATTTTATGGAGTTCTATATTTTTATTTAAATGCCCAATGATGCATATAAAAAGTCTGAACTAGATAAAAATACAATTTAGGATATTAGAATTTTAATCAGTGGAGCAAAAATCAGAGAGTAGGTTAGCGTCGGCTCAGGTTGCATGGTGAACAGCTTCTTAGAAACACAGATTCCGTGTTTTTACTGGTTTTAATCAGTGGCTCCATTTGTTTTGGAGCGGAGCAGACTTCTAAGGTTAAATCAGCTCCCAGTAAAAATGTCCGATGAATCAACTCCCAACAGGGCGCAGACACAACTCTACTTCCTATGTTATTAGTTCCTTATCGTTGTTTAGAAGGAGAAACCCGAGCAGCATAGAAGTGTTTAAACCTAATGAAATACTGTGAATAATCCAACTCCACTGGAAGCAGCAGGTGATCAGTCACAGGTGTCGATGGACGGCCACACAGCAGACGTTAAAGCGTGGAAGTCTTCCAACGGGGAAATCATTTCCAAAATGACCACGAGCACCACTTATTAGAGGGGGCCTGAATTCAGTGATTTACTGTAGCGGACTTTATTTTCTAGAGAGAGGTCCACACTTTTTTTTTTTTTTTTTGAGAGGCAGTCAAGCCTCAAGCTGTGGCGGTTGCTGCTTGGCAGGAGCGGCGTTTAGTTTACAGGCTTCAATAGCTTGTTGCGCCACATATCACAACCTCTTTGACGTCCTAATGTTCTCGGCGAAATTTACAAGGTAGTGCAAAGTCAAGAGGTTGATGCATAGCATAACTAGGGAAGCGGTATTAATGGGACCTTTGCCTCGCACGGGACGACTCTCCGGAGGCTGAAAACATAATTTCTCAGACTTTGAAGCTATTTTTAAAACAATCTTAAGATGCCCTAAAACTCCTCATGATTCATGTATTACTGTTTGATGCCAGGGCGGCGGTGTGGCTCCTTGATGCTTTTTTAATAGTTTTTGGAAAAGGAGGTCTACAGAATAAAACATATCAAGTTTTGGAAACGTGTACAACACTTGCAAGTACGATCAGTTCATTATCAAATACAGAAAATCTCCAGTCAAGTCCTTTTTTATTAAAGGGAAAACTCGATTTAACGCTGTCAAAAGTACAGGTTTAAACACAGGCCTGGGTGACCTCTCCTTTACATTTACGCCTCATTAAATCCTCTGCTTGTCACACGGATGGCTGGCCCCTGCTGCACGCTGCGTGCAGTTGTGCAAATATCTCGCGATTCAAAATTGTTATGCAAGGTTAATATTCGACAATGGAACCGTAATGATTTCTCGAAGTATTAAACGCCAACTTGAAAAAAAAAAAAAAGTCATCGGACGCGATCCGCTACACAAAAAGATCAGTGTTATATGTGGTACGCTTATAAAAAGCAACAGCTGGACCAGGACAAAACATGCCAGTCATACTCCAGCATAAAGGTAGCGTAGGTAGACAGACGTCTGGGGCCCTGACAGGCGGGGAGACAAAGAAGAAACCTGGCACTGACGGGGGTGTGTGTGTGTGTGTGTGTGTGTGTGTGTGTGGGGGGGGGGGTCATAAGGAGGACCAGGTTTCTGCCTTCGCAGCGGGACTCTGCTGGTCTGCCAGTGACAACACGGGAGATGGATGGCACGGCCGGCCTGGCCAGCGCCGGGCGTCAGAGACAAATGAGAGGGGGAGCCCACCAATCAGAGGCGAGACGCCCCTGTTGGTGGTGGTGGGGGGGGGGGTGAGTAATCTGTTACAGGTTTGAATACATCACCAGGATGGACGTGAAGGTAAGTGAAGCCAAAGTGTGAAAACTGAGGTCTGCATGGAGCCTAATGAGCTCATTGTATATGTCTAATGTCCCCTAAGAAAGAATGGAAGCCGTTTTTTTTTTTTTTTTGCTATTAGAAGGAAATTGAACATTTCAGCACGTCGCTATTTTCCACCTAAAGATTTGTCATTTTAAATGAGTTGAAAACGGGGAGCCGTACGTCCTAAGATTTTCCTTGCGAAAGAACGCGCGCTTTCACAAACTTATACAGAGCCCTTGTAAAAAAAAAAAAGAAAGTCTCCCGTGGACGCATAAATGAGGACGAGTCTCGGCGAGAGCACGGTCACATCCCGCCCCGCGATGATGTGTATATTCCCCGGGACATTTATGGCTCCCCGTAATGGATTGTGGCCCGTTAAAGATTCCCTAACTGTTCCTCTTTACTGCCGAGCAGATTTGCGTTTGGCAGAGATATTTTTCTCTCAAGAGCAGCACGGTTTCAATTAAGTGCGAGGACCAGTTTTTTTTCGAGTGGCTCCTAACCTCGACGTCTTTAAGTGCTCTTCATTTGTGATTTTATTGTTTTCACGTTTGATGAGTAGTTATAAGCTTGGTATGAAATAATATTTATCCTGCATTGATTTGGAAACAGAAATGCTCCCAAATCCGCTTTAGTCAAGATGTCTCTCACTCAAACAAAGACCTGTTCTAGTCACTCATTCACTCGCTCGCTCAAAGGCAAGCACCTACTTACGAGACCAAAAAAAAAAAAAAAACGCATGCATGCAAGTGTACTGTACATTCATGCACATATACATCACACAAGAAAAACAGTGAGTGCAAAGGCCGTTCATCAGTTTGTTTATATCGATAATTTCACATAATTACAACTCTGTTTTGTCAGGGTCCACAGAGCTGGAGAGTGAACGCTTGCTCTTGGCTCACGGTTGTGTTTCTCATTCCAGGAAGTGGGGGGGTGGGGGTGGCGGGGTTTGAGAAATGGAGGGTTCATGAATAATGCCTCTTGCCGTTGGCGTAACAAGGACAAGATTAATCCCCTCTTGCACAAACAGCAAGCCCATTTTTTTCTGATTAATTTCACATTTATAATTTAGTAATTGCATGTCTCGGACAGTTGGATATACAGCTAATGAGATTTACACATGCACTTTGGACCCGGGTCATGCTCAGCTGTAGATATTCTCTGCGTTGTGTGTGACTGAGTGAAGCTTCATTCAGAATCGTGGTTAGAGTCGCACTCTTCTCGCCATCCTGCAGCATTAATATTGGGAAGCTGGTTTCATTACTCAATATGTTGGAATAATGCAAACAAATTAAACTAGGGATTTAAAAAAGGATTTGTTTGTTGTTCTAATCTCAACAAATCCTAAGCTATGTGTGTGTGTGTGTGTGTGTGTGTGTGTGTGTGTGTGTGTGTGTGTGTGTGTGTGTGTGTGTGTGTGTAGCAAAGTGCCGGTGTTATCTTCTTCCTCTGTGTCATTGAGCAAACAACTATTAAAACATGATAATTAGCTACAAATTTGTATTTTTTATTAATTAACATCAAAGTCAATGTATAGTATATTTTAAATTAAATCCTATTTTGATTTTAACCTTTTTTTCCCCAACTGTTTTTTACAGATTAGAGTTTTCAGCTGCAGCCGACGCAGACAGCAGCGTAGGAAAGTCAAACTATTTACAGGCCAACTAATGAGATGTTGTTTTGGACTTTTTTTCGACACGATGTTGATATCGAAAGAAATGTGGAACAGCAGCCTTGTTACGCTTACAGCAAACAAACAATGAAAAACTCAAAACGCATGAGCAAAAACAGCAGGACAAATGTTTTCAGGGACATAAACAATTTATAATCCTCCTTGACGATTCTTTATTGGGTTTTTTTACAGATCAGCGGGAAATGGAACAAAGGTTTTGTGGTATGTTAAACTTCTTGTGGGTAACTCCATATTCTGTGGTTGTGTGTGAGTGTTCACTTCATCGGACAACTCAAAGCATTCGTATGATGCAGATTTGGCCGAGAGAGCTTTAAAAATACTGTGCTTTGCCAATTTAACACTTTATTAATAAAACTTTAATGCCTTGAATGGTGGATTTTGGCTGACGTGAGGCATCCGTGATTGTTTGGCTCTTCGCGGCGTGCTCTTATCATTTAACACCACGTTTAAAATATCACAACCTTCAGAAAAATCCGCTTCGCAGTCAAGATCACAACTTGGATGTTGACCTGAGCGTTAAAAGCCCAACAAGTGTGTTTACACTGATGTGATGTGAATGTGGCGCAGCTTCGTCCTGGTGGGAAAAGGGATCCATTCATTTCTCTATCGAAAGAATCTTCTTTGCTATTTATTCATATTGCCAATTTAAAATCAAATCCAGCCCAGTTCAGCATGTTTTGGATATTCACAGTCAAACGCCCATGTGCATGGGAAGAGAAATGGAACATGAAACATGGAAAAATAAAAAAAATAGATAAAAGGAAAAAAAAGACTTGACATTCCGAATGCCATCCATACATCTAAGTCAAGCCAGTGCGCGCTCGAGCGCCAGCTATTTTGGCACTGATTAGTCCCACATTCTCGTCAAAGTAGACGTGTTGTTTTTATTTTCATGCTCCGGCAGCAGACGGGGAAGCGAGGGGAGCCGCGGCTAAAAACGACCATGACCAGAACCACACGCCGCGGCCGCCACGCTCGCTGCCTCGCATATCATCTCAAAAAGCGTCCAAAAAGCCACTTCTCTCCTCTCGTTGGACACTTCTACCGGTTGCGTGGTGCTTTTATCTCCTGCTCGGCCTAACAACCCTCGTTGGTTCTGTCCAATCTGGATTCCAACCCCCCCCCCCGTCTCTCACACTGAATAATGTCTTTGTAGTCAGGCCCTTCCCACCACACACACCCTTCATGTCCAATATTTAATACGCACCGAGTGACAAGCCAGGGAAATAACCAGGGCTGTTACATGCTAGTGTTTGGCCCTGTAAACCCATTAAAGGAGCAGACCCTCTTCTGAGCTGTGACCCAACACACGAGAAGCAATTAGGTCTTTAAAAGAGCGCAGTAATGTGAAAAATGTCATTGTGGAATTCATAAGACCATAAGAAGAAAACTTAGGTTCGGCCATTACCCAAAAAGGGACCCTGTTAAGAGCCAAAGTGCATTTTTTTTTGAATCAGCACGCTGTGAGACAGCGTAAACCTCACAGATAGATGTGAAACAGAAATGTGAAATACTTGCAGGAGCCTCTGCTGGCGCGTACGGGTGAGCAGCATCAATGGTGGCACGTTCCCATCGCACACATCTGGTTCACATGATCAAACAGGCCATTAATTCTACGGTTTCTAAAAAGGAGGGAGCGAGACAGCCTGATAACTGAACTCATAACTCAGGGGTTAAAAGGTACAGTCTGCGCTCCAAACGTAAACTACAGCGCCGCTCCGCCACCAAAAACCCAAAACAGGATCAGAAACAGCCATCGCTCACAAATCGACAGGTCTTTAAATACAGCGAATAAAAGCTGACAACAGCTAAATCGGAGGTATAAATAATTACAGATCCTGTTAAAAGTGTGTTTACGCAAAAAGTACTTGTTAATACTAGAATACAAGCAGCCTGTATTCTCAACTTTCCCCAGAAGACAAACACACATTAACACTAATCATTTCCAAATTGTTTCCTGGAAACACGGTAGTGATTATAGGGGAAAAAAAAACGACTATATTACTTAACATACATTTCAAACTATATTGAGAATACTGTTTCCAGTATTACTTTAATATAAACCGTGCTAAATTAGATTAATATAAGAGTTTCTAAGGAAATTATTAAGACATTATGGACACATGAATTAAAGCATGAATGGGTTTTCCATCATTAGGACAAACAAATATAAAATGGACTTTTATCAATGCACATTTTGGTCAACTTTAAACATGTGGGTTTAAAGAATAATTTGATTTTATTACAGTACAGCCCTTATTTCCGTAGCTTTGGCGATCATTTCTATCATAACATTGTTGTTAGGATCGAAGTGACAAGAAGCATAAAATGTTTCCAGATCCGCGCTGGTTTTATGCGATTGTGGCACATGGCGACGTCACTACAACAAGTCTGCCTGGGCAAGAAACATTAAACAAACACAGAGGCCAACTGAATATCTGAAAAAGGGGTTGACTGCACCAAAGATGTTGGCAACAATCTTCTTATTGAATCGCTTTTATTAGGTAAAACAAAATTATCCTTCAAAGCGTGATGCTTACAACAGAACAGCAGTTTGATCAATTGTTAACATTTTATCTTTCAAATACGTTTTGCTTAATTAATGGGCTCCTTAGGATCTGTCTGACAGCCCCTGACTTCATTCTAGAAATGTCACAGTATTCCCACCTCAGCAATTTTCTTGTCACAGACAATGTTATTATAACTGATAGCAGCTACGGGCAAATCTACAAAATAGAACCCAGGTCGTAATAAACCTGAGTTTGCGCTTGCATACGTGGAGCTTATGAAATTCATGACTCAACTTGAGAAAATCAACCTGAACAGATGTGTGAAGAGCGCGGGATAAGAAGGAGTCGGACCCTGGATACCTTCACCAGCAGATATTTATGCATAATTAGAAGGAAATGGCGTGTGTGTGCGGGGTTTGTGTGAAAGTAAACTTGAGAGAATCAGAGACAGGAAAAAAAAAGAGAGAGAGACTAAGAATTCCTGCCAGGAAACGCAACCGTCGGTAACTCGCTCACATCCGTTAACACATCTGTGGAGACATCACTTTCCTGTTCTGAAGCGCGTGCATGAGACAAAATACCAGGTTGAATATAGAATCTGGTTTGGGTTGGGAGTGGTTCAGAGCGGAGGTGTCAAACTCGATTTAGCTCATGGGCCGCATTCAGTGCAATTTGATCTGCAGTGGGCCGGCCCGACTAAAAATGTACGTATGAAAAACGGCTTCAAATTTCTCCTCTTTTAGGGAAAAAAAAAAAAAAACTCAACTCAATTCATTTACTCACTGATCAATATTTAGATTTGTAAGCAGCAGGTGAAGTTATCTCCTGCTGCTTACAAATCAATACTGTAAATAATTTGGCCCCTGACTCATCCAGTTGGCCAGATCGGAACCTTTAGCGGGCCTGTTTTGGCACCCGGGCCACATGTTTGACACCCCTGGTTTAGAGGAAACGACCTATGGCGGCCTGCCCTCAGTCCTCTGCTGAACGGAGCCCGTTTTCAGGAGCAGACGCGTCACAGGACGATGACACGTCGAGGCACGACAGACCACACGTGTCGTTGTGACCCCGCGGTGCACGGTGTGTAGAGGCAGCAACCCCCTATTGTCTTCCTTTATTTATTTATTTGTAACTCTCCTCTTCTCTAAATGCCCTTTCTGGATGCCCTTTGCAGCAGACGAAAAAAAACAGCTAATAGGATTCAGTGGGGGAACTGCAGCAGCCGTGATAGACAGAGATTTATATAGAGAGATGAGCAGGGAGAGTGATGGAGTTGTCTACTGCAGATCCAGTCCCCACATCTGTCCGGTTCTACTTGGCAGCACTTCTGAGCAATTCAGTTGGGAGACAGATATGCAGGTGTTTTTTTTTTCTATCCTCTCCCTCTATTTCTCTCTCTCTCTCTCTCTCCACAAACAGATGCTAAACGGAGCCAAGCAGGAGACGGAAGCATGAAAAGAAAAATGTTTTGTTCAGGCCCAAGCTGTGCATTCAGGAGGGAGACATGCTTTCAGTGAAAATTGTCAAACATTTGCATTTTCTGGCTAAAACAGGTCGCCCTGTTTGCTTTGCTTCCACTGTGGAGCACCTGAAGCTCTGGGGAGATGTGGGGGGGGCAGAAAAAATCATCAGCTGCAGGACATGTTAAATACAAGCACATGCAAGTATTCACAGATAAATGACAAAACAAGAAGTGGCCAGTGACTCACAGGATGGAGATCAGTGACGAGGCAACAGGCAAAAAGTGATTCACATGAAATGATTCATACTCATCTGCCAACTGTATAATTAAATTAGATTGTGGTTAGAAAGAAGCCAACAAAGACTGGATGCAGCTGCCTCAGGTGTCAAAACCTGAACAGACTCTGCGATGCGATTTTTGTCTTTGCCAAAACAAAATGACACAACACTGGTGAGTGTATCCATCTTTTTCTATGAAAGCTCAGAACTTACCAGAACCTGCAATCACTTATATTGTTTTCCTCCAGAGTCCCCCCCCCCTCCCTTCTTTTAATCATAATCTCATCATAAACCAGAAAGTCTTTGCCTCGCATCCACTCGTTTCTTTTTTCCATCCAGTTTATTTGCAGTCGCGTTCCCTCTAATTCACTTTGGACTAAGTCTGAGCACACAATCATTTACTTGTCAAGAAAATGTGGACTTTTGGTAGTAGTTTTGTACTTTGAAAGAAAATAAATATTTTTAAACTTTTATTGACAGATGATTTTAAAAGGCACATGGCACTGATTTATATACCTTTATACTGGTCCTGCTACTACACATATTAAAGGGCCCTTATTTTACCATTTACCCAGTTTTATTTGGTTTTATTTTTATATTTGGCCTATGCTGATTATGTTCCTAAACAGTTTATGCTTTATCAGGGACACTATAGATGTAAATACGTACATGCAGGCATTGAAAAAGTGTGCATATACACTTTAGAGCCCTTTAAACAAAAAGATTTTCTTCCATTACGCTTTTTCTGGCTGAAGATTACAAGTTTATCAAAAAAAAACATCCTGAAGGTGTGTCGTATTAGAAAGAAGTGATGTTACCAGACCCCTGCAGCCTGTGTCTCATCTCTATTTGAGGCTAATGGCAAGCTGCATTGTGGGAAATGCAGATACCAAATGTTTAACAAGGAAGAAGAATGCATACATTAAAAAAATTTGATATCTCCTGTTCACTTTTGATACTTAAAGAAAATGTGCATTGTGAGTAGGACAGTGACATCTGTCTGGAGTCTGTTAAATAAGACAAATGTTTCTCTGGAAAACACATTTCTTTGTCTCTGGGGAATGTGGTTAAGGCCTGTTTCCCAGCAGGTCACACCCTCGCTGAACATGTTCCTCGAAGCTCCGCATCTCCAAAACACACACAGCGGCTTTGTTCTTTACCACTGCTTCCTGAGCACCATTATCTGGAGGCCGTGACCCAGCGAGACGCTCTCCTCCCGTCCCTGTTCTCCAGCTGGGTTACGGGAGAGAGTCGTTTTTTTTTCTTTTCTGCCGCCTCGTACGCCTCGTACCTGGCTGCGCCGCGGCAGAGGATGCAGGAAATGCCTCGCCATAGCGGGGGCCGCTTTGTACACGATGGGAGATAATGGGCGCCGTGTGGAGAGGCAGGGATGTGCCCTGGGCCATGTTCCACATCACCACACTGCGCCCCACATCCCCATTGTCTGGACAGGAAGCAGCCTTCCCCGCCATCGGCCTCGTCTCGCCGCGTGCCTGCCCCTATAGCCGTACGAATACAGTCTTAGGATTGTTCCAAAATTCACTGTAAGTCAGAGGAGCCAGCGTGTGATGTGAAAAACAATAGAATCATGTTATGCTAATAAGAGGGAGACGGACAGGACCATAATAAACCAATAAAAGAGGTCAGGGTTTCATTATCTCCCAGCCGTGTCCCTGAGGAAAAAAAAAACACAATCGTTGTAATGAATCATAAAATCGGTTCGTATTCCACAGGTTACACCTCGCCGCCAAACGCGCCTCCGACAGATTTGTCACACGGAGCTGTCAGACGGAGTAATCCACGCGGTGATCTCATCAGTGTTACAGCAACAACAAACAAATCCAATGAAGGAAACAGCTGCATCGCAGACGGCCGCGCGTGTGTGTGTGTGTGTGTGTGTGGACTCTGCTCTGGTCTTTATCCAGGGACAGATTGCATTCTGTGAAACTCCATTAGTGCCGAGTGTAAACAAGCAAGTGCTATCCACTCATATTTTCATCAGGCCACAAGATCCTGATCACTTGGTAGATCTATAACAACGTCCTGAGGTGTACACATGATTATCTCCTAACATCTTCACTGGGTAATTTTCCCTTTTTGTCACTCGGGGTAATTTGATTTTTTAAAACTGTTGACAGTCTCATTCCTGAACGGTTTAATAAATTTAATGTCAGACACACGCACGTCCTGTCGAAACATGGCTGCTGGGTAATTGCTCATTTATGGTGCCACTGTCTATAGTGTCTGCTGCTTTCCATGACAGAGAGTTTAGAGGTAGAATACATTAATAGTGAAGTAAAGATTCAGCCTGGAGGCTCTTAACTGCATAATCACCACCACAGCTTTAAATCAATGACGCTGTGGAACCCAGTCCATCACGGTAACTGGTTCTCCACCAGCCTGATGGAGTCACTAAGCGTGGTTTGGGATTATCGAGTTCATTTAAAAGTCCCCTGGAAGTGTGTCTTTTTGGGGTCAGGAAAACTGTCCTGCAATTATGGGTCTTTTAATTTTAAAAATGATATTTAATTTTTCATTATGGCCTGGGAAAATCAAAATAGAGAAATTAAAGATGAAAGAAACTAAAAGATGAAAGAAAAAATGCTGAGGGGAATGTTAATTCCATAGTGTGTGTGTGTATATATATATATATATATATATATATATATATATATATAATTGATCAAACTGAATATAGCCACAAATGCTCACATTCCTTTACACCGATTGATCTACATGGACATAGAACACACTTGTTGAACAAATAAACCAATAGTGATTTTATTTGAATGCCTGAAATAAGTCAGCACATTTCACCAAACCAATTAAACTCCGGGTATCCATCAGGAGTTCATCTTTGACACCTTATATGTGCTCGTATAGCACGGCAGCACAAACACCTCCACAGACCGTACATCACGAAGCTATCGACAGCTTTATGTTGATTAACAGAGCAAAGATGGTCACTCGACAAGGAGAGCAGAAACTCTAGTTTATAAAAAAAAAAGTACTTGAAGGGACATGACTTTATTTTAATTAGCACCCAGGAGTCCCTGAGCAGTCATAAAAATTCCCAGGACGGTGGAAAATGATATTGTGCCATTTACAGAGATAAGTGCTTTCCCAGAACAGAAATGGGCTGTGTGTCGGCCAGTTAATGTTGACCTGGCCCACAGCCACCTCGTTACTGTTCAGTGTTGTCTGGACGTAGACGTTTACAACAGATATTTACAACTCTTAGACCTGGGCCTACTCCGCTTTTGGGGTTAACTGAAAGAGCGTCATCGACACCTTAATTTGGAGGTTATGGCGGTTGGTTTCCTGCTCGGACCCCCTTTTCACCAGCGGCCTTGTTGACATCGTGGAGCATCAGAGAGGGCAGCGGCGGTGCATCCTGGTGCCAGACCTGAGGATGTTCAAAATGCGAGGCGGATGCGTCGGACGTGCCCAGCCGCAGCCGTGGAGGGAGGAGCACCCGCCGTGATGTATCGCCCGCGTGTCACATTGAAATTCTTCTGCCAGCATTCCCATACCACAGACTGAGGAGGAATGTGATGAATGCCCCTTCATGTCACAGACATAAGTGCTCCCATAGATTATTGCAACACATCGGACACCGGCTGACACAAATGTGTTTCGCTGACGGCTCATCTTTCTTCCCACTCATCTCTCTCTCTTTTTTTTTCCCCCCACTGCTTTCCTCAATATGCCAAGGACCTTTGGACAAACAGGTTAAAAATATCA